>JANKKI010000007.1:1978852-2638469 GCA_025175665.1 Cinchona pubescens | reverse complement strand
CCTTCGGTTGAAAAGCAAGCAATAAGCCGGGCATACAGACTTGGCCAACAGAAGCTCGTGTATGTGTATCACTTGATAACATCTGAGACATTGGATTTTGACAAGTACATTCGACAAGCTAACAAGGATCGCTTATCTAAGTTGGTGTTTTCAGCTCAAGACAACAAGTCTAGAACTTCGTATATTATTGCCGAAGACAAGATCTTGGAAGCAATGCTGGACAACAAGGTAATGAGTGATATCATTGAGAATATAGTACACCAGCCAAAGGAGTCAAATTCATTGGCAATAAGCTGATGAACGGGATCTTTTGTTGCTGCATCTGCCAGAGACCTTTCTTGTCAAATAGTAGCTTCTGAAACTCTTTGTTGTTGTTGTTGTTGCAATTTTTCATTTGTTTAGACCATTTGAAATGCTTGAGATTTTACCGTATTTTCGGTTATTTTTAATGACTCCATTGAAAGTTTGCAAACACAGTCAAAATTTTGAACTCTGCTATTTATAAATGGTGGACTTATTAATGCATGCAAGCTTAACAAGTTCTCTTTTGTTTGACATTTCAGGGGATGATGGTTTTTATTTTTATCATTGAATTGAAAGGTATTTATAGGAATATATATGAGATTGCAGGCAAGACTATGGATCTCTCTGCGACAGACTCCCCATTTAAACTCATTCATGTAGTATTATTTATTATAGTTTTTCTTTTGGTTCATATGTTTGAACTACAGATATTACAACAGATCAATGCAATGAAGTGAAAAAGAAACTTTTCTTTCCATTTCAGATATTTTTCTTTGCCAAGATAGATTTCTTTTTTCTTCACATCCTTTTTTCTTGTTTATACCTTTATCAATTAAAGAGTTTGATTCAATGGAAAGAAAGAAATCATTTATCTTATGTCCAATTTTCAAAGAATTTCATTTCAGGGTAATATTTCCTTTGTCCATTATTCTAATAAGAGCTCAGGATACTAATTTGCCCATGCAAATTCACTAACAACAACATTTCTTCTTAAATTAAAAATCAAGAGTACAACTTACCTATATATAAACATACAAATACATATATATGTTCATACATTAATTTACATTTTTATACATTAATTTACATTTTTATGGATTATTTACTGAGAAAGGATTAAATAAGAACAAGGATTTATGTCCCAAATGTAGTATAGGAGGGTTGACATGAACTAGGCTCAAGCTCAAAATCACCCTAGGAGATATGGTGGAAGTGGAAGTCCCAACTTCACTGTCCAGCCACACTACCACTGGAACTCTTCGGCCAAGGGCCATGGTTGTGGTTGTGGTTGTGGTTGTGGTTGTGCTCGTTGTCGTGGTGATCATTTTGACCACATTTGCTACTCTCCTTCTCATCCTTCCCATTCTCATTTATTCATCGGAAGCCAGTAACGTTTCCTAATGTACACTCAAGTTACATAAGCGTGCATGTATTTATGTTGGAAAATGATCAAAAACGTCCTTCACATTTACCAAAAAAAAAAAAAATTCATTCCGTACATTTTAGATGATGTAAATATCGTACCTAATATTTCCAAAACGCATCAATTTTTCTTTTAAACCACATTTCTCTAAAAAACTTTAAAATGTTAAAATGGACAAAAGTTGAAAGAAATTTAAAATAGCTACTACAATTTCAAAAGTACATTGTGCTTGTTTTGTGTGCTTTAAAATCCCAAATTCACAAATATTTTGAAACCTTAGACTATATAAATATCGTTTGAAAATATATTAGTTCCAAAAGTTTAAGAGCTGTTATAAAATTTTTGAAACACACTTCCTTGACTATTTTATTTTTTTGTCATATATCCACTCATACACTCTTATCCATATACAAAAATTGGAATAGTAATATTTATTTTCTCTAAGGAATGAGTCTTATAAAAACACAAGTAAAACAAAATTCACCCCAGCATTATGGTTTAGTGGAATTCAAACATAACAGTGTTTAAGTTTGAATTAAACTCTTAATATGCATGCCTCCAACTTAAACTCAAGTTGCCATTTATATACTAACCTCGACTCAAACTTTCCTTTTTCAGCCATTGTAAAATAAAATTTACAACTTGGGTTAGATAAACAACAAACCAACCCACAAATAACAACCAACCAACCCACAAATAACAACCAACCTCTATTCTCCTTACAGGAGGCGACTATATGAATCCTTTTCACGCCATTATTTGATGTAACATATCATATCTTCTCTAATCTCTAATTTATAATGACATTGAATATTTTATATTCTGATGAATTTTTTAAAAAATACAAACAAAATAGTAAAAAAAAAAAAACAAAGTCCTCTTAATTAGTCCATGCCGAAAGAACACATTGGTCCCTACATCTACGTAATCTTTTTATTACACAAGGTTGCCAATTTAGTCTCCAACTCTTATACTTTAATCAAATTAGTCCCTCATCTTTATTTTAGATGTAACTTCTAACTTAAATTTTTTTTAGTCAATTTCATCATTTTATGTCTGAGGCACCCCAAAAGTCTTTCGAGTTAAAATGTCTGAACATAACGAGGGTCAGTTTAGACAGTAAAATAATATAAGGGCTTCACTATCTTCTATCTACAAATTCCACACAATAGGAAACTATTTCTTCTATCATCCCAACATCTCTACGGCGGTCAATTATGTCGTATCGCGAGTAATCGTATCCCAAGTAATTCTATCGTGTCAGAATCACATTTGGATCAAGAAATCCCAACCCTAATCCTACCCAATTAATAATCGATTCGTGCCGTGTCGAACCCGTTTATTTTCGGGTCGTGTCGGGTTCAACCTGTCTAACTGATTTAGATTTCACTAGCCATTTTGTACATTTGTATTAATTAAAAAATTAGTACACGAGTAAATATCAAAAATAAATTTTTATTGATCATTTTTTTCATTATTTTTAACTTTTAAAGTGATAATAATGTGTTATCAAATGATAAAGCATATTTACTCTTTAGTATGTGATGTTTATATACTAGTTTTGAATATAACTCCTATACCTAGGGTCTAAATAAATTATTCTTTAATAAAAGAGTCAAAGTGTGATGTGTCAGTCAGTTCGATGATGCTAGTTTAGTGATACTTGTAGTTATCTATTACTCCCCAATTGCAATAGTCACAAAAATATTTAAGTGCTTACCTTTTTGTATGAAATAGTTAGATGAATAACTTATTTATTGCTATCTTATGCCTAACCTAACCAGTAGGATATTAATAATTTTCTTTATTCAAAATAAAAAAAAGGGGATGAACTCATCATATATAAGATTAAAATACAAACTCACGATCAACTTCAAGTTTGAATCACAAAAATAAACAAATTATTGTATAATACATAATAAAAATGTTTAGCTAATAAGTTTTTTGGGTTACCTGGATAACTTGTGGGTCAACTCGACCCAAACTATTTATTTGCGTGGCGTAAATAGGTCGACTCATTTACAACCCGAATTCAATAAGGTTCAACCCTAACCCGCTATATTCGTGTTGTGCTCATGTCGAGTTTTCTTGTCGTGTTAAAAATTGACATCCCTAAATATCTCTTCTCCCTCTTAAAGATTTCAACAATATATAAGTTCAATTCTTTTATCAACCTGATCATGCTTATAATTATATTTAAAATAACGAGTGAATTGAGAGGTTGGTTAGAGCAAGGCTAATTATTTTTTCTTTGTGAATCTATTTTGAGCTAGTTTAATAGTTTATCTTATGCCGACTCTGATTGGCTTATTTAATTTAAGTCCCTTGATTTCACATTAAATGGATTAGATTTATCTGACAAAAATATTAGTAAGAGATAAACGAAAAGACACAAGCCTTAAAAGAATAAATTGAAAAATAGAGGAATGAACTCGTATTAGTTGATTAAAAGGTAAACAGATAATACTTAGAGATATGCGAGACCATTTTTATGTTCAATATGTGAAGTAGGCTTAATTACATTAATCATTTCTATAATTAGGGTTAGCTGCAATTGGCACAGATAGACAAATACAAAGACTAGAAAATAAGGCATGTGTTCATTTTTTATGTATATATTTTTCCTATATTATAAGTCCCTTATTTAAATTATCTTTTATTTCAAATACAAGGGAGCAAAAGGAAAATAATTAAGTTGCATGGAAGTTATGTGTAGAACTAGGGGGAACAATATATCGTGTCGTGTTATTATCATGTCGTGTTAGGTAGAATTCATATAAAAGACAGTGTCGCGTCATGTCACGAATCCATTTCTCATTGTGTCGTGTTCATATCTGACCCATTTATTTTCGTTTCGTGTTCGTGTCAAAATTGTTTAGTCTATTTATTCCTACCAGAGATGTACCAACTTATCTAACAAGTTAAATAACTTACCTAGACCCATTTAAATTAGGGTTAATTTCAGTTTATGTCTTAACGTTTAGGGTCACCATCACTTTAATTTTTAATATTATTTTTTAGGCATTTAATTCTCTAGACTAATGGTCAAAACTAACCGTGTTAAATTTTCAGTCTAAAATGACTATTTGCCCTCAAATTAGATTTATTGATAAAAAAATTTCACGAAACCTAAAATGTCTTATTTTCTTTCCATACATAAAATTTGATAAAATTTGAGATATGGTGATAGATGATAAATATATAAAATTGAATCATTTCCACAAAATGAGAATGAAAAAATGAGAAAAAAGAAAAAGGAGATAGAATAAGGGTATTTTTGTCAAAAAGATAATGAATGTTAAGTTGGATTTAACGGAAGAACTTAAGTGTCTAAAAAATAACGTGATTAAAGTGATAGTAACCCTAAATATTAAGGGGACAAAGTGAAATTAATTCTATAAATTAATAATTTAAACAATGATTAATGCTAAATTTGTTCTCACACCCAATTTAGAAATTATTGAATTTTTTAAGATAATATTTAAAATAATTATTATGTTTGATTTAATAATTTTATATTAAAACTATTATTTTCAATCTTAAAGTATTCTATATTAAATTATAATCAAGATAATACTTTAGCAAAATTTGTTCATTTAATAACTTAACGGGTTATCGTGTCCATAAATTGACCTAATCCAACCGGTTTACTTTCGTGTCATAAACAGGTTTACCCAATAATAACCCAATAAAATACAGATTGTGTCATAACTTGTTAATTTTTATTTTGTTTCATGCCCTATTACTATATGGCAAGAAATTGTCAGCCCAAGTAGAACACTTACCAAAAGAAATTATTGGTATGTTACCGAACACAAATGACATAAAAAAGTAGGACTCGTATTCATTTCTTATCATGAATTAGGTAAGAAATTTTTATATGATAAATGTGTTTTCTTTGATTTTCTATTTTAATTTAGTTGATGTTTTTCTTTAAATTTTAACACTTTTAATAATATTTGTGATAATATATGTTTTAAAATTTATATTCATGAAGTTTACTAAATATGCCTTTGATAGTTTTGATATTTAAATTATTTGGATATAGGTACTTAGGTCATTTTAGTAATGAAATAGTGTAGGTGAAATGTATGAAGCTAATTATGGAGTGACAAAATCAATGCCTTTAGTGTTTTGTTGTCATAATATCAGTATAAAATTTTTATACTTTATTGAGAGAATTTAGTGATAAAAGCATTAAATTTAAGAGTACTAATAGTAGTCAGAAGTCACTTAATATTGTCTAGGACCATTTAGTAGTTGACCAAAAAGCAAAAGAAAAAATATCATAATATATTAATTACAAAAAATTAATTTACCATAATCAAGAAGTAGAACAGAAGCCAAAACAATTGGTCCTTCAAAACAACAATTAAAGAAATTGGGCACTGAATTTTTTAAAAGGAAAATATTATGTAAATTTGATATACGTTTAGCTGACATCATCAGATGTCATACGATTCTGAGTGATATCATCTAATCTAAACCAAAAACGATTGAGAATTATCCCTCAAATCAAAAGGGGTTATTGGTATGTTACCAAACAACAATGGCATCTAAAAGTAAGACTTGTATTTAATTTTGTTACCACAAAATACTTACAAAATTTTTATACTTTCTTGCTCATGTAATGTAAAAAAACATGGCTGGAGAGAATTTAGTGATAAAGGGCATTTAAAGATAAAGAGAACTAATAGTAGTTATAAGTCATTTAATTGCATTGTTTAGGACTATTTAGTAGTTAACCAAAAGCAAAAGAAAAAAATATTGGATATGCTTGGATTGTAAATAATAGGGTGTTATATGGTAAATAATATTTGTCTTTTAACTTTGTAATTTTTGGAAATAATGTTGATTTTTGAAATAATTGAATAATTGTTTGAATGCAAAATAATATTTTGAAATAACTATTTAGATTGAAAATAATGAATACCTATTATTTGGTGGACCATTTAGAGGTAGGCCTATGCTATAAAAGGACCGGGTCTAGATCCGGATTCAACTCATTCCGAATACATTTATCTGGATTTGGATCAATATATAAATCTGATTACCTAAATCTGATCTAGATCCGTTTATTATAATAAACAGATCCTATATGGATCTGGTTATTTCGATTCGATTAGAATCCGAATCCGATTAAAATATTAATATGAAATAAAATTATATATATTAGTGTGTGTGGATATTTATTTATTTATTTATTTCTAATATAGTTTATACTCTAATGTAAAATACATACATAAATATTAATATGAATTTTTTTTTTTACAATTTCCAAAAAAAAAAAAGAAAATTTATAAACATTTGAAGTTTTTATACAGAAATTTTCATCCTTATAAAATAAAATCAAGACTGGTACATCTGGATCTAATTTGACAAGAGCCGATGAATCTAGATATGTATATCCTTTTATAGGCCCAAAAGGTATTCGGATTCAAATTCGAATCGGATAATATTAAACAGATCCCAGTTTGAATATCAAACAATATCTGACCTAAATTCTACCCGCCTAATTGGAAGCTCCACCCCAGTTATTAGCAAAAAAGTTTACAAAATAACAATGCAAAGAGAAAAGTAGGAATTGTGAAGATTCTTCGCTTAACCTCACCATACTGCATTTGCTGAAGACACGTTACTCAAAATCATTTACGTAATTATTAACTGAATATTTTTTAGAATATAAGTAATGAATGGAAAATATTTAGATGGACCCAGTCTTTGACCTCATCTGTAGATCTTGTGGTCAATTCAATATTATAGAATCTTACTTACATCAGTTGATATTATATATTCCATAAGGTTTAATTCACACTATAGGATCTACAAGGAGGAGTAAAGATCAGATCTACCTAATTATTTGCCATAATAAATAGGACATAAATAGTGTAAACAATGAATTATGTAAATAATGAATAAGACAAAACATGAATAATGTGAAATATTATTTGGAAAATAATATTTGCCGAACAAACAAGTTAGAATGTTGACCACAAATAATATCTGAAAAAGTAATGAGCATTATTTGCAATCCAAATAGAGCTAGGGTTGGTAGTTTTTTATACGATCCGATAACACAACACCGAAATTAATAGGTTATGGCATGAACCAAAATTTATCGGGTCATTATTGGGTCATCCCATTTATGACACAAAATTAAACGGGTTGGGTTGGGTTAACTCATGATTGACATAATAACCCGTTAAGTTACTGTATGAACTGATGTTGCTGAAGTTTTTTTTTATAATTTAATATAGTATATTTTAATATTATGAATAATAGATTTAATATTAAATTATTAAATCAAATATGTAATTATTTTAAATATTTTCCAAAAAATTTGTAATAATTTTAATTATGTGTTTTAAAATACTGTGATAACAAGGTTAGTATTAATAATTGTTTAAGTTATTAAATAATTAAAATTGATATTTTAATTCAAATGGATCGCAAGTTATGTAATTTGTGAAATAGGCTAATACGCTCTGTCAATAGCAAATCTGGGTTAAACATGAACACGATACGATACGATAAGAAACGGGTCCCACATGACATGACACAAATACAACACGATAAGAAATGGGTCACATCTAACACGATATGATAATCTGACAACCCAACCCATTGACACTCCTAAATAGAGCCATTATTACCAAATTAAATTACCATAGTCAAGAAGCGAAATATGAGGCACAACAATTGATCCCTTAAAATAATTGAAGAAACTAGACACTAACCCTATAATATTAGGTAGGTGTTCGGTGTATGAACCTACTCAAAGATTTTGTAATTGTTCAAGAAGTTATATGTATCATATGATATCTGATAATATTATCATATCTCATATGAGTGATGTCATATGACATTAGGGGTATAGCCAGAACGAGATATCAGTGAGGGCAAGTTTATGCAAAACTTTTAAGAGAATTCTATGATCCCGTTAGAATAACACCTTTGTTCTTTAAGGTAATGGGATCATAGAATTTTATTAACTTTTATACTTTATTATACTAATCATGTAAATGTATATAACTATGTACAAATATTTTAATCATAAAATAATTAGTAACACAATTTTAAGACAAAAATAAGTCGACAACTAAAACATTAAAATGTGTTAGTAGCAAATAACTTTTTATTATTACAAAATTCGTACATATCATCTTCATAGAATTGTTCCCTATATGTTCTATTATTCTGACATTGGTTCACAAATTTTTGTTTGCAATTTGTTAAATATAAGTAATATGTTAGGTGACAAATAAAAGACTAATAAAAATTTTAATAACAAGTACATTTTCTTATTTAAAACAATAACAATAACTTCTAAATTAAACAAATAAGTAAAAAGTATTACATGAAGAAACAACAAATAGAATTTTCATATATTGATGATTTATAGTAAATTAGTTATTTAATATGACAAAATCATATATTTAAAATGATAAAAAGAAACAATAATATAATTTTGCAATTATAATGAACTAGTAATGCTTACTTGATTAGTGTGGAGAAAAATTTGTGGCTTTCTATTGAATTTGGTTGACTTATTTTCTTTCTTGAATATGTAACTTTTCTTTTTTTCTCCAAAAAAAAAAAAGTTGCTTGATCTTCTTCCCCAAAATAGAATTTGTCAAAATTAGAGATAAAAAGAAAAAGTTGTGATCTATAAGTAATGTGCTTAGATGCGTTTTAAAATATTGTAATAGTGTAATGAGATTATAGTTAATAGTGTATCTATACAAAGTGGCAAATTCACTAATGTGTCACTAGATCTGAAAAGAAATGAACAAAATTCAACTGAATATTTAAAATCAAGAGTTGGCGATTCACTATGAGTATATATATATAATAAGCAAAGTAGGGCCAAATAAGTCATACAATGTTGAAAAATTAAAAATAGAATTGTAAAAGTTCAAAATTCTGTGGGGGCAAAAATGAAATGAACTTTATTTTTATAAAAATTTTATACTATATATAACATATATTTTCAAGGGTAGTACGGATAGCTATCCTCACTTTGCCTCCTTTCTCAACCCTTGTATGATATCACATAATTTGTGAGGATTCTTGAATGATTTCTATACACTAGTATGATAAAATTCGATTTGGTCATTGAGCAAAAGAACAAATGGGAAGCTCTCACATGGAATGAGCAACCCACAAATTGGAAAAAACATAGTCTCCTATTTTGTAAAAAAAAAAAAATGGGCCATCCACTCCAAATAAATTCCTCACATTGTTAATTGAACAACTACTATAATGTCTAATAATTGTTTAATAACTACTATAAACCCTATCAGTTTAGTATATTGGAGTCATTATGTGAATTGTTTAATAACCATGAGATTTATAAGTGAAACCGTAGACCAAATGTTAATGCCCCAATATTTGGACTATGAAATTACCAAAATACCCATATTTCTTTATGAAGAGAGACATTGGGTAGGGGTACATTAGTAATTACACAACTCAAATAATGTGTTATTGATATTTATCATGCATTTATTCAAAGTGACTAACCCACTGATGTATTTTTAAATTTGAAAAAGAAGAAACAAAATCTGACAAAATATCTAAAATCAGATGGTTGATGATTCGATATGATATTGACACGTGAATTAGTTTTCACAAGTGGTATGAATTTATAGTGTTGTAAATCATTTTCCTAACATGTAGTAGCTTATTAATTGGCTTATGCAGTAAAATAAAGAGGTTAGCTACATTGGAATACACAGACAAAACATAAAAAAAAAAAATCTGTTTCATCTTCTTTCTTATCAGCAATCAGTAGCAGTTTGCATGCATTCCACTTGCAAAAAAACATTCTTCTATACCATAGTTACTGGATTCACTAGTTGACCTTACATATCGTACCAGTTCACGCATTCTAAATCACGGTACTTTTACAATTTGAATACTATGGTACACGCACCGATTCACCAAATCCGGCAAACCGCTTTTAGGCTTAATCGTGAAAATTTGACTAATTAAATTTAAATTTTTTTGTAGTTTTATCATTTTTAATATTGACTAACTAGCATTTTCACTAATTTGGTTCCTTTTATTTAAATATTATCATTTGACCGACTTTTAACTTAAAAATTAAGGGTTTAAAAGTTGACTTTTACTTACTTATATAAATTTCCTATTTTAGTTTTTCTTTCAAAATTATTCTAATTGTCACGAATCAAGTGTTCCACTCACAAACTAATAAAATCAAGATCAAGCATATCCATTATGAATTACTTTCATAATAATTCAATTTGACATAAAGTTAATTAATTAGAATGATACTTTTGTTGATACTAAATACTATAGTTATTCAACTTAGCCCATCCCGCTGGTTCAACAAGTGAATCTGGTAAATTATACTTGAAACCAGATTGGGTTCCTCCAATGACCAAACAAGGAAGGAACCCGCCGAATTTCTTGCAATATAAACTCGGGAACCCAATCTTTGGAAAAACCCGATGGGTTTGTTTTTTTGAGAACAAAATAAAATTGTAATTGCTAAATTTTGAACTAAAAATCTCTTAAATAGAAATAAAAGGAGTTTACCACCTAACCATGTAACCTTCTGTTTATTGTATATCTCTTTTTGTTATTTATATACTCTCCAAAGTCCATTCTATGCATTAATTTATTTTTCAACTCTTCATGTGAAAAAGGTTATGTAAATATTCACTAGTAGAATATAAATTATCAATTTTCTTCATCCATAAAAAATCTTTTCATGATAAAATTAAATATTATAAAAAAGAAGTTTCTTTTAGAAAACTTTTGTTGGACATCAATTACCAACAAATTATTATATTGTTTTCCATAAGAATAACCTTATTCCCAATATCATTTTACATTTCAAAAGTGGCAAAGAAGTAAAATAAATATTAAAACATATTGCTATATTAAATAACTGTCCAACTTAAATTAATAAAATAATATATTATACATTTAATTGTACAAATTCACATATCTATGTAAAATATAATAAAGTACTATTGTACCATTAAATAACCATCCAAGAAATAATGAAAACTTATATATATACTTAAAATTTTTTAATAAAATATGTTTTTATCAATATTTTCACAATATATCTTGTATTTAATAATTTACAGATAATATATATTAATAAAAAATAAATTTAAACAACTCACCAGTTGAACCAATAATCCATTGATGTATATCTCTCGCTAGGTTCTTTCTTGAGGCGAGTTTAATAACTATGCTAAATACAATAATATTCTAACTAATCAAATAAATTTATGTAAATTTATATGGGATTTTAACTTTCTTAAAATTGTTACATTGGAAGGTACCAACTAAATTAAGCAAGTGTATCAAGTACTAGAAGAACATACCAACTAAGTCTATTCTCACATTTTTTTAATTATGTGATGTACCACGTATTCGTATCCTAATTGCATAAGATTAGCGTGAATAGCTGAATGTGGTAAATATGTTCTTTACTTTGTTTGCACTTGTACTCTACCCTCTTTCTCCCCTGATCATTTCTCTCTAGCAATCCTACTCAACGATTCAAGCTGGTAGACAGCTATTGTATTCATATATATTCTTGCATCACAAAACACATAGTCACATACTCAACATAACATCAAGAAGAGTACACCTTGCATGCATGTATACACAAGTCTACATCACAAGGTGATTTATGTGAATTCTGTCATTTTTTTGCATATATCTCTATACATTTATGAGGGTTTTTTTTTTTTTTTTTTAAATTTATCAAGCTTTGCTCACTCTTTTTTTTTTTTTGGACAGAATTTTCTAATATTCTTGGGAGGACAAAGATATATAGAGAACAAAAAGCTGATTGCCCTGCATTTAGATTTGCTTCTTTGTAAGTATATATGGTTGATTTAACTTGAGGTACTTGTTCTTTCATTTAATTTTTTTTTTGAAATTTTTTTTGTGGGTTTTGGGGATGTTTTTTGGTGTGTGATGTAATCTGTTTATAATTTTTTATGTGATCTTAGATTCATTGAAACTTTGATACAAGAATGTAGTTTGTTTTGATTGTTATTGTGGTGTCTAATTAATTCTTAGTGCACATAAATTATTTGTGTCCTTTCAATTTATTCTTGGAGAAGGATGGCCTTCATTTGATTTTGGAATTTATATTCGGTTGACTCGCCCCTGCTAAATTAAGGTTATTTAGCTTTAATTTAGAGAACAAAAAGAATGTCACATTGGAGCAACATCATTAGCAGTTGGGTATTTTTCATGGATTAGTAATCAAGTTTATTTTTGGTTAAAATGACTGTCTCTTTACAAAGGAATATATAGTTTTTGTTTGATTAGTACTTGTGTATGTATGATTTGGGCTGATGAGATCTTTGCTTGATTCGTTTTCCAGGGAATATGGATGAGAGTAGTAGCTCTGTGGCCAAGAGGACAAGGGCTAAAACAAGGGATATTTATAAAAGGTTGGCTGAGTACAATGAGAAGGAGCCTAGGGACTCAACTGCAATGGATGTTAAGGATAAAAAATGGAGAAGCTATAAAGGGGGAAGAAGGTAATAGTGATGACAAGGAAAAGACAGAAGAATTCAGCCCCAAGAAAATCCTTGTCATTGAACAAATGAGGAGAAAAACTGTAAAAAAGAGTCAAAAATGGATCTGGTGACATGAGGATAGTGGAAGCGACGTTGTGATGTTGATGGAGGAAGAAAAGGGGGAAGAAGTGGGCAGAGACGAATATAAGAGAAAGGAGCAGTAAAACTAGTCAAAATGCTCGTGATGTTGGTGAGGGAAGAAGAAGTAATACTCAGATTTGAGGGAAGAGGAAAAGAGGAAAGAAGTCAACCCCAAGAAATTGATCAAAAAGAGGAGAAAAATTGTAAAAAAGAGTCAAAAATGGATCTGGTGACAATGAGGATAGTGGAAGTGACGTTGTGATGTTGATGGAGGAAGAGAAGAGAGAAGTGGACAGAAATGAATTCAACAAACAGAGCAGTGAAACTAGTCAAAATGCTCGTGATGTTGGTGAGGGAAGTAGAAGTGACATCAGATTTCAAGGAATTAAGGAAAAGGAGGAACAAGTCATGTATTGATAAATTGAACAAAAAGAGGATCTGAAATGTTAAAAAATAGTCAAAGTGGATCTGGTGACATTGAGGATAGTGGAAGTGACATTGTGATATTGATGGAGGAAGAAAAGGAAGAAGAAGTGGACAAAAATTAATTGAACAAAAAGGAGCAGTAAAATTGGTCAAACACTCGTGATGTTGGTGAGGGAATTGGAAGTGATACTCAGATTTCGAGGGAAGAGAAAAAGGAGGAAAGAGTCAACCCCAAGAAATTGAAAAAAAAGAGGAGAAAACCTGTAAAAAATAGTCAAAATTGATCTAGTGACAATGAGGATAGTGGAAGTGACGTTGTGATGTTGATGAAGGAAGACAAGGAAGGAAGAAGTGGACAGAAACGAATTGAACAAAAGGAGCAGTAAAACTGGTCAAATGCTCTTGATGTTCGTGAGAGAAGTGGAAGCAATACTCAGATTTTGAGGGAAGATGAAAATGGGAGAAGAAGTCAACCCCAAGAAATTGAACAAAAAAAAGGAGAAAACTATAAAAAAGAGTCAAACTGGATCTAGGTGATGATAAAGATAGTGGAAGTGATGTTGTGATGTTGATGGAAGAAAAGAAGGGGGAAGAAGCGGACAGAAATGAATTCAAAAATTTTTTGAAACTGTGCTCGTTTTCAAAATTGTTCTTTTTTCATGTCTATTGGCAATTGGATATTCGGGAGAGGGGAACTCGCATTCGGTGAATGCGAGTTCATTGAGCTCGCATTCACTGAATGCGAGCTCAAGCCGAATTTAAATTGTGAAATTTAAAAAAAAAAATTCATAAACCTCGCATTCGGTGAATTGGAGGTCTGAACCATTATTTTTATAAAAAAAAAAAATTTCATTACCTCGCATTCACCGAATGCGAGGTCTAACAAAAAAATTGTTGACAATGCAAGGTCAAATTATCGAATGCGAGTTCAGTCGGATATAACAAGGTTCTGCGAGGGTCAGTCGCAGAACCCTCGCAGAACCTCCTCCTCCTTCCATTTGCAATTTTAGTCACAATCACTACCACCTCATTTTCCTTCTCCTCTACAATCACCACCATCTCCTTTTCCTCCTCCTCTACAACCACCACCCACCATCTCTTTTTCCTCCCCCTCTACAACAACCACCACCTCCATTCCACCACCACCCACCACCACCATATTCCTCCTCAACAAACACCACCAACATATTTCAGGTAGATTAAATTTTTTTTTGATCCAATTATTTTAATTAAATTTTTTTAGTTAATTAATTTTGTTAATGTAAATATTTTAGAAAAATTATTTTTGATGGTAGCTTATATTTTTACTATTTTTGTGATTGTGAATATAAATGATTTGGTATATAGGGTGAGGGGCTGTTAATAATTACTGTCCTTAAACGGAGATGTTGAAATTTATGAAACTGTGCTTTTTGTTGTTATTGGGTCACCAATTCTGTAAATTGGATAATTTGATGAAATTAGATTTGGTTGTATTTAAGTTGTATATATGAAAGTGGTTATATTTGGGTATATTTTGTTTAATTATGTTTGTATCCATTGTCGGGCATATATTTCTTGTAACCCTACCTGCCGGGTTATTGCATTGTTTGTAACCCTTGTCGGGCATGTATTACTTGTAAGCGTTGCCGATTTGTTGTGTTGTTTGTAACCCTTATCGGGTATGACCGGCGTAATAGAGATTCCTCAAGATATAGAGGAACTCTGTCGAATTTTTTTTTAAAAAAAAAACATATTCCGTATCCAAAATTGGGGTCTAAACATGTTATATCCTTACAGGGAAATGACATTTGATAGACCCCGTCACATCCTCCTTTATTGGGGAGGCGAAATAACTTATGAAGGCAGTACTATGTCCTATTGGCCAATGGTGTGCAAGAAACTATTCCGAATAAAGCAACAGATTAGGTTTGTTGAGTAGGTTGACAAAATATATGAATTCATGGAGGTTGATAGGGAGCAGTTGAAATTGAATATTTTGTACAGGCATATAGTTAGTCGTGGTGTTTACTATGGCATTCCATTGACAGATGATGATGGTATGGATGGTATTTTTTATTTGTTTGATGCCGATCCTACTTTTATTGTGCTGAGTTGTTTATCGAGACAGAGGAAATTCCCCAGGTACCTATAACCAACAATCTAGGGTTGTATGGTATGGGGCCGATGATGTCTCTCATGCATTCGACCATGGATGACCAGCCGCTGTAGTCCAATGTGTGGAGTCTCTTTGAACATCTTTGGTCATTTGAGTTTTACAACCCAACGTGTTCGTTTTCAATGTCAAACTCAATGTCATCTGATCAATGTATTGGCTCACAGTGTAATAGAGACACCACAGCAGGTGAAGGCCCAAGTACCATGCAATATCAACATATGGAGAAAGCTCTGGTACATGAGGATTTGACAGATGATAATGATAATAGTGACTCATCGTGGCATGCATTAGATGTGGATTATGAGTCAGGGTCAGACTTAGAAGATATATCGGATGATGATTCTGGCGAGAATTTGGGGACAAATAACGTTGAATGTCAGACGCTAGAGGATGTTCCTGTTTATCAACCCAGGAGAATGACTTTTTTCAATGATATTGGTACACTACGGTGATTACGATCTCACGGACCATAGTGATAAAGATGGGTTGGTTTATTGGAATGAAGACAAAAATGATATTCGGTTGCACATGTGCTTTGATAGCAAGGAGCAAGTTAGTAAGACAGTTAGATGTGGTCTATAGCTCAAAAATGAGAATTCAAAGTCATAGAGAGCCGGAAGAGGACATGGGCATCTAAATGCAAGACTGCGTCCTCCGGTAGATTAGCTCCCGGAGATTGTGATTGGAGTATTTGGGTACGTGAAAATGAATCTCTTACTGTGTGGAATGTCACAAAGTGGGTAAAAGATCACGTATATCTCGGTGAAATATCCGGTAACAACAACAAAAATCTTACATCTACAGTCCTTGCTAACTAAATTATGCACTTAATTGAAAATGATCCTGGGCACAGGGTCAAACAAATTCAGCCATACGTTAAGAACAGTTTCAAGGTTGGCATCACTTACAAGAAAGCTTGGTATGCTCGTAGGAAAGAGATTGTGCTAATTGCATATGGAAGTTGGGTATCTAATTTTCAACAATTACCCCAATACGTTGTAGAAGTACTACGCTCCAATCCCCAAACTGTGGTGCAATGGCTACATCATCCCAACAGTAGCGAGATTGTGAAAATATTCAAATACATCTTTTGGGCATGTCTCATTATCGATCGATGCATTCCACAGGTGTAGACCTGTCCTATCTGTTGATGGCACCCATCTTCGAGGGGAATACCGGGGTAAATTACTTATTGCCATCGCTTTGGATGCTAACATCAGATTTTACCTGTTGCCTATGCAATTGTTGATGAAGAAACAATACAAAGTTGGGGTTGGTTCATGGAGTAGTTGAGACGCCATGTTGTGCGTGACTTGGAGATCGTTTGTATAATATCTGACTGGCATCGTGGCATTCTTCATGCTATGAGTGAGTCCCCTTTATGGCAGGAACCATTTGCATATCATAGATTCTGTCTGCGTCACATTCGGAGTAATTTGATGACCAAATACAAGAAGGCATGTAGACGTGAAGATATTGTGTTGGTCTCTTGGTGTCAAGATACAGATGCGAAAATGGAATAAGCACCAACAAATGATACAGCTTCAAAATCCAGAGGCTTGGAGATATCTGGCAGATATTGGCCTTGACCGTTGGTGCCTTGCTCACGATGGAAATCGTAGGTGGAAAATACATGGTACAAATTCTTTTGAGAGATACAATAACGTCTTGTGCAGAGTTAGACTACTTCCGATCAAGGCTATAATTGATAGTACATTCCATCGTTTCGTCAAATTATTTGTTGATAATATTGCACGGGGTGAACATTATCGCACATCAATTACACCAAAGAATTGGAAAAGATTGTTGACTGCAGACAAAAAAGGTAGAGGACACACAATCATTGTTTTTGATCATTCTACTGGTGTATATAGAATTAAAACACCTCATCGTGTGACTGGACGTGGTGACAATGTACAAACTGTCAATTATGTACAGAAGACATTTACCTGTGGTAAATGGCAAATTGTACAGGTTCCCATGCTCGTATGCATTGGTAGTTTGCAGGCTTAAGGGTGACGAACCTACGCTACTGCTTGCGGACCATTACACCACTCACATATATCGAGAGCAGTACACCGTTAGTAGATTTTTTCCGTAATCTAATCCAAATGAGTTGCCTTCTATTCAGTGACAGTTACGTGGTGATGATAGTATGTTCGTAGACCGTCGGACAGGCCGGGTACGTGCAAGGCGTATCCGAAATGAGATGGACATTAGGGATCCCCATGAACCCAGAAAGTGTACGAATTGTCATCAACAGGGACATAATTGCAGGAGTTGCCATTCGCGACAACAATGATTTGTCTTTTCTATTGTATTGTTTATGTAGTTGTTGTATTCTATGAATGTAGTTGTTTGTTTTTAATTTATTCATGTATCAAAAAATTTTGTATTATCATTGATTACGGAGACACGACCTTTAATGTTTGAATGTAACTTTTAAAACTTATGATATTAAATACCTACTTGATGTGTATATCTATGGGTTAAATTTTTCACTCTTTTCATATTATCAATGATTCCATACTACAGGTTAAGCGTTGTGATGGGATTTTTTGGGATCACAGACCCATACCGGATTGGGTATGGCATTATATTTGTTTGGCAGGTTTCGAGGGCATCGCATCTTCAGGACGTATTTCAATGGACCATGCTTTGATCACCAGTCTTATCGAGCGATGGCGACCTGAGACAAATTCTTTTCATCTGCCTATTGGAGAGGCCACCATCACATTACAGGATGTAGAGGTATTTTGGGGTTTACATATTGACGGACCGCCCGTGACGGGTAGAGACACTACTCATTCAGCAGATACTTGGAGCCAGTTATGCATGGAGTTATTGGGTTTCATGCCTACCAGATAAGACATTGACGGTGGTCGTTTGAAAGTTGGATGTTTGTCTGCTGCATTGGATCGTCTCTTTCCCGATAATGCGACTTATGACATGTGTCGGCAGATGGCATGTACATATTTACTTGTACTTAGATTATCATTGGAGGCATTTTATTTCCAGACAATTCAGGCAATAAAGTGCCATTACTGTATCTACACTTGCTTAGGGACTTGGAGACTGTGGGCCGTTATAGTTGGGGATCAGCAGTTTTAGGCACACTGTATCGCAACTTGTGTGATGCTACTTCACCTAGAGCTAGAAATATCTGCTGACCAGTACTATTAGTACAGGTATATTTGAATAGTTTATATTAATTTATTGTATACTTCCGTCAAAATTAGTCGAATGCATACTAATTAAGAATTACAGTTATGGGCTTGGAAGTGCATGCCGACACTGCATCCTAATCGGTTAGAGCCCGCACACCTGCATCATTCTGCATATGGATCTCGGTATATATGTTTTGTTAAACTGTTTAATTAAACATGTTTACATTGGATTTGATATTTATTAATTTATATTGCAGGTGGGATGTTGGATATGATTTGCGTAATGCTCCTCGTCATGTTTTATCTATTTTTCTAGATCAGTTACATAGTTTGCACGACCCAATGAGGTACATCCGTCGATTACATTTCTTTTGCACTTTGTCGTCCTCATATTTTGTTTATTTACTAACTTTTTGTCGAATTTTTTGGTTTCAATTTATATGGCAGCCATTCTCTGATGAGGTACTTGATATGCTTCCCTATTACTGCACTGCTGGTCGTGACATATGGCGTTCAGTTACTTATTTGATATGTTGGGAGATCGTAAAATGTTACCTACCTCATCGGATTATGCAACAGTTCGGGTTGCACAACCCATACCAGATCAGAGAGTGATTGGTAATCAAGGTGCACTTCATTTGATAGATCGCCGTGGTCGGGCAAACAATGATTGGGAGTTGACCCACCGAGCTTATATAGATATTTGGGGGGTAAGAAGGGATACAGTTGAGGTTGGTCTAGATGTGTTGATACTACACATGCATCAGGTGATTATATGCAATGGTACCGACCGAGGACGGTGGTGTACATATCAAATCCGAGTTAGTGCCCTACTCTTCTAGAAGGATAATCATCCACGGCGATGGTGCACGTGCAGATTATTTAGTAAGTAATTATTCATTTTTTGTTATTTTTTTTTCTTTTTCAATTGACTTTAGTAAAACTAATTTTAACTTTTATGGTAGATGGATTCCATGGCTAGATTGTATTACATGTCATTGGACAACCTGGCTGAGGGCGAATCTCCGGATACTAGTACTTGGGCACATATCAGACATTTCGCTTCTGAGTCACTACATGCAGTAGGCGAATCTACTCGTCTTGATCTTCGGCCTCCGACAGTTCCTGTTATGTTCAACATCCACACCAGGCACATGATCCACATAGAGTAGAGCGGGCTTCGCGGCTAGGCGAGCAACACGGAGATGGTCGTCGACGTCGTCGAGTTCCATCGCCTAAGCCCCATGTAGATGCTGGATCCCCTCATGTTAATATAGCATTCTAGGGTGACACTTTACAGATACTTTCTCCAATGCGCACTTCGGTGGGACCATCATCTTTCGGACAGTCGTCCACTGGACGCAGATCCAGAGCATACTGGTCCAACTGTTTCAGATAAAGAACATGAACACGAACAAAACATAACTTCGCAGGCGCAAATTGCTCACCCTACTCAACAACAAGACACTCCTCTATTTTATATCCGTCGATCAAAAGTGGTGCCTAAACCTAGAGAGTGTGGTATGGGCGGAGGATTTGGAGATCATGGACATTGACATTTGTTATTACTTTTCGCAATCATGTGTGATTAATATCTGTTATTTATATATCATTGTTTGCCCTTGTCAGGTATTTTTTTATTATTATTAGGTTTTTATTTATGTTTTTTAGCCCTTGTCGGGCTTTTATGGATGTTTGTTGCCCTTGTTGGGTATGGTTGTTGGCAGAGAGAATGTTCGTAAAATAGGAGTGGTTATGTCAAAATTTTATCAAAAAATATGATAAATTAATAAATTTGCTTTCTTACAACATTTCATTCGTGTAATATTTCGTTAATGCTATAGTTTATGCTTTAAAGGTAATGGTTTAGTGTATTCCTATATATCGTATTAAATAAATGTTCACGATTTAGCGTTTAAGTGGTTTTATCTTAGAGCCAAATCTTTTTTTAATTAACAAAAATATCAAATATTTTTCTATTTCTGTAATAGTGCCAAAAAAAAAAAAAAAAACAATTCCTATGACTTCACAGAATACAAAGCTACATACAGTCAAAATTTTAAAAAAAAAAAAAAAAAAATTCTGACATTGCATTAATTGAATTGGTCATAAAAAACAAAATTTTTTTTTTTTTGGCTCCATGAGCTTGCATCTTCCTAATGATATTGGTGAGGGAAGTAGAAGCGATACTCAGATTTCGAGGAAAGAGGAAAAGGAGGAAAAATTCAACCCCAAGAAATTGAACAAAAATAGAAGGAGAATTGCTAAAAAGAGTCAAAATGGCTATTGTGACAATGAGGATAGTGGAAGTGACGTTGTGATTTTGATGGAGGAAGGGAAGGGGGAATAAGTGGACCCCAATGAATTGAACAAAAGGAGTGGTGACTAACTGGTAAAATTAGTCAAAATGATCATGATGTTGGCGAGGGAAGTAGAAACGATACTAAGATTTCAAGGGAAGAGGAAAAGGGAGAAGAAGTCCATCCTAAGACGTTGAACAAAAGGAGGAGGAAAACTATTCGCGACAATGAGGAAAGTGGAAGAGATGATTGGATTTTGATGGAGCATGAGAAACGAGAAGAAGATGACCAAAATGAATGAACAAAAGCATCAATGAAACTGGTCAAAATGCTCATGATGTTGGTGAGGGAAGTAGAAGCGATACTAATATTTCGAGAAAAGAGGAAAAGGGGGTAGAATTGTACCCTAGAAAATTGAACAGGAGGAGGAAAGCTGCTGAAACTGTTCAAATTGGTTCTGATGATGTTGAGGGAAATGGAAGTTGACAAGTGATAGTGATATTGCAATTTTGACTAAAGAGCTTGTCTCTCCAAGTTGGAGATATGAGCATGTAAAAACCAGGAAGTAGGATTCTGATGAGAATGGCTGTTAAGGTGGAAGAACCAGTGAGCTTGGATGAGGACACTGATGCTCCTGAGGAGAATGAGGACAATGATGATGTTAAGATGAGTCTAGCTGAAAGATCTTTTGGTGAGGAAAGAAAAGAATTCAATGAAGAGGATGACAGTTTAAGAAAGAATGAAGGAAATAATGAGAAAGAAAATTCAGTGGGAGAGGATGATACTAGTGGGGGAAAAATGAGAGGCAGTGAGGATTGATTGAAGAGAAGAAAAGTACTTGCATCGGACATGGGAGCTGATTCCAGCAAGAGTGACGAAGTGCGAAGGAGTATGTTACAACATCTCTGACCACGACTACATTCTGTTTCTTTGTCCAAGAAAAAGGAGCTACTGAACCATAGGGTTTAGAAAAACAGCCCTGTGCCTGTTTCTGAGAGATTCGGATTCGGATTCGGATTCAGATTCTTATTCTGACTCTGATTCATCAGATGAGGATGACGATTATGATGATCCTGTGCCAAAGTTTAGCACACAAATGACAGCAAAAAAGAGAAGAAGGTCCCTAAGAGAGGATCTGATGTGTTCCCCGATCTCAACTTCATTAAAACTCTATTAGATTCAAAGTTGAAGAAAGGTGCCACTCTTGAGGAAAAGCCAGCTCCTGTTGAAGAGAAAGCTACTAGTCAAAATGTACTACCCTTGAAGTTCAGATTTGAGGATGAGGATCCAGCTTCACCAGAGAAAGAAGAATGTGAGATAGAAATTGACAATCTATTTGCTGAAATGGAAATGTTCCTTACTCTACCTGATCCTGACTGTACTAGATTAACAACGGTAAGCTAATATTTTTTTTTTTATTAATTTCAAGAGGTTTAAAGTTTGTTGGTTCTTTTATTGTACTTCTTGGATTCTGACTTGTTTGGTTCTCCATTCCAGTGAGAAAATTTTTTGCTAAACACTATTCCTTCTGATATTGGTACGAAGGTTAGGTAAAAGAAGATCATTTATACTTCAAATAAAACTCTTTCAACCCGTTCAGTTTTTTGCTCAATTCCTACCTTTTTAGGGGTGACGTGTGAAAGTTTTAATGAATCTTTCAATGTTAACTCAGTGTTGCTCCCGCAAATATTGTGTTATTCAAACCTATGTAGATATCTAGGGTTCTAATTAACTTCATAGTGCTCTCTAAATATTCATATGTTCATTAATATTTTTTCTTGTTTAATTATCTTTTCTTCTTAGTTATTAAATATTGGTCTCTTTGTCGATGACATCATATGACATCTCAGTGTGTTATCAAATTTTCAGTGTCATTGAAGAAATTGTTATTCTAATTTTTGTACATACTGGGTAATAGGATTAGGGTGCTAATAGTTAATCTCCATTATCAATTGCCCATACAATAAGTTCACAATTTCAAATATTCCTGGCATTGTAGTAACTTATAAGGGTAGGGTTTTGGAGTTGTTTATTTATTATGAAGACTCAGTTACATATAGATACACATGAATTGTTTTCTGTTCCTGTCATTAATTCTTTCGTTGACATAAGACTTATTATGGTTCTCCATATGTATTCAATTCCTGAAAAAGAAAAAGATTTGTTTGCTCAACAACAACAATATTCCTGCTCATAATGCACTGAAATTTAGCTTAAAGTAGTTCATTTATACATCAAATAAAGCTCTACCAACCCACTCCTTTTTGCTCAATTCCTTCCATTTTCAGGCGCTATGTTTAAAAGTTTTAATGAATCTTTCAATGTTATTTCAGTGCTTATTCAGATCTATGTCGATATGTAGGGTTCTAAATTGGTTTAAAATACTTTCTACAAAATCGTATGATCTTTAGTGTTTTCTTGTTTAATCATCTTTTCTTCTTACTTATGAACTAATGGTCACTCTGGTAATAACACCATGTGGCATTTCATTCTGTTATAGAATTTCAATTACCACTGCGTAAATAGTTATTCTAACTTCTGTACATTACTTATTAAGCAATAAGATTTTGATATTAAGTAATAAGATCATGATACGAATATTTTAGTTTCAAATCTATGATAAATGCTCTCAAGCAGTATTTAGAAGTTTAGAATTTCGAATATTTTTAGAACTGTAACCTGTAAATGTTTCCTCTTTTAATGATTTTATAGCATATCATGATTGCTTGAAATCAATTATTGATTTCAAGCAGTCATCGTTAGTGGAGTGATCTTAATCTTCTGCATTGGTGGGAGCTGTTTATTGATTATGAAACCTCAGTCACGTATGGAGATACAGGAAAATTTTCATGTTCTTTCCCATACTTCTTTGGAAAATTTTAAGAGAAGATTATCATTGTAGTCTTGTGACATTAGACTTATTTTGCGCTCCATTTGTGTTCAATTGCCGAGAAGAAATATTGTTCAATTCCAAAGTTCATTTATACATCAAGTGAAGCTCTACAACCCACTTTTTTTTTTTCTTCTAGTCCCTCAATTCCTTCCTTTTTAGGGTCAAAGTTTGAAAGTTTTAGCGAACAATGTTAAGTCAGCGCTTCCCTGCAAATATCTTTGGTATTCAAATTTATGTTGATATCCAGGGTTCTATAGATCTTTGAAATACTTTCTAGAAATTTGTGTGCTCATTAGTAATTAATTTTCTCATTTAATCTTCTTTTCTTCTTAGTTATGAATTAAAGCTGGCTTATCACATTAATTCTTAAGTTACTAACTTTTACTTCAACTGTATAATAAATGCTCGTATGCAGTATTTATATGTTTAGATTCAAATATTCCTGGCACTATAACTTAAGTGTTCCATTTTATTAGCGGTGGGAGTTGTTTTGGAGCCTAAGTTATGTATTGAGACACAGGAAATGCTTCATGTTCTCCTCAGTAATTCTTTGACAAATGTTGAAATTAGAATATAGACTCGAGACTTAAGCCTGCCACTTCTTACTGCAAGAAAAGGAGTTAAGGAAAATCGGTTGTTGTCCTTAACTAATTAAACTCATTATAGAACAAGATTTTGATAAAATAGCAGAAAATGACTGTTCTGTACTTAAATGTTGTTCTAGTCGTAGTCTAATATGTTTCTTCTTTTTTCACTGTCACATGATATATGCACGAAACACCCTTTGAGTTGCACTTGATTTCTTTTTGGTTTAGAAACTATGCAAATAGATAAAAAGCAAGTGTAGTCTACGATAGACCCAATGATCTGTTGGTGCAATACTCAATTTGTCATTAACAGTTCTTGCATACATTATCATTTTCCTTGGAAGTCTGATGCTCGTCTGGGTGCCTTGACGTCCAGTTGGGCATTAGTAGAAGTCTCTTAGTTGAGCATGACTAACCCATACACGAGCTTGTTGCCACCTAACTGTCTGTCAAGTTCTATCTATCGAGTTGAGCTTGGAAAGTTTAGTTTCTAAAATCACAAGTGATACTAATGATTTTATTACCATGTATTCTCTAATGTGATATATGTATGTTGATGTTGTATACATATTTTTGCTGGAAATGTAAGTAATTCTTTTTTTTCAAAATAAGTATGTATTATTTCAATAGCACATTCCCTGCATATCATATCAAACATAACACGCAGATACAGACTCTCACTCACACACATTCATATTCACACTCTCACCTAGTTCTTTTGTGATAGTTGACGATTAGAAAGAATAACATGAAAGATGGTTGACATTTCTGACTTGTGTCCAGAGTAACCTCTTAAATTTTTCCATCTTTTGGTGAAAATTTCCATTTACACATTGCTGGCAGGGGTTCTCAGCAAGACACTTGGGACTGCCCTTCAGAAATCCCTGTTTCATGTCTACTTTTTATGCAAAAACAAAAGAACTGAACCCATAAAAACAAAAATGTAGAAACAGGATATATAAAAACCACATTCAGTTTTGCACTGTTCAAGAATTTTCTTTACATTTTTGGTTGGCTTGCCATCACTTTTCCTCTCATGTCTGAGATCACGAATGTTAAATTGGAATGTCTTCTTCTTGTGTCCAGTTTTACTCTTTCAAAGCATCTCTTTATTTCCATTGAATTCTGAATCGGAAAATATTCAATCGTGTCTGGCTATTTTATCTGTAGGCTGAAAATGATGATGCCACTGCTATAGCAAAAACTTCAGCCGAACGGTGTCAACTAGGGGTACGTCAGCTGGTTCTTGAAGAACCACTTGGAATCGTATGCAAATGTTGTAACATTGTGTACAAGGAGATGAAGGACATTTTTCCAGATCTAGGATGAACATAAGCATATCAAATATCTTCAAATTTTTTACTTTAGTTATTGGCTTTTGTTCTTTATATCTTATGTATCACTCAGCATAACAAGCTTTAACAGCATCTTCCACATAGAGGTCATTTGCATGAATTCGGCCTACACTTCAAAAAGAATAAAGCATTGCATTTGCCCTTTTCTACTCAACAAGAAATGTTGATGAACAAATTTTAGTGCAGCTACTTCGGGTATTTGCTGTCTAGCATTTAGCTTGCATTGCAATACATTAAAAATCGTGTCACTCTACATTTTCTGCTTCTTGTTTTCTCATAAAGGTGATATGAATTTAATCACAAGAGATTGAGGACATCTGATTTTTTATTATTGTCAAATTCTCATTTCTCTACTCATTAACTTCTAATACTATTTTAAAAGAATTTCCTTTGCTGCTTAATTTAGTTCAGATTTTTGATTATTTTTTAGTTGCAGAAAAAGCCGAGGCCGAGAAGACAGGATTGGGTTGACTTTGTGGACGTGACTTTCTTCTTTTAATGAGCTCAATTTAGGTGTCTTGGCTTAGAAAACTATTACACTTCCATTCTTGATGAAGGCTCTGTATCGAATCTTATTCCTAAAGATATTAAGGTGTCCATGTTTGATCATCAACTCGATGGATTTTTATTCTTGTGGAAGAATATAGTTGGAGAAACCTGCACTGAGAACCTAAAGTCTTAGCTATCTGGTGATGGAAGAGGATGTATCATATCATATGCTAGAGGCACTGGGAAGACCTGTCTGTCTGTTATTTTTATCCTGTCATTGATAAAGATGTACCCAATGTGCCAGCCTTTGATTATAGCTCACTAGCAGCATGCTGCTCACCTGGAAAGATGAGTTCTGAAAATGGGGCCTTGATATTCCTTTCCACAATTTAAGCGGTGAGTTGACAGCCTATGAAGAAGAACTTGCTGAATTTATTCTTTAGAAAAAGGGAAGTGCTAAAAAGGCTAGACAATATGCAAAGTTGTACTGCTGGTGGAAAGAAAGAAGTGTTCTACGAACCAGCTACCAGTTGTTTGAGCAGCTTGCTAGTAGGCGCATTAAGTAACCAATTGATCTACCTGTCAGGAAAGTTCTTCTTCAATTGCCTGGTCTTGTGGTGCTTGGTGAAGGACACACACCTCAGAATAACAGGAGTTTTCTGTGGAAGGCTTTGACAGAACTTGAGACACAGAGGCGGATAATCCTCTCTGGAACTCCCTTTCAGAATAATTTTGATGAGTTGTATAATACTCTCTTTCTGGTGAATTCAGACCTTTCTAATACTATCGGTTCAGCGAGTTGCAGCAACAATCGCAGGGGGCGGAGACACAGTGTAAAAAGCAATGTGCTAAAAGGAGATGGGATTCTTTATCCAATGCCATTGATAAGAAATTTGACAAATCGATTGAGGAGCTCAAAGCTGTGATTGATCCCTTTTCGCATGTCTACGAAGGAACCATATTGCAAGATAGGCTTCCTGGTTTAAAGGACACACTGATTATTTTGAGGCCTACAGAACAGCAGAAGCGTACTATTCAGAAAATAACTGATGGATTGAATAATCTTGATAGAACAAATTTGATGTCGCTCATCTCTGTCTACCCTTCGCTGGTTGTAGAAAAAGAGTAATCTGTCGACAATGGGATCTTTTGTTGCTGCATCTGCCAGAGACCTTTCTTGTCAATTAGCAGCTTCTGAAACTCTTCTTCTTGTTGCAATTTTTCATTTGTATAGACCATTTGAAATGCTTGAGATTTTACTGTATTTACAGTTATTTTCAGTGACTCTTGAAAATTTGCAAACATAATCAAATTTTGAACTTTGCTATTTATGCATGTGTGGACTTGTTGCTTGAGAAATTACTATGGTCTATAATGCATGTAGGCTTAATTAGTTCTCTTTTTGTCTGACATTTCAGGGGATGATGAATTTTATTTTTTATCATTGAGTTAAAAGGTATTTATAGCAATATATATGGGATGCAGGCAAGATTGTGACTCTTGATTCATAGGTTGGAATCAAATATGTTGGAGTTACAGACTCTCCATTTAAACTCATTCATGTAGTAGTATTATTTTTTATCATTGAATTAAAAGGTGTTTATAGCAATATATATGGGATTGCAGGCAAGACTGTGGATCTCTATGTGACAGGCTACTTGATTCATAGGTTGGAATCAAATATGTTGGAGTTACAGACTCCATATTTAAACTCATTCATGTAGTAGTATTATTTGTTATAGTTTTTCTTTCAGTTCATTTATTTGAATTGCATATGTTATGTGGCTTTTGTCCCACATTGATCAATTTTAAGGAGAGTTATGTAATCTTGATCTTTTAATGATACAGACCTTAGGTTTTGGATTTTATATACCAAGCACTAAACATAAGAGAGTTTAGTGGGCTATTAGGCCTTATTGGTCATTAAACCTTTTGTCTTTATTTTGGGTTTTCTTATGTTTTTGTAATAATGCTTTCGTGGGTTTAGGACCACTCTCCTAAAACTTTTGTATTCTTCTCATATAGTAAAATTTGTTCGCCTTCGCCCGTGGACGTAAATCTTTCGACCGAACAACGTAAATCTGGTGTCTCTTTTATTTTCTCTATTATTTGTTATCGTTTGTTTCGAATTGGTCTCGAACTTTTGCTAATTTCTTGGGACACTTCCTAACAAACTGGTATCAGAGCTTCTAGGAAAGTTTTGAGACATTATGACGATAACAAAGACCCATGTAGAGAAATTTGACCGGAGTGTCAACTTCGGGATGTGGCAGCTCAAGATGGAGGCTATCCTGATCCAAGATGGTGTGGACATAGCGCTTCATGGAGTGGAGAAAAAGCCAGAGATTAAATCAGATGTTGGTGGAGGATTTTGAGGACCTTGATAAAGAGGTCAGATCAGGTATTATCCTAAATCTCTCTGATGAGGTTTTAAGGGAGGTCGCTATTGAGACGACAGCCAAAGATATGTGAGATAAATTGAAAACTGTGTATATGAAGAAGATAATTGAGAATCGGCTCTATTTAAAGCAAACCCTTTACATGCTTCGGATGACTGAAGGTACATCTATACTCTCACATCTTGATAAATTTGATTCCATAAGTTGTGGATTTGGGGAATATAGATGTGAAAATTGATGATGAGGATCGAGCCCTTTTGTTGTTATGTTCCCTTCCCCTATCATTTAAAATTTTTTGTGATATTATGATTTATGGTAAAGAAACAATCTCGTATCGTGAAATTAAATCTGCTTTAAAATCTAAAGAGCAAATTGATAGGGATATAACTGGAGAAATTGGTGAAAATCAAGCTAAAGGCTTGGTTGCTAGGATAGATCTGAAAAGAGAGACTTTGGCAGTAGTAAATGTTGCATAAGAGATTATCAAAATTTAGATCTAAATCCAGACATAAAAATATGGTATGCAATTATTGTTGTAAAAAGTGGCACATTAAATCCGAATGCTTCAAGTTGAAAAATAAAGATAAGCATATGGAGAAATCTAACCATAAAAATATTAATATTGTCGAGGCTAGCGTTGCAACTGATGAGAGTGATGAAAATATTTTCTTTGTCACTGATGATAGAACAAGGTCTAAAAATGAGTGAAATTTAGATTTGGGCTGCTCTTATCACATGTGTCCCAATAGGGATTTATTTTCCACTTATGAATCATGTAATGGTGGAATTGTTTTGATGGGCAATAATGTCGTTTGTGATGTTGTTGGTAAGGGTACAGTCCGAATTAAAATGCATGATAGTATTGTGAGGACACTCACTAATGTTAGAAATGTTCCTGATTTGAAAAAGAATCTCATCTCTTTAGGTACCTTAGAATCTCTTGGGTGCAAATATGCAGTTGAAGGTGGAGTTATGAAAGTCTATAAGTAAGGTGCTCTTGTTATTATGAAAGCTTGCAGGTCTAGTACTTTGTACATCTTGCAGGGTTCCACAGCAGTCTCTTCATCATCTTTGTCTGATTCTAATATCACCAAATTATGGCATATGCGTTTGGGGCACACGAGCGAGAAAGGCTCGACTATATTGAGAAAAAGAGGACTTCTTTGTGGGCAGAGTACCGGGGCGATGGATTTTTGTGAACATTGTGTCTTTGGGAAGCAGAAGAGAGTCAGTTTCAGTTCACCAACAATCCACAGGACAAAAGGTACTTTGGATTATATCCATTCTGATCTTTGGGGGCCAGCTCGTGGTCCGTCTAAGGGTGGTGCCAGATATATGTTGACTTTCATTGATGATTATTCAAGGAAAGTTTGGGTTTACTTTTTGAAACATAAAAATGATGTTTACCTAACTTTCAAGCAATGAAAAGTTTTGATTGAGAAATAGACAGGCAAACAGATCAAGCGGCTTAGAATAGGTAATGACATGGAATTTTATGAAGTCGCGAATTTGATGAATTTTGGAAAAATGAAGGAATTGTTTGGCACCATACAGTTAGGATGACGCCTTAGCAAAATGGTGAGGCCGAACGTATGAATAGAACTCTTTTGGAGAGAGCCCGTTGTATGATCTCTAATGTAGGGTTGACAAAGGACTTTTGGGTAGAGGCGATCTCTCCAGCTTGTCATATTGTTAACCGAGCTCCTTCTACAGCTATTAATTTCAGAACTCCTGAAGAAGTTTGGTCAGGTACTCCTGATAATTACTTTGATTTGAAATTTTTTAGGTGTCCAGCATATATGCACGTGAATGATATAAAATTAGAGTTTAGAGCAAAAAAGTGTATTTTTCTTGATTACGCTTCTAGGGTGAAAGGCTATAGATTATGGTGTCTTGATCCCAAGTCCCCAAAATTTGTAATTAGTAGAAATGTTACATTTGATAAACTTTCTATGTTATCTTCAAAAAAGGAGTCTTCTAGTTCTTGTGATTCAGATACAGATAATAATACGCAGAAAGTGGAGCTAGAGTTTGGTAGTTCTGATCCTTCTCAGTTAGCCTCTTCCAGTCAAAAAAATTCAGTAGATGAATCAGAGTCCGTTGAAGAAGAACTAGAGGAGGTGGAGGAGCATTCCATTGCCAAGGATAGACTAAGGAGGGAGATTCGATACCTCAGCTAGATGCAAATTTAGTTGCATATGCTTTGTCAGTTGCTGAAGAAACGGATGGAGTTGGTGAGCCTTCCACCTACTTTGAAGCAGTTTCTTGTGATAATTCAGCTAAGTGGTTGGTCGCTATGAATGAAGAAATTGAGTCTCTCTATAAAAATAAAACTTGGGTTCTTGTGAAGCCGCCTTTAGGTAAGAAAATTGTTGATTGCAAATAGGTCTTTAAGAAGAAGGAAGGTCATCCAAGGGTTGAAGATACAAGGTATAAAGCACAATTGGTTGCAAAGGGCTATAGTCAGGTATACAGTATTGATTTCAATGATGTGTTTTCACCTGTTGTTAAACATAGCTCTATGATCTGTGTGTTTTGCTTGCCTTAGTTGCCATGTATGATTTGGAATTGGAGCAACTTGATGTCAAGACAGCTTTCCTACATGGTGAACTTGAAAAACAAATTTATATGAGTCAACTTTAGGGATTTGAAATTGAAAGAAAAGAAACCATGTTTGCTTGCTAAAGAAATCTATGTACGGATTGAAGCAGTCTCCTAGACAGTGGTACAAGAGGTTTGATTCCTTTATGTTGGGCCATGGTTATTCAAGGAGCATGTATGACATGATTCTTTCATTTATTTGTTATTTTATGTTGATGACATGCTCATTGCTACCAAGAGTTCTGTATAAATTCACACTTTGAAGGCACAATTGAGTAGTGAATTTGTGATGAAAGATTTGCGAGCAGCTAAGAAGATTCTTAGCATGGAAATCAAGAGAGATCAAGGAGCTATGAAATTGTTCCTGACCCAAAAGCATTACCTTGAGAAAGTTTTGGAGAAATTTAGCATGAAAAATGCTAAACTTAAGTGCGTACTCCTCTTGCAAGTCATTTTTGACTTTCAGCTGCTCAGTCACCACAATCAGGTGAGGAAGAAGGTTTTATGGCACAGGTTCCATATTCTAGTGTAGTCGGCAGTATCATGTATGCGATGGTTTGTACACGTCTAAACATTTCACAAGCAGTTAATGTGGTTAACAGGTATATGTCTTGTCTTGGAAAAGAGCAATGGCAGGTTGTGAAATGGATTCTCAGGTACTTGAAAGGTACTTCAAACACTTGTTTGGAGTTTGGAAAAAATAGTGACACTTTGATTGGTTTTGTGGATTCTGATTACGTCGAGGATCTTGACAAAAGAAGATCACTTACTGGTTATTTATTTTGCGTTGGCAGTTGTGCAGTCAGTTGGAAAGCTACTTTACAACCTATTGTGGTATTGTCTACTACGGAAGCAGAATATATGGCCGTGACCGAGGCAATCAAAGAAGTCTTGTGATTGAGAGGTTTGTTTGGCGAGTTGAGTCTGCATCATTGTGTTACTACTTACAGTTTATTGCGATAGTCAAAGTGCAATTCACTTGACTAAAGATTAGATTTATCATGAGAGGACTAAGCACATTGATGTGAAATTTCACTTCGTTCGGGATACTATTGCTGAGGGAAAAGTTCTTGTTCAAAAGATCAGTACCAAAGATAATCTTGCGGACATGTTTATGAAACCTCTTCCGGTTTACAAGTTAAAACATTGCTTGGACTTGGTTGGCATTCGTTGTTGTTGATTAAGCCCATTGGGGCTTTTGTGGAGAAGGTGGAGCAAGTTTGCTATTTTGTTATTTTGTGGATGTGGGTACACACCAAGGTGGAGATTTGTTATGTGGCTTTTGTCCCACATTGATTAATTTTAAGGAGAGTTATGTAGCTTTGGTCTTATAAATAGAGACCTTAGGTTTTGGATTTTATGTACCAAGCACTAAACATAAGAGAGTTTAGTGGGCTATTGGGCCTTATTGGTCATTAAGCCTTTTGTCTTTATTTTGGCTTTTCTTAAGTATTTTTGTACTAGTGCTTTTGTGGGTTTAGGATCACTATCCTAAAGCTTTTGTATTCTTCTAATATAGTAAAATTTTGCTCGCCTTTGCCCGTGGACGTAGGTCTTTTGACCGAACCACATAAATTTGGTGTCTCTTTTATTTTCTCTATTATTTGTTATCGTTTGTTTCAGATTGGTCTCGAACTTTTGCCAATTTCTTGGGACACTTCCTAACAGCATATATTACAACAGATTTCAGGAGTAAAATGTAGATCAATGTAATGAAATGAAAAAGAAAGTTTTCTTTCCATCTCTGTCATTTTTCTTTGACAAGATAGGTTTTCTTGTTTCTTTATATTCCCTTTTTCTTGTTTGCCTTTATCAATTAAAGAGCTTCATTCAATGGAAAGAAATAAAATTCTTTATCATTATGTCCAATTTTCAAAGAATTTTAATTTTAGGCCAACATTTCCTTTGTTCGTCCATTAATCTAATAAGAGCACAGGATACTAATTTGCCCACGCAAATTCCCTAATAACATTTCTTATTAAATTAAACATCATGAGTACAACTTACCTACACATAAACATACAAATAACATATATATATGTTCATACATTTACATTTTTATGGATTATTTACTTGTTTATTTAATTTTTGAAAATTTGAGAAAGGATTAAATAATAGAACGAGGATTTATGTCCCAAATGTAGTATAGGAAGGTTGACATGAACTAGGCACAAGCTCAAAATCACCCTAGGAGACATGGTGGAAGTGGAAGTCCCGACTTCACGGCCTAGACACATTATCACTAGAACTCTTCCACTAAGTCGTGGTTGTGGTTGTGGTTGTGGTTGTGGTCATGGTCATGGTGATTTTGATTGTGTTTGCTTGTCTCCATCTCCTCATCCTTCCTATTCTTCATTTATTCATCGGAAGCCGGTAACATTTTCTTATGTACACTAAATTTACCTATGCATGCATGAAAGTATGAGTTAATTTCATAATTTAATATTTTAACATTTTTCCCAAAATACCCTTACTTTGCTACTTTACAACCACTTAAAGAAAAGGCATTAATGGAAAATTAAATAATGGAATTAATTCAACTTATTTAAATATATTTCAAAAGTTACTAAAAATTAAATTTATAATCCCATTTATGATAACCAAAAGAGTAACAAAAAAACTAAAATCCTAATAAAACATCAAGAATAGTCCAACAAATATTAGACATAAAAAAAATGAGAGTATCAAGAAAAAAACTATGTTTGTCGAGTTTCAAAATTCTAATTTATGTGACAATCTTTTTTTGAAGTTTTTTTCCTTCTTCATAGATGTATTCATCAATTTTGAAATGGAATTTATGGTTATCTTATTGAGAATTGGGAGCGTGATCTAATAAAATTGTCATTTTTTGTTCTGAAAATATCCTCTCTTTGATACTTTACAACCATTTAAAGAAAGCGCATTAATAGGAAATTAAATAATGGAATTAATTCAACTTAATATAAATATATTTAAATATATTTCATAAGTCACTCAAAATTAAATGTGTAATCCCATTCATGATAACCAAAAAAGTAACAAAAAACTAAAATCCAATTAAAACATCAAGAATAGTCCAATAAACATTAGGCATAAACACAAAAAAAAAAAAGTATTGGGAAAAAAAAAACTATGTCTGTCAAGTCTAAAAATTCTAATTTATGTGACAATCATTTTTTGAATTTTTTTTTTCATCAATTTTGTGATGGAATTGATGGCTATCTTATTTTGAATTGGGAGCATAAGCTAATAAACTTATCCAGAGACAAAAGAAAGTTCAATTCTCTATAAATTGATTACAAATTCTGTAAGTCTTTAAATACATAGAATATTGCTTTTTTGGATTTTAATTATTGCATACTGATCTGTACTTTTATTTTACTTTATTACAAAAAATCATTTATAGCACAAAATTTTACTCTAGAAAAAGCAAAGTATCCATTTTTTCCTATTAGTTTTCTTGATTGTTATCTGAAATAACATAATATTGAAAAAATATCATTTCTATGAGAACATTTCAAGTTCAAAGCGCTAAAAGTCTTTTCACATAAATTAGTGTATTTTATGTATGATGATGGAATAAAATAAGCTTTAACATGTTAGAAATTGAATAACGTTTAAATTAATTTACCTATGATAAAAGTTTTTATATTTTTGTTAATTAATCCATTGAACCAAAAAATATATTAGAGATTTTCAAAAAATGTAATCAAATACTAATTGAATAGAAAGTCACCTGACTTTTATTAACAGTGGAAAAAGCAATGTGTATATATGCCAAAATTCAAATCCATTATTGGCCATCGATTTTTCAATAATCCTAAAGTATAAAAATTATATTTATTTATTATGATTTCTTTATCTTCTTGAAAAAATGATTATGATAGATTTGTATGTATGATAAATTAACTTTAAAATGTAAAATTATAAGATTTTTTGTCAAAAATGTTCACACATATTACAGTAATTATTTCTTTCTTGCTTAAAAAAAATAAATTTACCAAAAAAAATGTCTCATAAGTCATAATTTAATCTATTGAAAGAAAATATACTCTCTTCATTTGCAGAGTTGGATTTTCATGAAATTACATTCGTAATGTCAGAGGATAACAAAAGAAAAATCCACGATCGACGAATATTTATATTTTGTCATACATTTAGTGCATTGCTTGCCCTTCTTAACTAGGTGGTCGTATCACTCGATCAATAGATGTAAGTAAAGAATATAGTTAAACATTAGCGCATTTAATATTGTAATAAATTAGTAAGTTAGAAAAAAGTTAAATTTAAAAAACAAAAGCATTATCAATGTGATGTGTGTTACTACATCTTCATGATATTTATGCTAACGAAATCTTATTGTTTTTCCCGTTAAATTAAGTGAAATTTGAGTCTTTTAAAGTTTCCATTTCAAGATGGTTGAACCAATTACTATTTGTAAAAAAAAAGAAAGTAGCATACATGGTTGGCTTTGAAAGTCAAAATATTTTAAAAAAACACTATTTTGCATATCATAATATCATGTCAAGTTTCACAGGATTGCATAAATTGCTCAAGTCCTTTGTTTGGTACCAAGTATATAATTTATATAGATTGATTGAATTACACCAAAAAGAAAGAAGAAAATTTGTATGAACTTAATTAGTTAAACATCTTTAAAGGATTGGAAAAGTCTAACAATTATATACTAATTTGAAAATATTTGACTCTTTTAAGAGTTTTTATTTTTTTAATAGTATTATAGTAAAACTTTTATTCATTTGGAACTAAAGATGGTATGACTCTTTGTTTTTCAATGCTAACATATTTCTTACTATACAAAAACCTTCATTTTGTTCAACCTTTATATTTTTTATTAAACACATTGAAAATATTGAAAAATAATGAGATGCTGATTTAAATAGCCAAATATATATAAAAGTAATAAATGATTATTGTTATAAAAGTTAAACAAAAATACAAAAAATATACGGAATTGAAAGAGAAAGAGAGAAAAGAAAAATTTATTGTTAGAAAATTTGGTAGTATGTATTTTTATTTCTCGTGTAGTGCATATATTTATAATAGTACAATGACCCATAAGTTATGTAATGTAAATAATTTAACTTGTATATACAGTTATGAGATATTTATATATATATAGATTTCCACTGTAACTTATCAAAATTAAAATACATGTGTAGACATCCACAACCACTAGAATTTGTAACACTCCTCTTTGGATGTCTAATAACTAGATCATGTGCCTTGTTAAAACCTTACTAGGAAAAACTCGGTGGGACAAAAACTTAGTGAAGGAAAAAGAGTACACAAAATTTGTAGTATATTTTTGCATGCTGCCTCGTTAAAAAACTTGCTTGGAAAACCCAATAGGACAAAACCATGGTCAAGGAAAAAAGAGTATAGCGTGTACTGTTACTCCCTCTCATGAAAACTTCACTTAATATCCTTGAGACAACGCATTCCGATATTGTAAACTATCTTCTCAAATATTGATGTTGGTAGTGTTTTTGTAAATATGAATCAGCTAGATTATTACATGAGCGAATTTCTTGGATATCAATATTACCCTTTTTTTGAAGATCATGAGTGTAGAAAAACTTTGGAGAAATATGCTTCATTCTATCTCCTTTAATATAACTTCCCTTTAACTGGGTCATGCATGCTGCATTATTTTCATATAATATTATTGGTAGTTTCTCTTCCAACGCTAAACCACATATCTTCTAGATATGTTTGATTAATGACTTTAACCAAACACATTTTCTACTTGCTGTCATGTATAGCAATTAATTTTGCATGATTTGAAGAAGTAGCGGCAAAAGTTTGTTTTGTTGAACGCCATGATATAGCTGTAACTGTAATTTAGATTCATTTGAATAAAGTAAACCCATACAATAGTCCTTCGAAGGTATCTAAATACATGCTTAACACCATTCTAGTGTCTTCGTGTTGGAGAAGAACTAAATTTTGCTAACAAACTTACAGAAAATATTATATCAGGTTGTGTATTATTAGAAAGATACAATGATCTTAATGCTCCTATAGCACTTAGATATGGTACTTTGGGACCAAGAAGTTCTTCATTATTCTCCCGAGGACAGAAAGGATCATTTTTCATATCAAGCGATCTTACAACCATTGAGGTATTCAATGGATGTGTTTTATCCATATAGAATCACTTTAATAATTTTTCTATATAAGTTGATTGATGAATGAAAATTCCATGCGTTAAGTGCTCAAATTGTAGATCTATACAAAATTTTGTTTTACCTAGGTCCTTCATCTCAAATTCTTTCTTTAAACAATTCATTGTATTTTGAAAATCTTCAGGAGCTCCAATAATATTTATATCATCAACATATATAGTAATTATTTTTTCTAATCCAGTTCTTTTTATAAAAAAATATGAACAAATTGGATCGTTTCAGTAATCCTTTTTCAAGATCTACTCACTGAGGCAATTACACCACATACGCCCAGATTGCTTTAATCCATACAAGGACTTACGTAGTTTTATTGAACAATTTTTTAATCGGGAAACTTTATTTGTGTCAGGCATGTTAAATCCTTCAGGGATTTTCATATAGATTTCTGTATAAGCGATCCATATAAATAGGCTATCATAACATAAGAGACAGATTTCAATTTTTTCATGAATTGCCAAATTAATAAGATATCTAAATGTGATTGCATCTACCACATGAGAATATGTTTCTTCAAAATCAATGCCGGGTCTTTGTGAAAATCTTTGTGCAACAAGGCGTGTTTTGTATCGTACAATTTCATTTTTCTCATTTCGTTTTCGCATAAATACCCATGGGTACCCCACCGGCTCTATTTGGATTACAGGTCCAAAAACCCACGTTTTGAAAGTGAATTTAATTCTACTTGAATTGCATCTTTCCATTTTGGCCAATCATCTCTGTGTCAACATTCGTCGATAGATTTAGGCTGTAGATCCTCGTTTCATTCAAAACATCAGCTACTACACTATAAACAAAGTTGTTGTCGACAACAATATCTTTTCGGTTCTATTCTTTTTCCAGTAGAGACAGAGCTTATGGAGATCTCTTCATTTTTATTAGATTCAGGTACCTGATTCACTTTTGGAATTCTATGATTAGTTATGTCTAGAGTCTTTCGGAAGCACCTGCCTCCATTTTATGACCATCTTGAATAGGTGCTCCTTTCCTCTTTCGAGGATTCTTATCTTTCGAACCGATTGGTCTACCACGTTTTAGGCGTAATTTACTATCATTTTCACTGATTAGGTTGTTCTACTGGAACTTCAATTTTAAATGGAGCATTTTCAGCTGGTATATGAGATTTAGTAACTCATTTCAGGTCAGTAAATGAATCTACTAGTTGATTCACAATATTTTACAAATGAATTATCTTTTGAACGTCTAGTTCACATTGTTTTGTATGAGGATTAAAGTGCGATAACGATAATTCATTCCATTCAATTTTTCTATCCAACTGTTTATCTTTTCCCCCTAATGTTGGAAAAATATTTTCATAAAAATAACAATCAGCAAAACGTTATCGTAAATAAATCCCCTGTTAATTATTCAAGATATTTAATTATAGAGGGGGAGTCATATCCAACATATATTCCCAACCTTTTTTGAGGACCCATCTTTGTGCATTGTGGTAGAGCAATTGGAACATATACCGCATAACCAAAAATTCTTAGATGGGATATATTAGACTCCTGACCAAAAGCCAATGGTAATGGAGAGAATTTCAAAAAATTTGTTGGCCTGATATGTACAAGTGCTGCTGCATGCAAAATAGCATGTCCCCATGCAGAAGTAGTTATCATAAGTACTGGTCTAGCTATTAATTGGAGGCTCTTTATGAATGATTCTGCTAGACCATTTTGAGTATAAACATGTGCTATAGGATCTTCAATAGTTATACCAATTGACATACAAAAATCATTAAATGTCTGAGATGTAAATTCGCCAACATTATCAAGACGGATTTTCTTAATTGTATAATCTGGAAATGGTGCTATTAATCGAATTATTTGAGCAAGTTTTTAAAGAATCTTGCAAACACCAGGTTGTGAGAAGATAATAAACACACATGAGACCATCTAGTAGATGCTTCTATCAAAATCATAAAATATCTAAACAGTCCACATGAAGGGTGAATGGGCCCACAGATATCACCCTGAATACATTCCAGAAATGCTAGGGATTCAATCTTGATTTTAATTGGTGATGGTCTAATAATTAATTTTCCTTGAGAACAAGCAGCATAAGAAAATTCACTAAATTGAAGAATCTTCAGGTACTTCAATAAATGTCCATGTGAATTTGCAATTATTCTATGCATCATATTGTTCCTAGGATGGCCTGACTGGTCATGCCAAATAATAAAGGTATTTGAATTAGTAAACTTCTCATTTACTGTAACATGTGATTAGAAGTATACTAATATTTGTATAGTACAAAACAGAAGAAAAAGTAGATAACTTTTTCAGAAAAATTTCTTTCCAAATATTATTTTTGTGATATATAGATATTCAATATTTTTCTCATTTACAGTCTATTAATATGATATCCATTTCGGCGGATATCTTTAAAACTTAATAAATTTCTTTGAGACTTAGTAGAAAATAATGCATTATTTATAATAAATTTTGTTCCTCTGGGCAATAATATAGTGGCTCTTCCAGAACCATTAATTAATTAATTCAATACTACCCAATATTGTATTAATATTGGCATTACCCTTTATTAAATGAGAAAAATATTTCTTATTTTTAAATATCGTATGTGTTCTTGCACTATTAGCAAGACATAAGTCTTCAATGTTCTTGAATCCAATCATTGAATGACAAATACTCATATTCTTCATAAAAAAATGACTAAATATCTTCAAGTTTTACTAGATTGATCGTGCTCATAACGTGTTATAAAAGTTAAACAAAAATGTAAAAAATGTATGGAATTGAGAGAGAAAGAGAGAAAAGAAAAATAGAAAATTTGGTATTTTTTATTCCTCATGTAGTGCATATATTTATAAGAGTACAATAACTCATAAGTTACGTAATGACTGTATCGTAAATAACGTAACTTGTATCTACAGTTATCAGATACTTAGATATAGATAGATTTCCACTACAACTTATCAAAATTAAAATATATGTGTAGACATACACAACCAATAGAATTTGTAACAATTATAACTTATTTACAATCTTCTGTATGAGAGATTTTTAAAATTAGATATTTGAACCATAAATAGGTTATAGTTTGTTACAAATGATAACATAATTCAGATGATTTTTTTAAATTTGAGTAAGAAACATTTCTATTCCCAAGAATGTGGTTGTTTATTAAAGTTTTAGTAGTAGTAGAAAAATGATCCCATGAAGAAGTGAAAAACGTGATTCTAAAATATAAATATAACTATATATTACCAAACAATTTTATTTGATGTAGGATTCACTACATCAATAAAACTTGAGGCTTGAACTTCTATTTCTTGTCTCTATTTTCCACCACACAATAGTCTAACATGATATATGCGAAAGAGGAAAATGATTCACCAAATGAAAGTTGCAATGCTATATATATAAGAATGTTAAATGTCTTCTTTATATATATATATATCTCCCCTTATCCTTTAGTGATTTGAACCCATAACCAATAGATAATAGGAGAAATGTCGTATCACCAAACCTGCATTTCGTCGTCATAGCTTTAAGTACATTTATATGCATGATATACTTTTTATCACTTGAATTACAATGGACACAAATTAACCCATAATTTTGATTCTTAAATAAATAATTGTATAATTTTAACTTTTAGGTATCAAGTATGTACGATTTGTGTACTAATAAAAATTGAAAATACAAAATACCCAAGAAATAAGATGAATAATAAAATAATAATAAAGAATGGAATATTCAAGAAATGCATAATTTTTTAAAGAGTTTAGAAGATAAATGTATATGCAAAATTGTAACTTAAAAATGACTATAAAGGAAAAAACTAAAGCAGCATAGTAGAAATTAAATTATCAGTTTTCAATATCTAATTATAACAATTAAATAGTCTCTTCACTAGAAGATGGGAAACAATTGCTTTCATAAAACTTAGATAGATCATTAGAACCAAAAAGTAAAGTTGATTATAAATAAGGAAAATAAAAAGCTATATTCAGAAGTAAATTGTGTATATTGATATAGAATTGAAATTCAAAATTGTAATCATTGGTTAAAAATTGAAATAAAAATCCACAACTATGCTCTTCAAAAAAAAAGTCTAGAATCTTCATATAATTAATGTAATATTACTTGCATGAAACGAAATTTTGCTTTTGTAAATTTTACTTTTGTAATTTAATTATAAAATTATCTACTAAACTATGTAATTTTTTATGTTAAATTTACTAAAAAATTGAACAACACGTGAAACGCATGTGCCTTATTCTTAGGGATAAAAAACATCTTTCACATTTACACAAAAAAAAAAAAAAAAAAAAGTTTTTTCCCATCCATTATATTTTGGATGATGGAAATTTCATTCCTTACATTTTCAAAATGCACAAATTTTCTATAACTTTGGACCACATTTCTCTAAAGGTTGAAAGAAATTTAAGTAGCTATTGCAATTTCAAACGTACATAATGCTTGTTTTGTACCTTAAAATCCCAAATTCACAAATATTTTGAAACCTTAGACTACATAAATGTCGTCCGAAAAAAATTAGTTCCAAAAGTTTAAAAATTGTTATAAAATTTTTGAAATATACTTCCCGACTATTTTTTTTGTCATACATCCACTCATATACTCTTATCCAAAAATTGGAATAGTAATATTTATTTTTCTCTGAAAAATGATTCTTATGGAAACCACAAGTAAAAAAAAAAAAAATTCACCCAAGCATTATGGTCTATAATTTAGTTGTGTAATCAAATCAAGTGGATTTCAAACACAAGAATGTTTAAGTTCGAATTAAACTCTTAATAGGCATGAACACAAGTTGCCATTTATATGCTAACCTCGACTCAAACTTTCCTTTTCACTCATTATCAAATAAAATTTACAACTTGAGTCATAAGAGACAGAGATAAACGACACCCTAAAGAACTAACCAACCCACCAACAACAACCAACCTTTATTATTGTTATGTGAGGCGACTGTATGAATCATTTTTGTGCCATTATTTGATGTAACATACCATATCCTCCCTATTCTCTAATTTATGTCTCCATGTGTTTTTTTTTTTTTTAAATACAAACAAAATAGTAACAAAGTAAAAAAAAAAAAATGAAGTCCTCTTAATTAGTCCATACCAAAAGAAGTTACCCGTTCCGAATCTTCTTATTACACAAGAAAAATTATCAATTTAGTTATTCAATTTTTTTATTTTAGTCAAATTAGTTTCTGATCTTTTATTTTAGTCGTAACAATCCTTCAACTTAAATTTTTAGCCAATGTCATCTTTTTATGGCCGAGGTACCCTAGAAAGTCTTTTGGGTTAAAAAGTTCGGGTATTACCAAGGTCAATTTAGACAATAAAATAATATAAGGGCTTCACTATCTTCTATCTACAAATTCCTTACAATAGGAAATCATTTCCTTCTATTATCATCCCCAATATGTCTTCTCCCTCTCAACGATTTCACCAGTATTTGAGTTCAATTCTTTTATCAAACCTGATTATGCTTATAATTACATTTAAAATAATGAGTGACTTGAGAGGTTGTCTAGAGAAAGGCTAATTATTTTTTTCTTTGTGAGCCTATTTTGAGCTAGTTTAGTAGTTTTTGTTATAGACTCTGGTTGGCTTAATTAATTTAAGGAAAGCCCCTTGATTTCACATTAAGGAGGTGTTTAGTTTATGTGTACGAGGAGAGGAATGAGAATCAAGATTAATGATACTCATAGATGATATTTGGTTAATCACTATGAGAATCATTTTATTGGAATTAAAGTTTAAAAAAATTCCCACTTAATTTCATTCTCTACTTATAATTTGGGTTTCAAATTAATAAAACTAATTTCTTGTTTATACCAAACAACTAAGAGGGATGACATAAACCCATTCTCATAGTGGAGTTTATAATTTCCATTCCAATTGTGATTCCCATCTCCTTATCTTCAATACAAATCAAACATCTCCTAAGTGTATTAGATTGATCTGACATAAATATTAAGAGATAAATGAAAAGACACAAGCTTCAAAAGAATAAATTAAAAAATAGTGGGATCAATCGTATTAGTTGATTAAAATATATAAAGATAAGGAAAATGTTAATAAAATCTTGTTTGCATCAATTGATGTCATTTATTTTATAAAATTCAATCTACATCATAGGATTCATAAGCAAAACTAAAAATCGGATATATTTAACTATTTAAAAAAAAAAATAATACTCAAAAAATATGCGAGACCATTTTTATTTTCAATATGTGAAATAGGCTTAATTACCTTAATCACTTCTATAATTAGGGGATAGCTGCAATTTGCACATTTAGACAAGTACAAAGTCTAGAAAAGAAGGCATGTGGCCATTTTTTTATGTATATATTTTTCCTATATTGTAAGTTCACTGTTGAATTATCTTGTATTTCAAATACAAGGGGCAAAAGGAAAATATTTAATCTATCAAGCATAGAAGTTATGGGTAGAATTAGGTAGACAATGAGTTGTGTCATGTTATTATTATGCCGTGTCAGGTGGGATTAGTTTCTTATCGTGTCACGGTCATGTCATGTGGGACTTGTTTCTTATCCTATAGTATTTGTCTATGACCTTTATTTTCGTGCCTAGTTCGTGTTAGAACAATTTAACTTTATTTTTGTGTCTAGTTCGTGTTAGAACAATTTAACCCCTTTATTCCTACCTAATATGTACCAGCGTATCTGACAAGTTAAATAATTTGCTATCCATTTAAATTAAAAAAAAATCTTATTTTTAATTATTTAATAAGTCAAATAATTGTTAATATTAACACTATTCTCATACCAATTTAGAAAACATTATTAAAATTATTGAAATCTTTTAGATAGTATTTAAAATAATTATTATGTCTTATTTAATATTAAACCTATTATTTATGATCTTAAAGTATGCTATAATAAATCATAATCAAGGTAAAACTTTAGCAAAATCTTGTTTATTCAATCATGTCAACCAATAGGTTGACCTCCAACACGTTTACTTTCGTGGCATAAACGGATTGATTTAATAATGACCCAATAAAATTCAGATATTGTCATAGCCTATTAATTTTGTTTTGTGTTTGTGTCGTGCCATTATCTCATGACAAAATGCCAGCTTAGGTAGAACACTTACCAAAAGAGGCTATTGGTATGTGACCAAACATAAATGACATCTAGAAATAGGACTCGTATTTAATATTGACCAATAATTTTGGCACTCTATATTAAACTATAAGCACTCCACTCTAAATTTTTATTAAAATAATGATCTAATTACCCTTGTAACATTTTGGGATACAAACTTCTCATACATATTTAGAGCTCTCAAAAAAAGTTTTTTTTTTCTTTATCTTTATAGTTTCATTAAATTTTTACTTTTTGGTTGAATATAATACTATATTTCAAGGTATTAAGATTTTTAAAGTAAAACAATTCTTTATTTGAAGAAAAATTAGTTCTTATTATGAATTAGGAAAGAAATTTCTATATGGTCAATGCATTTTACTTTCTATTTTAATTTATTTGATGTTTTTCACTAAATTTTAACACTTCTTATATTTTATTGTATATGTTTTAAAATTTATATTCATGAACTTTACTAAATATTACTTTGATAGTTTTGATATTTAAATTATTTGGTTATGGGTGCTTTGGTCTTTTTAGTAATGAAAGCCATAGGTAGAGTGTATGAAACTAATTATGGAGTGACATAATCAATGCCCTTATTATTTTGGTGCCATAACATCCATACCAAATTTTTATACTTTCTTGAGAGATTATTTATAGATAGAAAAAAAATTATAATTTTAGCTCCCAAGAGTTCGGGGTGTGGTTTATCTTGGTCCCCAAACTTTCAGGCAAAACATATTTAGTTCTCAAACTTTCTAATTTCTACCAGTTTTAGGAAAAATTTGAAAATTTTGTCAACTACAAAAGAAAAAAGTCACGTGCAATCAGGTGAGAGTTACTATTAAATCTCAAGATCCAAACAAGAAAAAAAAATACAATTTAGCCCCCAAAGTTTGGGTCCTAATCCATTTTAGTCTATCAAGTTCTAGACAAAATGCATTCATCCTTAGACTTTTAAATTTTTATCAATTTAAGGAAAATTTAAAAATTTTATAAATTACAGAGGAGAAAAGTCACTTGCATTACACGTGACTATTAAATCTAACCTAGATTGCACCTCTTAGACATTTTTGACCCACTTAACTTGGTATTACAAAAGTTTTATCCAAAGAAAGGATAATAATAATGCAATAATAATTCACTAATAAATTAAAATAATAATTTAATTCAACGATTAAATTTTATTTATTTATTTTTTTTTTATGGTTGAGCACATTAATTAGTGCACTTCTTAATAGTGATTCATCTCTTGCTGTATTGGGTTTATGTTGCATTTGCAATGACCTACAAGTAAGTTCGATGTAGCAAAACACTAACCACAAACAGATATTGCTCTTATACCTATTAATTATTTGGATATATGATTTAGTAGAGTGTAATTTAGTATTGTGGTTGTAATAATATTAGAGTGTAATTAGGGGTTGTAGTTATATATTGTATCAAATATATTTATTTGTAGTGGATAAGACTCCAATTTATACTAGTTTTTAGATAATAAAAAATAGTTGTTGGAGGTGAGAGAAATTCTAACGTTACTTTTTTTCCTATTATATTCCATAATATTCTAATATATGTTAGTGGAGTTATGTAATATTATCTCCTAATTTTGTGAGGTTATTATCCAGAAGCGCTTCTTAAGCAATTAGTTGGGAAACTTCTTCCAACTAGTACAAGTGGGTCGGCTCCACAAGATTCATGTGCAATGCACGTGACGTTTTCTATTTGTAATTGATAGAATTTTAAAATTTATCATAAATTGGTAGAAATTGAAAATTTTGAGAATTAAATGAGTTTTGTCTGGAATTTTGGCGACTAAGATGATGATGACCCAAATTTTGAGGGCAAACAATTAATTGTATTTTTCCTAAGTTTGGAACTTGAGATTTGACAGTCACGTATATTGTACATGACTTTTTTCATTTGTAATTGACAAAATTTTTAAATTTATCTTAAATTGATAGAAATTGAAAAGTTTGAGGACTACATATGTTTTGCCCAGAACTTTTGGGATCAAGATAGATTACGACCCAAACTTTAAAGCATAAAATTATATATATTTTTCCTTTAGAGATAAAAGCATTTAAAGTTAAGAATGCTTATAGTAGTCATAAGTCACTTAATATTGTCCAGAACCATTTAGTAGTTGACCAAAAATTTAAAAAAATCGTAATATAGTAATGACAAAAAATTAAATTACCAAAATTAAGAAGCAGAACAGGTGCCACAACAATTGGTCCTTCAAAACAATTGAATAAATTAGGCACTGACTTTTTTTAAATGGAAAACATTAGGTAGGCTTGATATACATTCGGATGATATCACTAGATATCTTGCGTGAGTGATGTCATTTAACCTAAACCAAATGCTATTGAGAACAATCTCTTAAACCAAAAGGGATTATTGGAATATTACCAAACATACATACATATATATACATATATATTTCAAACTTGTATAACATGATTCTTTTGATTTATATGAAGATTTAGGCATAAATGCATAATAAGATGGTAAATATTTTATTTGTATAAAAATAATTTATATTTGAGCAAAAATAAATTAAAAGTAGTTTTTCTAGCTATTATATATATATTAAGTATAAAAACAAATGGTCAAAAAGGTCACTATACTTTTAAAGTCTACGAGTTCTAGTTAATAAACTAATTTTGTGGTCAAAAAGGTCACTATACTTTTAAAGTCTACGAGTTCTAGTTAATAAACTAATTTTGTGGCCAAAAAGGTCACTGAACTTCTAAAAATGTCATTTTTTGCCCATTCCGTTAAATAGTTTTGTTAGTTCCTCCGTGAGTGTGTGTTATGTGCCTCCACATGACCTTTTTGGTCGTTTCCTCAAGTATAAGACAACTTTTGACTCTATTATAATACGATTAATCATGTATTTGTTTTGATTATGACATGAAGTTATTGTGGTTTAGGATCAATGTATAATAAATAATTAGTTTTTAATCGTAGCAAATAAGTTAAAATATTAGACTTTCAAATTTAGTAATGTTAATAGCATCTTTCACTTATGAAATTATGCTTAGTGTTGCCAAAAAAAGTTCAACTTCACTAACATCTAATAGAAAATAAAAAGAAGAGAGAAAACGCCTTTAACAAACTTATGTATTGTAGTTGTCTTGATTGGATTTGAATTCAATAACATATCTTTTTAATATCAAAATTTTCCTCCAACTTAAAAATCACAAAATTAATAATTATAAAAATAAAAAATTTAATATTTGTAAAAGTGAAAAAATTGGTAGAGTATATAACACTATTTTCTTATATCATTTAAATTTTTATTACAATTAATTTAGATTTGTTTTTCTCTTCCCTACACGGAGAAAAGAAAATTAACTAAGCATTATGAAAGTAAAGCTCCGAGCGAAATAGAGAACTCACAAATTTTAATTGAGATAAAAATATTTGTTAATTTTATATCTCTTTAATAATAATATTTGATTACAAAATTTTATCTTTAATAATATCATTTTGTAAAATAGTATGGTTTACGGTAACTATTGATGAGGTAGAAAATATATTCAAACCCTATTACGATGCAATACTTAAAATAAAATATTCGTAAATAATCATTGTAACATACACAAGAATTCTACGCATAATTTATGATGTTAATATAGAAAAAAAAACTTGGTAAGTAATTAATACTCTAAATAGTTGTTGGCATATATTGACTTTAAATGTCAACTTTATTTGACAAAAAAAAAAAAAAGTTTAGAGTAACTATTGATGATGTAGAAACATTTTAACCAATGGTACGATACATGCCCAAAGTAGTTTAAAATAATTATAAGACCTATAAGAACATTATGTATAAATTGTTGGATAACATGTAGAAAAAATAAGTAATAAGGTACGCAATGTAAAAGACAATATAAATTATGCTAATAAAATTATATTATTAAATATTCTAAAATAATTGCAGATATAGATTGTGTTACACGTCAACTTTGAAAAATGTAATACAATTTTTACACTATTTAACAAAACAATTAAAATGTAGATTAAATATCTTAGCAAATAAAACAAGGAATTAGTGGGAAAAGTACACACAAAATAAAAATAAAATTCACACTCTTTTATAAGCTTTAATTTTGTTTATATATTTAATAAATAGAAATTTTAATTGCATAGTAAAATACTATATCAAAATATAATTTTAGAGTTAACCACATTCAATACCATTTAGGATAAAAGGAAGAGTTTAGAAAGTCAACAAAGTCATGAAGTGAATGTTATCATAAGGTTATGAAATATGGAAAAATACCAATATATTATCTACTTGATACATAATTGCATATTATGTTAAAAAATTAATTGTGATAGAAATTATGTAAAAATTATGTGTTATTTTTTTACGGATATGTTTAGAACTACATATTGTTTTTCATTTCAATTGCTTGCATTTTGGAGTAAGATAAAGGATTTTTTTTATTAATGTTCTATATATTTTAGAGCAAGATAAAAGAATAACTTTGTATTTTCATATTTTGGTAATGATCTTAATATATTGTGTGCTACCGATCCATATTATGGAGAACATATTTGTTTACTCTGTTTACTTTGATATTTTTATTCTTTACATTTTTCTTAGGTTCATTTTTTTCTTATTTTTTGAAACTTTAATTACTCATTTTGTAATTGTTACCATATATTATTTGATTTTAATAAATATTTTTCCTTAATAAAAGAATTTTAACACACTACATTTATAAAACGATGTTTGATACTTGATAGTGATTTTATCTTTTAGTGATGATAAAGAATATACAGATACATATAAAATGTTCAATATTAAAAAATTCTTATTTCTCTAGTCATTGGTAGTGTCATTATAACAAATTATAACTAGGAACCTAAAAATGAAATATAAACTATTTTGGATTGGAATTAACAACATTTTGATCCATCAATATGAATGAAGAGTTCAAAGTTTCAATAGAATATTAAAGCGAATATTATTATAAGTTTTAGAAAATGAAATATAGCTTAAATTATAATACTATGCATCACCTATGATCTAGGTCAGGGTTTGAGTCACCAATAAGGTAGGTTTAGATTAATTGTAAATCTTCTTTTAAAAAAAGTTTAAGCAATATAAAAAATTACCAATATATTCTCTATATGTATACCCATTTATACAATATGTTAACTGAAACAAATTTTGATAGAAATTTATTTCAAATTCCACTTAAAATAATGTGTAATTTTGGACATCTTTAGAACTATATGTTTTCCCATTAGTAATGCATGTATTTTATAGTAAGATAAATAATTACTTTCATTAACATTTGGTGCATTTTAGAGCAACATAAAAGAGTAATTTATTATTTTTATTTTTTTATGATGATTCTAATATAATGTATGAATATCTATCAATAATATGAAGAATATACTAATTTAATTAGATTTTAATTTTTATAATAATTTTTTGTGTATTTGTTCTTTACATTTTAATTAGATTCAATTTTTTCTTATTTTTTGAAATTATAATTAATTATTTTTGTAATTGTTATCCATATATCATTTGATTTTCTATAAATTATTTTTGCTAATATAAGCATATCCATACTTCTTCTATAAAATGATGTTTGGTTCTTGTTAGTGATTTTATTTTTAGTAATAACAAAGAATATACAAATATATTTAAAAAGCTCATTACTAAGGTAAATATCTTTATCTTCAATTGATCAAATAATTGGTGGTGTTGTTATAGGAAATCATAATCTAAGCACCTAGAAGAGAAATAGAAATAAGATGCAAAAATCATATGTTGTTCTCATAATATAGAAAGTTTGTTTATATTTGAGAGGAAATGGAATTGATGTATAATGTTGTAACAAATAAAAAACAATAGTGAAGAAAATTTTAAATACAAAATAAAGTGAAAATAATTTTGAAAAAAAGAGCAAAGACATTAAATACATATTTTAAAATATATAACTTTCGCACAAAAAACTCAACGGATAAAATGTTTATATTTTATATTTTAAGATTATCATTAATTGATTATTTATTTATTTTAAAAAACTAAAAATTCCAACATATTAAGAGTGTTACACGTGTGAAGTATGTACTTTTTTCTAGTGTGTGTGTATGTGTGTCTATATATATATATATATATATATATGTACCTACCCTTAATGAAACATAATTTCGAATAGGATATTATATATGTGAGTTTTTTTCTCAATTTTTGTTACTCTCATTTTTGTAAAGCCTAAAATATACACCCCTAATGAAATATAATTCCCGATCCCTAATAAGAATCATAATTAAGTGAAGTACTTCTTATCTTTACTAATCACACATTTTTTCGTAATGTCTAAAATACCTGCCCTTAATAAACATAATTTCGAATAGGATATTATATTTACAAGTTGTTGATCTCCCTTTTTTTTGTAATGCCTAAAATATCCATCGTTAATGAAATATAATTTCCAATTTAGGATACATAATTAAACGATTTAATCTTCATTTATTCTAACTATCTTTTTTATTGGGATACCTAAAATATACCCAACCATAATGAAATATAATTCTGAATAGGTGACAATAATTAAATTATTCTTCATTTATATTCAGTATCTATTTCAATGATAGTATCATCTATTTTGAGTCATACAATTCTATCAAAGATAATCTACTACTTTTTTCTTCTTTTTTTATTACCTAATATACCCTTAATTAAATAATTATATGCTAACATGTCCTTAATAAAGTACAATTAACCTATCTAAAATACTCATTATTCATACTTGAGATAATTTACTAATTTTTCTCTGTTTTTCCTCCCTTGCCAAAAGAATTCGACTCCAGAAAACATTTAATAGAGAAGAAATTGAATAACATGAAATGCCTCCAACTAACTTTATGCATTTTGTTAGATTTTATCTTTAGTTTGAACTCAATAACATATCTTTTTAATATCAAAGTTTTAATCTAATTTAAAAATCACAAAATTAATAATCATACCCATTAATATTTTAAAATTTAACATGTCATTTTAGTTTCAAAATATTGCTTCAACTTAAAAATCACAAAATTAATAATCATACCAAATAAAATTTTAAAATTCATAAAAATGAAAAAGTTATAACACTATTTTCTTATCTCATTTAAATTTGTATTATGACTGATATAGATTTGTTTTTCCTTGCCCTACACGAAGAAAGGAAAATTAATCATGCAATGAAAGTAAAGCTCAGGAATAAAATAGATAACTCACAATCTTCAAGTGATATAAAAGCTTGAGAGCGAAATAAAAAACTTACAATCTTTAATTAAGATTACAATATTTGTTATTTTTACATCTCTTTAATAGAATTTTTTTTTAATCAAAATCCTTAATATTATATTAGTTACTCAATTTTTATCTTCAACAACAATATTTTGTAGAAGTTAATATTAGTTTAAAGTAACTATTAATAAGGTAAAAAATAGGTTCAATTTATAATACGACGCATGCCCATTCTAATATAACCATTATAACGGATACAAGAATTCTATGCATATTTGTAGAGTGAAAATATAGAAAAAAAATACTTGGGTAAACAATAATATAAAAATAACTTAGATTATGAACATAAATAATACTCTAAATAGTTGCAGGTATTTATTGAGTTTATATGTCAACTTTAGAAGCAACAATGTAAGTTGTTATAGTATTTGATAAAATAATAAAGAAATATTGGTTTAGCCTGGAGTAAATATTGATGAGGTAAAAAAAATTGAACCCACAGCATGATGCATGTTGAAAATATTCTAAAATAATCATTTCAAGACATAAGAATTCTGCATGTAAATTGCAAGAATGACACTACTAGAAAAATAAGGGGATGATTGGTTAAAGGAATTGAAAATACACCCATAAATGTTGCTTGGTTAACAGGTATGAGTTATATAATTTTATGTGAATCATACTTAAAATTTTGGTAACTCTCCATACCCAATGAAATTGGGGTGTTTTGCGCTTGATTCCAAGATTTTGAAAAAAAAAATGTAAAAGAAATTCTCTCCCACTTATCTCGTCTCCTTTCAACTCCTATTCCACCCCATTTCAGATCTCCTCCGTCCAATCGCCTACCTCCTCTCCGGCTTCTTCTATTCCTACTACCCCTAACTGACCTTTTTCTTTCCCAATTCCTCTATCCTGCTGCGGCCTCCTCCCTCACCTCACTGCCCACTCTTTTCCTGCTTCTCATGGACAGAGATGTTGAAGTTGGTTAGACCAAGAATTTGTGAATATATGAGTAGTGGTGGTTCTATCTAGTTCTCTCCATCATATATCATCACTGTATCCATCGCCATGGTTGTAATTAGATAATTTTATCGCTTTATTCTTTGTCTGAGATTGACAATTCTTCTTGATTTATTGTTTAAAATTTTTTAGATGATAGAGTTGGAAGACTCCATTGCAATTTAGATGTGTAGGGATAAGGATAAGTTTCTATTGATTTTTCCCCTGTAAATTTTATTAGATGATAAAATATAGAGATCTCGTTGTCTTGGTGGCTAATGTTAGACCTGCGGAGATGTATCAGTTGGAAGGTGTAAAATAATAATAATTTATTATAATACCCATTCCTAAAAAAATTTAACCAAACATCAATTATTCTAATGATTCCATTGATTAAAACACATACTATCTGTTTGTATATAATTCCAATTCTAGTTCCACATCCTGAACCAAGTACCCCCAAAGTAGGTACGTAGTTTAAAGACAACACAAATTATGCAAATAACATCGAACTGTTAAATACTCTAAAATAATTATGTATATAGATTGAATTTACATGTTAATTTTGGAAAACACAATTAAATTGTAACACTATTTAATAAAACAAGAAAGATGTAGATTAAATGCCTTGGTAACCAATACAAAAAAAAAAAAAATTGAAAAATGATCATGAAAAATAAAAAAAATAAAAATTGATTTACATTTTTATTAGATTTCATTTTTTTAATATATTTTATAAATGAAAATTTAATTTCATAGTAAAATACTATATCAAAATACAATTTTAGTGTTAGACATATTTGATGCCGTTCAAGATTAATAGAAGAGTTCAGAACGTCGCTAGAATCAAGAAGTGAATTAACAAATTAAGAAACAAACCAAATCTTATTCCCACTAAGTAGGGTCGGTTGTATAAATCCTACTATGCCATTGCGCTCTATCATAAACTATATCATTCTTAATTCCTAGATGGGCTATATCTTTCTTACAAGTCACCACCAAGTCTTTTTCGATCTTCCCATACTACTCGTATATTGACTACTCTCTCTGTATTCTACTCGCCTGATAGGTGCTTTTGCTGGTCGTCTAGCATGTGACCTAATCACCTTAAGCATGTTTTTTATTTTTCTCATCAATAGGTGTTACTCCAATCCTATCACGAATATGCTCATTGCGTATCTTGTCCATCTTGGTGTGTTTATACCCACATAGCCGCCCACATATCCAACTTAACATTCGTATTTCTACTAATCTCATCTTTTGTTCATGTTTGTAATTCATTGCCTAACATTCAAACCATAAAAGCATCATTGGCCTAATGGCCGTTCTATAAAATTTATCCTTAAGTTTTAAAGGAATTTTGCAATTGTATAATATCCTGATGCCATTCTCTATTACCCGCTTGTATTTGATGTATAACATCTCTATCTATACCACCACACTCTAGAGAACTAAACCTAAATACTTAAAATTTTCACTAATAGGTATCTCTTGATCTCCGATTCTAACCCCTATCCCGTTCCTTCGTGCATTCTTGCTAAACTTAAATTTCATATATTCCGTTTTTGATCTATTAAATCTAAAACCTTTTAACTCAAGTGCTTCACGCTAGATCTTGAGTTTAGCATTAACCCCTTCTTTTGTCATCTACTAAAACAACGTCGTCTGCAAACAACATACACCATGGTATTTTCTCTTGTATGTTAAATGCTGCTTTGTAAGTTCATCTATTACTAATGTAAATAGATAAGGACTTAGAGCTAAATCTTGGTGTAAACCTATGTTTATAGGGAAATATGAAAAAATACCAATATATTCTCTACATGCATATATATATTTTACAGGATATGTTAAAAAAGTCAATTGTGATAAAAATTACATGCTATTTTGGGTGTCTTTAGAATTACATATTTTTAATTAGAGCAATACTCCTGATTTCATTAGAGTAATTAACACACTTCATCTATAAAATGATGTTTGATAGTTGATACTGCTTTTATCTTTTTGTAATAATAAAGAATATCTAGATATATTTAAAAAGTTCAATATGGAATAGTCTTTATCTTTAATTGATGAATATAATCTAGGAACCTAAAAGAGAAATAGAAACTGCTTTAGATCTGAGTTAATGAAAATTAATTATGATAGAAATTCATGTAAAAAATCACTTAATGTAATAACGTGTAATTTTGGATATCTTTAGAACTGTGTATTTTTTCAAATTAGCATTGTATGCATTTTAGAATAAGATAAAGGATAGTTTTCCTTCACATTCGATACATTTCATAGCAAGACAAAAGAATGACTTATTGTATGAATTTTTTAATAATGATTTTAATATACTATGTGATACCTATCCATAGTTTTGAGAATATATTAGTTTAATCTATTTAGTTTTCTATATATAATACATAATTTTTGTTTGATGTATATTTTTTTTCATATGTTAATTATATTCATTTGTTTCTTATTTTTTAAAATTTTATTGAATCATTTTTGTAATTGTTCTCGATATATCATTTGATTTCCTATGAATTTTTTTCCTTAATAAAAGAATTTCAAAATACTTCATCTACAAAATAGTGTTTGATACTTGATAATGATTTTATCTTTTAGTAATGAAAAGTCTTTCTCTCTCTCTCTCTCTCTCTTTACTATATATATATATATATATATATATATATATAAGTGTTTATCTTTACCTGATCAAGTAATTAGTGGTATTGTTTCAGAAAATTAGAACCTAGGTGCTTAGAACAGAAATAAAAGTAAGATGAAAATATCATACATTTGTTCTCATAAAATATAAAGTTTGTTTAATTATTTCAGAAGAAATAAAATTTATATATAGTGTTGTAACAAATAACAAATAATAAGAAAAAATAAAAAAAGAAAGGTGAAAATAATCACAAAGAAAATATTCCTAGCAAAGATATTAAACATATATTTAAAATATCCCACTTTTGTGTAAAAAAAAAAGAACTCAACATATAGAATTTTTATGTTTGGTGTTTTATGTTATCATTCATTGACTATTTATATATTTTTTTTAAAAATTGAAATTTAAAAAAAAATCAGGAGTGTAATACATGCAAAGGACATACTTTTTTCTAGTGACATCTGAAAGAAGGACTCTTATTTAATATTTTCTTGCCATAATATTAGTACAAAATTTTTATACTTTCTAGCCCATGTAATGCAATAAAAACATGGCTTTATAGAATTTAGTGATAAATAAGCATTTAAAGTTAAGAGTACTGATAGTCATATGTCACTTAATTGCATTGTTTTAGACAATTTAGTAGTTGACCAAAAAGTGAAAGGAGAAAAATTATTACAAGAAATTGCATTACCATAATGAAGAAGCAAAACATGAGGCACAACAATTGGTCCAAAAACAATTGAAGAAACTAGATAGCAACCCTTTTTTTAAAAAAGAAATAAATAAATATTGGGTAGGTATTTGGTCTATGGACTTGCTCAAAGACCTTAAAGTTGTTCAACAAGTTTTATGTGACATATAATGTCAGATAATAGTATTATACCCTATATGAATGATTGCATATGACATCACTTGACTTGTGTGGATTCTTGAATGATCACAAGTTCTATACATAAGTATGATAAAAATTATTTTTATCACTGAACAAAAGAACAAACTGGAGGCTATTAGCTTAAATGAGCAACCGACTAATTGAAAAAACATAATCTCTTGTTTTGTAAAAAATGGGCCATCTATTCCAAAACGGTTGTAAGTTCCTTACATTGTTAATTGAACAACTACTATAATACCTAACAATTATTCAATAATAAGTATAGTGAAGTCATTAATGTGCCTAATATGTTTTCTTTTTGTTTGTACATATGAAAAAGAACCTATAACGGTTGTGTTGACTGTTGCGAAACCTTTAGGCCCCATGAATCCAACCACTTGGCCAGTTTCCCTTTCACTTATTTTTTCTCCTAACTAGGTTTATTTCTTCTTTATTTTTGCCCTTTTTAAAATTTAATTAGGCCAATAGTAGTCCAATAGAAAATATTTAGATAGTTTGATCTACGATCTCACTTATAGATTTCGTGATTATTAGAGAAGTTACACACATAAGCGATATCCTATGACATCATCCATGAGAGGTATGCTGATGTCATTCGAAATTAAATTCTCCATGTGACTTGTCTAATAGCCATGAAATTTACAAGTAGAACCATACACCAAATGTTAATGGCCCAACATTTGGACTATAAAATTATCAAAATACCCCCATTTGTTTGTGAAGGGAGACATTAATATAGGGTTACTTCGGTAATTACACAACTCAAATAATTTGGTATCGACATTTATCATGCATTTACACAAAATGACCAAATCATTAATGTGTTAAATCTGAAAAAAAGAAAAAATAAAATCTGATCGAATACGTAAAATTAGCAGGTTGGTGATTTGATATTGACACATGAATTGACTTTGATAAGTGGTATAAATTTCTGGCATTGTAAATCATATTCCTAACATTTATTAGTTTTTTTTTTCTAGCTGGGCCTAACATTTATTAGCTTATCAATTGGCTTATGGAGTATTAAATTAAAGACGTTAGCAACCTAGGAATAAATAAAGACAAAACATCACAAAAATCTCAGAATCCATTTTATCTGTTTTCTTATCATCACTCAGTAGTAGTTTGCATGCTTTCCACTTGCTCTCTTCTTTTACTTCCTTGGCTCCCCTACTTCCTCTTCTTCTGTACTTGAACTCAAGGTGGTAGAACCCTGATAGGTAGTTCACTTCTACATCTGTCTCTCAAATTCGAATCCAAAATCATGTCTTTTTTTGGGTATTTCTTACTACATCAGAAAACACATAGTCACATACTCAACAACATAACATAACATCAAGAATCAAGAAGAGAACACCTTGCATACATGTATGTACAAGATTAAATTTATATATGCTTTGCATTCTTTCCATTCATGTATAAATTCATGATCACATGCAATTGTTTTGGTATGTTGTTTTGAAGCAAGCTGATGTTTGTAAATTTTGTTACTTCTTGACTATTTCTCTATACCTATTTTATGAGGTAGTTTTCTAGGTTTTTGTTGTTTTATTTAATATCACTTTATTTTTTGGTTTTCTGCTGATTCCTAACATCATTGGGAGGACCAAAATGAATTGAGCAAAAGTCTGATTTTGAGAAACTCTTATTGTCAAAAGATCTACATTTGGATTTGCTTCTCTTAACACATTAATCCTCAAACTTTTCAATTTTCATCTAAATGTAATTTATGACAAATTTAAATTTTTAATATTGTAGACAGAAAAAATCACGTGCAATGTATGTGACTATTAAATCTAACCTAGGTTATAAGACCTCCTAGCCAATTTTAACCCATTTAACCTACTGGTGGAAAAGTTTTATCCAAATAAATGATAATAATAATGAAATAATAATTCACTAATAAATTAAAATAATAATTTAATTCAAGGATTAGAAAAATTTGTTTATGGTCGAGCATATTAATTAGTGCACTCCTTAAGAGTGATATGTCTCCTACTATACTGGGTTGATATGGCGTTTACTATAATCTACAAGTAAGTTTGATATAGCAAAACACTACCATGCCCTTATACTTTATTATTTGGATATATAATTTCGTACAATGTAATTTACCATGCCCTTATACATTATTATTTGGATATTGAATTTCGTAGAATGTAATTTAGTATAGTGGTTATAATAATATGTAGTGTAATTAGGGAGAGAAGTAATGTAGTATGTATATTGTGACAGAAGTGTTTATTTATAATGAAGAAGACCTCTATTTATACTAGTTGTTACAAAACAAAAAACAGTTATTGGAGTTGAGAGAAATTTTAACATTATTTTTTTCCTATTATATTCCCATATATATATATATGTATATGTATGTTAGTGTAGTTATGTAGTATTATTTCTTGATTTTGTGTGGCGGTTATTTAGGAATGCTTCTTAAGCAATTAACTGGGAAAACTTCTTCCAACTAGTGTAAGTGGGTGGGCACGACAAGAGATATTTTTCGTCTGTAATTGACAAAATTTTAAAATTTATTGTACTAGAAATTAGAAGGTTTGAGGATTAAACGTATTTTGTTTGGAACTTTGGCGACCAAGATGGACCATAACCAAAACATTGAGGGCTAAAATTGCATTCTTCCTTTGTTTGAAACTTGAGATTTGTACAATCACTTACATTGAGTGTGACTTTTTCCATTTGTAATATATGAAAATTTTAAATTTTTCTTAAATTGAATAGCTAGAAATTAGAAAGTTTGAAGACTAAATATGTTTTACTTGGAACTTTAGGAATCAAGATAGATTACGACCCAAACTTTGGGGTCTAAAATTGTTTTTTTTTTTTTTCCTTTGGAGATAAAACATTTAAAGTTAAGAATACTAATAGTAGTCATAAGTCACTTAATATTGTAACATTTAAAGTTAAGAATACTAATAGTAGTCATAAGTCACTTAATATTGTCTAGGGCCATTTAGTAGTTGACCAAAAATCAAAAGAAAAAATATCGTAATGTAATTACAAAAAATTAAATTAGCTTAATCAAGAAGCAGAATAGAAGCCACAATATTTGATCTCTCAAAACATTTGAAAAAATTAGGCGCCGACTTTTTTTAAAAAGGAAAATATTAAATAGGCTTGATATACTGTCGGATGATATCATTGAATATCTCACATGAGTGATATCATTTGACATAAATTAGAAGCAATTAAGAAGAATCACTTAAAGCGAAGTGGGTTACTGGTATATTTAGCAAACATACACACACACACACACATATATATGTTTGCTAATATACCAATAACCCTATATATATATATATATATATACACACACACACACACACACACACACACACATACATACACGCACACACGAATTGTTTCTCCCAATTTTTTTTTCTTTTTTGTATTGCTTAAAAATACTGTCTAGCCCTTAGGTAGAGGTCAAATTAAAGCAAACAAGTAATAATAAATCTCACAAAATCTCTACACTCTACCCCACTAAAAATTAACTAGAAATTAATGCTTGAAAATTCTTAACTGGAAAGTACTAAATCAACAAGAACCCTAATTTCTATATGAAAGCTAGAAATGAAAGCAAAGAGATTTTCGCTAATTTAAACTAGAAAGCAAGTCAAAATTATATCTACTTGAAGCTAATAACTAACCCATATAACTATGTAATCAAAATTTAAACTTGCAAGGAATTTAAAACTAGATCTAAAGGATAATTAAAGAGAACTTGTATTCTCCCCCTGAAGGGTTCAAATATAACTTGAGAGTTAAGCTACTCTATTCTACCCTAAACTAACTAAAATTACTAACTACACTACTTTTCTCTCTTACCTACATACTTCTCTATTACATATTTAAAGTAGCTTAAATAGTGGAGTATTACATAAGGCAAAATCAGAAATTGGTTGCTAAAATATTACAGAATTGCCATTACTACTTGTGCTGGAGGCGAGTCCATATCATGATTTGGAATAAATGAGATCGCGACATGGACCTAAAATTACATTGACACATTTTCTTGTCCAGATCGCGATTTGGAATAATCTAGATTGCGATCTGGACTCTCTCCAGTTTTTCTTCAATTCCTCTGTAATTGCATTTTTGCCTTTGCACTTCATTCATTCCATCTTCCAACCTTTAATTTAAACCTGTATAATATTAAGATCATTTAAGTAATTAATTTAACTAAAATTCTAATCAGAACTTATCATATTTAACAATAACAAAAATATAAACACATAATAAAGAAATTTAAGTAAAATATTCAATTAATTAACCAAAGTTTGGAATTTGAACCATCAAAATGCCATAATTTAGTCTAAAATAACTCTAGTTTATTGGAGTTATCATAACCCCAAAGTTAGCATTTTGCTAGTCTCGAGCAAAACAAAAATTAGAAAGAACCTACTAACAATTAAACACAAAAACACCACCAAAATTGACAAAACACTTGATTAGTTGTGGTTGTACTTGGAACAATTAAGAAATCTCTCAAGGAACTTTCAATACTATATGATAAGTGAAGTATTTAAAGGAGTCAATCCAAGTTTGCAAATTTTCTGAAAACAAAAACAAGTTCATTTGCTACACAAGATTTCAAGTTACCGAGAATTACTATTCTCAAAAAGAATTACCAAATGTTTTATTTCTGTTCATTTAAAATATAATTTCTTCTTAAATCACAAATATTATAGAGTGAGTCAATTATCCCGATTAGGTCGCATGAAAATAGAAGTTCAATTAGGAATCTACTATCAGTAAATGCAATTGTCGCACAATTTGGGAATAGACCTCTAATTAGGAATAAGTAATACGAGATGAATGATAAGTATTACAAATATTTACTCCTTAACTTATTAATATTCTAAAACGCAATTCCTAATGGCTTAATTTGGAGAACAACATGGGTACATGTCGGAATCCCGTACTCGTCTTATTACTACTCTAGTGGCTTATTTCGGAGAAATAACATGGATACATGCCAGAATCCCGTACTTGTCTTATTCCTAAAAGAAAAGTTTTATTTTATTTTTTTATGCGACCCTAAAACAAGGAAAAGGATTGAAATGTACTTAAAATTAATCTCAACTACCAATTACTCACAAATTAGAAGAACATTCCCAACGCAAACACACAAAATGTTCTAAAATTGCTTCTATTACATTTAATCCACTTTTTCCAAAAGAATAACCAACTTACAAAATAATATAAGCGATTTGATCAAAAACAATATTTCAAATAATTTTTTTCAAAATTTTAGTACAATTTCTTTTGAAAAAAAGTAATACCTAAGTTTTTGAAATCTTTATGTTGCAAAAGACTACTTACTCACACTTAAATTCATAAAATGACCCAATCAAATATTTCAGTCATATAATATTTTACATCAAAAGTCATCATCATCAAGTATTCATTTGATCACTTTTCCATCCACTAGACATCAAGTCACATAAATACACACAAAATAACAATTCCCAACACGAGAAATAAACACCCCCAAACTTGTCTCTTTTATTCAAATTAATGAATGACTCATCCTTCCACTCACTCAAAATCCAACATTAAGACATAGCAACAATTAAACAAGAACGACATAAACTATGACAAAATTTTAATCTAACAATTAATACCAAGTAAAAGTACTAAGGGTACTTAACTAAGCCATGTATCTCATCAATAAAGTTTCATAAAAATCAATATCCAAATCAAGTCATCAATAATTGCAAACATGGTATCAGTTTAAGGCCCTTAGCCACTCTACTATCAGTTAGTCAATGAAAATGATCAAAAACCACACCAAGTATTCAACAAAGCAATTCTCAAAATGATTTAATCTATGACGCGCTAAAAAGATATCCACTTGGCATCAGCTTAAGGCCATTAGCCAATCTACTCATAAACTAAAATATTCCAAAAAAAATACTAAAGATAAGAGTAATTAAAAATAAAGGTACTAAATAATGAAAAAATAAAGGATATGTTCATCTTCATCAAATTGCATCAAATGCTCGGGTTCTAAATCATCAAAATCCATTGCAGTTGGTTGCATCAATTTTCCTGTTCCATCTCCTCTTGACCATCCTCGCCATCACTGGGTTGAGCTTTTTCATGATAATCATCCTGAGTTCCTCCAGTCTTACCTGCTCGGTGGGCTTCCTCTTAATGTACCGAAGCTGTAGGTGGTGTATAATATTATCCATGAGGTGTACCAAAATGCCAAACCTGAGGTGATGGAGAACGAACCCACGTACCCAGTGTGGTAGTCTTGAGGGCTGGAGACTTCTCCTATTACTGTCAGATTATTGTGCATTATCAACTGACTATAAGTCCAGTATCCTTGCAACTCATTTCTTTCTTCTTCATTGACCGAGGTATTCAATACATATCCAGGAGGCATAGGAATATAAGATGCACACTGAGGTGGTGGTGGTGGTAGGGGTGGTGGTATAGGGTTTTCTTCTTGATGATGCTTCTTATATTTTCACACCATTCTATAGACATATTCCCGATTAATTCTGCCTCTGGGATATGTCATAGGCTCTGCAGGATCAATGGGACAACATGTCAATGTGCACAAATGCTGAATTAAATTGGGTGCATAAAAAATAGGTCACCCGGACCTTCCACTATCCAAAAACTCCTGTCTAATAAGGCTACCAATATTTACTAGTATCGTTGTCATGAAAGCATACACCAAGAGCACTTTATCCCTCTAAATGAAACTTAAAGAATTTGATCTCCTTTTCGGTAGCTAATGAAATAAAACCATAATTTTTCCACCAGTGAGAGGCCAATGACGAGCAAATCTCAACTCAGTATTACCTGTAGTGCTCCGAATCCAATCAACATTGACATCACAAATGGTATTTTTAATCATATTTATTCTTTCTCTTTATCATTCACAAATGCCAAATATCGATCGAAAGATACAGGGGGAATGTTAAAATAAGCATTAATCATTTATAAACTAAAATCAACCAATACCTCCCGCACTCTCACTGTTTCATCCTCCAACTCACACAAATTGCAATGAAATTCCTTCACCAACTAAGAAACCCCGGAGTCAATCAAAGTATTGAACCCTTCCCAATGCCTTGACCTAATATGTTCTTCTATTTCCTTCCTTGCATCTTCATAGGCCCCCCAATGCATAGATAGGTCAAAATTTCTCTCCCTAATCACCTCATGCTTCTCATTATTTTTGTATAGTTGATGCACTCTATCACTAGAGAATTGAGGTTTTATGTGTTCACCACCCCCAGTAGGTTGGTCTATACCTCATTCTCTACGTGTCCTCTCACTCGGACGGCTTTTTTTTTTCTTGACCCCATTCCTCTTCCCCTAGCTCTTGCTCTCCTCTCATCACTCCCATGTACACCCCTAGTCATTTTTTCATTGCAATTATCAAGCAATTATTCAATTAAGCACTAAGGAATTCCAAATTCACAGCCAAGAAAAATTTCACCGAATTCTCAACAAAAGTTCACAATTTTCTCACTGATAATTCTCAATTCAATCCACAGTCCAACAATTCAGAGAATTAATGAATTCAATAACACAATATTGCTCAAGAAATTTGCACAAAATTCTTGCCCCAAAATTACCCAATTGTTATCAATAATTCCACAATAAACTAATTCAAAAACACCTAACAATTGGAAATAATTGCAACCACAAAATTAAGGAAGCTTATTAACCGATTGTTGACTAAAAATTTCCCACAAATTTGTGTACGAAGCCCTCCTTGATGTTCAATCTTCTCCAAGTAGACTCCAAGATATCCTCTCTTTGATGCTCTTAGAATGATGCATAGGAATCTGTTAGTGGTGGATTATGATGTTTGGAGTGATTTTTAATGGAAGAGAATGGAAGAATTTGAGGGGTTAGGGAAGGGGTTTCTCAGTTGGAAGAAGAAGAAATAGAGAAAAATGAGAGGAGAAGAAGAAGAATCGTACAACATTTCAATTCTACCCGGTCAAAATCGCGATTTGGGTTTTCCAAATCGCAATCTGGCCTGATCTTGAGATCGCAATCTGGATTTTAAGATCGCAATTTGGCTGGTTTCGAGATCACAATTTCGAATTCCAGATCGCGATATCTACTCGGATGAAATTTTTGTCCTTGCAAAAGTTTGAGTTTGATGTTGCAATTTTGCATTTTGAGATCTTGATTTCACCCAAATGACCAAAATAGCCTCTAGACGTTTGAGTTTGAAATTGCAATTTGGAGCTAAACTTTTGCAAAGTATATTTTCAACACTTAGCCAAAATTTCTCCACTCTTCTTCACTTTTCTCCAATTCCATGCACAACCTGGCCAGGACAAACACAAAATTAACAAGTTAATAAGACAATTTCCCTCATTCTTTAGCACAATTTATCCAATTCGAAAACTTATATCTTTAAAATAAAATTCTAACCTAATTCAAACCAAATAAAATCAAAATCAAACTAATTAAAAATTGCACCAAAAGAAAACAATAATAACTAAATTAAACCTTGGGTTGCCTCCCAAGAAGCACTCTTTTATAGTCACTAGCTTGATTATGGCATGGCTGTTCATTCCAAGCTCTTAAGGATGGTTGGCCATCCTTTTCCTTTTAGTCTCCACGAAAAAAGTTTGATGCCCTTTTTCTTTATAAATAAAGCTTGATTCTCGATTCTCCCATGCACAAGTCTTTTCTTCCAAGCCTTAGCCATCGCTAGTGCCCCAATTAGCATTTCCAATTCTTTCTCAAACCATTTTCTTTTCTTTTTGTGACTTTTCAACTTTTGGCATCACTATTTTCTTGATCCTTAGCAAAAATTTCTGATCCTTCGTCAAATTATCACAATCACATCCCTTATCGGGTGGTTTTTCCTTCAATTCATTTCTCGGATCTTCTTTTATTTCCAACACTTGCTTGAGTAAATTGCCGTGGTTAACTTCATTTTGCTCCTCATTTGATCTAGCAATGAAAGAATTAAGAGATTGCTTAGCACATTTCTCTTCAACAATGGGAATATTATTATTATATTAAAAAACATCAAATTCAATTGAATCATTTTCAACTTGTAAAACCAACTGCCATTTGTTCACATCAATTAATGCATGGGCGGCTGACAAGAATGGCCTCTATAGAATTAATAGAATCTCACTCTCTTCACTCGTATCTAGCACCAATAATAAATCAATGGGAAATACCAACTTTTCAATTTGAACAAGCACATCCTGCAACATGCCATATGGTTTCCTCTCGGATAAATCCGCCAATTGGAGTGTGATATTAGTTGGCTTGACATTGTTGATCCTTAATTTGTCATAGATGGCCTTTGGCATAATATTTATGCTTGCAAGATTTTTAAACCCCAAATCACAAAGTGATCGATGCAATGTTTTTACTCCAATATTCACCGGTATTATAAAACTACCAGGATCTTTGAGTTTAGCCTCCTTTGAACAATTGCACTACACTTGACATCAAGGCATACTTTTTCATCGTCATCATCCCACTGTCGCTTCCTTGCCAAAAGATCTTTCTTGGAACTAGCATAGTTAGGCATCTTGGTGAGGACATCAATTAAAGGAATGTTGACATTAATTCTTTTCAACATATCCAAGAAGTGGTTGAATTGCTTCTCTTTTCCCTCATTTCTTGGATCAGTGAGCCTTTGAGGGAAAAGCACTTTTATCGATGAATCCATCTTCAAAGTTTCTTCCACATGCTTCTTCTTGGATACCTTGATTTCATCCTTTTGTTCCTTCTTGTCTTCATTACCAACAACTTCCTTTTCATTTTCAATTACCTTAGATTTTTGTTCCTTAATTCCTTCCTCTACCTTTTTCTTCTTATTAGGTTCCACCAACTCCTTTTCCACTCCTTTGGGTTATGGCATGGCATTGTTCCTTTGGATTTGAAATAGAATCACTCGAAAGTGCCCCAATATGTTTTTCATTATTCAACCTTGCCAATTGCCCTAATTAAATTTCCAAATTTCTCGTCAATGCTTTCAAATTCTCAAAACTTCTCCTATGTTCTTCTTTTTCCCTTTCCAGCTCTCTTCTCAAATACTTCGCTTTTCTTTTCCAACCATCTTCACATATATTCTCTCTTGGAACAAATTGGTCATTATACACAGGTTGGGAAGAATTTGCATATTGGAGGGAGGTCTTGGCTGTTGGTTTTGAAATGGAAGGGTAGAGGAAGATTGATATGAATTGGTTTGGAAATTTTTTTGATGTGGTGGTGGATAGGGTCTAGATGTGTATAACTTGAAGCTTGATTGTGTTGGAAATTTTGAGGTAGGGGATTTGGTTGATAAAGAGGATTGGATTGATTGTTGGTATTGTTCCAAGAAAAGTTGGAATGATTCCTCCAAGAGGGATTATATGTGTTCCCATAAACTCCGGATGGGTTCCTTGGAAAAGATGGTTGCTTAGACACATAGCTGAGTTGCTCATTGGACCCATAAGACATTTCACATTGCCTATTTGCATGACCACCTCCACAAAAATTACACACCATGGGTGGTTGGGTTGGAGAAGAAGACATTACATTCACACTACTAGGTTTCCTAAGTTCTCCAACACTTTCGCAACATTGTTCATCACATTCGTGAACATACTTTGTTGTGCCAAAAGAGAATCTTGCATATTCAAATTCAACACTCCACTGTGTGTATTAACTTGATTGGCTTGGCGTTGAGCCACCGGTGGAGTCATTGGTCCATGCTAATAATGATTTTAGGCCATCCTATTGAGCAATTCTTAACCTTCCTCCGGTGTGTATATAAGAGATGGAACCATCGGTGGAGGCATTCACTATTGATTTCGTCTCTTGTGTCAATCCATTGTAGAAGGTTTGCGTTTGAAGCCCACAAGGGATAATGGAATTGCATGAGGAGGACAATTCCTTAGCAAATCCTCGAACCACTCCTAAGCCTCTCCTAAGCTTTCACCAACATCTTGCTTAAAGGAGGTAAATCCATTCCTCAATTTGGTGGTCCTTGAAGGTGGAAAATGTTTTGCCAAGAATTCTTGAGCAAGTTGATTCCAAGTGGTAAACGTCCATTGGGTGTGAGATTGAAACCAAGATTTTTTCCCTATCCCTTAGAGAGAGAAGAAATACTCTTATTTTTACACAATCTGGGTGCACACCATTGAATTTAAACGTGCTCTAAACCTCCTCAAAATTCAATAGGAATGTGTATGGATCTTCATTGGGATCAGTCCCAAACTTTGCATGAGCTCGTAGTATTTGTATCAAAGAAGGCTTAATCTTAAAATTGTTTGCTTGCATAGGCTTCCGTGCAATGCTAGAATTTGCCCCATCAAAGCTTGGTATGGCATATTCTCTCAACAGTCTTCCATTCATATTAATGCTATTGTATAAATTATCCTATTTCCATAACCGCCCATTCCATTATTTCTGGCAACCTCTTCTTCGTCATGCCCAGTATTCAAATTCCTTTGATTTTGATTAGCATTTGCCATTTCAATTCTCTCTTGCTCTTGTTGTACTCTTCTAAACTTCTGGATTTCCCTTAGCTCTTTTTCTCTTTCTTCGTCCAAGCAAATACACAGCCCTTTATCTCTTCTTACAATGCACTACAAAAGCCAAAGCAAGTAGTCAATTCAAGTGCCAAGATAATTCAACCAGACAAACAACCTACATAACCAAATATACAAAAATTAACAACTAAATTAAACTAAAGTGCTTAATCTATACAACCCATAAAGTGCTCAATATTGCCAAATACCAAGGACAATCCCTGGCAACGGCACCAAAAACTTGTCTAGCCCTTAGGTAGAGGTCAAATTGTAGCAAACAAGTAATAATGAACCTCACAAAATCACTACACTCTACCTTACTTCTGCAAGTATACGGAGTTGGTAGTAGTATGTAGCACGTGTGGGTATCGTTCCCACGAAGATTGTTTGGCAAGCAAGTACCGAGGTTTACGAATCTTTGTATAGTTGAGCAAATTCAAATAAGAAAAGATGAAACTACACTAATTAAAACTATAATTAAACTTAAGCAATTGAAATTTAAATTAAACTAATTTATCTACTAAAGCAAGTAAATGGAACTAAGCAACTATGAAATTGAGAAACTATTTAATCTATTCTAATAAAAGCAAGTAAATAAAACCACTTAATTCTACTCTAAATTAACAAAAATGGGACTAGAATTAAAGAACAAGTAATTAACCCAACTAAAAAGACTATAAAAGAGGTTATAAAGCTAGAAACTAGCATTTCCAAACTAGAATTTGTAAAGAGCTAAACTTGAAATCTAAATATTTTGGATTTTCGACAATAATAAAGAAAGCCCACTAAAAATTAACTAGAAATTAATGCAAGGAATTGAAAATTCTTAACTAGAAAGTACTAAATCAACAAGGTAACCCTAATTTCTATATGAAAGCTTGAAATGAAAGGAAAGAGATTTTCACTAATTTAAACTACAAAGCAAGTAAAAATTATATCTACTTGAAGCTAATGATTAACCCATTATAACTATGTAATCAAAATTTAAACTTGCAAGGAATTTAAAACTAGATCTAAAGGATAATTAAAGAGAACTTGTATTCAAATATAACTTGAGAGTTAAGCTACTCTATTCTACCCTAAACTAACTAAAATTACTAACTACACTACTTTTCTCTCTTACCTACTTACTTCTCTATTACATCTTTAAAGTAGCTTAAATAGTGGAGTATTACACAAGGCAAAATCAGAAATTGGCTACTAAAATATTATAGAATTGCCATTACTACTTGTGTTGGAAGCGAGTCCATATGTCATGATCTGGAATAAACATAGACCTCAAATTACATTGACACATTTCCGTGTCCAGATCACGATCTGGACTCTTCTTCCAGTTTTTCTTCAATTCCTCTGTAATTTGTGTTTTGGTTCTTGCATTTTGTTCATTCATGCTTCCAACCTCTAATTTAAACCTGCATAATATTAAACCAATTAAGTAATTAATTTAACTGAAATTATAATAAAAACTTATAATATTTAACAATAACAAAAATATAAATACATAATAAAGAAATTAAGTAAAATATTCAATTAATTAACGAAAGTTTGAAATTTAAACTATCAAAAAATGCCATAATTTAGAGTAAAATAACTCTAGTTGACTAGAGTTATCACATACTCACTTTTAATGAAATATAATTCTCAATTCCCAGTAGAATACAAATATAAATGAATTACTCATCTATTTTGACCTCCTATTTTTTAGTGATGCCAAACATAATTTTGAATAGGATATTATATGTGTGTTGTTTCTCTAATTTTTGATGCACTTCTTCTTGTAATGTCTAAAGTACCCACCCTTAATGAAATGTAATTCCCAATTCCTAATAGGATACATAATTAAATGAATTACTTCTCGTCTATTCTAACCACCTTTTTTGTGATGCATAAATTGCCCGTCCTTAATGAAACGTAATCCCGAATTGGATTATATGTGCGAGTTGTTTCTCCTTTTTTTGTAATGCCTAAAATATTCATCCTTAATGAAATAAAATTCCTAATTCCCAATAGGATATATAATTAAATGATTTACTCCTTATCTATTTTAACTATTTTTTTTTTTTTTGTAATGCCTATAATATACCCACTCTTTTTGAAACATAATTCTGAATAGGAGACAATAATTAAATTATAATTCTTAATAGGAAACAATAATTAAATTACTCTTCATTTATTTTGATTATCTATTTTTCAATGTTACTATCACATATGTTTTAGTCATACAATTCTAGTATGGATAATCTACTACTTTTTTCTCCTTTTTTTTTTTTTGTCATTGCCTAATATATCCTTAATTAAATAATTACATGCTAACATGTCCTTAATAAAGTATAATTAACCTGTCTAAAATACTCATTTTCTCTTACTTGCAAAACTACAGGAAAATGAGGCTCTAGTGACGAAAAACACAGTGATGACACGAAATCTCGTCAATAAAGGGTGTTATTAGTGACGACTTTTGACTTGGTCACTACAAAATGGAAGGATTTTCCTTTTAGTGATGAAATACAAAAAGTTGTCACTAAATACTCATTACGATCACTAAAGACTAGGCAGAAAATTGCGCGAAAATATCTAGAATTTAGTTACGATATTTTATTGTCAATAATATTTTCAGTGTTAGTGACGATGTTTCATCATCGCTAATATTTTAAGAGTATTCTAGGATTTAGTGAGGATTATTCGTCATTGATATTTTTAGTATTAGTCATTGGTTTTATTTATCAGTATTGACTTTACATATATAAAGTAAATGTTTGAAAATTTTTCTATGTGGGTTTTGTTGGATTGTGTTGAAAACAATTAACTAGTTTGTGTAATTATTTTTTTAGATATTAATTTTGGATTATAGGAATTAAAGAATTCAGATGTGTTATTTTGGAAATGAAAATAATAAAATAAATATTGAGTTAAAGAAAAAAAATATTGTTTATGGTATATATTTTTAAGTTATATATTTGTAAAGATTATAAATTTGATTAATGTAAATTCTAATCCAACATTTGTAATTGAAGGGGAAAAAATTTTGTGTTTTCCCTAATATGATGGCCCCTTAAATAAACTAAATATTAAAGAAATTAATTAATATTTTGTAACAATCAGTATGATGGCCCAAATGAGGTGAAAAAAATTAATTAGACTGCCTTATTGGATGCTTACCCAACAAGTAAATTAATTATAATTTGAAAGTCCAACTATATATAAAAAAGCCCAAACAATTTGTTGCCACATAACAGGCCAATGTATGCATGTATGAGACAAATAGGCCATTTAGTTGGCTTGTGTTAGTATGTTGTAGCCCAAATGGGTAGATAACACATTAGATATATATATATATATATATATATATATATATATATATATATATTTATATATTGACCCATTAGATAAGAAACAAATTAGGAAATATAATATAATTAATTCGGCTTGGTACTTCGTAGCCCAATTAGAAGTCTATAGATATTATTATCTTAAGATGGTTTCCATATAAGCTTAATTTGGTGGTTCACAAATTTATTATGTGATACTTACGTTTAATCAATTTTCTTTGACTCTCTAGTATTCTAATTTTGTCCTAAAAATTTAATTAATGCATGATATTTATTTCTATGAAGTGCATTATAAATTATACTAAAGTTAGAATGATTTTCATAATTCTTTTTGGTTTGTTAATTAATTTGTTGGTAAATTATTATTTAACAACATGTTCTAATTTGAGTCATAACTATTAATTTAAAACAATTGCAAGTTCCCAGTTTAATCTAAAAACAACGTGTTTCTTTTTTCGCTTGTTAATTTGATACTTTGTAAGAAAGATAACAATAAGTATTTTATTTCTTAATTTCACATAAACAAACTTTTACATATACAATGATTTACCAACAAAATTTTAGGTACTTCATTAACAATTAGTAATGTTATTATTATAATATTTTTGTTTTATTAACTCAGAAAAACATATTTTTATTAAACAATATGTATTCAATTGACTTATAACTACTTATTTACTATTTTTGCAAGTATTTAGTACAATAAACTTAATATTTTTGTTTTATTAACTCACAAACCGAATGATGCACATTGGCATCTTTTAAGTAGCTTAAGTAGGCTACTGCAGATGCAATGACCACCATTGCTACATCCACAAAAAATACTAAGAGCATCTGTATTGCCCTACGATATATTGCCACTATACAGGGGGGTCCCGGGGGGTGTCCCCCCGGAAAGCTAAAATTAATATAGTTTTGTATGTGTGGAAATTTCAAGAATTTTGAAGAGCAACAATAATAAAAACAGAAATTAACCACTTAGATTGGATATCTATTCTAACATTTTGAAACTCTTTTGGCCATATTTCGATACCTTTTCCCCTTCTTTCTTCACCCTCTTAACAAAAATTCCCCAAAAGAAGGGGAAAAGGTATCGAAATAGTACTTCTTTTCGACCCACCATCTTCCTTCAAAACACGGCCATCCCACACTGCTCCACACTGCTTCACTACCATAAACCGCTGCAACCCTTATCTACCACCATCCGCCCTCTTGCACACATCCTTTTTCTTCAAAATTCCACCCGATTCACACCACCCACTCAAACCTCTACCCCGATTCACACCATCCCTTGAAGCCGCACCACCAACTTTGAAGTAACTCCTCAAGTCACCGTTGCCGCCACCACATGCAGGTAAAATCCCTCTCTGATTTGTACTAATTTTAAGTTTCAAGCCACACCCCTCTTCTTGAGTCAGGGTTTTTGATTTTGTTATATGTGATTTCTAGTTATTTTTGCATGAATTTAAATTTGTTAATCCTTGTCCGAATTTGGGTAGTTGGAGGGATTAGTTTTTTAGATCCATTTTTTTTATGAATTATCCAAAAAAAAAAAAAAAAAGTTACCATGGGATCTTTTATAGAATCATTTTTTTGAGAATTTGCGGGAGAATTCGTACTTTAAATAACATGCTCTGGATTCATTTGGTCTTAGCTTAACCAGAGTTACCCTTATCACTATTTTTCTTTTCCTGTAGTTGAGATCTCATTATGTCATAAACCTTGAACAGAAGTTGCGTACTTGATTGAGTTCTCTCTGCTTCGGCATTTTGTTACTGTCACGAAATTTGATTTTGAATCAGAAACTTGAAATGAAGGTATTGTAGGAATTTCTTGATTCCTCTACCAGTTCATGATTTGAATCCTTTCTCTTCCTATTGAACTTCTATTTAGTATATTGATGTCATTTTTGCATATTCGAGAAGACAGAGTTCATGATATTTATGTCTAAGACAGTTTGCTTTTTGGATACTTGTGTAGTCTTTAAGGAATTTATTGGTGAACACTTGTATGCATTAGACCTTGCTTTCGTGATCACTTCATGCATGACTAAGGTAGTAGGATGTGTGGTTCTAATTCATGAGATTGGGCAGATTCTGTGTATTTCTGGCACAGGCTTGTAAGGGATTTTGGAAATGGTGTATCTTGTTGTCCAATAGTAATTAAAATGTCAAAACAAACAATAAAAAGTTTTTCTAGCAAGTGTTGTGGTAGTTATATTTCCTGAACCTCCTGGTCAATATTTACTAATTGCAGATAATGATGCCCATTATTGGAGGAACTCTTTGTGACTGCTAGAGCTTGTGAATTCGTGACAAGTAACTTCTACACAAAATAACATTGTAAGTGCTATTTAGTACCTTTATAATTATACCAAATTTTTAGCAAGTAATTGATTATTTTACTACAAAACACGAGTTGGTGATAGGAATTTAGTTAAGTTTTTTTGTGTTATATTATGAAGATGTCCATGGAAAGATGTTAACATGTTTTAGTGATGATTTTCCATCAATATGTGAAAGTGCCATTTTTTCTCTTTATTGGTTATTGAATGTTTGACTTCATTAATTTTGAAGTTATTGAACTTATACAAAAATTGTTTTCTGTTTCGAAGTGTTGGAATGAAATTTACTATCTCCAAGTTTTTTAATTAGTTTAGTGGCTAATACTGCATATTTAGTGGTTGAATTTAAGTAAGTTGTCTAATTTTTAAGAAAATCATATTTAGGATATGGACAAGAGTTGGATGACAATTGACAACAGGAGGGACGAGCGATATGCATTGGGTGTTCAGGGGTTTTTAAAATTTGCATATTCTAATAAAGATCAGTCCACTAAAATTTCATGTCCTTGCAAATCTCGCAATAACTTTCGTAATCAATCAAAAGGAATTGTGGAGCTTCATTTGATGGTGCATGGAATTAGTAAAGATTATGCTACATGGGTATATCATAGTGAGTCATATAGAGATGATTCAGATGAGGAGCATATACTGCATGAAGGGTTCCATGATGAAGATGAGGATGATGACCTAGATGACATGTTAAATGACCTTTCTCGTGCTAATTGTGGGGAAGGTTGGCAGGTTATTGGTTGTTCTTCAAGTGATCTGTATTGCAAAGCAGATGCATATTTAAGATTAGTTAGATGATGCTAAACAACACCTTAACCCAGGGTGCAAGTCATGCTCTAAATTGTCATTCAGCGTCTCTCTACTTCACCTAAAGACCATGAGTGGTTGGACTATCAAATCATTTGATGGTTTGCTCGAAATTTTCATAAAAGCTCTTCCAAATAGTGCTTCTGTGCCTAAATCTTTCTATGAATGCAAAAAGATCATTCGAGATTTGGGGTTCAAATATGAAAAATTCATGCATGCGTGAATGATTGTGTTCTCTTTCGTAAAGAATATGCATCTAATACCACCTATCCTAATGATAAATGCAAAGATCCACATTTTAAGGAAGAAGGTCACAAGGTGCCTAGAAAAGTTCTTTGCTACTTTCCTCTAAAACCAAGGTTGCAGAGATTTTTTGTCAATGATGAGGTAGCGAAATGATATGAGATGGTACAAAGAGAAGCGTGTTGATGATAATAACATCATGAGGCATCCGGCTGACAGTGAAGCATGGAAACATTTTGATATAACGGATGAGTTCATCCTTCCTTTGCTCATGACCCAAGAAGTGTTAGGTTAGGCCTTGCAACTGATGGATTCAACCCATTTGGTAATCTTAGTAATGCTTATAGTATATGGCCTATTTTTCTTGTCCCTTACAACCTGCCTCCTTGGAAGTGCATGAGAGATCCTTTTATCATTATGTCAATGTTAATTCCAGGACCTAAATCACCAGGAAAGGATATATATGTGTATTTTCAACCCTTGATTGATAAATTGAATGAATTATGGGAAGGTGTAGAGGCTTATGATGCACACAAGGGAGAAAAATTCAAGTTACGTGCTGCTCTTTTATGGACTATAAATGACTTTCCAGCTTATGCAATGTTATCTGGGTGGAGCACCAAAGGATATTTTGCATGCCCTGCTTGCATGAATGATACATTTTTTGAATACTTACCTTTTAGTTGGAAATTATGTTACATGGGGCATCGTAGATTTCTATCCTCAAACCATCAGTGGAGAAAGGATAAGAAAATTTTCAATGGCAAAATAGAAATTCGGGGGCCTGTTGTGCCTAAATCTGGATATGAAATTTTAAATGAGGTTCAAATGTTGAATGATGCCATGAACTCTTTCGGTAAATCTTCAGAACAGGTGCATCTAAGAAAGAGAAAGCGCAATGCATTTGACCAACAAAAGTGTGTTCTTCAATCTTCCTTATTGGGTAGACCTTAAATTATGGCACAACCTAGACATCATGCATGTTGTAAAAAATGTTACTGAGAGCTTATTTGCTACCTTAATGGATATTAATGGAAAGTCCAAGGACACGTGGAAGTCGCGTAAGGATTTAATGCAGTTGAATTTGAAAAAAGAGTTGTACTTGAAACAAAATGGAGATTCTTTCACCATGCCGTTGGCTTGCTACCATCTAACCAAGGAGGAAAAGAGGAATGTGCTTCAATTCATGACATCAATTAAGTTCCCTAATGGTTTTGCCTCAAATGTCTCTCGCTGCATAAAAGGTGAAGAGTTCCATGATATTGTCCAGAATGAAAAGTCATGATTTTTATGTTTTCATACAACGGATTCTCACAATTGCAATTAGAGGATGTTTGACAAAAGAAGTTTGACAAGTTTTCTTTGAGCTTAGTGAATTCTTCAAGAAGTTGTGTTCAAAAACTTATTTTTTAGATGTTCTACAGGAAGAAGAGAGGGACATTGCTCTCATTCTGTGCAAGTTGGAACGAATTTTTCCACCTTCCTTCTTTGACATAATGATACATCTTATGGTTCACTTAGCATATGAATCAAAAATTTCTGGTCCATCGCAATGTCGTTGGATGTTTCCATTTGAGAGGTAACCGATGGCATATTAGTTTTATATGTGCCTTTCACACAAAATATGCAATTAAAAGCTAAACATTTTAAGTATGTACAGGAAAATGGGGACATTGAAAGGATATGTCCATAATAAAGCTCGCCCAGAAGGTTGCATTGCTGAGTGGTACATAGACAAGGAGTGCCTAACTTTTTGTAGTATGTACTAGTGCATGATGTTGACACAATTTTCAATAGAGTTGACCGCAATAATGAATTGACAGAAGCATCAGGTGTACACATCTAGATGTGTATTTTCAGGAAAGGGTCATCCATCTGGTGTATATATAAAGTAGGTTTTTAAGTTCACCTGAACTGGAGATGCTTCATACATTTGTACTGAACAATTGTGATGAATTAGAAGAACAAATACAGTAAGTTTTTTCTCTAATTTGTTTACAACATTATACGGTTCAGAATTTTAGGATCAAAATATAGTATATTTTTAGGCCGAAGGATTACATTATAATACTTTCATTCATATAGGGAGCACAAAGAAAAGCTTGCAGTAGAAAGTAATGCAAATGTGGATCAACGTCATGATAACCAATTTGCTTCATGGTTTCGTCAACGTGTAAGAGACCAAAAAAGTACTTTGTTTGGTTACAAAATTTAAAATTCACAAATTACTCATTAATTTGTTGTTCTACTATATGTAGGTTTTATCTTGTCCTGAAACCTGTAACACGATGAAATAAGATCTTTGGCATTGGGACCAGATAATATAGTTAGTCGGTACACTGGTTGCATGGTAAATGGCTTCCAATTTCATACAACGAGTAGGGAAAAGGGTAGAAAAACTCAAAATAGCGGGGTTGTGGTAAAGGGAGAGCATGGAAATAACATTGTTGATTTTTTTGGGGTATTGGAGGATATTATTGAAGTTGAATACTTAGTAGGAAAGAAGAAGGTGTTGATATTTAAATGTAAATGGTGGAACATTGGAGATAGGAATGGATTACATATTGATAAAGAAGGGAATATTTGTAGTGTTAATTTTTCTAGAACATGGTATAATGATTAGCCGTATATTCTAGCAGATCAAGTTCACCAAGTTTTTTATTTGAATGATCTTAGATTAGGTAGAAATTGGCATGTTGTACAAAGGTTTAGTCCTCGTAACTCGTATGATGTTCCACAACGGCTAGACAAAGGGCCAGATGAAGAAGTTTATCAAGAAGAAGAACCAGTGAGCATAAACCTAGTCGTTGATTTGAACTTCGACATGCCATCTCTTGCAAGGGGCACTTTGTCTTTGTAGATGTTGCCTTCTAATTCAGTTCACACCAATGCAATGAAGGGTTCATCAAGGGTCCCTCTAGTTCATGATGATGACTTTATCAATGATGATGACATTAATGGAAATCAATTCTCTCACGATGAAAATGAAGACTTGTTGCCTAATGACTAGTGTTTTGCAAATTGGTGCTTTGCATTTTTTTTTTTTTGAATTTTCTAGTTGTTTACTAGTTTATGTGCAACATCTTAATTTGTATACTTAAGTTGTCTTCAAATTTTTTTTTTTTACAATATTGTTTCATCTTTTGTTCTTTTCTAGTAGTATTTACAACTGACTTCCCAATAATGATGTTTCGACCCTTTGTTACTTATTGCAGATGGTTTGACCTGGAAGAAAAGGACTAAGCAAGAAAGCAATAGTTTCAAATGCCAATCGACCTGCAGGAGTGAATAGTGAGGCAATAAGTTCAAGTACTGCTCGAGCTCCATTAAGTAAGAGTACAGTTGATCCACGTCCGAAGAAAAGTCCAATTGTGCAATCTTAAGTGCACGCCTTACACCTAACAAGGTCACCACTACTTTTGATCTTACGAATGAATTAGAAAATGAACCAGAGTAGCTAGCTTCACAAAGAAATGTAGGCAAAAGTTCTAGAACAAGGCGATCTTTAAATTTAACAGCCCAGACACATTGTGCCGAGCAACCTCTCATACCTACTGTTGGGCAGTACAGGCAACATGAAAATGATGAAGAAGATGGGCACAACCATCATGAGAATGATGAAGAAGATGAGCACAACCACCATGAGAATAATGAAGAAATGTGGAAGAGCAAACATCTCCTCCAGGTGATCCGGCTCTTTTGTTTATTGGATAAGCAAACATTTCCTTCATCTATACTCAACTACTTTAATCATTTCGACTTTTTCTTTTCTTCTTTGGGTTGGGTTCAATTTTCCTTTTATCGACTCATGTTAGGGTGCATTTTTTTTTTGTTTCCTCAGTTTCTATTTTTACTTAAGATAGGGAGCCCAGAATGAATCATACTATTATTTCTTGCTTTGTGCCTTGCTTTCTTTCTTTCTTAGGGCAATGAACAGAACAAGAATATTATATGGTTCGGGTACTGACTTCTCAAATTCATGAATTTTATTTCTATACAATGCAATTATTACATGCATTTCTTCTATGTCAGTCCCCTAAAGTGTTCCAATACTAACTATTTCTATGTCTTATAATAAATGAACAGTTGTATTGGCAAAGAGGGGTCCTACAAGGAATATCAAATTGGCCAATAGAAGGAGGAAAAGCTCACCTTTGTCTATTTGTATAGATGAAGTATCTGGAAGGGTAGTTGGGGATGATGCTCAGCATTTCATAAGTGAGAGTGGATGTATTGTTCATAAACTTGCTCCTTGAGTAACCCAACATGGTCCAAATTGAGCTCAAAGTTGAAGGATGACATATACAACAACTGCACGGAGTATTGATTCTTTGATAATTAGTTCAACTATTATGACATAATGAGATCTTAATAGCCAAAGAAGATTCATTTAATTTTCATGATTTTTGTAAATTTACCAACAATATGAGGTTGGAAAAAGTCCAGAAGTAAAGAAACGTATTCACCAGTAGCTTTCTTCTCAAATGAAGTCATTTAAACATAGGCTACATAAGCGCTTTCAGAAGTATCCATCAAAAGAAGAGGCAATGAAGCATGTTCCTGAGGGGTTTGATAAAAAGGCGTGGATTAAATTATGCGAGGAATTTGACTCTAAAGATTTCAAGGTATGTTCTGAAGAACCCCAGTTATGTTAATCATGTTTTGATGATGACCAAATCATGCTAATGGTTTAAAGACAAGTGTGCAGAAAAATAGGGAGGTTCGGACGCAAATGATCGTAAGAACAAAACAACCACACAGAGTTTCGGACGATGGTAATCGTCCGACACAAAGAATTTGAAGCAAGCCTCGGACGAAGAACAAATCCGAACTGTTTTTCAGAAGACTCCTCGGACGAAGAACAGCTTCTCTGCAAAGAGTCCATGCACTTCGCTTCTATCGGACGCATGTTATTTTGCATCCTAAAACGTCTGAACCGTATAATGTCTGTCTCTTATACGCAGTCTAGGACGCACATCTAGCATCGGCCGTCCGAAAGGTCCAACGGTTTCTTAATTCGACGCACTCTTGCCGCATCGGCCGTCAAGAAGGTCCAACGGCTAGTTTTCCAAGACAGAAAATAGCCGTGGGGAAGTTGTTCTAGATGTGTATAAGAGACAGGTCCCACACACTGGACTTTTAATTAAGTAAAAATAAAAGACTACATTCAATACAAACACTTGTAAGAGCTATTTGAGGAGAAATAGGCTAAAATATTGTGGGTTGTATTGGTTTGAGAAGTCTAGCTTTCTTGGCTCAACTAGTGGGAATTAGTGTGAGCAAGAATAGACTAGTGAGTGATCTTCAAGTGTAAGAGTGGAGGGATAACAAGTGTACAAAAGTGTGTATAGGTTGTAGTGTAAAACCCTTTGGCTCAACTAGAGGAACTTAGTTGGTGCAAGGGTGAGCCTACTTTGTGTACAAGAAGGTTATTGCCTCACCTTCTTTGAAGAGGCACTACTAGTGCATGTACTCCAAGCTTGAGAAGCTTGGGAGTTTGGTTTGATATTCTTTATCTCATTCTTATTTGTTCTTTAAGCTTAAACTGTTGAATATCTATTATATTCATTTGTGCTTAAGTATTCATTTGTTGCATAAAGTTTGAATTTCTATTAAGCACTTAAAAAATGTTTGTCTTTAGAGATAACCTAATTCACCCCCCCTCTTAGGTTGCTTTTGGGACCAACATGTTCACTAGTTTTAAATTTCTTTTATTTTCTATTTTTCTATGAGTTCATACTTTCATAGGATATAAGTATGAAGTTTGAAATTTTGAATGATAGATCATAGATTTGTGAAAGATGGATCTGTTTGTGTAAAGTTGTTTAAATTAAGAAAAAAGAGTTTTCATCCTTAGTCAAGGTATCAACCTTAAATAGATTTTGAAGTGATTCTATTACAAAAAAAGTTCATTGGTTTTAAGTTATGACCATGTTACTATGTAATGACACAATTCTGTTTGTATATGTCCTTTCAAATCTGGTTTTTTTTTTTAAAGGATCAAAGTGCAAGAAATCAGAAAAACCGTGCAGGATGTCGAACTCCAACTACTGTTGGGACAAAGTCAATTGCAAGGATGATCGATGAAAAGGTATACACAGTTTGATTTATTTTACATGAAATCTTCTTTCATATATTTTTTGCCTTAACAAATATGTATTGACATTGCCACAGAGGAAGGTTGAAGGCCAACATGTTTCTGCCATTGATGCTCATAGGATGGCTCATTTCTCGAAAAAGAAGGGCAAGATGGCTAATGATAAGGCTAGTGAAATATTGGTGAGTACTTATAGTTATTATTACATTATCAATTGTTATCGCCGAACATGTTAAGACTCGTACTAAAGTATTTCCTTCACAAACTATAGGAAAATTTGGAAAGTTTACAGTCTACGGCAGGATTGACACCAAATGAAATTTGTTTGCAAGAGTTTAACTCCATACCTGGACATGTGCGGGGTCGGTCAGCACCAAAGAGGCAGCTTCTTGCCTTTGAAAGATATCGCACTGAAATTGAAAAGGAGAAACAAAGAGCAAATGAAGCTGAAGAACGTGCAACAGCTTTGGTCCAACAAGTCAATACTTAACAAGAATTGATCAAAGAGCTCAAAGACCAACAAATGGCTACCGATGAGAAGATGGATGCACTTCTTGAGAAAGTTGGTCTATTAGTTGCGATGCAATCCGAAAAAAATGTAAGTTATCATCCGTTTAGCTTTTACATTTTTTGAATTGTGTATGGATTGTTGTCATCAATTATATATGATCTTCCACCAAAATGAGAAAATACAATTGCGACACATAATTGAGCATATTCTAAAAATATTATGGTACCAGACAATCATTCATTAATGAAAAATTAACGGAGATAAAAACGTCAGTGAGTCATTTCTTTTGGTTATGTAATATGAATCGATTTATTTAGTAAAAAGTGTTTTTATGAGTTTGATTTTCTAGGAGATAGAATAGAAATTATGCGGTTTTAAAGGATGAAAGAAGGAATTTTGTGATTGGAAGATTGGTTTGGTTGATATAGGCTGCTGGAAGTTTAGTGAGTACTTTAAAATAGGCAAAATATAGAATAAAAGCTAGAGAAAGGCTGGATTTTGGGGATACTATGTATAGGAGTGAGATGTTAATGGTCTGTAGATGCTTTTTGGAGCTAATTTTTAGCTGAGTCCTGGTAAGAAACTGTATCAAATGTAATGTGAACCTGAGATGTGCTTTCTTTTTGTGTTAAAAAGAACATAATTTTTTTTTAAATTACTTGTTGAGATCTTTTCTTAAATGAAATGGGAATATCTACTTGAAATGTTGTGACTTGTGACAATTTGTGACTGTTGATTGGTGTGCTAGTTACTTTTTTCAGCAATTTTTTAAGCTTTCTTTATGAGAGTCGTTTTAAAAGCGCAATGGCGTAGAAAGAATCATGCTGAACACCCCACTTACTGCGAATAAAACTTGGTTTATTGTTGTTGTCATCGTCGTTTTAAGAAGTTATGTGCATTTAAGAAATCAATATTCTCGTCATGGTGTTTTATGAAAAGGCCTTCATAGATAAAGCTGTTTGTTCAGCCAAATTGTGTATTATTCAAGTGTTCTGTCTTGCATGTTTAGTTCAATTATGGAATAATTAATATAAGTATACAAGAGCTATAGATACCAATATCTTACTTTTGCAATCATATAGACTAGAACTGTAGAATAGAAATAAAATGACTTGGAGTTTGATAAGGTTGATCTCCAACTTTATGAACATATGTCGAAAAGATTGACTTCAATCTTCTGATATTTAATGAAATTCATTTTGGAGTAATAAAAAATCAGTAAGGATCAACACTATAACATATTCACAAAGTGTCAATTAAAGAAATTTTGTTCTTTGCCATTAGTGAAAGAACTCTTAGATGACTACATACGATGCCTCTCAAAATGAACAGCACTCAATACACATCTCTCTTGATAAGAGACAGCTCATGTCTGGATACATAGGAGCTGTATGCATAAGTGTTTTAGGTTCCCTTCCCTAAACTGCTTTTTCATTTGATCTCTCTTAATTTAAGTCCAAAAGTGTTCATTGAGCTTTTAGTTTAGGAAACTTAAATCTTTTGAGGGTGTTTGCTAATTTCCATCCTATTATGACCTACTCTTTTATTTTGGTTGCTTCATAACATGGCTTGTCAAAAGTGGTTTTTGGGTGGTTTCTTTGTGCTTTTGTGTTGTGAAGAGTCTTGCTTAATTTAGTAGCTAGGATGTGCTTTATTTATGCTCTCTCAACTCCTGTATGTGTATTCATGTATGTATGTGTTTGTGTGTGTGTATCTATTAACCTTACTGGAATTCGTGCCTGTTATTTGGTTGTGGTTTTTGGGGTTTTTTTGTGCTTTTACACAAATAAAGCTGTTGTAAGGAATCTTGCTTAATTTAGTGGTTAGTGGTTAGGATATGCTTTATTTATGCTCTTAGCTCCTATGTATATGTGTGTGTGTGTATATATATATTAGCTTTACTGGAATTCTTGCTTGTTATTTGGTTTTTGTTTCATCCCTTCATCTTTTCTTCCATAGTTAGATAAAGTAACCGTAATTCAGCATATCTTTTCAGCATTATGCACTTGTCATTATGCTTGTGTATACTAGACAATTGAAGAAAAATTAGGCTTATTTTTGTCTGTCCTATATAAAGAAGTTCCTTATCTGTCTTGGTTGCCTATCGTTTTTGTTTTCCTTATGTTTAACATATTCAACAAATGTTTATTGAATTTGGTATTTGTTTAATAAGTCCAGTTGTCATACTTTAATCAACCTAATAAATTTGTTAATTAACGTATTTTCTTTTTTCCTTGTGATTCATCTTGCAATGAAGCTCACCGACAAGCGAGCTTATTTGGGAAGAAGTGTAACTTTTTTCTTGCCCATGCTTTTGATGTTGCAGGCCTTGTTTGGCTCTTTTGTACTGCTGAATTTATGTTAGTTATATTTGAAGACATGGATATTGTAATCTAGTAGGTGTTGGAACTTATAAATACTTGACTATTATAGTTATTTGGCAATCTTTTATGCTGTTGGACTGTGATTATGCTATTGGACTGTGATTATGACAATGAAATCCTATTTTGTAGGTTATAAGTTTAGTTTTATAATTGGATTTTAGTAAAATGTCAATGTGTTTTTTTGGTTTTGGCATTGTTAGTAATTAAATTTCCAAGGAAAATTGCTTATAGGTCTGAAAAACTTGTGACCAACTTCACTTGTCACAAAACAGTTTAGAAAGTAGTCACTAAATGTGTTGATCAAATACATATTTAGTAACTACTTTTAGTCGTCACTAATTGTATTGACCGAACACATACTTAGTCACTCCTCTCCTATTATCACAAATGTCATAAGTAACTATATTAACCGAATGCTTATTTAGTGACTCTAACATCGTCACAAGTTGTCACAAAATATTGTCACAAAATCGTTGACCGAGTACATACTTAGTGGCGTCATTTGGTCAGACACAAAATGTCGTCATAAAATATAGCATTTAGTGACGACGTGCCACATTTAGTTACCATTTTTTAGTGCCTTTTGTAACTACGTATACTCGTCACTATTTTGTGCCGAATGTTTGTCGTCTCTAAAAACACTCATTCAGTGACGATTTTGAATTGTCGTCACTATATGGCTTTAGCATCGAGCCTTTAGCCACGCACAGTGACGGGCCGAATCGTCGTCTCTAAAGTATTTTAATGACGACTTCTTAGATGTTTTGTGACGACTTGGCATGGTGACTAAAATTCTATTTTCTTGTAGTACATATATATAATTTACTATTTTTTTCCTTTTTTTCTCCTCTGCTAAAAGAATCAACTCTAATAAACATTTAACATAAATTATTGAATAACATGAAATTAATTTCAGCAAACTTTATACACATAGCACGTTTTGTTTGAATTCAATAATACATCTTTTTAATATCAAAGTTTTGCTCTAATTTAAAAATCAAAAAATTAATAATCATACCAAATAAAAATTTAAATTTAACAATTCTTTTTAATATCAAAGTATTGCTCCAACTTAAGAACCACAAAATTAATAATCATACCAAATAAAAATTTAAAATTTATAAAAGTGAAAAAGTTATGGCACTATTTTCTTCTCTCATTTAAATTTGTACTATGATTAATTTAGATTTTTTTTCCTTACCCCACTTTAAGAAAAGAAAATTAACCAAGCAATGGAAGTAAAGCTCTAATACAATGCAACTCACAATCTATAATTGAGATAAAAGCTCGAGAGCGAAATAAAAAGCTTACAATCTTTAATTAAGATGACTATATTTGTTAATTTTTACATCTCTTTAACAGGAAATTTTTAAGCAAAATCTTTAATAGTGTATTCAATTACTAAATCTTATCTTTAATAACAGCATTTTGTAGAATTTAGGTCTCAAGTAATTATTGATAAGATAGCAAATAGGTTCAACCTATAATATGTTGCATGCCCATTCTAAAATAATCATTATAACGCATACAAGAATTCTATACATAATTTGTGGAGTAAAAATATAGAGAAAATACATAGGTAAGTAATTAATATAAAAATAACTCAGATTATCCTCATAAATAATACTATTAAATACTCTAAATAGTTGCAAGTATTTATTTAGTTTATATATCAACTTTAGAAACTACAATTCAAGTTGTTATAGTATTTGACAAACAACAAAGAAATATTGGTTTGGTCTTGGGTAACTATTGACGAGGTAAAAAAAAAAATTTAATCCACAGCATGATGCATGCTCAAAATATTCTAGAATAATTATTGCAAGACCTACAAGAGTTTTGCATATAAATTGTAGGAATGACAATATATAAAAAAATAAGTACGTAAGTAGCTGAAAAGATAACATAAATTATGCGAAAAAAATCAAACTATTAAATACTCTAAATGAAATAATTACAGATGTAGATTGATTTTACATGTCACTTTAGATAATACAATTAAATTGTAACAAATATTTAATAAAACATAAGAATGTAGATTAAATGTCTTGATAACAAATCCAAAAAATTAATTGAAAAAGAACATAAAAAATAAAAAATAATAAAATTTATACATTTTTATTAGATTTAATTTTGTTTATATATTTAATAAACGCAAAGTTAATTTCACAGTAAAATACCATATCAAAATACAATTTGGAGTTAACCATATTCGATCCCATTCAGGATTTTAGAACGTTGATGGAATCATGAACTGAATGCTATCATAAACTTAACAAATATGAAAAAATATCAATGTATTCTATATGCACATATATTTTACATGATGTGTTAAAAAAGTTAATTGTGATAGAAATTATATAAAAATTATATGTTCTTTTGGATGTCTTTAGAATTAAATATTTATAAATAGAGTAACACTCCAAATTTTATTAGAATAATTAACACACTTTATCGCTACAAAATGATGTCTGATACTTATATTCAAAAAGCTCAATATGGAAAAGTCTTTATCTTTAATTGATCAATATAATCTAGGAACTTAAAAGAGAAATAGAAACTAATTTAGATCGAAATTAACAAAATTTATGCCATTCAAGATGAATGGAGAGTGCATAGTATTAGCTGAGTACTGAAGTGAATGTTTCATAAGTTTAAGAAATATAAAAAAGTACCAATATATTCTCTATATGCATACACATTTTAAAAGCTGAGTACTGAAGTGAATGTTTCATAAGTTTAAGAAATATAAAAAAGTACCAATATATTCTCTATATGCATACACATTTAAAAAAAATGTGTTAACGAAAATTAATTGTGACAGAAATTAATGTAAAATATCACTTAATATAATAACGTGTAATTTTGGATAGCTTTAGAATTATATGTTTTATCATTAGTATTGTGTGTATTTTAGGATAAGATAAAGGAGTGTTTTCCTTGACGTTTTTTTTTAAAATAATGATTTTAATATACTATGTGATACTTATCCATCATTTTGAGAATATATTAGTTTAATCTATTTAGTTTTCTATATATAAGATATAATTTTTGTTTGATGCATTTCCTTTTAATATATTAATTATATTCATTTGTTTTTTATTTTTTAAAATTTTTAAAATTATTTTTGTAATTGTTATCCATATATCATTTGATTTCCTGTAAATATTTTTCCCTAATAAAAGAATTTAAAATACTTCATCTATAAAATAGTGATTGGTACTTGATACTGATTTTATTTTTTAGTAATGACAAGTGTATGTATTGTATGTGGGTATAAATATATATGTTTAAAAAGTTTGATACTATGGAAAATATTTTTATCTTTAACTGATCAAGTAATTAGTGGTGTTGCTACAAAAAATAGTAACCTAGGTCCCTGGAAGTGAAATAGAAATCAAATGAAAATATCATATGTTGTTCTCAAAAGATAAATTTTTTTTAGTTATTTTAGAAGAAATAAAATTTATGTATGAGTGCTGTAACAAATAACAAATAATAGGAAAAAAAAAAAAGAAAGGTGAAAATAAGAGACAAAGAAAATAGCAAAGATATTAAATATATATTTAAAATATATTACTTTTGTGTAAAAGAACTCAACATGAAAAATTTTATACTTGGTACTTTATGTTATCATTCGTTGAATATTTATTTATTTTTTTAATTTAAAAAATCAAGAATATAATACGTGCAAAGGACGTGCTTCTTTCTAGTTACATCTAAAAGTGGGACTCCTATTTAATATCTTCTTGCCACAATATCCGTACAAAATTTTTATATTTTCCAGCGCATGTAATGTAATAAAACATGGCTCGAGAGAATTTAGTGATAAAAGGCATTTAAAGTTAAGAGTACTAAAAGTCATAAGTCACTTAACTACATTGTTTGTTGACCAAAAAGCGAAAGAAAAAAAATAATTATTATGAAATTAAATTACCATAATCAAGAAGCAGAACATGAGGCACAACAATTGGTCCCTCAAGGAACAATTGAAGAAACTAGACACCAACTTTCAAAAAAAAAAATATATATCTAGTAGGTGTCTGGTCTACGGACCTACTCAAAGACCTTGTAATTATTCAAGACATTATATGTATTATTTGATGTTATATAATATCATCATTACCCATATGAGTTATCACATAACTTTTGTGGATTCTTGAATGATCACAGGTTTCAGACATAAGTCACACACTCAACGACATAACATAATATCAAGAATCAAGAAGAGTACACCATGCATGCATGTATGTACAAGTCTAAATTTATATATGCTTTAAATTCTTTCAATTCATACATAAATTCATGATCAAATGCAATTTTACTTTGTATGCTTTTTTGAAGCAAGTTCATTTTAGTAAATGTTGTTATTTCTTGCATACTTGTCTATAACATTTATAAGGTGGTTTTCAGGGTTTTTGTTTTTTTTTATTTATGATCACTTTATTTTTTGGTTTTCTGCTGAATTACTAACATCATTGGGAGGACCAAAATGAATTGAACAAAAGTTTGATTATGAGAAACTCTTATTGCAAAAAGATCTGCATTCGGATTTGCTTCTCTATAAGTATATATGCTTGATCGATTTTACTGGAGGGATTTTTTTGATGGAAACTATGCAATCAATTTAATTTCTTCATTATGATTTCTTTGTTCTTTCAATTTAAAAAAAAAAAAAAAACTTTTTTGTGGGTATTTAGTGTTTTCTACTGTGTGTGATGTAATTTGTTTGTAAATTTTTATGTGATCTGGATTATTTGAAACTTTGATTTAGGAATGTTCTATTTATAAGGCTTTGAGTAGGTTTATTTTACTTCAGTTACTTAATTTCTTTTTGTTTTGGGTTTTTTTGGGAGAGGAAGGCCTAATTAATTCTCAGTGTACATAAATTTGTATTCTTTCAAGGTTTTCTTTGTTATTTTGGGTTGAGTGGATTGAAATTTCTCCTTTTTATTTATGTATTCTTGAAGAAGGATGCCTTCATTCGGTCTTGGAATTTGTATTCAGCTAGATAACCCCTACTAAATTAAGGTTATAGCTTTAGAATACCAAAAAAATTTCACATTAGAGAAGCATTGTATTCTGTGTTCTTCCTGGATTAGTCATCATGTTTATTTTTGTTTGGTTAGTGCTTTTTAGCTTGTATGATTTGCTCTAATGGGATCTTTGCTTGATTTGTTTTCCAGGGAATATGGATGAGAGTAGCAACTCTGTGACCAAGAGGACAAGGGCTAAAACAAGTTATATTAACAAAAGGTTGGCTGAGTACAATGCAAAGGAGTGTAGGGACTCAAGTGCAATGAATGCTGAGGATAAAAATGGGGAAGATTTAAAGGAGGAAGAAGGTAACCAAAATAAGGTTAACAAAAGGAAGAGGGAGATGGTTAAAATATGTCCAAATGTTCATGATGGTGAGGACAAGGGGGAAGAAGTCAGACCCAAGAAATTGAACAAAAGGAGGAGAAAAACTATAAAAAAGAATCAAAATGGATTTGGTGACGATGTCAGACAATAGTGGATGCGATGTTGTGATGTTGATGGAGGAAGAGAAAGGGGAAGAGTTGTGACGTCCCAACCAGGCCCCACTTCGAAGACCCTATCAAATACCCGCCTAACTCTTGCCAAGGCTAAAATACTTTCAAAGAATAAGAATTCAGACTTACTCTCAAATAATCAAACAATTCACTAACACATAAATAGAATTAAAAATATATATATATTTCGGTTACAAGTTATAATGATCGAATTCATAATACAAAACTATCTTAGCTATAAACGACAACCCATGTACAAAAACTACAATTTACAAAACAATGAATGTTCTAGAACCTCTTCTTGTGCTGATCCTTATACTCTTAATCCTTCGCACCTAAGGAAAGCAAATATAAAAAATAAATAAAAATACGTGAGCTAATGCTCAGTGGGGTTTTAAGTTGTCAAATACATTTTGTAGAAAGTATCCAATAATCTTTGACATGAAGATTAAACTCAACTTGCACAGATTTAAACACAAATAAAAAGGATATGGGTGGATATAAGAGAGAGAGCTCAATGTGACCTAGAAATATTTAAATTTTCTCCAAAATAATGAGGTACAACTCCATCTTGAGATAAATGACATTGAAATATATAACAATCTCTACGCTGAAATATATAACAATCTCTAACTCTGGATCTCCGTCAGTTATTTTGTCAAACTCCAAGTGGCCTTAAAATAGGGGAAATCTCGAGACACCCAAAACAATAATCACACACCCACAAGCTGACGATCGTCTCGTCCAAAGTAGGTGGGTGCATGGCCATGGTAGTTAGACCATTTTGGCCAAGTCCAATACCGGTCCACCGTATCCAACCTACACAGGTAGGGCACAATTCTTCTCAGTGTGTTAAAGTACACAAGCGGAATAACAACATGCAAAAGTAATTCATGAATCGTATCATGTTTTCCACAATAAAATATAGCACGAGATTCTTTAGGCTCATTTCTTCCTGGTGCAATAAAGTACACAACCATATAAGAGACTGAATATGTGAACAAATATGTAAAAATAATTTTATATATGTAAATGAATCGTTTTCAAGGAATTCGAAGTAAAATAATCACACTAGCATTGAGATATTATATTTCGTACATTATTTAGTTATCCGAACAACAAATAAAAGGTCGCTTAATATTTCAGTAGTAACATCAAATTCATCTTAAAAGTCTTTGTTAAAAAAAGAGTTAGGAACACTCACAATTTAGATTAAAGCCTCAAAATACATAATTATCATAGGTCCATAAACTGATTTTTACATTAGAAAGAGTTCACTAAAATATTTATATCTTTTATGCTATATAACTCCAACAATCATGTTTTTGGTGCCGTTCTAAACTTAAAAAAACATGCTAAAGATTCATAGATTAAAGTCTTGCAAAATGATCACAAAGGCAGAATAACATCAAAACATCACTATGAATTTCGAGATTACATAGTTTCACTAAAATCAACATATTTTATGATATATAACTCTAATAATTGTAATTCTTGGAGGATTCTTAAATTACACTTATTTCTAAAAAACTTTCATGCAAAAAACTTTCTCTAAATAATTCAACATTCTGCCCAAATTCGACCACAAAATGAGAAATCATATAGAGTAATACTGCAACCTCTAGATTTGGGCAGTCGTAATTAAATCATCATAACATAAGACATATAACTCCAAAAACCCTGATTCTTAATCCTTTAGAAACTAGATTCAAAACATAAAACTTTCATAAAGGGATTAACCCCCAAAATAAAATCATAACCAAATAAAATATAGCCCCAAAATCATGATAATATCAAATTAAATCTTGTCATCAACGGCAGAGCTAATTTTCTACCAATTTCAAAGATTCATTGAGGTCATTACATAAATAATTGGATCATCAGCCTTATACTGAATTAAAGCTCTTTGAATCTAGTTTCCATAGCAACAAGCACGAATCAATTTGGAGTTTTTTTACATCAAGTTGTAGCCTATTGAATCAGGCTACTCTAAACTGGGAGAAGATCCAGTACTTTTAGGATTTTCACTTTCAATTATGTAAACCAATTTCATTGATTAAAATTTCTACCAAAACTTAATATTTTAACTATTAACTCATATATGAACATCTAGAAACATAGATTACCATTTTTAGAACAAACTAGTGGTAAAAATCCTCACCTATGTTTTCAAAACTTCATCTTCCTCATGCTGTCCAAGCTGTCCACTTATCCTTCTTTTCTTCCTCCTTGGAATTCTTGTTTCTCCCTCTCTACCTTCTTGTTCTTCTTCCTTTTCCCTTTTGTTCTATTTTAACTTCTTTATTTCAGCATTCTAATAGTTTATTTTAGGTAGTAGTACACATATATATGAAGTACTAGTAAGGTGCACGTGCAATGTACGTGTTAAACCGTGAATTTTTTTTTTTATTGTATTTTGTAAAACAAATCTCTTACCTGAATAATAAGTCTTTTTATGCTGGACATGGTATAAGATAGGAAAAAACTACCCCAGGGGTATAGCCAGAATCTTAATTTGTTTTGTGGGGGCAACTTTTATGTATTTTAAGGGTAATAAGATGTCATCCCCATTGAAAATTTTCATTTTCTAGCCATGCAAATTCATTTAAACTTTTTGGTCAGCATAACCAATAAAAGTCGAGCAATATAGAGATTAATTTATATAAATGAAAACAATCTATATAAAAGCTCCAATTTATAAGCAGCACATTGAAATTTGACATATAATATTTACGATGATAGTGTCTCTTGTTCTATATCTACTCATTTAAAAGCAACAACTTGATGTTATAGTTATTGATTATTAGAAAAACTGAGAAAAATAAATTTCAACTTTAAGTTTTGAATCTATTGTATACTTTTACTAATATTTAAATCAATCTAATTTATAATTAATTACTAAAACAACAAAAATCTAGTTTCATTTATAATTAAATTAATTTTCCTATGATCAACCATAATGGCTAGATTGCATGAAGTTGTAGAAATTTTATTATTTTTGTTCATTCATACATTGTATTGAGTAAATGGCACCATTAGTATTTATACTTTTGACTAAGTTGTAGTTTGGCAACCCATATTTTAATTGTCATTTTGATACCCATCTTTACAAATAATGTCTAATTTGTATAATTATCTAAGTTTCAATTCGGCCTGAAGGCGTTGGATATCATCACACATATCACACAAGAGATTAAAAATGGTAATTTTGGGACACAAATTGAACAAAATAATATGGTTTCATTAACAAAACTTTAAAAAAAAGAAGTAAGAGTCTTACATTTAATCACTAAATAGTTTGGAAATTTTCAGGAATTAAGCGTAAACTCTTTCTTTTTTTATTTTTTTTTAATTGTGATAATGGAACTACGTCAATTTTGTCAATTTGTGTTCCAAAATTATCTTTTTAATCTCTTGTGGTGTCCACGTGACAATCTCCGATATTTTTTGTCCGTCGAAAATTGACAACTACACCAATTAGAGATTATTTATAAACATGGGTATAAAAATAACACAATTAAAAGATAATATAAGGTACCAAAATGTAATTCAATAGACACCAATGACATCATTTACTCTATTACACTTTTACTTATTAATTGGGAAAGGAGGGACAAAATATTAAAACTAATATACTTTTTCAAATTTCCTTAAAAAAAAGAAATCTTACATATTGATACAAGGAGTAAGAGCCCCCACTGTCCCTTAACTATCCTATTAGTCTCTGACGTTTAATAGTTGTATTTTTTTCTCTCTCACAATCAAAATGATATAATTTCATCCATTACAAATTCAAAATACATCTCTGCACAATTCTAAGTACATTTAGCTTGAAAGAGTCATGTGTTTGTTATGAAACAATTTTTTAGGGACAAAATAAGTAACACACAAAATGTTAAACACTGAAAAATGCACTACCCAAAAACCTATCCCTACCACCATCCAAAAACCTCGCTCGCCACTTTTTGTCCTAAATTGCTCATATTAAAAGGTTTGATTTTATCCTCCTTTTTTTTCCCTTAAAGAATGTACTCATCTATACCCTTCCTTTTCTTGTCCTTGCAGAAGTTACCCTTACCCTTCATTCCTTTTCCATGATTAAGTAGAGTCCTGTATAAATATTATTTTTGCTACAATGTGAATTAATCATAAAAATTGGTATTACACACAAAAATTCAAACATTAAAATATACATTACACAAAACCTCCCCAATCATCACCTAAAAACCATACCACTACCATCACCACCCTATTCCCCTTCCTCTTTCCTCCAACTTGCTATCAATTCCTCTCACATTTTCCTTTCCACAACCATTCTCTCATCCTCTACTCTGATTGCCCAACTCCCTTCGTTTTCCCTATAGCCCCAACCCTGTTCCCTGTCCCTGGTGGCCCTTTCTCCCACAACCCCTTTCGTGGCCCTTATAGCCCCATTTTCCCCTTAACTTGGTAATGGTAGCACCTTTCCTATAGCCCATTTCTTTAATTCCTCTTTCTCTTCATGTACCCATAACCCCCTTTAGCCTATTTCTCACTCCATCACACATTCATTCCTATCTTACCTTCCTATAGCGTCTTTCTTCCCATGGCTAGATTTGAATTATATCAAACTAGGTCTAATTATGATTGTATTATTGGATTCGGATTTGAATTTAATTTGGTATTTCAGATTGATTTTATAGTGGCCGTGGTGATGGTTTTGGTGTGGTAGTGGAGGAGAGGTTTCAGGTAGGTTGTTTAATATTTAGGAATTGATGAATTGATAATTTTGTCCTTTAAAATTACAAACTGTGCGTTGCAATTATCTTAAGTATTATTAGATTTGACAATCCAAATAATCGAATAACTATTGGATCTGAAATTGTAAATATTAAATAAAAGAAAATTAAGCCTCAGAACTAAGACACAATTGCTTAATCAACTAAAATAAGTGTAATTACAATTCTTGAAATCGGGAGTAATTACTAAAATAAATGTAAATTAATGTATGCCTATCAATTTAAATTAACCTAACATAAAAATTATTTTCATTTCTTTTTGGTTGAGAAACATTTAAGTTATTGGTATTGACTATAAACCTATAAATTTCATGAAATCTAGGCAATCATTTATTCATTTATTTGTGATTTGGTTTGTTCATAGCGAGTGTAGATTTTGTTTTTGTATTGTTTTGCTTTAAATGTTGTTTTTGTTTTGGATGATACTATTTTATACTATTCATTAATTGATTTTTTTTATTGTGGATATTTGTTCCTCCTAATAGGTGCACATTTTGCAGCTAATTTTATATCTTCTTAAATCTTACAATTCGAACCATTTTCTTCTTGATCAATCTTTAAAAACTTCTAATATAACCTATGTTTTAGTTACAAACACATTTAAGTAACTACCATTATATAAGATAAAGACAGATACCAAACCTATCACTTCCTTTTATTTTAAAATATAATGAAACATCCACCTAGAAGACTTTTTCTCCCTTGCATATCTATGGTGAAGTTAAGCAAAACAAGGTTAACTCTCTTCCTTTCCAGTCCATCACATTGTATCTCATTTTGAGGCTATTATGAACTAAACTTTAGTTTGTCAGCCCAAAAAAAAAATAAATAAATAAATCATATATCTCTACTTGATTAACTTCATCAACCTCAATGGAGATAAGCCAAAATTTTCAGTTACAGAATTTATTTACCTCAACAAATTATTAAAGACATATGCAATGATTTAAATATCAATTCCTACTAATCACTTAAGAATTTAATGATCAAGCTACATTTAAGAGCTACCCAATAGAAATGTCATTCATCCATTTGATTTAAAACATCATTAATATTATTGAAATTTTGCCTAAAAAGATTCTAATTTTAATACCACAACCTAACAATAGATATCTGTAAGACAAAGGTAAGAAAAAGGAAAAAAAAAAAAATTTTGTTAAAAATGCATTTATATATACCTTGGCAATTCCTAGTTTCATGATTTATAATGGGAAAGACGCAATATTTTAGTATCATAAAGGTATCAAACAAATTAAACACAAAACATCAAAAATACCAAGAAAAATAAATTATGAACCAACCTGCACTCTTTTCACCATTATAATCAAAAGGATCAAAGAAATTTAGCCAAAACAAAGTATTTTTTTTTTTTTTTTTTTTTTAAAAAAGAACGTCCTTTACCATAACCATCTACAATTGGAAAACTAAAAGTGGTGGTGATCACATTTGTAAGTGAACTCGGTGTTGATTGAAGGCAATTTTCGAAGATACTAAGCTGTAATCACCAGGAAGTTATTGATGAATTTAATGAACTCGTAAAATTATTTTACCTTGTGCAACAAACTGAATATAAATGATTGATGACCCCTCCATTATTTTACATAATTGTCCATCATAAACACATAAATGTTTAAGTTTTAATTCTCTAATCATGGATAAATTATGTAGATCACTAGGAAGTTGTCGGTGAATTAAGTAAATTTTGCTAAAATTATTTTACCACGTGCAAATCAGAATTTTGGATAAATTTAAAAGAGTTATTCCTTCTTCTTTTTTCACCTTGGAGAGTATTCTAGCATATGATAAAAAAAAATCGCTAATGGCTAACTGAATGGGAATATGCATAAAATACTATGCTTAGAAAGTCCTAGTAAAATACTAGATTACAATTACAATTACAAAGTCTTTTTCTTAATTTTTTTTTTAACACGTTGGAGACTATTTTGGATTAAAAAAAAATCAGTAATTGGCTATGATACTTCAATTTTTATCAAATTTAACATAAAAAAGCACAAAATTAGTTGAATAACTATACCAGAAATCAGCAAGAGGAGAAAAAGGGCAAAAAAAGCTGCTAGACGAAAGGTTTTTGTGCAAGAGAATTGGAGGAGCAAAGGAGTTGATGAAGTGCTCTTGACGTTAATGTCTTCGAAGAATTGATTACAATTACAGCTTCTTTTTTTATTTTTTTATTTTTGCATTGGAGAGTATAAAAAAAATCTGTTATGGCTATGAAACTGAATTCTGTGCTTAGAAAATCCTAGTAAATACTAATTACATACTCATTGATTACAATTATAATTGCAGAGTCTAATTTTCATGATTTCATAATTAGAAGAGTTCAAGACACACATTGATTGTAATTATAAAGTTTTGTATTGACAAAAGACTACAATTAAGAATTATTATTTTACATACTTGTCCATCATAAATAAATAAATGTTTAAGCTTTAATTTTTTAATCATGGATAAATTAGGTAGATCAAAAAAGGAAAAAACACCTAAAGAGAAAACACACTCATACTTTTATAATAATAATAATATTATTATTATTATTATAGATTATAGATTATAGATTATAGCTATGAAACTGAATTATGTGCTTAGAAAATCCTAGTAAAATACTAATTACATACTCATTGATTACAATTATAATTACAGAGTCTATTGTCATGAATTCATAACTAGAAGAGTTCAAGAGACACATTGATTGTAATTATAAAGTTTTGTATTGACAAAAGACTACAATTAAGAATTATTATTTTACATAATTGCCCATCATACATAAATAAATGTTTAAGCTTTAATTTTTTAATCATGGATAAATTAAGTTAGATCAAAAAAGAAAGAAACACCTAAAGAGAAGAATACACTCATACTTTTATAATATTAATTATAGATTATAGATATAGATTAAGGAGTTAATTTGGTAGATACAAGACTAGTTTAGGAGGTGACACCTCCTACTAGTTTGAGCTTAGTCATCAAATTTTGATTTTATATTTTTTTTGTATTGTTTTTTTTTTTCCCCCTTAAAACCAAGATTGCACTATAATCCTCAAGTTCTCCTGTTATTTCTCATTTTACTCCCCCAAAGTTTTGTTAATAGCCTATCAGATTTAATTACAAAAACCAAATTACAAATCTTAGGAACTAAGAACAAGCAAATTTGTTTACTCATACCAATAGCTAATAACCGTTCAAATTTGTTGTTTAGGAAGTGTTTCTAGCCATGAAGCAAGGCTCAAAATTGTAGGCAGCAATTTGGCAACAAGAATTAAGCAAGAACAGCAATAATCGAACAATTTTGAATCTTAGACAAGTCTTAGAAACCCTATCTGAGTCAAATCAAGGATTTTTCACAAACAACTTACCTAACAGGCTGTAATATTTGATTAGGAATACTTTTAAGCATTAAATTCACTTGAAACAACTTGTTCGTTGGCTAAAATTGAAGATTAAAGCAATAGAAGAATGAGAAAAAAATTGAATTTTTTTTGTTATTCTGGTTAGTAAAGATGAAAGTAAGAAGAAAGTGAGTTACCATCTTAGTTTATAGGTTGAAATATTCAAGAATTGAATTTCAGTCTGTCAATTTAAACTTTATCTTACTTTCTACCCGAAACAAAAAAAAATTAAAACTACAAAGCAAAAAACAGTTATTGAGCATCAAGAATAGACACCAATGAACATTTATGAGTGTCAAATTGATAAAAAAAGTTCGGGTGTTACAAGAAGTGGACCGAAATGAATTGAACAAAAAGAGTGGTGAAACAGGTCAAAATCTTCATGATGACGAGGAAAAGGGGGAAGAAGTCAACCCCAAGAAATTGAACAAAAAGAGCAGATCACACTCTTAAAAAGAGTCAAAATGACTCTCGTGATGCTGAGAATAGTGGAAGTGACATTGTGATTTTGATAGAGGAAAAGAAGGGAGAAGAAGTAGACCGAAATGAATTGAAAAAAAGACGTGGTAAAACTAGTAAAAATGGTCTAAATAATCGTGATGTCGGTGAGAGAAGTAGAAGTGATAATGAGATTTTGAGAGAAGAGGAAAAGGGGAAGAAGTCCACCCTAAGAAGTTAAACAAAAGAAGGACAAGAATGGTTAAAAAGAGTCAAAATGGCTCTCGTGACAATGAGGGAGGTGGAAGAGATGATGTAATTTTGATGGAGCATGAGAAGGGGGAAGAAGTGGGCCAACTTGAATTGAACAAAAGCAACAATAAAACTGGTCAAAATTCTCATGATGTTGGTGAGGGAAGTAGAAGTGATACTAATATTTCGAGGGAAGTGGAAAAGGGGTAGAATTCAACCCTAGTAAATTGAACAGGAGGAGAAAGCTGCTAAAACTGTCTCCTCAAATTGGTTCTAATGATGATGAGGGAAATGGAAGTGGAAGTGATAGTGATATTACAATTTTGACTGAAGAGTTGGTCTCTTCAAGCTGGAGATATGAGCATGTAAAGACCGAGAATGAGGATTCTGAATAGAATGGCTGTAAGGTGGAAGAACCAGTGAGCTTGGATGAGGAAAATCATGATCCTAATGAGAAGGAGGACAAAGATGATGTTAAGATGAGTCCAATTGAAAGATTAGAGGCAGTGAGGATGTTTGAAGAAAAGAAGCGTACATTCATCGGATAAGGGGGTTGATTCCAGCAAAAGGGAAGAAGAAAGAAGGAGTGTGTTACGTCGTCTCCGACCACGATTACATTCTGTTTCCGAGTCCAAGAAAAATGCACTATCAAGCCATGGGATATCAAAAACCGTCCCTATGCTTGTTTCTGAGACTTCAGATTCAGATTTTGATTTTGACTCATCAGATGAGAATGTTGATTATCATGATCCAGTGCCAAAGCTATAGCATAAATAGCAGCAAGAAAGAGGATAAGCTCCCTAAGAGAAGATCTGATGTGTCCCTTAATCTCAACTTCATTAAAACTCTGTTGGATTTAATGTTGAAGGAAGGTAACACCCTTGAGCAAAAGCCATGTCCTATTGAAGAGAAAACTACAAGTCAAAACGTTCTTCCCTTGAAGTTTAGATTTGATGATAAGGATCCAGCTTTACCACAGAAAGAAGAATGGGAGATAGAAATTAACAATCTCTTTGCTGAAATTGAAATATGCCTTACCCTACCCGACCCTGATTCTACTAGTTATAAAATGATAAGATAATGTCTTTCATTAATTTTGAGAGGTTCTAGTTTGCTAGTTGTACTTCTTGGGGAACATGAACAACAAGAGAGTGGATTACTGGTTATTGTTGAGAATTCCTCGTATATTTTGTTTTGTCCCATATTAGTTGGGTAAGAATTTTACTCTTCCACTTAAAGGATATAAATAAAGGACCTTTATTAAGATAACTAGATTTAAGTGCACCAAGCCAAGAGAGTTTTAGTGGGTTTTTAGAGCCTTTATGGCCATTTAGTCTTTTGACATATCTTGGGCTTTCTTGTACTTTTGTTATAATGGAGCCTATAGCCCATTTATTCTTTATTTGTATGCACCTTTTGGTGAGAGTGAATTGGGTCTTTTAGGCCTTTATTCTATTATGGCTCTCTTAGTTTTTCGAGTGTTTTGTTTTGGGTGTTGTGGAGATTTCTCCAAAATTGTAATCCTCTTGTAACTTAGTGGATTTCTACCCTTTGCCCGTGGATGTAGGTCTTTCAACTGAATCACGTAAATCTGTGTATTCCTTTTTGTTATTGTATTTCTCTTTGTTTGTCTTCATTGTCGTCTTCAATATCTTGTTAAGTAATTTTTGAAAATTCCTAAGACTCTGATCCTAACAAATTAGTATCAAAGTTGAGGATTCGGGTTAAATTCAAGTAGTTGTTTGGGTATGATTTGATGATAAAAAGGTTTTGTGTTGAGAAATTTTGAATCTTAGGATACTCATTGACTAGCAATTTCTTCTTGGTGTTGGCCATTTTGTTACTCTCTTCTTTGTGTGTTGGACCTTTGAGCTTCCGGTAGATCTATTTGGTATTTGAGAAGAGTTTTGTTGGACCTTTGTTGATGAATTATTTGCTTGTATTGACAATAAATTTGGGACTTTACTGGAGAAAGTAGAGTTATTTTGATCCATTTGTGAATCCAGGATTTGGGCCGTTGAGGTTTTTGTGGAGAAGGTGGAGAAATTTTGTTTGTTGAAGATTTGTTACTTATGAGGATTTGTTATGCAATACAAGTCAAGGTAGAGATTTGTTGAGTATGCCTTGTATTTTTTGTTTCGTCCCACATCGGTTGGGTAAGAGTTTTACTCTTCCACTTAAAGGCTATAAATAAAGGGCCTTTGTTAAGATTTTTAGTACACCAAGCTAAGAGAACTTTAATGGGTTTTCAGGATCTTTATGGCCATCCACTCTTTTGACATATCTTGGACTCTCTAACCTGTGCTTTTATTATAATGGTGCCTATAGCCCATTTATTCTTTATTTGTATACACCTTTTGGTGAGAGCGAATTGGGTTTTTTAAGGCCTTTAATCTCTTGTGGATCTCTTAGTTTTTGAGTGTTTTGTTTTAGGTTTTGGGCAGGTTTCTCCATAATTGTATACATCTTGTTAATTTAGTGGATTTCTCTCATTTACCCGTGAATGTATGCCCGCTGAAATCGAACTATGTAAATCTATGTATTTCCTTTTGTTATTATATTTTTCTTTGTTTATCTTCGTTATCATCTTCAATGGCTTGTCAAGTAATTTTTTAAAATTCCCGAGACTCTGATCCTATTAGTTATAAAGAAGGTTAATCAGGCTAAAAAAGGGAAGGAGAAGAGCTGGCTTTTGGAGGAATTTAAAAACAAAATAGGGGAATAAATTAAGGAAAATAAATTATACCTATCAAGAAAGGAACAATCAGGGCATAATCATTCTCTTCCTTGTTGAACTACTTAGATGTGTTTTGCTCACAACCTTTTAAAGCAAATAAACTCTTTACTCCATGAGAATAAAACTTTCTTGGATGACAACAAGATATTGATAATTAGATTATAGAAGCACTGGGAGAAGGAATAAGGGAGAACAACAAGGCTGAAGAGGCTCATATGACAATACATGAGCTCATCAATAGAGCTTTGGGCTTCTAAAGGAGCATGAGGAAGTAGTTGATATAAGCATTGTAACTGAACCAAGTAGCAGTAGTAACGAGCAAGCTAAGGAGAAACAAAAGAGATTTACCAGAAGAAAGAAACTACAACGAAGGAAGAAAGGATCTCTGGAAGATAATACAAATATTCTGGAAGGAGGGAAAAGGAAATTTGAGCTGGTGGATGAAGAGGAAAGCATGGAGGAAGGAGCTGAGTAGCTAAGAAAACAAAGAAAACTAAAATTCAAATTATATGTGGAGCTAGAAAACAATTGTGATAAGTGGTGGGGGCTTACCTAAATAGGTCTTCCAACCATCTATGAAGGTTCTGGTGTGAAATTGTCAAGGTGTTAGAAAGCCCCTTGACTATTCCCAACTCGAAACAGCATCACACTCCACTCTCCTTTAGTAGTGTTTTTGAGAGCATCCATTACATAATATGTTAGATGAAGGTTATGTTAAAAATGAAAAGAAAAAAGATTATAAGGTAGATGATATTAAAAAGAAGATAATGAAAAAAAAATTATAAGTAAATTATATTTGGTTATCGAGTTATTGGATTGGATTGGGTTTTTTTTTCCAAAACCCAACCCAATCTAACTATCTTCGGGTAACCCAATCCAAATAACCTGAAACCCAATAGCCCAATCCATTTAGCCCCAAATTAACTAGGAATGGGTTGGGTTTTCGAGTTGGGTTGGGCTTGCACAGCCCTAACTAGTGAAGTGATCAATTCCCCTAATTAACTCTATAACTTCTTAGTATTGCTTAATTAGTCCATTAAACTATCTAATCAACTTATTAACCTCTACCCATTAGAAATTAGCATCACAAAACCCTAACCCATTTTAAACTAAAACATATTTAGGGATAAGAAAACAATTAAATGCATAGGAAAGCAATTAAACTAAACAAAGCAAGAAAATAGTAAAACTAGTAAAAAGAAAGCATTTAATGGAAAGTTAGGTAAATGGAAGTATTAAAAGAATGCATTTAAACTAAGAAGACATAAAATTGAAAGCAAAAAAACTACAATAAACTTAAATAAAGACGTAAAAAGTTGTTACAGCAAGTGGAAACTAGTATAGATTTGAAAATAGAAGAAGAACTAAAAGTTCATCCCCAGAGGAAAGAAGAAGAAAAAAAAGTGGTGGCTCTTCATTTCAGCCCCAGTAATGCATATTTATAGTAGGGTTAGAGGTTGGGAGTTTAGGACAAAATTTCCATTGAAAAAGTGCCCAAAAATAGCCAAAATCTTATCCCTAGGAGCCTCTCGCCGCTGGTGGGCTCAAAGCTCGCTACCCGTGAGATCTAAACTGTATGAGCTCACTACTGGAAAGCTCCATAAGGCTTGGAAGCTTGCCAGTGCAGCATGCTTTCCAAACAATTTTGCCAGCATTAGCTATTTTGTGCCTAAAATTCTTGTCGACATCCGACTAATGTGCCATTGTTTTTCCCGTGAACCTAGAGAAAAAAACACATTTATTTATAAAATAACAAATAAACAAGACACTCATATGAACAAAGAGGACAAAAACCTAACTTATAGCAAATTAGGTTAAAAGTACAACACAAACTCTAAACACAAGAACATAGTAAAATAAGATAATTAACACCTAAATAAGCATTAAAACACTATAAACACATATTAACACATAAGAGAAGAAGTAGACAAAAAGTACACACTTAACACTAAAAATATTTGAAACTAGTACCAAAATCGATAAATTTAAGATAAATATAACTCTAATTTTCTAGAATTATCAATGAATATATCCATTTTTTGAAAAATGAAAGAGTAGGTAAAGATGGATTCATGGTTGTGAAATTGGATATGGCCAAAGCTTATGATAGAGTATAATGGAATTTCCTTGCAGCCATTGTGTCCAAAATGGTTTTTGTTCAAAATCGATTCAGTGGATCATGAAAAGCACTACTTCAATCTCCTATGCTTTTAATATTAATGGTAGAAAATGGGAATAGATTTGCCCAACTAGAGGTATAAGGCAAGGAGATCTCTCATCCCCTTAACTTTTTAAGTTTTCTGCTCAAAAATTCTATGTTGGACAAAGTTTTAATGGGGATGAGAATAAGCAAGATAGGTCCAACCATTAAACATTTGTTTTTTGCACATGATTCAATAGTATTTTGCAAGGAAGACAAGGCTGAAGGTCTAGAGCTGATGAAGATACTCCACAAATATGAAGAAGCCTTAGGACAAAAGATCAATATAGCCAAATCCGGTATGTTTTTCAGTAAAAATTTGAGAAGTGATGATACTAAGGAGATCTGCAGTGTGTTAGGGAAATGACACATGCTACATACTCAAGGAATATATTTAGGTCTCAATATTGGTGATCTCTAGATCCAAGGAGCCAAGTATTTGAATTCATAAAAGATAATGATAAAAAGGTGTTGTTGAAGGTAGTAGTGATGGCACTTCATACATATACAATGTCTTGTTTCAAGTGATCTAAGAAGCTTTGTAGAGACATCAGCAACATGAAGGCTAGCTTTTGGCGGGGTATATACTAGCAAGGATGAACAAAAGATTATGGTTAATTTGCCAGAAAGTTTTTGAAACCAAAAGTAGAGGAGGACTAGGATTCAAAAACTTTCTACATCATGATGAAGCACTGCTAGCCAAATAGGTCTGGAGAATCTTAATTAAGCCAAATATGTTACACAGAACAACATTCTTCATTGCAACAACCCTTAGAACTTCACTTGGATCGGGCACAGTTAAAGAGTGTGAAAGAACTGGTTGAGAATAGAACGAGGAAGAAGGTGGGAAATGGGAAGTCTATAAGAATTTGGGAGGATAAGATGATCACTTTCTCAAGTAAAGGAAGAGTGAGATCCAATAAGCCAACAAATTGCAATCTTAGCTTCGTTATGGCTGTGATATGTTGAGTATCTAGTAATAAAATTTATAATCACCTAACTCTACTATTAACTAGATAACGTACCACAAGTATACAAGGTAAAATATTATATAGCAGAAGTAGAGGTCGAACCCACAGGGATTGGATTAGCAAGTACCGGTTATTTGGTTCAAATGATATTTGAAGAATCGATAATAGGAGAGAGCGTTGAATAAAATAGAATTAAAGAATTTAAATAATGAAAACAATGGATTAGGTTTAAGACTAGTCAATTTCCAATTTTGATTAATTCGTTCAATTAATTGGTCTAATTATAATTCGTAGAGATTCTATTCTCATAAGTTAACGCAATCCCAACCTTTAGTGATTGAATTCTATCAAATTAATTAACCAGATTTTGAGTCTTTCTCTTGCCTAATTAAATAATTTGAGTCTTATCTATAAGGAATTTGAGTTTTTGGCTTAATTATTCCCTGTCATCTTGGTCTCAAATTAATTAATGTAATACATTTACTTAGCACAGGTCTATCACGAAGGTTAAGAAACCTTATCCCCTTGGCCAAACTGACGAAATCCAGAGTTTATCAATCTCTAAAAGTGCCAATTTATGTTAATTATTACCAAATAATTATGACTATTCCAATTGTTGATCAAACTAATCGTTAACCCAACAGAATCGGCATAATCCAACCTTAAACCATACTCCTTAGAACATAAATGAAAGCATAAACACAAAAGAAAACATTGAATTAAATAGCATAATAAAGATGTAAAAAGGTTAAAGAAAGCTTCTCGATTGAAGAATCGCAAGTTATTGGTCCACAGTTGTCAAACTTGAACCTCCTCTTCAATTCTTCTTGAAAAACAAATAAAAGCCTAGTTTAATTTGCAGCTTCGGATGCGTAAAATATCTAGTTATAAAATTTATAATCTCCTAATTCATTTATTAACTAGATAATGTACCTCCAAAAAAAAAAAGCCTAGATAACGTACCGCAAATATATGGGATCAATTATAGTATATAGTGGAAGTAGGGGTCGAATCCACAAGAATTGGTTTAACAATTACCTATTATTTAACTCAAACGCTATTTGAAGAAGTCATTATGGAAGAAACTTGACTAAAATTAATCTAAGAACTAAAATTATATTTAATCTATGAAAGCAAATAAGCTACTCTACCCATTAATCTATTAAAAGCAATTAAAGAAAATATTAAATTAAAGGCATGGAAAAATACTTCTAAACCCAAGAAAGCATTTAAAAGGACAATGAAACTATAATTTAATAGCGTATAAAATACTTAAAAAGATTTAAGAATTCTTATCTAATGAAGAATATCAAGTTTTCAATCCAAGATTGTCAATCTTGAACCTTTTCTTCAACTTTTCTAAGAAAAACAATGAAAAGCATAGTCTAATCTTGCAGCCCCCAAAGGGAAGCTGAGAGAAAAAAAAATGTGATTTTCAGGTCCTAAACCATCTTATTTGTAGTTTTTTAAATGTTACACAATGTAGGCCTACTATAAATAAATTTTGAAACGCATATTCACGGGCTCAAAACGAACACCAGAGCCCTAGAAAACACCAAAATTGCATAGCAGCCGAACATAGGCGAGTACAATGCATGCACATGTGCATGAGAACTCGTCATGTGCATGAGAGGATCATCCTAGAACTTTGATTCTGGAATTTGAGCAAATGCGCAAGGATTCAAGCATGCGTGTAGTTTCCAGTGCACATGTACCAATTTTAACCTCGATTTTGACCTCAATGCCGAAAGAATTTAGAAAACCGCAAAAAATGAAAGTTGTAGCTCTTCCTTTTAGCTTTTCAAAGCACCTTGAATTACCTCAATTGGACCTGGACAAAAAAATTATGCTCCAAATACCAAACGGTGTCCAAACACATGCGCAATTTCTAGCACTTACGTTGCTTTTCCGTTTTCCTTGTAAAATCTCTGTCCGATGTCCGATTGATGTGCTACTTTTTCCTATGTGACCCAAGAACAAAGATACACATTATTTGTATCTATAATATAACTCCAAATTAATACTTAAGCACTCACTAAAATAAAACTCCATTGACGAACAAAAATGCACAAAGAACTATAATTCAGAAAAGAATTAGATTAACAATCTAAACACAACCCTAAACACATGGACACATAAATATAAGTTAAATAACATAAAATAAACAGTAAAACACTATACTTAACATAAATTTACTTATAGAAACAAAAATGTACGAAAACAAACACATAAAACCTAAAAGCGCTGAAACTAGTGCAAAAACCCTACAAAAAAGAATAAGAAAGACCCTAATTTCTTAAGGCTATCTACACCCCCCAACTTGAGGTTTTGCTAGTCCTGAGCAAAACAAAACAAACAAAGACACAAAACACATTAACTCTATTCAATGTATCAACAATCGCAACAAGGAAAACTATACTAGTAGAGAAATTAAGCAAACATGTATATAAGAAAACTTTGATAATCAACCCCAATTCACTACGGAAATGATAGTCTCTCCACAGTTTCTCGTGAAAGTAGATATCAATCGCTCACTAATCGATTAAAAACCTATTGAATAAAAATTTAGCAAGTGACAAACATGTTAGAAGAAATTAGCACACACTATACTCACTAATACAAATAAATTCAAACCAAGGATCAAATAGGTCCTCAAAACTTATAACGTAGGCTAGGGATAAAGGTAGGATATACATTTGGATAAAAGTAGCTCATATTACCTTAGATAGGTTAGTGAATCAATTCGGACCATAATCCTTTAGAACATTTACTGAACAACCGTAGTATTTTGCCAACTATCACTTAAGAATGCAAATATGAACCTTCTTTATTACAACTTGGAAGGAATTGTCCATCTTTATTCATAACACTTAATACAACTTTGAAGGAATTGTCCTTCTTTTATTTATATTTTTTTGTTGTTTTTCTTTTTCTTTTTTTTTCAATATTTTTTTCTTTTTTTTCAACAAAACGTTACCTAATATTGGGGATATTACGATTATTAAAGTCATAGATTCTAGGTGTCTGCTTATAGACTTTTTTCCAAACAAACGCAATATATCTTCTTCCCTACCATCCATCACATTGTACACATAGCATTGATATTATGCATCTCCCACACTAACTACTGAGGTGATGGGTAGAAAGAAGGATAAAATAAAAGAAGTAAGTTGGCTAAATAACATGGTTAAACAAAGAAATATGGCTTCTAAGGCTCAAAAGGGGACACTAAGGATAAAATGACATTTAGGTCGGCTTTTGGCTCAAACCGTCCAAAGAATTTCCCTAAATCATTTCCTTAGTCTAACATTCACTCATACTTCACAAATATAAAAATCACACACAATTCTAACGAAAGTCACAAGCAAACCAAATATTGTAAGGCAATCGTGATTAACACTCATTGAAAATTATCTCACTTTTACACCCCCCACTCAAGGGAACATAGATGTGTATAGTGATAACACTTTCATAATTCAAAGGGATCAAAAAGCAAAGAAACTTACATACATTTTCAATCCAAATACTCTAACACATAGTCTCCTTGAAATATTTTTAAATTATTGAAGTATATCACAAAAGTTAATGAACACAAAACTACTAAAAATAGTATATCACAAAAGTTAATGAACACAAAACTACTACAAACAGAAAGTCTTTTTCTTTTTGACCCTTTACAATACTTTAGGCAAAGAGGGTATAGAAATCCTGAAGGCTACCATCTGGTAGCTAAGGAATTTTTTAAATAGCTAGATTCGCAAGACGGGTACTCTCCACTACAAACACACTAAATAAAAGAAAAGAAAATCTTTTTTGGATTTTTTTGGAAAAAATTCTGGTTTTTTTTTTCTTTTTTCAAAGATAACCCTTGTGAACCACTTATAACTACACTTGAATAACCTACCATTACCGTCATCAGCTACACAAGTATAACTAAAAGCAATTCACAATATAAAACACATAAAATTAACTAATCACGAGACTGGGTTCTTAAAATTTGGCATATGTATTCATTATCTTTTTAGAAGGTATCCTTAAAAGAAGATCATAATCCCCTAGTAAAGCCAAGGAGGCTTGCCGGGGATGTTATAATCCTTAGTAAATGTGCTCCACTGCTTAGCGCATCCAAAATTCCCAAGGACAGCTAAAACTTTGGCATATGTATTCATTATCTTCTTCCTAACTCTTTTTAGAAGGTATCCTTATTCTTCTTCTATCCCGTAAACCGGTTCTTCATCCATGGACACTCCAAATGAAATCTCCTTTGTTATAACTGGGACAATTTCACACATATGCAAAGGGAAAGTTGGTGATTCCTCTACATAAGTGTTGAGCATCCCAGTTGTTGTGAATTCAAATTCGTGAGGCTCTAGGGAATCGGTTTCTTACAAGAACTTTCAATTGGTTCCTCTTGAACCGGTTCCTCACCTGTTGGTCAGACTGTTGGAGTCCATTGTTCTTCAACATTTACCGTTCCTTGAATTTGGACAAGTTGGTCTTGTAACCTTTTGGTGGATTCTCAAAGTTGAGCTAGTTCTTCTCGGTGTTTGAATACTCTCTTCTTGAAGTTCTTGAGTTTCAATCCACATGTCTATTGATCTTGCCTCATCATACTCTTGGATTGATGGGTGAAAGAATTGGGGCTCCCTTGATTCGTAGAAAGGCTCTATTGGTGTAGGGAAAGAATAGGGATCATTTTGGTAACTTGAGAAAGAATTTGGATAGTTTGACTATCTAGTTTGATAATCATAAGAGTAGGGAGAATAATTACAAGAAACATGTTCATTGGTCATGCCTCCATAGCCATAAGAACAATAATATCCTTGGAATGAGTCATTCCAATTCATTTTTTGCATGTTCTTATAAGACTAACACAAAAAACAAAACACAAAAAAAAAATACTAACACAAAAGCATACAAAAAAATTTTGGAGAATTTCGACTAGTAAGTAGCCTAAACTATCTGCTAAAAAGAGAAAATCTTTTAGATTTTTCAACAGAAGAAACACAAAAAACAAAAAGGGAAAATCGTTCTAGTTTTTTTTTTTCCAAAAATATGAGAGACAACACTAAGAAACTAAGATAATTAGAACACAAATTACACTTCAAACTAGTGTTCTTGTCAAATTATACAGATATTGCCAAAGATCCAATTTTCGGCAATGGTGCCAAAAACTTGATTAGGGTAAAATATCGATTTATAAAATTTATAATCTCCTAATCCAACTATTATCTAGATAACGTACTGCAAGTGTACAGGATTAATAGTATATGGCAGAAGTAGGGGACAAACCCACAAAGATTGGTTTAGTAATAATTGGTTATTTGATTCAAACGCTATTTGAAGAAATCATTATGAAAGAGATTTGACTAAAATTAATCTAAGAACTAAAATTATAATTAATCTATGAAAGCAAATAAACTACTCTACCCATTAATCTATGAAAATCAATTAAAGAAAACATTAAATGGAAGGCATGGAAAAATACTTCTAAACCCTAAAAAGCATTTAAAAGGATAATGAAACTAGAACTAAATGGCATAAAAAATATTTAAAAAGATTTAATCGAATGCTTGTCTAATGAAGAATAACAAGTTTTCAGTCCAAGGTTGTTAATCTTGAACCTTCTCTTCAACTCTTCCATGAAAAACAATGAAAACAGTAGCTAATCTTGTAGACCTCAAAGGGAAGCTGAGAGAAAAACGTGATTTTCAGGTCCTAAGCCCTATTATTTATAGTTTTTAAATGTTACATAGCACAGGGCTCTGAATAAGTTTCAAAACACATGTTTACGAACCCAAAGCAGACACCTAGAACTCTCGAAAACACAAAAATCGCATAGCAACCAAATATAGGCGAGCACAACATACGCACATGCGCACAGGAATTCACGCATGTGCACGAGATGATCATCCTAGAATTTTGATTCTGGAATTTTTGGAAATGTGCCAAGATTCTCACGCATGTGTGTGGTTTCCAGTGCATATGTACCAACTTCCACCTCAATTTTAGCCTTGATGCTAGCAGAATTTGGAAAAACACAAAAAATAAAAGTTTTAGTTCTTCTTCCTAGCTTTCGAACCATCTTAAATCACCTCAATTGGAGCTCAAAAAATAAAGTTATGCTCCAAATACCAAACAATGTCCAAACATGTGCGGGATTTCTAGCACTTGCACTGCTTCACCATTTTGCTTCTAAAATATCCGTTTGACGTCCGATTAATGTGTCGTTTTTTGCTACACGACCCTAGAACAAAAATACAAATTATTATATATAATATAACTCTAAAATAACAATTAAAAAATTACTAAAACTAAACACAAATAATGAAAAATATGCACAAAGAACTCTAATTCCGGAAAGAATTAGGTAAACAATCTAAACACAACGCTAAACACAAACACATAAATATAAGTTAAATAACATCAAATAAATAACAAAAAACTATAATTAACATATATTAACACATAGAAACAAAAATTTATGAAAATAAAAACATATAACCTAAAAGCACCGAAACTAGTGCATAAACAGTAGGAAGAAAAATAACCCTAATTTCTTAAGGCTATCAGTTAAAAGTCTCCAAGGGAAAGACTGAATTAAAACATGATTTTGAGGTATCAAAGATCCTTATTTATAGTTTCTAAGTGTTACAAAGTGTTGGGTTTCGAATAAGCTTCGAAACGTACACTTACGGGCCCAAAACGAATACCCGAAACTCTAAAAATAGTGAAAATTGCGTAACAAGTCGCCCTAATCGACCCAACCGTAGTCTGTGCTTGATTTTCTTTCAATCACCCGCAGACAGCGGGTATGCTTCTGTACAACCCATAGACTGCAGCTGAAATTGCTTTGGTCACTCATAGTTAGCGAGTGACCCTTCACAGTTTCACGCGATTTCGTCGTTTTGCCTCTAAAATCTCTATCTGATGTTCGATTGATGCACTGTTTGTTCTTACATGACCATAGAATAAAATACACATTAATATCTATAATACAACTCTAAAATAACAGTTTAACATTGACTAAAACTATTAACAAGAGACAAGCAAAGTCGCATGAAGAACACTAATTTCGGGAGGATAATAGATTAGGAAAACAACCTAAACACAACCCTAAATACATGCACACATAAGTATAAGTTTAATAACATTAAATAAATACTAAAACACTATACTAAACATATATTAACACATAGAAATAGAAATGCATGAAAACATACACATAAGCTCTAAAAACATCAAAAATAGCGCAAGACACCATATGGAAAGAATATGAATGACCCTAATTTCTTAGGGTTATTAGTACCCCCAACATAAAGTTTTTCTAAGAGCAAAACAAATCAAACAAAGACACAAAAGACATTAACTGTATTCAATATATCAATAATCATAACAAAGAAAACTATACTAGTAGAGAAATGATCCAAATATGTATATAAGAAAACTTTGTTAATCCACCCCAAATCACCATGACAGTGCTAATCTCTCCACTCATGAAAGCAGATATCACTCGCTCACTAATCAATGAAAAACCTATTGAACATAAGTTTAGCAAGTGATAAACATGTTGGAAGAAATTAGCACATCACAATATTCACTAATATAATCCAACCAAGGATCAAATAGGTCTTTTAAGATTGTAATGTAGGCTAAAGAACAAAGGTGAGATATATATTTGAATAAAAGTAGCTGATATCATTTTAGACACGTTAATGAATCACTTCAAACCATAATCATGTACAACATCCCTTAAATAGCCATATCATTTAACCAACAACCACTTGAGAAGGAAAAAATGTACCTTCTTTATTACAATTTAGAAGGAACTTGTCCTTCTTATTCATAACACCTAACACAACTTAGAAGGAATTGTCCTTTATTTAATATTTTTCTTTTTTTCTTTGCCAAAATTTTTTTCTTTTTTTCCAACAAAAAATTAAATAATAAAGGGTATTATTAGAAATGTTAAAGTCATAAAATAGAATTTTCCCCAACAAACAAAACCTCGTATTCTTTCCAACCATCTGTAACATTATGCACATAGTATTGATATTGCGCACCACCAATACCAACTACTAAAGTGATAGGTAGATCGAAAGAAGGACAAAAAAAAGGATAATTACGGCTAAATAACATGGCTAAATAAAGAAACACTGCTTATAAGGCTCAAAAGGGGACACTAAGGATAAATGATATTTAGCTTTTTTGTTTCAAACGGTCCAAAGAAGTTGCCTATTTTATTTCCTTAGTCTAAAATTCACTCACGTTTCTCAAGTATAAAAATCACACAAATTCCAACGAATTTTACTAGAAAAACATATATCGCAAAGTAATCATGATTAACACTCATTGAAAATTATCTCACTTTCACGCTCTCACTCCGGGGAAAATATATGTGTATAGAGATAGCACTTTCACAACTCAAAGAACTCAAAAAGGAAAGAAACTTATATTCCCTTTCATTCCAAAACTCTAACACATAATCTCCATGAAACATTTTTAAATTATTGAAACATATCACAAAAGTTAATGAACACAAAAAATGTAAGAAAGTAAATAAATAGATAACGCAGTGAAATTTAAAATTTTTGCTTCCTAAAAGTAATTTCGCACGTGTCACCTTGATTAATTTATGTGTAGTACAAGAAAAGTATAGAGATTATACAATAAAATCGCAGTAAAATCTCTAATATGTTAGAGATGTCGATCTACAAGCCGCACAAATGCCCGGCCTAAGGTCAACCAATTTAGGTTAAGGGCATATCTATAAGTATAAAACCTTTAGGAGTTCTAATATATTAGACATTAGCCCCTAAGATTTATAACTTATTATTGTTGAGCCTAAAAAGTTAATTTATCCCATAAATTAATACACAAGCATCCCATACTTATCAAATAATCATTTAATCCTGAATTAGTCATCCTTAAGTATGTAACCCTTTAGGTTCTCAAGCATGTTGGCAATAAATATAAATTATAATCTTAAATAAATTAGGATTAGATAAATTAAACAACTTTAATTTATCATTAATTCACTAAGTAATTAATTTACACTTACAGATCAAGATTGGCTTCTAACAAAGCATCATGACCACCTAAGTGTTGAGACATGGTGTCAAGTGGTTCAACATCACTTATCCATGATTTAGTTTCCGTGTAATTATTATCCTTTCACCACATTATATCCTGATTAATTCAACAGTACAGATACAATGCCAACTCTTATTGAACTAATTAATTTATTTCTTTCTAAAATACAATTCACTTGAAATAGAACTTAAGACACTCTGAATTCTATTTTCACTTTGCGCAAGGATTTCCAAATCATATTTCAAGAAGTGGTCATTTTGGGATATACTCTCCCATTATAAGGAGTGATGAATCATATATTGGTTATATCTTATCTTTTCATGATTCACACTACACCCAAACTCTGTAGTATTTGTGACTTCTTAGGAGTAACAACTAATAGAGCCAAAATCTAGTAATCCACAATCAAGATAAACTCATGACTTCAAGTCCAAGGATCATTATACTACTATCACAAAGAGATTAATCCAATGATATTTGAATAATAATCTGTGTGGAATACTCTTAACGATTCAATCCAATGCATTTAGTTTTCAATGAGCATCCACATACAACTATGTGTTAATCTACCTGTGCCAAACACTACAATTAGGGAAATTTACGGATAAAATATAATTACATCATAACTATTTATGATTTCACATATATATATATATATATATATATCATTCAAAAATACCATATTACAAAATATACATAAATATAAAAGTGTAGTTTGTCCCTAAAAGAAATTAGCTTTAAGGCATATACTAACAAACTCCCACTTATACTAAAGCCAATCATGCATGCGCTTAAGACCGAATGATTTAACACAACTTACATGTTTCTTATAGCACAAGGCTTTACTGAACGAATCAGCAATATTATCATCAGTGGGGATCTTCTCTATCTTTTCTTTATTTCTATCAGTGATATCTTTGATCAAATGATACTGCCTTAACACATGTTTTGATCGTTGATGAGACTTGGGTTCCTTTGCTAGTGAAATGACTCTATTGTTATCACAATATAAGAGTATAGGATCACTAATAGTGTCAAGAGGGTACCACTCCAAGTTTAGCCACAAACTTCTTGATTAAACTGCTTCATTTGCTGCTTCTTAAGCTGCAATGATTCGGCTTCTATTGTAGATCAAACATAGTGTCTTGCTTGGAACCTTTCTAACTAACTGCACCACCATTAAAAGTAAATACGTATCCAAATTACAACTTGCTATCATCTTTCTCAGATTGAAACCTACCATTTGTGTATCTGCAGACCATCAACTCTTGCCCACCGTGAATCAAGAATAAATCTTTAGTCCTTAAGTACTTAAAAATATTCTTGACTGCTGTTCAGTGGACATTCCCTGGATTAGAATGAAACTTGCTTGTAACACTTAGAGCATAGGAGATATTGGGTCTAGTACATAGCATAACATACATTATAGAACCTATAACTGAAGCATATAGAACCCTGTTTATGCTATCTCTTTCAATATCTTTCTTAGGACACATGTCTGTAGAAAGGTACATACCATGAGCATTTGTAAGTAACCCTTATTCATCATTTGATTGATCCGTGCTAAACCTCTTTAGCATCTTATCTATGTATGTTGATTGAGTAAGACCAAGCAACCTCTCTATCTCTATAGATCCTCATTCCCAAAATATAGGTAGCCTCTTCTAAATCTTTCATGGAAAGATTCCTAGACAACCATACATTTACACTTTGAAGCATAGGTATGACATTACCCATCACCAATATGTCATCTACAGATAGTATCAAGAAAACTATGGCACTCCTACTAACCTTCTTGTATACACAGGGTTCATCCTCATTTTTGATAAAATCAAACTCTTTGATTGTCTCATCAAAACAGATGTTTCAACTCCTAGAAGCTTGTTTCGTCCATAAATAGACCTTTTTAGCTTGCATACTTTGTTAGGATCTGTGGATATAAACCCTTCAGGTTGCATCATATACACTTCTTCCTGAAGATTTCCATTAAGAAATGCAGTTTTTACATCCATTTGCCAAATCTCACAGTCAAGATATGTAGCTATAGTAAGATTAAATGACTAAAATCCGAATGGATTTCAACGTTACAACTGGTGAAAAAGTTTCATTAAAATTAACTCTTTATCTTTGTGTATAACCCTTTGCCACCAATCACACCTTACAGGTAATTATATTACCATCCATGTCAGTCTTTTTCTTAAAGACTCACTTGTACCTAATGGTTTAATCCTAAGGTGAATCGACTAAGGTCCAAACCTTATTGTCATATATGGAATCCATCTCAGACTTCATGACTTGTAACCACTTATGAGATTCTTTATCAGACAGTATTTCTTCGTAAGATGTAGGTTCATCATTTGTAATGACTTATACATCATTGTGCCCATTTACAAGAAACTCATATATGTTTGGAGCACGATGTAGTTTAGTAGTCTACGAACAGCTTGTGTATCATTGACTTCATTTTCTATCATATCATCGTGTGATTGAAGCTCTTGTTCCACTTGTTGATCTATGCCAAATTGTGTTTCTTGAACTTTTTCAAGATCTATTTTGCTTCCAGATGTGTTACTTGCCCTTTCAAGAATAAACTTTTTTCCTAAAAGATGGCATGCTTTGAGACAAACACTTTTGGCTCAATAGGATTATAGAAATAGTAACGAAATATCTCTCTTATATACCCCATAAATAGACATTTATCTAATTTAGCTTCAATTTTGTTGGATTCTACCCCCTTGACATAAGTAGGGCAGCCCGAAACCTTCAAGTATGAAGTTTAGGTTTCTTTCCAAACCATATCTCATACGGAGTGAAATAAACAACTTTTGATGGAATATGATTTAGTAAATGGGAGGTAGTATTAAGAGCATAGCCCCAAAAAGATTTGCAAGACTCATCATTGATCGAACCATATCTAATAGAGTTCGGTTATGTCTCTCAGATACACCATTTAGTTGTGGTGCATAAGGAGGAGTCCATTGAGGTAGAATCCCATTATCCTTAATATAATCTTGAAACTCTTGGTTTAAGTATTTTCCACCTCGATCTTATCAAAGTATTTTAATACTTTTACCATTTTCTAAGTTGTTTTTCAACTTCATTCCTAAATTCCCTGAGCTTTTCAAAGGTTTCGGATTTATACTTCATCAAGTATATATAACCATATCTCGAATGGTCATCCGTGAAACTAATGAAGTATGAAAAACCACCTCTAGCATGGATTGACATAGGATCACAAACATCAGTACTAATTAGCCCTAACAATTCATTAGATTTATCACCCTTTCTTGTATAAGGTGATTTAGTCATTTTATCAAGTAAACAAAATTCACATATATCATATGACTCATAATCAAATGATTCCAAATAACCATTATTATGTAATTTGGTAACACTTTTCTCATTTATATGACTAAGTCTACAATGCTAAAGGAAAGATTGTTTCACATTATCAATTTTAGACCTTTTAGGATTTATGTTGAGAATTGGATTTTTCATTTCCAGAATATAAAGACCATTATTCATAGCAGCAGTTCCATACAAAATGCCATCACGTGAAAAATAACAACATATATTCTTTTTCATAATGACTTAAAACCATCAATATCTAAACACGGAATAGAAACAATAGTTTTAATAAGATATAGAACATAATAACAGTTTTTAAGTTCTAAAACAAGACCACTAGACAAAGAAAGATAATAAGTACCTACGGCTAATGCAGCAACACTTGCTCCATTTTCCATGCGTAGGTCCACTTCTCCCTTAGTCAACATTCTACTTCCCTTTATTCTTTACATATTTTTACAAATATGAGATGCTAGTCCGGTATCCAATACCCAAAAATCTAATTTAAAAGTAGAAATATTGATCTCAATCATAAACATACTCGAAGTAGAAGCTTCGTTAAGCCTATTCTGTTTCAAGATATCCATATAAATCTTGCAGTTCCTTTTACAGTATCTGTTCTTTCCACAATGGTAGCAAGTACCCTTAGGCTTGTCCTTTTTGATCATAGGTGTTGGTTTCAACCCAGACTTGTCTTCCATAAAACCAACCCTGGAATTCTTTTTTCTTCTTATTTGAAGAATCAATAAACCAACACTTATTTCCTATTCTTCTTAAAGTTTTTTTTTTTAGCAGTCTTTAGCATATTGAACAGTTCAAAAAGAGCAGTTGATAACTTATTTATGTTGTAGTTCATCACGAATTGTGAAAATCTATCAAGCAGAGATTGGAAAATCAGGTCAATATTTAACTCGTGATTTTTTTAAAATCCCGATCGTTCCAATTTTTAAATCAGTCTGATCATCTTCAGTACACAAATAGCTACTGAAGTACCCTTTGCCATTTTACAACAGAATATCTCTTTGGAGGTCTCATACCTCTCATTCCTTGACTCTTCATCAAACAACTCCTTGAGATAAAGAATTATAGAATGAGTATCCATGTCATCATCATGTTTCTACAATTCAGAACTCATAGTGGCCAACATAATATAAGTGGCAGTATTGTTGTCCTCTATGTGCTTATGATAAGCATTCTGAACTATTTGATCAGCATCATTTACTGATATATCAAGAATATACTGATAAGGATATAGCCAATATTTTCTCATGTTTGACAATAATTCTCAAGTTATGTTGTCAGTTCAAAAAATTAGGTCTAGTGAGTTTGTTGTCATATAAAATGGGATGCAAATTGACGTTGCTACTCATATTCTACAACACATAAATAAACACAAAATAAGAATTTGCTATTTATAGATAAACAAAACCAAAATATAATATGAATTTCATTTAATTTGGTTTTGCTCCCACTATTTTAATTCAAATCAGTAACCTTCACATATTGATTCGGGAGCTCTCACAAAACTCCTAGTGGGTTAGGATCTCATCTAATTATTTTGATCTCGAGTGTACCTAACAAACCAAAACAATTTCAAAAGGTAGGTAACACCTACCAATTACAACACCTTGTAATTCCTAGATAGTTAGGTATCAACACTTGATGGCACTTTTTGTGTGACTCCTAACCTTGCCTCAGAGACATACAACCTTAAGTGTGCCCAACAAATTATATACTTCCATTAAATCATACCCATTATTTAGAGAGATATATCATCTCATAGCTTACACACATGTTCAATGTAGAACAACTTTGAATTAGCCTAACAAGTTAAATATAAGAAGAACTCTCATTTATTGCTATAATAATGAAAGGCAACTTATTTATTGACTTAATATTGATTTGAGGGAGTTTTCTTTTTAATTATTTTTTTGGTCTCATCAAATTGTATGCAATATTATCATATCATAAAATCATGGATGATTATGAACTTTTACTAAACTAGTTTTCTTGAGTCATTAAGGAAATTAAGGCGGTCAAATCTTAAGGATAATCTTCAACTCTTGAAAGTTTCTTCCATGGTTGCACCTTTATGTTATCTCCATCATTTTGTACTTTACAGATGTAATTCTATCTAAACATTTTAGATATTCAATTCTATCACTAACCTACCTCTATGTACTTTACATGATTGGTCGAGAAACCTCAAGTTACATTCGAGCAGATTGATATGAGAAAGAATTATATTCAGAATGATAAAGAAATGTAGGACAATATGCAAGTAGACCCTCTTTAAACTTTTACAACCATTGAATTTAAACCAAGTAAACTATAAACAATCACATTGGTCTTAAATCTATAATCATCCATCATGCTATTATATAATTCAATTATTAAATAAAATCACATTTTGTATCTAATCATGAATCGCTATACTTCATAATTCTAATCTCATTGAAATTATCATTTTTCAATTATTTATGAATATATTTTATGGACAAAAATTATTATTTTCCAATCTCATTAGAAAATAATCCTTTAAATAATAAAATTTCATAAATTATATTAGAAACAATTTCTAAAATTTTTTGAACATTTATTAAATTCCAATCTCATAGAAAAATAATAAATTTCTAAAATTTAATCAAATTATCTAATTCTAATCTCATTAGAATTAAATAAATATTTTCAAAAGTTTTGTACTTTCCAAATTTTAATCAAATTAAAATAAAGAAAGTTTCTAAATATTAACAATTATTTTAAATAACAGTTATCAAAAACCGATTAATTGGTGCTTTCAAAAACCTTGTTTAGAAAAACCTTTTATTCGAATATGTAAGTTAAGTATCGCTAAAAAGGGTTTGATTCATTATATACCTTTAGTGACATCATCATCTCCTTTACCATGGCAGTGATAAAAGGAGGGGGCCCAAAATAATCCAATTTTTTCGGCGACCACGATCATAAAGCCGTCCACAGAATTCAAACAAAACCACCAATTACATACCCATAATCATGAATACTTATTCTTTGAAACAATTTCAAAAAAAAAAATTCTTCCTCCAATAGCTTTAAAAACAGCATCAAAAATTTATATAATTTAAACAAATTCAAAATTCATGACAACTAAATACATCTACATCATAAATTAATCAAGGGTGACTCTAATACCATTGTAAGAAAGTAAATAAACAGATAACGCAGTAGAATTTAAAATTTTTATTTCCTAACACAGATCATTTTGATTAATTTATGCGTAGTACAAGAAAAGTATAGAGATTAAAATTTAGAACATCTAAATCGTGGTAAAATCTTCAATATATTTGGGATGTTGATCAACAAGCCGCACAAACACCCGACCTCTAATAGTAACTACATAGGTAATTAATTCAAGAATCTTTACCAAATTAGTTGTCCCAAACTACAAAATACTAATTTCTTAATTTTTCTTCAAGTAGGACTCAAGTGTTTTTAAAACTTTGTTCACGGGTTTTTTACTGTTGGACTTACTAGTACTTCTTCTTAATTAGTACCCCATATATATATGAAAAAAAATATGGTATATTTACTTTATGAAAAGGATTTTAATGAGAAAAATATTCCAACTAAAGCAAGACCATCTCAAATGAATAAAGAAATGGTTGAATATTGCAAAAAAGAAATAATGATTTATTAAATAAAAATATCTTAAAAAAATCATCTTCCCCGTGGAGTTGTTCTGCATTTTATGAAAATAAAAATTCAAAAATTGAAAGAGGAACACCTAGATTAGTTATAAATTATAAACCTTTAAACAAAATTCGTTACAATGGATTAGGTATTCTATTCCTAATGAAAAAGATCTTTTAAATAGAACAATAAATTCTCAAATATGTTTAAAATCAGGTTTCTAGCAAATTCAAATTGCAGAAGAAGATAGATACAAAGCTGCATTTACATTTCCATTTGGACATTATGAATAGAATGTTATGCCTTTTCGATTAAAAAATACACCATCTAAATTTTAAAATATAATGAATGATATATTTTCTTCATACCCATTTATTATAGTACACATTGATGATATCTTAATATTCTCTGAAAACATAGATCAACATATTAAACATATAAATATTTTTATTAGTATTGCATTAAAAAATGGTATTGTGGTATCAGAAAAAAAGATAACTTTTTTTCAAATTCAAATTAGATTTTTAGGATTTAATTTAGATAAAGGGTATATTACACCCATAGCAAGATCTATGGAATTTGCTGATAAGTTTCCAAATAAAATTAAAAACAAAACACACTTACAAAAATTCTTAGGCAGTGATTAAGTTAAATTATATTGGTGAATACTATCAACATTTAGCTCAAGATTGTAAATTATTATATGAAAGATTAAAACAGAATCCACCAGCTTGGACTAATAAACATACTGAAACTGTTAAACGCATAAAACAAAAAGTTAAACATTTACTACTTTTAAATCTTGCAAATTATATATGGTTTAAGATAATTGAAACTGACGCTTCTGATATTGGTTATGGATGAATACTTAAACAGTTAATCCCCATACTAATAGATAAGAATTAGTAAGATATACATCAAGTATTTGGAATAAAGCACAGCAAAATTATGCAACAATTAAAAAGGAAATATTAAGTATAGTTCTATGTGTTAAAAAAAATTTTAAGATGATTTGTTAAATCAAAAATTTCTTTTAAGAATAGATTGTTCCGCAGCAAAACAAGTTTTAGAAAAAGATGTTAAAAATATTGCATCAAAACAACTATTTGCAGGATGGCAATCTATTTTATCTGTATTTGATTTTGATATTGAATATAGGAAATTAAAGGTGAAACTAATTCTCTTCCTGATTTTTTAACCAGAGAATTTATTGTAGATTCATTTAAAGAAGCCTGATGGCCTATGAATCTAGCTCATCCAATAGTAAAAATGAAATTATAATAGAAGTAGGAAAGAAATATCCACATATAAAAGATAAAATCAATAAAAAAAAGGGCGCCAATTAATATTAACATATAAAGATAAACTTCCTAGACTAGACTATAGAAATTTAGAATTTTCAATTCAAAATCCATATTATCAAAATTATGAAACACATAAAATTAATTTAATTAGTAGTAAAAATTATTTCCGATCTAGAATAATTTTAGCAAAAAGTAGAAAAGAAAATATAAGAAAAGAAATAATAGATTTAGAATATAAATTATATTATAAATTAGAAAAGATTGAATTATGTATATCTGCTATATTACAACAAAAAATCAATAGATATAATGAAGAACAAAGAGAAATAGAATATTTCACGAAGGCTTATCATCTAAGAATAATGTAAACAATTATATGAATTGTCAATTTAATTATTGCAGGAATGAATTTTTCCAGAGGACGAGGAGGAGCATCTTCCTCTTCAAAACCTCCTATACATATGTATAATAATATTTTAGAAGAAGCATCTTCTACAAATATTGGGAATATTGGGATGGGTGGTTATACACCTATGAGACATAATTTTCGTCCATTAACTTCTAATTTCTCTTATAAGGAAATACTTCATCAAACTCCATCCCATCTTCTTCAATTTCCAATATGATATCATTGGGAAACATACCTCAGAATTCTCAAAATCAATTTATACCTATTGGAAGAAAACGTCATGTTATCAATATTGATATTGATGAAATTCCAAAAAATCCATATACACTTATTCAGCAAAAAATATGCCCCAAATTTCTTCAGATCTTATTATTTTCATCTGGATATCCTGTAAAACCAAGCCTAGTATATGCAAGTTTCCTTCAATACATAAAAATGTATGAAAAATTGTAGTTACTATGATTTACATAATCAAAAAGAAAATTGGACTCCTACAGTTGGTGATTACCATCAAATAAAATTTTCAAAAATTGTTATTCACCAAATTCCTACAATCAAAGAATGGGGAATAGCAACATCAGCTGTCAGGTTTATTTCAAATTTCAACAATAAAGAATATAATTTTACATATTATGATTTAATTTCCTTCTTTTACAATACATTCTATTTTCAAAATGATAATTTCATGCATACTTGGTGGATCCGTTTAGAACCATCAATTCTTGACAAGAAAAAAGATCTACCAACATGGTTTTATCATTGGTTTCAAAAAATTTCAATGCTCATAGAAATTTTCCCAAATATGTTCAAGATACTTTCTAGAGATTTAAACAAATTTATGCAAAGGAGTTTCCGCCTGAAGATATACCCAAAAGAGATCTTTGTCATTTTATGATCATGTTCAACATACCATGGTGTCTGTTTTGGAGATTAGAAACAGGATTCTGCCCCACAAATGGATTACCTCAAATACAAGAAGAACATTTGAATGTAAATGGTGGGTTAAATGTGCACCAATTGATTTCAGTACAATCAACATGAAAATCCAAATTCCTCAAATCAAGCCAAGACAAGATGAAGCATCACCATCTACTCCAGCATCACAATTGGAAACAACAAAAATAAATGATTTCATTGCCGCAATGGTCCAGCAACAAATTGAAGTCCTCCATGCTGCTCAACAACAAAGTTCATTAACCATAAAAAATGAAATTGAAGATAAAAATAATTTGAAAGAGAAAACAGCCATATCATGTAGAGAAAGCCTATTTCAATTACTACAAGATTCTCAAGATCCTGATGAAGAAGAAAAAATTGACATTAAGGATTTGCTCAAAAAAGCAGAAGAATTGACAAATATTGCAAAATCTCAAACAAAAAATTTAGAAATTACTGCCAAGAAAAAACTATTCTTAGATGAAGAAATGGGGGCCAGTTGAGAAGCATCTTCTGACTCATCAAAACTACAAACAGCAAAGAAAAAAGAAAAAGACAAAAAGAAGAAATGATGTCAACATCTTCAGCAATAATAAGTCATCAAACAAATAATTGTAATAGTTTGTAATAGTTATCCCAAAATTCTCTGTAAATAACATTGTATTCTCATAGAGGAAGGCACTAGTTCTTAGAACCTCTCTTTTCCTCTTTCTACTTATTTGTAAATTTTCTCTCTCCAATAAATTCTCTTTCTTTCTTTCAACTTCATCTTGTTCACAAACTCAACTCTAATTGTGCAAGACTAGGCATCAAAATCAAACTTGGTATCAAAACAAGTAAGTTTCAAATCCTTTTATTTAACCTTTTTTATATCTTGGGTTTTTATTGATATCAGAGCCATGGAAGCTTAAATTAATTTCTAAGGATTAGTTTTAATCAAATAATATTCATAACATGGGTTGATATTAATACCAGATCTTAACAATAAGACTTATGATTTCAAGTATAATGAATATTTTTATGTTCTTCACAATAAGACGTTAGTTAATCTAGACAGGCCTTTAGATTTTTTAATTACCATAAGAATTATAATTTATTTGTGGGTCGACACCCAAGTCGCTGAGGGCTATAAGTCTGGTAACTGGAGATGTGTACTTCTTATGTGTTGGCCTATTGAAAGTTGATAGTCGAGCAAATAAATTATAAGCTCTATTGATAATAAAAGATCTATTGAGTAATTAGTCAATACGTGAAGAAAATTGTAAATATTCACTATAATTTGGATCATATTGTTCAATAAGTTTAGATCAATGTAAGAATATGAGCACTTATTATGAGTTTTATTTGTTTAAAACTAATTCTTAGACTTAAAAAACTTCTAAGGTTTTATTTGCTTATTATGTCTTTGTCTAGATCTGCATCTATTTCATCACTTACATATACAAAAAAATGAAGAAAGAATAGAATTTACAGATATTGAAAAGGTTTTACAAAATTGGAGCTTGCCAAAAATAAAAGAATATGATATTTATAAAAAAGAATTTTCTAGTATATTCAAATTTAAATCTTTCATATAAAATCACAACTGTTGAGAAAACAATACCAATAGGAAATAATTTTGAAACTATACAATTATTTAAACATTGTGATATTAATAGCATAACATCCACTAAATTCAATTTTATGCACATAGGTTTAGTTCAAGTAACATTACAACTTTAAGACAGACAAGGATTAAATATATCTACTTGTGTAGCACTCAGAGATACTAGATTTAATAGATTTAATGATTCATTATTAAGACTAATAGAATCTTCTTTATGTAATGGACCAATATATTTTGATAGTTTCCAAATTTCTCAGTCTCTCTAACTAATAGAAATTTAGTTGATATATTAACATTAAATATACAGAGTAAATGTTATGATATGAAACCTGGTACTGAAAATATATGTGTTACATATAGAATATATTAAAAACTGATGAATACTTTGAGTCCAGGAGCATCCGAAATAAAAGTAGATAAAAGTGCTCATAGTAGAAAAGGCACAACACCTATTATAGGGACAAATAACTCTCACTAGATCTAATTTAGAATTACCCATTCTAATAGATTGGAATGAAGTAAATATTCCAGATCAATGGATATTTGAGAAAATTACAAATCCAATAATTTCAAAACCTATATCATTGGCCCAAATAGAAGAAAGTCCATCTGGATCAGTGTCTAAATGTTTTCAAAAAGACATTCAACATCTTCAATTTCAGATAATTCTTTTGATAATCCTTATATATCTAGGCCAAGTTCATCTACATCTTTTAGAAAGGATGAAAATCTTTCTTTAAAATTTGTAGGTCTTCAAGAGAAAAATCAAACTATGCATGGGATGTATACCATAAATTCTGAAAAAGAACCAGATGTAGGATCAAAAATAGGATATCAGGTAGAACATCCAAAATCTACAACATCATATGGAGTTTTCGTTATAATAAAAGATATATTATCCGACGAAGAATTAAAAGAAATTTCAAAACAAGCAATTAAAGATTTTAATCAAGAAAAATATAATAATTTTAGATAAGCAAATGGATTTTTAAAAATTATTCTATTACACAACAAAAGGAAATTCAACATAATAATTATGATTTCATAAGAAGAACTACATGTTATATAGAATTTTTTAAATGGTTTTATATTGAATATAGAGCTTCATTAATTGAGTAAGAAAAGAATAATTTAGTCTTAGAAAATACATATACTGATTATATATTAAACGAAAAAGATTCTGATGGAAATTATAAAACTCATAGGTCAATACATCCACCTTGATCAAATGCAACAAGATTAGGTAATGAAGGAGCTTTAGCCACAGCTTTTATTCATCAAGATCGTGCCAATCTAGGAAACATAACACAACAAAATAATTTTATGTCTTTAAGTGTACATACTATATCAAAAAAATTAGAAGAAGTAAGCACACAGACACATAATATAGAAAATAAAATAGATAACATTATCAATAAAATTAATATTAATACCCAATACTTTAATTATGGAAAATTACCAGACAAAGATGAAAATAAGTTTATAGTATTCCAGTTATAACATCCACTAATAATATAATACCATCTATTATTAGACCAACAGAAACACCCTTACCTTCAGGAGCATTTAATACAGATATAGAAGAATGCCTTTTAAAACTTGAAAAAACCTTAGGAGAATTAAAAATAAATACATTAACTGAAGAACAAAATTCAGATCAAGAACAAATATAATTAAATTTTTATTCTTTAATCTAATGAGAATATGTATGAAGAAATAAAAGAAAATAATAATATAGAAGATTTAATAGAAATGTAGATGCTCAATAATAATTAAAGACAATTATAAATGTGTATAATCATACCAAAGTAAATATTCATTTGAGATGGTCTTCCTTTAGTTGGTATATTTTTCTCATTAAAATCCTTTTCATAAGGTAAATATACCATATGTTTTTTCTTATGCTAGAATGTTGTTGGTAGATCACTACAAATTTGTGAAATTATTTTATCAGAAATTTGTTTTATTTTTATTTGTATTTATGGAAATTTTGATTGTTCTTCTATAGTTTTTTCCTTTATTTCATTTTGTAAAAACTCAATTTGTTTTGTTTTTAAATTTATATTTTCTTTTATAGAATTTATAGAAAAGGTATTTAGATTATGTGGTTGTTCTGTGGTAACAAAATTATATGTTAAATTTTTCTCTTTATTTGAAATTATTTTTCCATCACAATAATATGGATGCATTTGAACAATAAATGGTGTTCCTATGTTTTTGAATATTTTTTGTTAGAACAAATGGTAAACAAATATAAATATTTTCTTGAAAAAATATACATACTTTTGAAAGTTTATATTTAACTTTAATTTTTGATCCTTCACCTGCTCTTAAAATAGTATAAGTTTTTTCAAAAAATCTAGAAGGTATTAGTCCTTCTCTCATAGTTCAAATATCAGCACTTAAATCTATCATTACTATAGTTGAAAATTTATAGTCATTAATTACCAAAGTAATATATATGAAATATTTTTGAGATAAATATGTTGGTTGAAGGCGACTAAGTAATTTATTATTTTGATTTTCTTGGTTTATAATTTCTTGGTCAACTATTAATTGTGATGTAGAAGCTATTTCTTTATTTTCTGCTATTTTTTTCTGCGCTAAATTGAAATTTTAAAAGATTTAATCTTTAATTTAAAATTTTAATTTCTTGTTTTAATTGATTGATTTCTTGTTTTAAAATTGGTATGGTGACAGGTTTATTATATGACATAACATCTACCTCATTTATTACTTCTCTTCATAGAAATCTAGTTGTATAAGAGTAATCATCTTTTCTTTGAGATTTTGAGGAAGTGATGAATATTTTTCTTGTTTTTCTTTAACTTTTCATTTACCAAAATTTCTTCATATTGTTCTAAATATTGTTTTTTTAATTCTTTGTCTTGTATATTTTTTATTAATTCAAAAAATAGATTTTAACTTTCAGTTAGTGTAAATATATCATGACAGATGCAATCAACTATATGAATCAAATATTATTTCATCCATGTATCTTCTACAGATTCTAATTATACAAATTAGACAGATTATAAACAACTATACTATCAAAATTATTGTGAAATTATTTATAGATAATTTATTTATTTTTTTAAAAGAGTGGTAGTAGTTTTTGACTTACATTAATTTGCATAATGACATTTCTTACCACCTTTTCTACAGGTAATATTTGCTTTTACCTGTTGTTTAACTTCTTTATCAGTTTTTTTATCTTCTATTCTTTTTCTAAATTTTTTTCTTATTTTTCTTTGGATATAATGGATATGTAATATTTTTTGGTTGTTTTCTATTTTTTTCTAAATTTCTTAACTTTTGTTTTTGCTTTTGTTTTATGATATGGTATTCCTGGTTCTTTGACAGCAAATTGTGCACAAAAATCACCGAATTCTGTTCTTTGTTAATATTTCTTTTTTAATTGTTGCATAATTTTGCTGTGCTTTATTCCAAATACTTGATGTATATCTTACTAATTCTTCTTTATTAGTACGAGGATTTAAATATATATATATATATACACACACACACACATATATATATATATAGATGTATATATGTGTGTGTGTCTCTATATATATGCACATATATATACATATACATACACATATATATATACGCATATACATATATATATATATACATATATATATACATATATATATATATACATATATATATATATACATATATATATATATATATATATATCAGACCTATGCGTGTAATAGACATATAATATAATAGATATACATGCATTAGTCCTAGTATCTCAATCAGTTTGGATTTAGGTAATCACAATAAGTCTAATCAGTTTGGGTTAATGGCATATCTAGAAGTATAAAATTTTTAGGAGTTCTAATATATTACACATTGATCCCTAAGATTTATAACTTATTATAATTGAGTTCAAAAAAATAATTTATTTCATAAATTAACCCATAAGTATACCGTACTTAACAAATAATCATTTAATCCCGAATTATTTAGATTTAAGTGTGTGACACTTTAGGTTTTCAATCACGTGATGGCAATAAATATAAATTATAATCCTAAATTAATTAGTATTAGATAAGTTAAACAACTTTAATTTATCATTAATTCACTAAATAATTAATTTATACTTATAGATCAAAATTGGTTTCTAGCAAAACATTACGACCACCCAAGTGTTGAGACATGTCAAGTGGTTCGACATCACTTGTCCATGATTTAGTTCTCGTGTAATTATAATACTTTTACCAGATATTTCCCAATTAATTCAAGAGTGCCGATACAATGCTAACTCTTATTGAACTAATCAATTTATTTCTTTCCAAAATACAACTCACTTGAATATAACTTAAAACAATCTTAATTCTATTTTCACTTTGCGCGAAGATTTCTAAATTGTATTTCAAGAAGTGGTCATTCTGGGATAAACTCTCTCATTATATGGAGCAGTGAATCCTATATTAGTTATATCTTATCTTTTCATGATTCACATAATACCTGAACTCTACAATATATGGGATTTCTTAAGACTAACAACATAATAGAGTCACAGTATAGTAATCTACAATCAAGACAAACTCATGACTTCAAGTCCTGTATCATTACACTACTATCACAAAGAGATTAATCCACTGACGTTCAAATAATTGTCCATGTGGATACTCTTAATGGGTCAATCCGATGCACTTATTCTCAATAAGCATCCACATACAACTATGTACTAATATACCTGTGTCAAAAACTATGATTAGGGATATTTACCAATAAAATATAATTACATTATAGCTATTTATGATTTTACACACGCACACACATATAAATATTTCATTTGAAAAATACCACATTGCAAAATATACATAAATATAAAAATATAATTTGTTCCTAAAACAAATTTTCTTTAGGGCATACACTAATAAAAAATACTAAAAACAGAAAATCTTTTTGTTTAACCCTCTATAATACTTTGGATAAATAGGGTATAAAAATCCTGAAGGTTGTCGTCTGGTAACTAGAGAATCTTTTAAACAGTTAGATCCTCATGATTAAAATCTGAAACTCTTTATTACTCCTAAGACACTAAAACAAAAATCTTTTTGAATTTTTAGAAATTTTTTCTGTTTTTCTTTTCAAAACACAAAAACCCTAGTGAACAACTAGTACTTATACTCAGATGGCCAAAAGTTTTAATCAATGAGGAATAAATTCATACAAGTGATTATGAATGCCACTTAATAAACAAATCTAACCTTAAAATCTATTTTCACTACTAATCATGGAATTTATCAACAACGCACTACAAACATTTCTATGCAAATAGTATTTTTAAGTGACATCACTATAAATGCAAGAATCAATGAAAAACATGAGTCCGAGAAATTATTTTTCTTTTTCAACTGATATGGCCACACTAAGTAAGGATTATTGCGACATAACGGGGTTCAACAATTGAAAAACTAAACAAAGGATTAGTTTTCCCATGGTCTACCTAATTTCTGATCATTTATATGTGCAATTCATACCCCTATACACAGCTTAGATGTGTAATTAGCCTGAAAAAGTACACAACAACCAAGACCAAGCCAAATCTATAACTAGTATTCATATAATATTCTCATCAAACTACCCAACTAACAAAGATAATATATCAAAAACAAGAAAATCTATAACCAAATTATAAAATAAGTTCAAGTTCAATTGAGAATTCCATGGCAACCACAATTCATCAAGTAAGTATATAACCCATCATCTTTAGCTAAATTAGACTAATTTGTCATCACCTAAAAACATATTATCCATACATAATGAATAAGAGTTCACAACATAAAACACATATTACCTGACTAGTAACAAGGCTTCAAGCCTTTGATACCCTATTAGATTATTAAACTAAAGCATATAAATAGTTAGAATATAAATAAAAGTAAAATTAAGAGAAATACTCCCCTAGTAAAATCAAAGAGGCTTGTCAAGAATGTTTTAGTCCTTGCTCAGCTGTCTGCATTGCGAGGCACGTCCGAGGTTCCCAAGGATAGGTGAAACTCCAGTATATTTAGTCATTATATAATCCCTAATTCTTTCTAGTAGATACCCCACATCTTCCACTGTTTGAGCTAGCTTAATTAACACACTGGATGACACCTCTTAGAATGCATGATAGGGTGATGCAAGCAATTCTTTGGTTATTGTTCCTTGCTCATACACCATGACCCGTTTATCTCCAAATTACCCTCAAGGTGATCATCATCCCCTTCATCTGTGATTTGTGTAGGAGTTCTTTAAACTTCTCCCACCAACTTACTTACGAGTTCAGCAAATTGGTCTAATAATCTCCTTATGGATTTGTCTTGGAACTTTAAAGATTCGTCCCAGCACTCAAAGGTGCTCATTGACTCCTCCATATAGGAAATCATCTTTCTTTCCAATCTTGCAAAAGTAGCTTCTTCTTGAGTTAGTAGTGGTTGAGTATAGTCATAACCATAACATATATGTCACGGCCCAAAACCCGACTCGCAACATGCCGTGCCCTTTCTTTTCCACGAGGACACCAAGCACAAAATCTCAATATCTCGATCATTTACCTTAAAGAAACTACGAATAACTACAAAATAATGTTATATAATAGGGTGAGCAAACACTTGCCCAGTAAATAGTTCATGACCTCTTTCACCGGATTGAGTACGTTACACAAATATAACTTTGCATATCTATTTCACATGTTAGAGTATGCGTATACATATACAGGTAAAATTTTATAATAAAAAAAACAATTTCTAAACAATTACTTATATGTAAGTGGCAGACAAAAGTGAACATTTCATATCCATAATGTAGAGCAAAACCGAACAACAACAATATACATTCATCATACATTCTTATATCATTGGGCTCAAGGGTTTTCTAAGGCATAATCGAAAATCTGGATATCTAGTGCTTATTATTATACCCATTAGACAAGGGCCAAACACAGGCTAGCTACCCTCCACTACATTGAGAAATAATGAACTAGCTCCCACCGACGTCACCAAAGTTATTCCAAGAACCAAATTATTTTCTTATCAAAATTAGTTAAGAAAGCATCCTCACACAGTCATCGGATTCAGTGAAAGTGTCACTTACTAAATTCATATTAAGAAACATTAAATTAACCATACTCAATCTGAATTTCATACGTAACATAATATTTTTGCAAAACTATAATCTTCATAGAAAGAGACTTTTTAAAAAATGAAGGAGGCTAGATTAACTTACATTCCAATAACCTGAAGCACATGATTCTTGGTTTGCAGGCTATCCAGTAAGAATGTCTACGGATACACATCTATGGATGTATAAGAGACAGGCAACCTGTCCTGGTTCTGCAATGAGTATGTTACTTGTGCTTTGGGTTGTATGAGTACTAGAGAAGGACCTACATAGATCCCTTTCTGGTAATATTGATCTACAGTACCAGACGTCTACCCGGTCGGGTGTGAATTTGTCTGACTTAATACGGACACTTGGCACTCGCAGTTTATCAGATTCGGAGAATTTGCTCGTTTCAAATTTGACTTACCCCCTTATTTTGCTGTATATAGAAGTGGACTTAAGGTTTCTATGCTCTAATTCATATGTAGTGACCCAGGGACAAATTGCCTTCTTGTTAGAGGCATAAGATGTGTCGTAGTATGTCATTTATATGGGACATGTCACCGGAAAAGCAAATTCTATCTATCGGCTATCTGTTCTAGTGAGCTTGGTATCGTATACAGTGGCACGAACAGTACCTGGGATGTTAATTGGGCATTGGGAGGTGTAAATGAAAATACAAGTATCTATTTTTATTGATTTTCCCACCAGAGATCTTAAAGAGGCCATAAAAGGCATAGTCAGCCTAATTTTTTGGGCTTCAGATTGGGCCAGGGTCCGAATGACTTCGGTTTTATAATCATCTACATTTATTAGTTGTTGTTCGTGCTCCATTCTGAAGGTTGAGGTAACGAAGATGAGAAATAGGTATGGGAGGAATTAGTCCTTTATATAGATTTTAGGTTATCGCGGTGTAATAGTATCCAGCGTGGTGACGTCACCCCCTCTCTTGGAGGGAGCCTCTCAAACTTTACAGTTTGAGAGGCTTTTTGATGGAGGGAGGAAGGGAGCAATTTTTTAATTGCAAGAAGGGGCCTATAATATTACTAAGGCCGCTTTAGCATGCCACGTGTCAGCTATTGATTAGCTCGAGCAAAGTAGGCTGAGGGGTAAGCAGGACATTTGCACAGTAGAGTCCGTCTAGGGCCCATGTGTCTGGAAGGGAATCTTTTTCAAAACCTTTCCAGTCATTCTTGATACAATTTTAAATATTGGATTTTCCATTATATATAATATTATAACATCGTTCGCAAAGAAAAAGTGGGAGAGTGCTGGGATTAATGCAACCTCAGATGTGCTGGGATTAATGCAACCTTAGATGCTATGTTTCAATTGTCGATTCTAGTATCCAGCTTTGACACATTTGAATGAGAAAGACCGAGAATTTTGTCATCCTCTTCATCATAAATGATCCACTTGCCCCAAAATGGCCATATCTCAGTCGTTGGATTAATCCGGGGTGCTGACGTGGCGTTCATCCATGGGAGCTGGAGAGTCCCACATTATACTAGTTAGAGTAAGGAAGCGTACTGAGGAAGCTTATGGGTTGTCTGTCCTTTTGCAGGACTATTATCCTTTTTGTGTCAGAGCACGTGAAAACTGTTTATGAGAGAAAGGACGGAAGTTGCAATTAAATAGGGTATTGTTACATGGATGGACGGATGGAATAGGTCAAAATATAATTTTTAAAAGTTGGTTGCTGAGGTAGAGCATCTATAAATAGCATTTCAACTTTTGGGCCGAGTACCTGTAAATCTGGAGTTTTTGGGCTATGGACTCTAGTAGAATTAGATCTGGCACTTCTTTTGGCAGAAGATATATATATATATATATATATATATATTTATGTATATATGTATATATATAAACATATATATATATATATATATATTTATGTTTGAGATCCAGTGTAAGTTTTTATGTGCGATTACAAACGTACATACATACATTATATATACACACACATATAAACATGCATACATACATACATATATGATATAGATATATATATATACACACACGCACACATACACACACATATATGTATATCTATGTGTGTGTGTATATATTATATATGTATGTATGTATGCATGTTTATATGTGTGTGTATATATATAATGTATGTACGTACATTTGTAATCGCACATAAAAACTTACACTGGATACCTCATAATAAAAGTTAAAAATGAAAGACGACAAAAATCCTAACTCTTGGCGTAATTAGGTTAAAAGTACGATACAAACTCAAAATACAAGAATATATTAAAATAAGACAATTAACACCTAACTAAATACCAAAACACTAATAAACACATACTAACACATGAGATTAGAAATTGATAACAAACACACACTTAACACTAAAAATGTTCGAAACTAACACTAAAAAGATAAATTACATATAACTCTAATTTTGTCGAGTTATCAGATATCAAATATAACTCTATTGCAGAAAATCAGGCAGAAAGACTGAAAAGACCACCTACTGGGTAACTCTAATGGTGGACATTTTCAGCTTATCTGCTTTGTTTGAGCATTGTTCTTTTTGGGAAGCTGATAGAGAATCTTATGTAGAAGTAACAGCATAGCTAATTATGCTTTAAACTTGAATCATGATGAACATTGGAAGTAGGTTAATCCACTGTGATGATCACACATTGTAAGTATTGAAGCACTTGCTGCCAACACTGTAAAGCTTATAGCTTTTTGAAAGATTAATGAAATATTCCGACATTTTTACCCAAAAAAAAAAAATCAATTGTTTGATGAATTTGACACAATGCCAAATTACTCTTCTTTTTTATAATTGTGTTAGCGTCCTTTGTAATTTCTCAAGAACATGCCCATAAGTATGTGTCTAAAGATGGGTTTTCATCGTTTCTTAAAACTTATAATAATTTTTTCCAGTAAATTTGAAACCACACAAATAACTTTGTTAATATTTGCTGTCATGACTTCCAAACTATCCTAGCTCTTGATACCAATTCAAAGGCAAGTCAAAAAACTACCAAAGATAATTAACCCACAATGAACAAAATGAGAACAACAGTATAGAAACACAAGTGTTGCCTTATGCAAAATAGAGAAACTAAAGTCGCACGACGACCAATGAAAACAAGGCTTTAAAATTGAGTAATTTAATTCGACAAAGTGGCAAGTCTAGCCTATATATAAGACTAGCTGATAATTTCCTAAACTAATTAGATAAAGGGAACTCCATCTAACTTAATTACCTACACAATTTTGTCGAAGCAAAATCATTAATAAACTTGGTTTCTAAAACAATTCAACTAATAACTTTAAATAATTGATGCCAAATAAAAGAACACTTTAGTTTAAATAACCACTAGTGTTAATAGCGTGAGTACCTACTGCATTTTTATTTACTTTGACCACAAATTATTATCATCAGCCAAAAAGGTAAAGTGGTTATATTATGGGATAAAGGTAATTTGGGTTCCTTATCTGTGAGGCATACCTTAATTTGGTTCTTACATATCAAGGCAAGTCAATTTAGTTTCTTATTTTTTAAATGTAAGTCAATATAGGACTTTGATGCAAAATTTTAACAATTTAATCATGAAATCTATGTGAACATCACTAGCTCTTAAAACATAAATGATTGAACGTTAAAAAATTAAAATAATGAAATTTATTTTATTATTTTCTATCAATGGAGATTGCTTAAAGAAGATAGAACAAAATTACAGTTAGAAAATGAGAAAAAAAAAAAAAAAGGAAACAAATTTAGGGAGGAAGAAAGATAGTTTGAACATCTAGTCATTATGTTTTAACGCCAATGTGATGTTCACATGCCTTCCACCATTGTTATGCCGAACTTTTCTATCAAAAACCTCAAATTGGCTAACACTTTGCAAGATTATGGACTAAATTGGCTTGTTTCAATCTCCATAGAATTTGATGGAGATCAGTACAAACCAAAACATATTTGCTACTCTCCCCGCATGCACTCTAGAGGAGATATGCTAAATTGTTGGATGATACATTGAAAAATGATCTGACTTATCCCTTTTCAGTCATCTCAACAAATATAATATTCATTTCTCATTGCGGAATTAGTAACACAAACTTGTAGATTACACGTATTGTCCACCTTGTATCGTTACCTCCAAGAAAATGGTAATGAAAATAATTTCATATAGTTACAATAAATGTAAAGAATTATATCTATAATTAACATAGCTCTTAAAAAATTTCAAACAGTAAAGAGAAAAGGAGAAAGATCAATGTGAACTCTGTGCAACCAAAACATAAAAAAGTGGAATCGAAACTCAAAAGACAACCAAAACATCAATTCATGTGGACTGTTGAGCTCGACTAGAAATGGAGGTACTAAAGGTGGAAAAGAAAAGATAGCTAAAGCTAATGTTAAGGCCTACCCATTTGTCTAAAGTTTCATTTGGTATTTTTTAATCATACTTTTACAAGTATGGACAGGAAGCTCCCTCTCCTTGAAGTGTGACAAAACAACGTGCCTAATAAAAAGTTCTTTCATGACTTGAAGTCAAAAATTAAAAAGAAAAAAAAAAAAAGAGTCTTTATCTTAAGAATGCAAGAAAATAAAGCTGGTGAACTTTATTGCTCTAGCCACCTTCTATTGATTCTTGGTGGGCAAGACTTGAGGGACCGAGGGGTCCTCTACAATAACTCTCCAACTTGATTTCTCTTTGCTACCTCAATTGTTATCTGAAAATTGTATGCTACATTACCTTTTTCCCAATCAATTGACAAAAATTTGTAAAATTATGCAGGTCTTTTGTCCTGTACAATTTTCATGACCAATAATTGTTCAAGGCAGACAGTCTAAGATAGGAAATTCCTTGTTCAAGAATTGGCCAAGAGGGCTAAGAGTGTACGTGGAAGGTAGGGACATGTCGTCTGATATCACACCTAGTGGTCTTTTACCTTTGCTGTAAGTGATTATAATGTACTTTCATTCATAAATAATATTCTTCGGTTTTTCATAAGAAAAAAATTACACCTTCAATGAGTCTCCATTGAGTACAAATGGGATCATCTGTGCCAAGGTTTTCAATGCTATTTTAGTATAGATTTAAAATTATAACCAGCATCTACTTTTTAGATTTCGTAACGACATTATTGAACACTTAGTCATCAAAATTATTAATGGTATCAAGTTGATACTAATGAATTGATACTAACAAGTGTCTTACCCGATCAAAATATTCCAATCCTAGAGTGACTTGTGTAGCGAAGAAAGACTGCTAAGGTTATTAGGGTAATTTCAGTAATCAACCATTATTAAATTACCAATACCAATGACAAATATATTGAAACTCTCTTTTGTTTACAAACCGGATAAGACAGGTACTAAAGATCCCATGTATACGTCTAAGCACCTTTTTACCATTAATAACAGTTCTTTTAGTTTAGTTTTCAATAAAATACTAAACTGTTGGAGCTGTTTTGCAGAGTGAAAATACCAAGTGCCTTTAATGCATTTTTGGAAGTCAGAATCATACATTGAAGAACTTTGAATCCAAAACATCTAATCTTTTCTTTTCCATTTTTCAAATTTTTGTCATCAAAACCTTAATGTATTCCAACTCTGTTCATTTTGATTGGAGCAAAGGTATCTAATCGGGACATCTTTTGGAATTTTGAAGATATCATAAGTTAACATCGTCCCAAAAGAGCTCTTGAAATATGACATTAAGCAAAGTAAAATGTAATTTGGCATGAAATCTCAAGGTGAAAAAAAATGTTGAAATGGTTCAAAGTACAATCAACCCGAGATAGATAATAAAGAACAAACTGGAAAGAATATATTTTTCTAGGGTTAATTTCTTTACCCTTAACCGTTAAGATGGCTATCACTTTAATCCTTAATATTAATTTTTGGGCACTAAAATCCTGAAATGATAATCAAATCTAACAATATTTGATTTTTTACAAAAATGACATTTTTACCCTCAAATTATTCATATGTGAAAAAAAATTTCCATAGCACCAAAAATATCTTATTTTCTTTCCACAGTTAGAATTTTGAGTCATTACACGTTAACAAAAGATGAAAAATTATTGAATCACATCAGTAAAATAAGAGAAAAAAGAAAAAAATGGATAAGGTAAGAATAAGAAAAGGAGAGAATGTCATTGGTAGAAAAATAGTCTTTTATTTAGACAAAGTTATAAAGGTATTTTTGTCAAAAGGAACACTAATATTAGTTGGATTTAACAGAAGAATTTAAATAGTAAAAAATAAAGTTACGGACTGAATTGATAGGGACAAGGATCCTCTCCATTCAAGGATAAATGACGAGAGCCTCTATTTACCCTTAAAAATTAAATATTAAAAATATTTTCAAAAATCAAAACCGTTCGTAATTTTAATCATCCTATATATAATTGTCTTGCAAAAAATTAGAAAAAAAATAATGATATTTTACTGTTTGATTAAACTACTTTATATTTTATTAAAATTTGAAAATTTCTTTATCGTCCAAATATGACATAGACTTCAGTGGTGATTTTTTTCCAAATAAATTGATTTTTAGATATGTCCATGATCTACTTGATAAGATAAAATTATTAGTTTGTTCACATTATTTTTTTAAGTTTTAATTATTCAAATATAAGTAAATGGACAATAATAGAAACACTAAATGAAGAAGATCTAAATCCAATTGATAGTGATTCCAAACTTTAAGAGGATAAAATGAAATTATCCCTATTTTTTATAATAATTAATGCATTAGGATTTAACATATGATCCTTTACAAGATTTTCTTTCATAACTACTATTAAATGGTTCATCAAAATGAACTTTTGGGAAGTACCTTCCCACATTCTTCGAGTTGAATATTGACAGCCTAATACTCCCATATAATCAAGAAAAGGATAAGCTCTAACTTTTTTATCTCATAATTAATCAAGTTTTATCATGGGTTTGAATGTTATTCTTCTCTTGTCCTTTTCGTCCAGACCCTTATTAGACACTTTTTTCTCAACATCCATGGTGGTCCATTAGGTGATGATCCCTTCATTACAAGCCAACAAAGGGGACAAATATAATGCCCCATGGACCTCTTTGATATTATGCAATAGAGAAAGTTCCCTTCGGTCATTTGCACATGCAGCCCATTCTGCACTGATGGATGAGGTCCAAGTTATAATCTTTTCCAAATAAAAATGAAGAGTAGCTATTATTCCCAATCAGTTGCGTGTGAAACAAAGCAAGCCAGACATTGATCTTCAAGACAGCTAGAGGACATGTTCTAACACGAATTTAATAATTCTGAAGAGCCTTAATATGTATTGCTCACTTGTGTTTCCTTGTGTGGAACACATGAGATCAATTGACTATTTTATTTGTTCTTTTTAGTTTTTATCACAAACACATACATTTTCTCTGCCTCTCGTTCTCTCACAAAGAGGGTTTGAACTATTCAAAGAATTAACAATTATTTGGACCATTCACTGCTCAAATTTTTCATCACATTTTACAATTTTTTAAAATCCAAAATCACAAGAAGCCATGCCGACATTTATAATATCAAAAGAATAAGTGTGCGGTAATCAGCTCCGTATGGACAGTTTTATTATTTATTATTTTTAAATATTATTTTATATTGATTTCTTAATACATTTTTAATTATTTTTTTATCTTATATAAATCACATTTAAAAATTTGTTACAATATTTATTCAAAATAATATTGCAAATAACATTCTACGGAAAAAAAAAAAAAAAATAAAACACTCTAGTGAGCTATGATTGTAATGATTATAGGATGAATCATAAAATATTCTAGCATTATTATTTTCTGAAAACTTATATACATTTTTAGATACAAGCCATCATGAAAAAGCAAATCCTTTATCATTTCATTTTGAATTTTTTTTTAAGGAAAGCATAATTTGACTAACTATATATCTCTACATATCACACTAAATTTTTCAATGAGATCCAGCCTTGATACACACCAATGTCAGTTTTAGGAGAGTACTAGTGGAGGAAAGCTAGCTAGAGCACCAACCCTTTTATTCTTTAGTCCTCCTCTTTGTCAGGGCTCTTATCCATAGATAAAGAACCATGTCTCACCTTCACTCCATCAATCTTTGTTCCCACATGGCACACATTTCCTTTACCAGTTTTCTTCCATCTGATGAGCTGGAACATGTCTCCAATCCGCTTTCGCCACCTCAGCGAACCGTGTGGCTTTGGGTGCTCTATCACAGCCTTGATCACCCCTTCATCACCCCCCTTGCCAAAGCTTTGCTTCAAGGCCATGTCATATTGTTGTGGAGACTTCTTAGGAAGGACATGAGTGTTCTTTTCCCATGAAGCAGCACCATTGTCCTCAAACTTGATGGATATAAATGAGTCTGCAAAAGCCATGACATAAAAGAATTACATTGGCCAATATGTTATTATCAAGGTATTTTGAAGAATTACCAATTGAATCAATCAATCACATTTACTAGTTGATATTTTCATGCGAGTTTTTTATATCAGCAAAAACAAATAATTAAAATAACGCTTAAACAGAAGCATTAATGTTAATTATCCGTTTCAGGTTTAAGATATCCATGAAATTCATCTAAAATCCTCGGTGCTAACTACCATATCAACTCGGTATCAAATCTTCGATGCCAACTATCATATCCACTTGGTATTCATAAATTGATACATATAAAATTTTAAGAGTTAAGTGTTAGATAATATTATTAAAAGATTATAAAAAAAAATGATTATAATTTTAAATATAAATGACAATTCTTTATTGATGGTGGTTAATCCACACCAAAAGTTTGACACCAAATATCTCATTTGCAATCACCTAATAGTAAATATAAAAAATTATAACTTAAGGTTAATAAATCTTATTCCTCTTGCCATACAACCAAATAACCAGAATTTTGGTAGACAAATCTGGCTGATCCTCAACGAACATCAGTATAGTTCTCAAGAACCCTTTTTTTTTTTTTTTTTTTTTTTTGGGTGTATCTCCCAAGAACTAAAGAAAAGGAAGTTCAAAAAGAGAGAGGGTTGATAGAAAAGATAAAAAGGAAAAGGAAAAGTTACAAAATTGTGTCTGAAGACCTCACCTTCTTGACTAGCAGGACTTTCACTGTATTGATCATCCAATTTTCTGTGCCTAAGATCAAGGCGATTGAACAAAGAACTGAGAGCAAAGATCCTTGGCCCCAAGTTCTTGGGATTATTTCTCCTACTATGTTGAGTAAAACTGTGAGTAGTATGATGATGAGTGGTGTTGTTGGGTTGGTGCAGCTGCTGCTCTTGCTGTGAAGCCAAGACAAGAAGCCTTTCATTCAAGCACAAAGCACAAATCCCTATAACTACATCTCTAGGATGGAAATAACATGTCTTGTCGTCTCTGTATTCATTCATGTTTGATCCACCTGAGTAGGAAGAAATTTGAGAGTTTGGTGAGTCTAAGGAGAAGTAAATAAAATAAAGGAAAAAGTAAGAGAATATAGGAGTGTGTTCTTATATTTATATACAGTCTATATTATGTGTCATGTGCGTGGGTCGTGACTTGTGAGGGTACGTTCAATTTTTATATAGATTCGATTCATAATTTTTGATGACTTATTAAATTTATAATTAAAATTAATAAAAAATTTATTATGAATTTTTTACATTAACACGTATTATTATAACTCATATAACTCTTGATTTAATCCAAGGGCGGATGCAGGAATTTAAATTTGGGAGACAAGATTATATTCATACATTTTTAGGTGGACTACTTTATAATTTTTGTAAAGTATTAAGGGAGTAAAAAATAATTTTTACGTGGGTGCAATTGAACTTTTAAAAACTCTCAAAGGAAAATTTCAAATATTTTAGAGACAAAACTATATAAATATATATTAAAGATTGTTAGAACAAAATTAATAAAAATATAAAAGCGTACCGTAAAACTGCAAAATTGGAATAAGATATGACTTTAAGGGGCATTACAATATCGTTTTCCTTAAGGTTTAATTTGTCTCTACCATAATTGGTGTGCAAAAGAGTTTTACAAATAATCTTTAGCATACAATGAAGCTAGTGATGACTGCATTTTGCGCTAACAAAATCAATCCACTCAAACACTCAAACTTTTGACAAATTTGTCTTATGAATGTCGGAAAAACTAGAAGGAGAAGAAAATGTGTCTTGTCTACCACATACATATTGTATTTATAGATGTTCTAATGTCTCTTTATAGTGAGACACACCTATTCATCCAATCATAACTTAGTGAATAGGTACATCCATTAAATTGAATAGACACCACAACTACCAATTATATAAAGTTGCAACTCTTCTTATTTTGAAAATTTTTCAACAATCCTCCACCATTTTCAAAATAGTATGAACTTGACAAATTTGGAAATTAGTGCATAGTAAAGGTATATTTCGATTTGAACCTTTATTTAGTGAAATAAATTTCCAACAACTCTGAATAGCATGGTAGATGTAATAATCTTTGAATCAATCATCCTTATTGACAAGTTGTATCTATTTCACATACTAACTTTTATAATTTGAGTAACTTAGTATCCGCTGACACTATTCTAGCCATGTGTCTACACTTCTGTCACTCACATAAGTGGACATCATAAAAAGTACTAATATAGCTAACAGTTTATTTGAATATTAGTCCATTAAGAGCATATTACTCATCCTTATTCAAACCTATAGTAACCAAACACTTTATCCGGAACAAATATCAAATATATTATAGTGCTTGCAATCACACATATAGTGTACTTTGTCTAATTGAACTTAAAACTTGACATTATATCAAGCGTTAAGTTGAGATTCCACCACTAGTAATTTTATGATATGGGCTTTAGTATAAAACTTTTTACTGTTTATCAATCTATTTTGTTAATAGATTCTGCAAAAATAATAATGATCACTTTATATATATCAAAAATAATTCTTTTACATAGCTATAATTTATTTTGTGTAGTTCAACTTACCATTGTAAACTTGAATGTATACTCTAGAAAGTATAATTTCCCTATTACAATGGTATCTTGGAATTGGTTTAGACACTAATGGGAATAAATTCCTTAACGATTCTGTTTTTATTAAAAAGTGATCCAATTCTACGAATTTATTCTTGGTGGGATTAATTATAAATATGCATTTGTTATATTTTTAAGAAATCACACCTCCACTAAATATAAATATCAATTCATTAACTGATAAATAAGCTTTCCATAAGATCAAATTTCAAACAAGGCGTCTTGTTTGTAAAAAGTCATATACTTTACTTATGTGTCTTTAATTGAAATGACACATTTTTTCGATCTTCACTAGTTGTCTTCTTTTAATTAAGGATACACCTTTTTAATTAAAAGTCACAACTCTTTATAAGTGTCACTCATAAAAGGACACCAACCATTCATACAAAAAGGCACAATTCTTACCATATATTTATCATCTTCATATAGTACAAGAATATCTATAATCCAATTGCATTCAAATATTCTCCAAAAAATCTTTCTTTATGAAAATTTTACAAAGAGAATCTTGGACCAAAAAATTTTAGTTAATCAAGGTTCTCACACACCTTAGTTTAATAAGAGTATCATTTTACTCTTTTTATACAAGATAGCTTTCATTCCGGAGTCATTTTATTCGATTAACCTTTAATCCAAGAACCACAAGAAAATTAATTCAAAAATTCTATATAAATTTTGTATTCTTTGATCCAACTTATTATTTTCATGAATGCACTTCCACATTCTAATGAAAAATTCTCCATATAACATATCAAACAAATACTTAATAGATCTTTACCAATTATACTCTTATGTATATAATAATTAAATAATATTAATTTTCTTACTTGTGATTTTTTTAATTCATGGATCTTGCATCCAAATTGCTCAGTTATATTTTCTACATAAGTAACATATTCATTAATATTCTAAAGTATTTAGACATGCCTTTTTGAAATTTCATGTATATACCATTATCACATAATTAGTGAGAAATGATTCTTTGAACCTCTTTTCAATTTTATCATTTTAAGATGTCTTAAAATGCATTAGACATACCTTTTGGGAAACGATTATCAACATGAATGTATATAAACTTCTACAATTGTTGCAAACAGGAAATATTCCTTCTCAACTATTTTTCACTAATTTCCTCCATCAATGTGCCATTGCCATCTCTCATAATTTTCTCAAAATCTAACTTTCATAGACAAAATTAAATCTTAAGATTGTTAGAATAAAAATATAAAAGTGTACCTTAAAACTGCATAGTTAGAACAAGATATGACTTCAAGGCGCGTTACAATGTTACTTTCCTTAAGGTTTAATTTGCCTCTACTATAATTGGTGTGCAAAAGAGTCTTGTAAATAACCTTTAGGATACAATGAAATCTAGTAATGATTGCGTTTAATGCTAATGAAATTAATCCACTAAGCACTCAAACTTTTGACAAATTTGTCTTATGTATGTAGGAAAAACTAGAAGAAGAAGAAGAAAATATGTCTTGTCTACCACATACATGCTATTGTATTTATAGATGTTCAAATGTCTTTTCATTGTGATTACACATCTATTCATCCAAACATGGTTTAATAAATACGTACCCTGTCTATCAATTAAATTGAATAGACACCACAACTACCAATTGTGTAAAGTTGCAACTATTTTTATTTCAAAAATTTTTCAATAATTACTTCTATAGTTTTTGAAAATTTTAGGGGGCCAAAATATAGTAATTATAAGAATTTAATAAAAAAATTTGTGAAATCTCAAGGGAACAAAATACAAATTCAAATTCTCTCGCCTCCCACTATCTAGATGTGTGATTTAATCACAAGATCCACATATAAAACTATGAACTGAGGTGGATGTAAGAATTTCCTGGAGAGATGGATTTGGGGCTGAAATGATTATTTTCTACTTAATTAATGGTTTATATTAGGCCTTTGCATTAAATATCTTCAAAACGTTGACGTTTTGTTTAGATTTGAAGGATTTTAATGTACCACAAATCTTGACATTGAATCGTTTGGAATAATGTTTGTACATATGTGCAAACTCTATTTTCATTTTACTATGAATGTATCAAAAACTTATATCAGTACTTGGTTTTAGTTGGTTTTAGTGTTGCATGTGTATATTTGTGTTTTTCCTTTTTGTCGTTAATTTCTCTTTCTTTTAGAAAGCTTTGTATGATTGAAACATGGTACATAAGCATGACATTCAAGGTTTTCATACTTGGGATAGTAAGACTCAACTGAAAATGTAAAAATATAAATTTTTTAAAAAGTAATATTTTAAAGAAATTTATGCAAAATATGTAAAATATATATATATATTAACAAAAAAATTTAATTTAAATTTATAATATTTGATATTGTATATATACTTATAAATTTAATATTTTATAGTCAGTGTAAATTTAGAGGAAAAACTATCAAAATATTACCTTGACTTAGAAAATATAGGCATGAATGTATCATAACGTTCTAGTTGTATAACTACTATCTCCATTTCAAAATAATAGTCACTTTTAATAATTTATTTTGTGGCATATTATCCGTCACTTTACCCTTAATGCGACACTAGCTAATAAAGAGATGATTATGTTATTGGGATATTAATGTAAAAGTTGATAATTTAGTCATTTTAAATTTTTTTATAATATTGATGCAATTTAATAGTTTCCTTAATTTGTGTGTACCAACTAAATGTGACATATATTTTAAAACGGAGAAAGTAATACTCTCTATAAACTCATGATCGAATTTCTATATTTACGGGAGTAGAATGAGGATTCAAACAACTATAATGACATTTCAATGTGTAGTTGAAAACCGAAAATATTGATGTTCAACAGCCATCACCAAAAAGAAACATTAGAATTGATGTGGAAACGTCAGATGACATTTGTACTAATTGGGCGTTGGACCATTTCCAACTCATTGATTAGCTGACCCTTGATTTCTTGTGGTTCTGAACTTTGGGACTTGGAAATGGGATCTAGTCTTCAATACGGACATGGCCCAGCAGAATTGGTCATCTAGAGTGGTCTCCCCTTCTTTTCTTTTCTTTTCTTTTTTTCAAATTTTTAAGAAAATCATTTAAAAATTCATAATTTAATACTATTCATCAATAAATCAATTCACATGACAAAATTTTATTAATTAAATCATTAAATTCTAATTTTAGATTATTGGTCAAATTTCATTCTTTCTTTCACGGATATAATAACACGTCATCGATTTTGTCAAGTGATCTTGAATTTATAATTTTGTATAAATATATTGTAATTTTTAATCTGTTTCCTTCTTTTTTCCTTCCTTGTGTGCCAAGTGAGAAAGACAAAAAGGGAACTATTCTGTATGAGTAAAGCGTGATCTAAATTTTACCCAGAAAAAAAAAAAAAACACAGCGTGATCTAAAATTCTAGATAGTTCCTAGACGTTAATAACTTTGTGTTAATAGAATTCTTGAGGAAACATGAACTTTAGTTTACCGTTCAAAGGTTAAGTTGAACACTGAAATTGAGAGCTTCATTTAAGTCCAACACATCAGGAATCTCCAATGCTTGAAAAACAAAGCTGGATTGTATCCATCTAGAGTGATCAACTCACACAGTTTTGACTTTCTCATCCCAAAAATTTTTATATATTTCATTTTTTTTTTCTGAAAAATTTCTTTAACATTTTTTTTTTTTTGGTAGGAAATTGTATAACAGTTACACATACGTAACAGTTGAGATTGTCAACTAAAAAAAATGTGTTTTGTCAATTAGCACAAAAGATAAAGAACTCTACTTAGTTTGTTGTATATGATGGATACATCTATTTCTCTAATCAATTATTTAAGAAATCAGAAGAGTTTCTTTCACATAAAATTAATAAAATTTAGAGACATACGAAATAATAACTTAATAATTAATATCTATTCTTTTTTCTTCTTTTTTTTTAACTTTTTATCAATTATTGCATTCCCTAGTTCTAGTATTGCTAAACATTTAAATTGCTTTAACATAATTGAGCTTTTCGACTTAACTGATTGAGCAAATTGCATTAATAATTACCAAATTATTGTTTTTATTTTAAGTTATTCAATAATTAGATTCGTACATTTGGTCAGTGGATTGTCTAAATGAATTATTTCAAGTCTATCATTCCATCAATTCTAAGGCATTATATAAAGGGGAAAAAAGTTGGTTTTCCAAGGGTGATTTTGTCAAAAGACCACTTGCAATCCACCTATTGCCAACAAATTTAGCTAATCCATCCCAACCCAGCCCTATCATAGCCCACAAACCCACCCCATCTAACTCCACAACCACCCTGTAGCTTCCTATAGATACATATTCCACCAATCCTCACCATTTCATAGGTGTCGCAGATGGTTTTGACTAATGATTTTTGTACACCAAAGAAACCTAAAAATGAAGCATTGGATAAGGAGCGACAGGGGAAAAGGGTGGGGTGGGATTTGACAGGGGAGGAGGAAGAGGGGATGGTGGGAGGAGGCAGGGAGGAAAAGAGAAATCTGGAGAAGATAAGTTTTTCAAAATTTTAACATTATCCCCAAATTTGTTTTTCTTTTTATTTTGACCCCGTTTATTCTTTTTATGGTGTTTGACGAATTTATCCCTAAAAATTTAACTTTTTATAAGCCAATCTAATTGCTAAAATTGACAGAATGACTCGTTTTCAGATAAATTCCTTTTAGAGTTCGATGACCAAATTAATGAAATTAATAGTTCGATAATTTCAAATCAGACTTCAAAATGGTTTAATGAACTATTTGCAATTTGTTGTAGTTAATATAGTATATCAAAAGTTTTCAATGGTCTTTATTCATGTAATTTGATAATTTTTATGAATTTTAATATAAATATAATAGATTGTTGAAGGGAATTGACGAAAATATAATATAGAGAAAATCTCAACCTAGTATATAGTATCGCATGTCAAAAGTTTTCAATGGCCTTCGTTTAGAGAGCTCTATGGATGGCTAAAGTGTAAAAAAACTAATACCCTTGCTTTAGACTCCAAAACTTTTTTGGCTCAAATAGGCCTTGTAACAACAACAATAATAATAAATTTATAATTTAAATAATTACAAAACGAGTTTATTTTTTAAAAAAAAATCTCTCTTAACAATCAAGCTTCATATTAATTAATCAACTGCATTGTACAGTGTAATTACTTCTAAACCCTCCTCCCCCAATCTTAATTTTACTCTTTTATTTAGTTTATCATTAAAATTTCTTATTACTTTTAATTTTACTCTTCACCAACTTTTTTTTCTCCTTTAGTATGTCTATTCCTATTTTTATCCATGATTATCTCTTGTAAGATAACTCTGATTTGAGTTTGAATCATCTCCAATTATATATCTCTCTACTAATTTGTTTATTTATAAATATCTCAATAATTGAACTCATGAAATAATTTGAACGTAATACTTGTTTTGCCTTATTGAATAGATCATTATATTTAAAAAACAATTCATTCAGGAAAAATTATACTGTTGAATTTATATATCACATTTGAATAGTGTATGAATTTTCAAATTTTAATTAAACATAAAAATTCTTATTCAAACGAAAAATGTTATTATTTTCTTCTAAATTTTTGTAATGCATTTATATAAAATATAAGTTGAGTAATATTTTTGATTTTTTTAAAATTTCAAATTTTATTTTATTTTTATAAAAGTAAATTAACACTTCTCCATTTACCCCGTAAATTGCCTTGTCCTTTTGATTCCTATTTTGCACAAGGACAATGCAAACAAAAACCAAAACAAATAATATTTTCTAAATTCAAAAGAAATATACATTTTTTTTGGTAAAAAGTCCTTTGTCAAAAGTTCTCAACATCTCATATTCTTTCAAGTCATTCAAAAACAAGATTTGAAATTTTGAAAAAAAAAAATACACTGAATTTTCTTGCGAATACTTTGTTACAATTAAAAAGTCATTCAATATGTCAGTTCGATATCTATATCTATCTATATCTATATTTATATCAATATTTATATCTATTTATCTATACTATAATAAAAGAGAGAGTTTAGTTTAGTAATTTATATTTTCTTTTCGAAATTACCCTTACTATAAAATTTAATGATTTTATTAAGTCCCCAAACTTAATGACCTTTTTTTATAATTGTTTATGTTATTTTTTGTAAATATTCCTGAAAGAGTAAAAAAAAAAAAAGGAAATAAAACCTACTTTTAATACTTCATATCTAGAAATAAATTTTCTTATATAATAGAATATTAGGAATAAGTTCTCAAAATTAAAGAAAAATGGGAAATAATTTTATTAGATGGATTTTAGACATCATGTAATAATAAAGAAATAAAATTTACTTGTAAAATAAATTTACATAATTAAATATATACTTTTGGACCCTTAAAGAGAAAAAAAAAAAAAAGCTAAAAAGGTAAAAGAGGAATAAAATTAACTTTTAAAATTTAATTAAATAAAGTTATTAAAAAAAGAACTTAACTAAATAAATTTTTTCATTAAATGGAATTACACATATAACTATTATCAACATATATAGGTTGTGGATACATAAATAGATTAGACAACAATTATATGCAATTAAAGAAACTAACAGTTTATTTACAAGTATATCAAAAGAAAATGAAAAAATTCGTTTGATAAAAGAAAAAGAAGGAAAGCATGACTATTTTAAAGGATTATATACTATTTTGATCTTAAAACTAAAAATCAAAAAATTTTATATGGCCTTTTAAATTGAAAATATCTCAATTTGACCCTCAAGATTTAAAAAAATATTTCAATATAGTCCTCCAAATTGAAAGAATCTCAATTTGGTCATCTAAACTAAAATAAATATTTCAATATGGCACCCAAAACTGAAAAAAAATTCTCATTTCAGCTCTCCAACTAAAAATCTATTCTAATACGCCCTCTAAACTGAAAATGAATTCTAATACAGCAAAATACCATTAACTCTTTAAACGCACACAAATTTAAAAATATATGTTCAATCCAATGATTACTTTACAGTTAGAATAAGATTCTTTTACAGTAAATTTTTATATAGAATAAAGAGTTCCATATCTTTAATTTTTATAATAACGAAACTTTTTTAGGATTAGAAATTAAGTTAAATAATAGTAAGAAAAATTAAAGAGAATAATAGATTCCAATAAACGCTAGAATTTGTTAACATTTTTCCAAGGCTACATTCCCCTCTTTTGATTATTAAACCACGCTTACATAATGGATGTAATAGTAAATCTAAATACCATTTTATGTCATACATTGTGCTCTAGTTTGACGATCTTTTAGACTTTTCCTATTTTTGAAGTTTTAGAGAATATCAATAAGTTCATGATAGAGTATTTCAATAATTTTCAATGGAGAAAATGAACTTTTATTTTTAAAATTGCAAGGTAGATGTGTTAATTATTTAGGTTTCAGAAATTGCTTGAACTATTAAACTAAACAAATATCTTATGTTCCAAATAAAGTATATCTAAAGAAAATACATAAAAATCACTTATGAGGAAATATTTTTCTAAATTCATGCAAAATAAGAATAAACTAGGCCAACATCTAATAAAAACTTCTTCGACTTAGTTAAATAGCAAAAATTATATAACAAGAAAATAATGTTAATTAAAAAAATCAAACATTTAGTATCTCCAAACATACTTTACTATTTAATTTATAGTAATAAAAATTAAATAACTCCAAATGTGCAAAAATACACAATACCTTAGCTCTCATACTAGTAAAATAAAGTGTGCAGGTTATCACTGACCACATGTTTCAATAATAATAATAATAATACTCCATGGCGACCTGCTATTAAGAATTTATGTGTTCGATATGCTAATGGGTTCCAATTGTCAATTAAGGTATGCAGCTTGTTGGCTGCTAATTCAAACATTAATAGTAATTTGTATCAGAGTTTCCATTAGGGATTAACTAGTTATTACTGTGCATAAAAAGTACATTATGTTATTTAATTTGGTATAAATTTTCATTTAAAGTTACTTCTACTTGTTATGTATACTACGCCTGATCAGTTTCTTAATTAGCTACCTGAACGCTTTAACACGAAATTAATGTCATGATCAGCACTTTTGAGTGAAACGTATCTCATGTAATATCAGTATGGGAACAAAACAGCTTGAAAGATTTAGACATACTATCTTATGCATAATTGAATTCTTATGCTTATTGAATCAAACTCAAGCAGAATTTTGGAAACTAGTAAACTACTACAACTTAATTTATTCAAGTTTTGTGTCATTAGAGACTACACACAAAATATAAAAAGATTATAAAAGCAATCTTGGAAGAGATATGTACTTCGTCTCAGCAATTTTTCTTTAATATTTTGGAAAGTTGAAAGGCCGAACCTTTAAACAGACAAAGTGGAAATTGTTAGTATAAAATTACTCTTAAGAACTAGTACGTAGTATTATATTTGTTATAAAACTACTATTAAAAACTAGTAATATTATGTTATATCACTAATGATTAAATTAGAAAGTAGAAGTAGAAAGCAATATAATGTAAAATAGAAAGAAAGATATTCTCACTTTCTTCATTTTATTCCATTCACCTAAACCTCTATTTATAGGGTTAAGGTTCACACATTCTCATAATATTATTTAGATACTACATGAACAAATGTAGGTTACATGAATTATACAGAATAACAGGAGTTACATGAAGTAATGTAAAAATTATGAGGTCGTGGGGTAATGGGAGTTGTCTACATCAATTGATGTATAGATCATGAAGTAAATCATAGAGAACATGGGTGAACATCCCTAAATAATTCATAACACTCCTTGGATGTCCATCTTAAAAAAATGTCTCGTTCGAACTTTACTAGGAAAAATCTAGTGGGATAAAAATCTAGTGAAGGAAAAAGAGTACATTTTCTTAAATATGACACTATCTCGTTAAAAACCCTACCAGGAAAAACTCAATGGGGAAAAAATCTTGATTAAGGAAAAAATAGTACAGTGTATAATTACTCCCCATCTTTAGCACATCATTTGACATTTTTCAGTCGACGCATTCTAATCTTATGAGCCAACGTTTTAAATGTTGAAGTCGGTAGTAACTTTGTAAATAAATCTGCCAGATTGTCAGTTAAGCGAATTTGTTGAACATAATTTTGCCATTCTTCTCAAGATCATGAGTAAAAAAGAATTTCGGTGAAACCTGCTTCATTCTATCGCATTTGATGTATCTTTCCTTTAGTTGAGCAATGCATGCAGCATTATTCTCGAACAAAGTGATGGGAACTCCTTTGTCCAAATACAAACCACATGTTCCTCAAATATGATGGATTACATATCTTAACCAAAAACACTCCCGACATACTTCATGAATTGCTAATATTTTGATATAATTAGAAGACGTGGTAGTTATGGTTTGTTTTATTGAACGCCAAGAAATAGCAGTACTACCACATGTGAATGCATAACCCATTTGTGACTGTGCATTATACAGATCAGATAAATATCCAACATCTGCATAACCTATAAGATCAAATTTGAGTGATTTATAATAAAAACTCATATCTATCGTACTTTGAAGGTAACGAAATACATGTTTAACACTATTCAATACCTTCGTGTAGGTGAAAAACTATACCTTGCTAATAAATTTACGACAAATGATATGTCATAATATGTATGACTAGCAAGATACATTAATGTTCCAATAGCACTAAGATATAGTACTTTTGGACCAAGTAGTTCATCAGATTATCACGAGGTCGAAAAGGATCTTTATGCACATCAAATCATCTTACAACCATAGGTGTGCTTAACGGGTGTGTTTTATCCATATAAAATCATTTAAGCACTTTAGTAGTATAAGCCAACTAGTACAGAAAGATACCATTATCAAAATGCTCAATTTGCAGACCAAGACAAAATTGTCTTTCCAAAATCTTTCATTTCAAATAATCAGCAGATTTTTGGAGCTCTTCAAGAGTTCCAATAAGACTCAAATTATCAACATAAATAGCGATAGTGACAAATCTTGAAGCAGATCTCTTTATAAAAATGCATAAACATACAAGATCATTTTAATAGCCTTCTTTTAACAAATATTCACTAAGGTGATTATACCATATACATCCAACTTCTTTTAAATCATAAAGAGATCTACATAACTTAATCGAGTAAAGATCTCGAGAGCTATAATCATGTCCTTTTAGCAATTTAAATCCTTCATCAAGTTTCATATAAATGTCATTATCGGAATGAACTATATAAATAAGCCGTAACAATATCCATAAGACGCATTTCAAGTTTTTCACATGATGCCAAACTAAGTAAATATCGAAAATTATTGCATCCACCACAAGAGAATATGTCTTATCATAATCAATACTAGGTTTTTGGAAAAAATATTGTGCAACAAGACGTGGCTTATATTGCACAATTTTATTTATTTCATTTCTCTTGCGTACAAAAACCTATTTATATCACACGGATTGTACATTTTCAGGTGTGCATATCACTAGTCCAAAAACTTTTCGTTTAGTTAGTGAATTCAATTCAGCTTGAATTGCCTCTTTCCATTTTGACCAATCATCTCTAAGTTTACATTCATTTATAGATCTAGGTTCAAGATCCTTATTATTATCCATAATAGTATTTGACACTACATATGCAAAAATATCATCAACATTTATTTTATTTCGATTTCACTTCTTTTCAGCCATGACATAATTTATTGAGATCTTATGATTATCACTATTTTCAAATACCTGAATTTTTTTTGAAAATTTATCATCAATCATGTTTGGGAACTCTTCAGGAGTCTTTAAGTTTTTGTTTTGACCATCTTGATTATTTGTTCCTTTTCTTTTACGAAAAATTTTATCCTTAGAATTGATTGGTTTGCCACATTTTAGATGTGCTTTAGATTCATTAGCAGTGGTCGTCTGTCCTTCAGGGACATCAATTCTAATATGAGCATTTACAGCCGGTACATGGATTTAGTCACTTTCTTTGGGTCAGTAAAAATGTCTGACAATTGATTTACTAAATTTTACAAATAAATTATCTTTTGAAATTTCAACTCGCATTCTTTTGTATAAGAATCAAAATGAAACCATGATAATTCATTCCAACTTTTCTTATCCGACTTTATTTTCTCTCCTCCTAATGTTGAAAAAACTAATTCATTAAAATTACAATAAACAAATCGAGCTATAAATAAATCTCTAGTCATTGGTTCAAGATATTTAATTATAGATGGAGATTCAAGACAGAATGCCCAACATACATACCCATCCTCTTTTGAATACCAATCTTAATGCGTTATGGTGGAACAATAAGAGCATAAACCGTACTTACTTCCAAAACTCTTAGATGAAAAATATTTAGTTCTTAATCATGAACCAATTGTAATGGGAGACCCTATGATAATTTGTTTGCCTTATATGAATTAACATTGCCACCTACAAAATAGCATTCCCCTAGGCAGAAATTGGAAGTTTATTTCTCATAAGTATTGGATTAACAATTAATTGCAAACTCTTTATAAACGATTCTATCAGACCATTTTGTGCATGAACATAAGTTACAGGATGTTCAACACTTTTCGCAACAGACACACAATAATCATTAAAAGCTTGTCAAGACAAATTGTCTTAATGGGATAATTAGAAAAATGAACGCGCAATCGAATTAATTCTCTTAACAATCTCGCAAATGCCAGATTGTGAGTTGATAATAAGCATATATGTGACCATCTCGTTTATGCATTAATCAATATCCCTAAAATATCGAAATGGTCCACAAGGTAAGTGAATAGACCCACAAATATCCTCATGTATGCATTTCAAAAGTACAGGAAATTTAGTTTTAGTTATTAATTGTGATCGCCTATTGATCAACTTGCCTCGAGAACCAGTAGCATATGAGAATTCATTAGATCGTAATACTTTTCGACCTCTTAAAGAATGGCTACATAAATTCTCAAGAATTCATCACATCATTATAAAACCAGAAGCTCAATCGATTATGCCAAATAACAAATTCATCATGATTTTTAAATTTTTGATTTACGGTTACATACGATTTAGCTGTACTAATATATGTGTAGTATAATTCGGAGGAATAAGAAGATAATTTTTCTAACACAACTTTATTTTCAAAAACAATACTAAAGATATACAAATATTCAATATTACCTTCAAATATAGTCTCAGTATGATATCCAATTCGGCGAATATCTTTAAAATTCAATAAGTTCCTTTAACAATTTGAAGAAAATAAAGGTGCATCGTCATTGCAAAATTTTGTTCCTTCAAACAAAGTTATAGTTGCTCTTCCGAGGTTTTCAATCAATTTGCTACTACCAAATATAGTACTAACATAGGTTTCTTTCATTACTAGATAAAAAATATTTCTTAAGTATAGAGCGTGTTGTTGCACTGTCTGTCAGATACAATTCTTTGTCATTGATCATTGAAACGTCCATATTTTTCACCAAAAGTAAAAAAATAAAATAAAATTCCAAATGAGATTTTTTTTCTTAAATACAATATTTATAAAATATAAGAAACATTAAAAAACGAATATCAACAATAAATATTTTATTTAAAAAATATCAAATGAAAATTCATTACATTAGAGTAGTTAATTAAAATAATCTATTTTTGGACATTTCCATTACTAAACAAGTGACTAGTATTACTTTTAGGGTAATTGACAAAGAAATCGGCAACATCCAAAGAAGTAAAATCAGTAAAACCATTGCCACCAAAACCATGATCAGCATTATTAGCACTAATAAAATTAACCTCTATCTTTTTGTCTTTATTCTTCAATGATTCTTGATAGAGATCAACAAAATATTTTGGGTATGACAAGTATGAGACTAATGGCCTTTCATGTCATATTGGTAGCACTTATTATCCACTTGACTTTTATTTTGATCTGCATTTTTCTCATCACTATTCTCCCATTTATCATGGTGAGTTGTGTTTTTGACATGACGACCGGCATTATTAAAATGGTTTCAATCACGTCCATGTCCACAACCACGGCCTCGATTTTGTCTATTATTAGATTGCATGGCTGTCACATTTGCTTCAGGAAATGGAGCAACACTAGTTGGATGGACCTCATAATTTTTCAACAAAACTTATTATTTTGTTTAGCAACAAGGAGACAAGAAATCAATTCAGAATATTTTTTAAAATCCTTTTCACAATATTACTACTGCAGGAGCACATTAGATGCGTGAAAAGTAGATAATGTTTTCTCCAACAAATCCTTATCAGTTACTTTACTTCTCCACATAATTTCAATTGAAAACTTATTCGAAAAAATTACTAATTATACTCACATTTTTAAATTCTTACAAATGCAAGTGCGTCCAATCATAATAAGTTTTTAGAAGAATAACCGTCTTTTGATGTTCATACCTCTCCTCCAAACTAGTACACAAGATGAAGAGATCCTTTACCGTTAGGTATTCAGTTTTCAACCCTTCATCAATGTGGTAACGGAGAAAGACCATTGCTTTCGCCTTTTCTTGATTTGTGATTTTCTTCATTTTTTGATGGTTCCTCCGAGGCCATTTGCATCTAGATAAATTTTTCGCATTTAGCACCCATGATGAGTAATTCTTTCCAGTGATATCAAGAGATACAAACTCAAGTTTTGCAAGATTAGCCATAATGATAATTGAAATCAAGAAAGCAAACAAAACTTACCCAACTTATCTAATGGAAGTGTTGAGAATTCCCAATAGAAGTATTGAGAATTGGCTTAGAGATTCGTATTGATGATAACATGATATAAAACTACTATTAAGAACTAACAATATTATGTTTGTTATAAAACTACTACTCAAAACTACAAGTATTATGTTTGTTATAAAACTACTATTAAAAACTTGTAGAAAGTAGAAGTAGAAAACAATATAATATAAAGTAGAGAGAAAGAGATTCTTACGTTCTTCGTTTCATTCCATTCACTTAAGTCTCTATTTATAGGTTTAAGATTCACTCATTTTCATAATATTATTTAGACACTACATGAACAAATGTAGGTTACATAAATTACATAGGGTAATGGAAGTTACATTGAGTAATGTAAAAGATCATGGAGTAAATCATGAGGGTAATGAGAGTTATATTAATTGATGTGTAGATCATGAAGCAGATCATAAAAAACATGAGTGGACATGCACTGAATTATTCATAACAGAAATGCATATTTGCCAAATTAGGAATATTACTACAAAAGAGAAATTATTTGAAAGATCAAAGAAATAAAAATAAAGTGACACTGCGACTCTACCGTTTTCTGTGTAGGACATCAGCATTGGAAAAATAAACAAAAATTTTCATTTCTTTATCAAGATGCCAAAATCTGCTAAATCTTGAAGAATATAGTTTGGCAAGGTCCTTAGAGAATGCCTTCCAAATGGCTTCTCTCTTAAATCTCTAGAGCTGCAGTGACAAGGCCAGATTCAGGAGTCCATGGTTCTGAAAGAAGTTTAAACTTTGCAGGGATCTCAAACTTCTCGAGACGTGCAGCCTTTGCTGCCGGTATTTGATCATAAGATCATCAGCCAATACATACTTATACAAACTGTGATCAGTTCTAAACAAATAAGCAGGAAAAAGAGATGATGCATATTTGCCCTTCCCTTTAATTTCTCTCATCTAGTGTGACTTCTCGTTTTCATGATGGTGTTAATTAAACAACATAAACCATTTTATATATAGCATATTATCTTCTAAATAAATGAAAGAAAATTGTCATTTGAACCTCCAGCATCCACACTAAGAGAAGAACGTGTAAAAATAAGAACAACTAATACAAGCATGGCGTGACAATTATTGTACTGAAATATGGAAGTCGAATGAACATATCTTCCTTGCATAATGTGTTTATTGTAGCTGAAGCTCAAAGAGCACAGAATGGGTACTTTTATAAGTGTGTCATGCACACAAGATGTGAAAAGTCAGCATATTTTATCCCTTGCTCGGGTGCCCAATCTTCGATGGTGGCTTCCCAAGCCACCACTACAGCAACACAGGAGCTATGGAGAGGATCAGCATGTATCATAATATTGGGGCTAACACTTGAAGCAGCCTAAACCTGTAGAGCAATGTACCAATAGCTGAGAAAAAAAATTAAATTGTACAAAAACCTGCAGAGTCGAGCAACAACATTATTACCTTTCCTAGGGAAACATACTCTCCGTGCTGAAGTTTGACTATGCCTTTTTTTATGATCAATTATCTCGAGGCAACCATGAGCATGAAATTTCCCAATGTCACCTGTATATAAGAACCACCTCATGCCTTTCTCATCAACCTTTTAAGAAGAGAAGGTTAGTTTTTGAATGTCCCACAAAATAATATAAGCAGAGAACCCCACAATCCATTACCTTGTACACTTCCTCGGTTTTCTCTTCATTTTTGAAGTATCCTACGGTAACTTTTGGCCCACCAACAACGATCTCCCTTCTAGGCAGTGGAGAATCAATCGTTAGATATCCACCCTTGGGCAAATCTATCAAGTAAAACTCAACTTGAATGTGACAGCAACAGTAGTTTGCTAATTTGTTGAGGCCATCAAATAAATTACACTAAAAGCATAGGGCACGAGGAATTTCCAGTTGCTAGTAAAAGAAGTACAAATAACTCGAAAACTATGTGGCTAAAGGAAACAAGTGAACACTATATGGCGTCATATCCTGGAGAAAAGATTCAACTACATAACAGTAAAAGTTACACGTTGTGACCCAGGAAATTGGAAATTCATCTAACACCTCCAATGATGTATAATGACAGTGAACAACTTAGTAATGTCATTAGCATCCTAATACATATGAACATATGAAGTGAAATATTCCTATTTGTAGTTTACCTTGATATATGAACAAGGCAGTGGGGCACCAACACGACCAACGGATGTATCATTCACTTCACTAAATGTCCCACCAGCACAGGTCTCAATTAGACAATATCCCTGGCCTATAGGTGCTCTGGAAAACATAATATGTTAGCGTGTAGTAATATGCAAATCTAAAACATAAAAGAAAGAAAGGGGCATGCTACAGTATCTACCAAAAAATGCCACGGGATGAGGATCAGTATAATATTTACCAAGTCCATATGAAGTAAATAGTGATACAAATCTTGGCACATTCATCATGTAAAATAAGTGAATCATCACTTGATCTAAAAGAAACTTAATTCAAAGTTATTGCATGGTTTAGATAATTAGACCATGTGTATGTATATATGTATATTTTAGGAGACAAAAAATATATTATGCGTGCATGACTATTTGAGAAGTAGAAAAAAAAATACATGGGCAATATAGTTAAGTCCAACCAGGACAATAGACAAGAAAAAATCAAGCAGATGATCCTCGTATTGGACAGAGAGGTGGAAAATTTCTCTTTTCCTTCTATCAGCCCAATTTCTGGAAACTATTGTCGCATTGTGCTCTCAAGGATGCGGAAGAGAGAGAGAGAGATTCAATTGGGAATACACGAAAGAGCATTGTGGTGTGAGAGAGAGACTCTACACAAAGGAGTATTGACATGCTGAAATCCTGAGAATGACACTACAACTACGAGATCTATAATGATTAGGTTGAAATTCACAGTTTTGCAACAAACCAGACAAGTAGAGTTACCAAGTCCACACATATTTGTCCACTTAAATCTAAAGTATGGTTCGTGACCATAGAGATTTAAAATGAGATTAAAATTACAGAAGAAAAAATACATAGATTTCAAGCAAATCAATCTTTCTTATCTAGCACTCAGTTGAAATTTTGCTAACCACACTGACTATCTCAAGACGTATGTCAATGTGAGTGTCAGCTGAAAGAGGAGCATCTCCAGATAGTACAAAACGGACACGACCATCCATAATTGCTCTTATTTTTCTAAACACCAGAAAGATCCAGAGAAGCCTCTCCAAATCCCATGCCCTAAACCAGCTTCCATTTACAGCAGACAGTTGACGAGCATGTTCCAAATTGAAGAATTTCTTGGATAATCCACTTGTAGCATCTAACTGAAGATATGCCAAAACTTAGTAACTAAATGCCAAATTGCAAAACTAAAATGAAAATTTTATAAAGCTTTTCACTTGTAATAGAAGGCTTACAGACCTTGCTCACACCATCTCGAACACGATCAAGAATTGCCCGGACACAAGCCAGCAGGGTAGGCTTGAAAAAGCTCTTAATAATATTCAAATTACTCGACATTCGAGTGATAACTAATATGCTGTTAAGTAAGTTAAACTATCAAGTTCGTTCAAAGAAAGTGGTGGAAATCAATTCTCGTAACTGATTAAAACAGACATAATCTTCTTAAGTAGAGAATATCAGATAATCACACTAGGAATCATACCAAATTAAACATGTACAACGTTCCACTATATGGATACATAGTGTAGAAAATTTTTAAACTAATCTTCAACAACCCAGTACTTCTGCTGGTTTACATTATGACTTCAATGTCAGTGCCAAGAGGCAATTCAGGTTCAACTTGATGTCTTGACCAAGCCTTAGTACATCAGAAAAGGATGTAAGAGTGATAGAGATAAATGGCAGCAATCTACAAAAGTCTATCAAAGGCGTAGTAAACAAGCTTCCAAAGACCAAGCTCTGATTTGGCATACTCTAGAAGACAAAGATCCTTTCTGGGAGTTGGCATAATTAGAGGTGTTTTAGTAATTTAGCAGGAGATTTTCTGATTTAGTATTTTAGTATTTTAGTAGTTGTCTAAAAGTTAATTTAGAACTTGGCTTCTATTTTGATTTGGGTTTGTGTTTTAATTTTGATACCAACAGCTACACTATTAGAATTAAGTTAGAATTGTTAATTCTTTAGGAAATAAGAGGTAAATCCTAGTCAAAATAGGATTTGTCTTTAGAGTCTATAAATAATGTTGTTCTCCACAAGGAGAACATAGATTTCAGCTTAATAAAAATTTCCAGCAGACATTGTTGTCTTCTAAAGGGTTGTGTGATGCAATCTAGTCTTGGGTGTGATGCCTAAAGGTGCCTAGGAGTAATTCCTAGTGTTTCCTAATCATTATTTTCTTGATTTGCACATTTTCCAGCAATTTTTCTTTAGTTTCTGTTCTGAATTTACACATTTCCTGTGGTTTTTTTGCAATAATATTGCAACTTTAAAGCTTAAATCTATTCTACAAGTTTGACGGCCTAGCCCACAGTTTGTGCTGCGTCAAATTGGTATCAGAGCAAGGTTTTCCTAGGACGACAAGAAGTGGTCAGAGTTTTAGGCCACGATACACCGACAAGGAACGGGATGATCTCACAGATCTAATTTTGCAGAAGAGGTGACTGAGATTGAAGCAAAACTCTCTGAGATGGATAATTCTAATTTTCAATCAAAACCAACAGCTGAAACTAACGGTTCAAGTGGATCTGTGTTCTGCAACAAAGAACAATGGGAAAAATCCTGTGATTCCAATTATCCAGGAAGATACAACACACCCACAAACTGGTGGAGATGTTCTTGGGCCAAATCAGCACCTTGAGAGGCCACAAGCTTCTCTTCTGGAGATGGCAAACCAAATTATACAATCTGGAAGGTATGGAAGGTGTGATAGGCAAGATATTTATAAAACGGCTGGAGATATCACCAAAAAAGTGAGAGCTGATATTCCAGATTTTGACGGAAGGATTGATCCTAAAGTTTTTTCTGATTGGCTTGCTACTTTGGAACGTTATTTTAATTGGTATGATATGATTGATGAAAGGAAAGTCAGGTTCATCATCGTGAAACTTATTGGACAAGCTCAAGTTTGGTGGACAGGAGTTGAATACGATCGTCTACTTCAAGGACAAATAGGCATGAATTGGAAAGAGATGAAGCTGCTTTTAAAGAGAGTATTTGCCTGAGCAATATCAATACGATCTCTTTGACGATCTTACTAGTTTAAGGCAAGGAGGGATGACAGTAATTGAGTACATGAGCAAATTTGAAGGGCTGAAAATTCGCTGTGGAGGATCTGAAAGTCCATATCAATCTTTAGCTCGATTTAAGTTGGGTTTAAGGCCTGAAATTTGCAACCAATTTATAGGACATCGAATTTGCAATGTTAATGACGCATTCCAGTTGGCTTTACAATTTGAGAAAATTCTACGGCAACCACCTATTCGGAAGCTCACCCCTCAAACCGGGGAGACAAACACCAAAATGTTTGCTGCAACAGGAAAATTTTACAAGCAAGCAAATCCGCAAGCAACCTACAAGCCTGCTGATCCTAGGAATAAAGCTCCCATCTATGTTACCCGGACTCGCCCTTCACCCCCGGGCGAGTCGTGTCGACACGGGACCACACGGGTGCGGGTCGGGGGTTGGGATACGTGCCGGAACTGGAATGCGTCATTAACCTGTCTCTTTACACATCTATAAGAGGGAGAAGAAGATCAACTGGTTTTTGCCGGTTGCTGTCTTGACGTTGATGATTCAGCTTCTATCTTGGGGGGAGAGAGGAGATCTAAAGCTGCTGTAGCCGATCGGCTTCTATGGTGGGAGGAGAGAGGAGATCTAAAGCTGTTGTTCTGCTGTCGGTTACAGTTTTGCCGTAGTGGTGATGTGCTGAAGCTTAAGGAAGAAGATGAGAAGGTTTGAGGGAGGCGGCTGTGTTTTAAGATAGAGATAGGTTTCTAGATCTTATAAAAATTGCAACTAAGCCCCTGTACAATTCAGATTAAGGATGGGTGTTTTAGGTGTGGACTCAAGGGTTATAAGCTTTTGAGTGTCCAAACAAAAGAAATCTGCATATAGATGCTGAATCTGGAGAGAGGGACAATCTTGAAGCTGAGGAAGATGAAGGTATGAATTACTTAGATGATATGACAAGGCTTAAAATTGATGACTTAGAAGAAGCAGAAGAAGATGCATCTTATCTTTCAGTTGTTAGACGCATACTTGCTGCAGAAGCGGAAGAAGATACATCTTATCTTTCAGTTGTTAGACGCATACTTGCTGCACCAAAGTCACAAAAGGAAGACTGGAGGAGGGTTTCAATTTTCCAAACATTAGTTTGTTGTGGAAAAGAGACTAGAAAGCTTATCATTGATGGTGGTAGTTGTATGAATGTTGTTTCTAAATCGACTGTGGAATGACTGAAATTACCTACAGAGCCACATCCAGAACCATATAAGGTTGCATGGATTAACAGCAGCTCTATTCCAGTGACGAAACGATGCTTGGTTTCATTGAAGCATGGACCTTACTCTGATTCTATATGGTGTGATATCATTCCAATGACAGTTGCACACATTGGTTATATGATTGAGATGTGGAACATAATGGGAAGGCAAACACATATTCGTTCAAGTTCAATGACAAGCACATTGTTCTAAAGCCTTTAAGCACTGAAACTGTGAAGAAGTACCAAGAGCCAAAATCAGCTAAGGAAGAAGATTCAAAGCCTAAGAAGGTGATTGAGAAGAAAAAAGCTCTTCAAATTCTTAGCAAGAAACCTTTTGAAAGGGAAACAGGTAAGGAGCAAGGGGTGGTGTTTGCTCTCGAATCCAAAGAAGTAAAATTTTCAACAACTATTGACTTTGAAGTGGTACCTCCAAAAGTTAAGAAGTTGTCAGATTTTTCTGATATTGCACCTGAAGATTTACCAAATGAACTACCTCCTATGCGTGATGTTCAACATGCAATAGACGTCATATCGGGTTCACAACTCCCTAATTTGCCGTCTTATCGAATGAATCCAAGTGAAGCTGCTGAACTTAAAAGACAGGTTAAGTAAGTTAAGTCCTTGTGCTATACCAGCATTATTAACTCCAAAGAAAGATGGAACATGGAGAATGTGTGTTGACAGCCGTGCTATCAACAAGATAACAATCAAGTACTAGTTCCCAATTCCAAGACTTGATGATATGCTTGACATGATGGCTAGATGAACAGTTATACCAAGATTGACTTGCAGAAGGGGTACTATCAAATAAGGATACGACCAGGAGATGAGTGGAAGACGGCTTTTAAGAACCAAGGATGGTCTCTACGAGTGGCTGGTCATGCCTTTTGGTCTTTCAAATGCTCCCAACACCTTCATGAGAGTCATGACACAAGTATTTCAACCCTTTATTGGTCACTTTCTGGTTGATTATTTTGATGGCATTCTAATTTATAGTAAGACCAAGGAGGAGCACATTGTTCATCTTCAGCAAGTAATGAGAGTTCTTCGGCAAGAAAAACTATATATAAACATGAAAAGTGTTGTTTTATGAGTTCCAGTGTGGTATTCTTGGGTTTTGTTGTCTCTAATAAAGGGATAGCAACTGATCCAGAAAAGGTGAAGGCCATTATTGAGTGGCTAGTCCCTACCACTCTACATGAAGTCCAAAGTTTTCAAGGGTTGGCCATATTCTACTAATTGTTTGAAGAAGGGACAGTTCAACTGAACAAGTTCTGCAACCAAAGCTTTTGAGAAGCTGAAGAAAAGAATCACTCAAGCTACCTGACTTCTCTAAGGTGTTTGAAGTGGTGGACATGTGACGCTACTAATGTGGGGATTGGAGGAGTTCTTAGTCAAGAAGGACATCCAATCGCCTATTTTAGTGAAAAGCTAAGCGATGCAAAACAGAAATACTCTACTTATGACAAGGAATTCTATTGTGTGATTCAATCAATTCGACATTGGCATCATTATCTTGTTTACAAGGAGTTTGCCTTGTACTCTGATCACGAGGCTCTTGAATATATAAACTCTCAGAAGAAGTTGAGTCATCGATATGGTAAATGGTCTTCTTTCTTGCAGCAGTACAACTTTGTTATTAAACACAAAGCTGGAACTGAGAATAAAGTGGCTGATGCGCTTAGTCGCGTGCATCTTATCCTTACATCTATGGCTATTCAAGTGGTGGGCATTGATTCTATCAAGCAAGATTACTCCACTTGCAAGGATTTTAAGGTCATTTATGAAGGTTTAGCGGCTGGACAACAAGCTAATTATGCAAATTTTTCACTACATGATTGTTATCTTGTCAAATGAGGAACTCAACTTTGTTTGCCAAGTACTTCTGTAAGGGAACAAGTAATCTAGGAATTGCACGGTGGTGGTGCCGCAGGACACTTTGGGCGTGATAAAATGATTCTTATGGTTCAAGACCGTTTCTACTGGCCAAGCTAAGACGAGATGTTGGCAAAACTATTGCCCGTTGTCGGGTTTGCCAGCCAGCTAAGGGGCGCAAAAAGAATACAGGTCTTTACATGCCATTACCCAAACCATATGAGCCATGGCAAGATTTGAGCATGGATTTTGTCCTTGGTTTACCAAAAACATTAAGAAGCTATGATTCTATCCTTGTGGTAGTGGATCGATTCTCTAAAATGGTTCACTTTCTTCCATGTCCTAAAAACATCCGATGCTATCCACATTAATAAGATTTTTTTCAAAGAAATTGTTAGACTTCATGATTTGCCAAAAACTATTGTTTCTGACAGGAATGTGAAGTTTACAAGTTATTTTTGGCGAACGTTACGGAAGATGCTGCAGGTACAAAACTTAAGTTTTCTTCTTCTTTCCATCCACAAACTAGTGGACAATTAGAAGTTGTTAATCGCAGCTTGGGAGATCTTCTTCGATGTTTGGTTGGCGATCATGATTCTAGTTGGGATCAAATTTTACCGATGGCTGAATTTGCTTATAACAGTTCGGTAAATAGATCTACTGCTTATAGTCCTTTTGAGGCTGTAATGGGTGTTAATCCTCGCAAACCAATTGATTTGCTTCCTTTACCATCTAGTGTGCGTCCGAGTGTTGAAGCTGAAGCTTTCTCTAAGCACATTCTGGACATACACGATGAGGTTCGAGACAGAATTGCTATCAGCAATGAGAAATACAAATCTCATGCGGATTTAAAGAGGAAATTTGCAAAATTTCAGGAAGGGGATGAAGTTATGGTCCGTATTTGTCCTGAATGGTATTCCAAGGGTGTTTACAAGAAGCTGCACAATGCAGGACCTTTCAAGATTCTCAAGAAAATAAGCTCCAATGATACCTTCGAATTAACAGAAGATATGGGCATCAACAACATCTTCAACATTGAAGATTTGATTTCTGATGTTGGACATCAAATTGATCCAGGGGAAAAAGTTACTACAGTTTCCTTTCCACCTACCGTTCGCTTGCGCTAGAAAGTATATGATGTTCTTGACCATCAACTTGTGTCAACTAGAGGTGGTGGCTACCAAAAGTATCTTATTCATTGGAAGGGGTGTCCACGTGCAGATTGTACATGGATTACTGATATAGAATTTAGGCAGTTAGATCCTGATTCTTATGAAAGGTATCAAGCTTTTAACTCGGGGTCGAATTTTCTCAAGCCGGGGAGAGATGATAGAGATAAATGGCAGCAATCTACAAAAGTCTATCAAAGGCGTAGTAAACAAGCTTCCAAAGTCCAAGCTTTGATTTGGCATACTCTAGAAGACAAAGATCCTTTCTGGGAGTTGGCATAGTTAGGGGTGTTTTAGTAATTTAGCAGGAGATTTTCTGATTTAGTATTGTCTTTAGTATTTTAGTAGTTTGTCTTAAAGTTAATTTAGAACTTGGTTTCCATTTTGATTTGGGTATCCATTTTAATTTTGATACCAAATTAGAGTTAAGTTAGAATTGTTAATTCTTTAGGAAACAAGAGGTAAATCCTAGTCAAAATAGGATTTGTCTTTAAAGTCTATAAATAATGTTGTTCTCCACAAAGAGAACATAGATTTCAGCTTAACAAAAATTTCCAGCAGACATTGTTGTCTTCTAAAGGATTGTCTCTTTAGTTTCTGTTCTGAATTTACACCTTTCCTGTGGTTTCTCTGCGACAATACTGCAACTTTAAAGCCTTAAATCTATTCTACAAGACTGACGGCCTAGCCCACAGCTTGTGCTCCGTCAAAGAGTCCAGCTAACACTAGTAGAAAATGATGCTGAATTCGAGGGAAGCTCATCATCCATGTTTATTATACGTTGTACCGTGTCAAGTTTGCACTTCTATCTATAAGTTTCTTCAGTTTTTTGTATGCCCACAAATAACAGTCGTGACCTCAGGCTGACAAATGGATAGAAATTTGGAGTAAGATAATATGACTTCGATAATTATAAGAAAATTAAACTGGTGATGAATCTTCAAAATGCACTGTTATATAAGAACAGTGAACTCTTTCCTTCATGAATATATTTTGAATATGAAGTCCTATGAATAACAGCAGCGGGAACAGAAAATTCCATCTGAAAAATGTGAGTCAGAAGCTTATAATCTAACATAATAGGGAGTAAAATTTTCATACTACAACAAGGCAGCATCAGAAATCTTATTTCTGTTCAGATGCATGCAAGAATTCTCAATATAACCACCAAAAAACTAGTAAATAGTTACAGAATTATTTCAAGCCTAAGTACTAGCTCCAGAGTATCATAAACTGTAAGCTAAAGTTATGGTACTGTGTATCAAACAATCAGCAGTTATAAACTCTAAGCTCTACCAGGAATATGCAAGCCTTAGAAAGCCTACCAAGAAAGTCAGAATCTATGGCGTGCTTATGACATCTTAACTTTACGATAACTTAAGCTTTTGAAAAACTTGGGAAAAAATGAAACTCAGTTGTAATAACATCCTTAGTGCAGGTTAAAGCAACTAGTTGCATCCGGAAATGATTCAGGAAAAGTTGTACTCTTGACAGGATTACTGTTCATGAGTTAGTGTGCAAGTTCACTCTAGCAGTCCTGTGGTACATTTGTTTTAGAAAACTTTGAAATAATTTCCTTTTGCTAGTTAGCTTAGAACTCTATATCTATCCACTCCCTTTTATTAATGACTTGGGAGGTCAAAGACTACTACTAGATCAGGACTCTAGTTTAGGTAGACTTTTGTTCATATACCTTTCAGCTTTATACACTTCAAATCAATATTAGCAAGATATCATAGTAACAGACAATATTCTCCGAGTAGTGAGACATTTGTCTTCATTTGTGCATTTAAGACCTTGTACATATAAATGTGACTCTAGGTTTAAGCATTTCAGCAAAGATGTCACCTGGGCAGTTGGGGCATGTCACACAAGTGAATACATGAGGAAGTGGGAGAGACATAGAGTCAGACCTCATTTAGTCAATGACAGAATGCTTCTTCCCCTGGAGATGCATAGATGGTCACAACAGTTATATTGCGCCTGAAGAAACCCTGATTAAGAACACCCCAATTATAGCAGTAGCAAATGTTAGATATAGAAAACAATATTACATCCTCATCAAAATAAGACAGTGCAAGAAATGCGTACGAAAGCATGTAAATTAGTAAAATCAGCTGCATGTTTCGTGAAAAATAGTGACTTTGGGATAAGACTCTTAGAATGTATAAGATTTGTAATGTGCCATCAAAATGTATCGGAAAGGAGTCAGGGATGTTGGTATTGGTTTTTGATCCAGCAGAAAAATCTCATACCTGCAGTGCAATAAACCATTCTTGCCGTGTATCAGCAAAGATGGCTACACATTCTTCAGTTCTATATCCAAGTTGTACTAAACCAGAGGCGAATAATATTGCATACAGCTTCAAAGGCTTGGCCAAAAGTTAACCACTTGTAATCACCCAAATGAAGCTTCGCAAAGGACCTTCCATCTTCGGATGTTTCAATCTCTCTGGAAATTAACTTCCTAGTTCCAAGTAACCTCTTGGCAAAATGCTGCTTGCATGCTTGCTCAAAAAGCTCTGCAAGATTGGTGATCCCTTCCCAAGCCATTTCCACTGAAGAAGTAACCTCGGTTTCGGATTGTATAACCAGGTTCCCCACCAACATCCACCGGAACACCCCATTTTTTTCCCATTCTTCGAGCTAAAGAGAAGTGTAAATACAAGAGGAACTAGGACACCAACAATATAAGCAACCATCTCACAGGTTTTATACACCCGTACAAGAACAACCAAGTTATGGCCCAGACAAGTTAACATCATCCAATCACCAATTGGCGCAGATTTACAACATCGCACATGTATCAACCATCATACAATCACAAAGCTTGCATAGAAGAGTAATTCACAGCCTTCAATAGCAAACCAACAGGAAGGTATTATCACAAAACAATGAGCAAAATAATGGCTGAATAACGAAAATTATCTTCAAACACAATACAATCTGCTCCTGTATCAGAGAATTAAGGTAAAGCAATTCCAAATGGTTCCATGTCATTACAAGTACAAATTATTTTTAGTTACAACCAGTTAAGGGAGCAATAAATAGTTAATTTTCCCTCTGAAGCAAATGACAACATGAAAACAGAAAAAAAAATAATAATACAATAATTGTTGACAATCAAATACTATTACATGATTCCATCATACCAAGAAAGGGATGGTGCCAAGGGGAGACGACCAGATATGAAAGAATGCAACCATGAACGAATGTGATTCCAACACAAGATTGACGGAGAAAGAACAACATCAATGACTAGAAACAACATATAATCAAGTATGACCCTATAAATAAATAAAGAAAAAGAAAAAAAAAGCAGATAATCTCTGCTAGCTAAAGCTCTGTCTTAAGTGATTAATACACAAACTCTATCCAAACTTCTGCAAGAATGAAAAAGAATCAATTTATACACCAAAAACCAAACATAGTCTCAAATTCTAGACGTCAATGCAATCCAAATAAATCAAATATAGTCAAACAAGGTCAAAAACTACAGCAAACGCATCATTATCAATAAGTGAACAAGTAAAACAAAACAAAAAAATGATAGAACACTCAAAACTATACATGTCAAAATCAAAGAAAAAACTGAAACTCCTGAACAATTAAAAGAACCAACAAAAACCCATTTCAAAAAAGTGATAAAAATGCATAATCAAAGGAAATAAGGGTATCATACCTTATTAAATTGGAAACTTCTTGAACTGACCCAAAAAAACAAGAAAAATCAATTCAGATGCTATTATGCATCAGAAATAGCTTCAGAAATATGGGATAGGAGTAATGCTAATTAGAAGGTATCAGAGGATGCTAGAGAAGGACAACAATGGCTTAATTAGGGAGTGTAAAAAAGGGTTGTGTTTGGGTTTTGGCCAATGGATCAAGGCAGTGGCAGACTGCAGAGGTTTTTGGGGGACTTTGGAGTTTCATAAGTGAGAGCTGTGAATTTGTGCACAAAAGTGCAAGTATTTCATGTTTTTTTTTTTGTTTTTTGGGCTCTTGGGATTGTTTTTGGCAGAGAATTTTTTTTGGTTTGGATCATCCACGTGGAGATTGTGATGAATGCTGTTGAAATATGGAAAACTGAACTGAACGAGAGAGAGAATTCACCCGTGCATTGCACGGTTAGTATTCTATCAATATATATATATATATATATATATATATATATATATATATATGATTTTCGGGTTAAAATTACAAAAATATCCTTCACATTTGCAAAAAAATCTTTTCTGTCCCCACAATTTAAATGATGAAGATTCGCCTCTCATATTTTTAAAAGATAATCAATTTTGTCCCTTATATTTAAAATATCCCAACTTCGTCCATTTCATTTTTAAAATGTAGTAATTTCACCTCTCATGATTTTCAAAATGCATCAATTTCGTTCCAACACAAAATCAAATTTTGATTATTTTTGCAATGTAGCATTAATTTTTGCCAAAAAAAAGCATTTGAATTCTTAGCAAAATTTAAAATATAAATCTACATAGACTATGCAGAACATTTAAAAGGTCTAATCAAGTCTAGAAATTAACCACATAAAAACTAATCAAGCATCCAACAACTAAGATAGACTCTTACAAATAGAATTGTCTACCATCAATCTTTTTTTATGTCATACCTGAGGTTCCTGACCCCCCGTGAGCCCAAGTATATGAAGGGATCTATGGACACTGAAACGGTAGAATCTCTTCCCTAAAAAATTTTTCCCCCAAGATTGTTAAAGACGCTACTGCTTATGCAAAGAAATATGACAATGATAATTCCACACACGTCTACCTTGACAACACCCCTCTCCTAGCAAGCTCACTCAATTTCTTACCCCTTGGCCATTTGCTCAAGGGGTATGGGCCATCTACTTCCTAGGACGTTTCTCCCTAAAGTCCCTAAGAGGAAGAAGTTTGCACTTGCAGCTATCGACTACTTTACCAAATAGGTAGAGGTGAAAGCTATCACTAATATCACTCATTATCAAATTTAGTGACATTTTTGGAAATCCATTATCTACATGTTTGGTATATCCAAAGCACTAATGCTAGATAATGGAAAGCAATTTGATGCTGCTCTCTTCTAGAATTTGAACTCTAATCTAGGAATTGAAAATTTCTTTAATTTGACAATTACTCGCAAAGGAACGATAAGGATCATCTTTCAAGGGATCAAGAAGAGGTTAAATGATGCTAAAGGACACTAGATAGAGAATCTAGTAAGTGTACTTTGGCCTTATAGGAACACTTACAACTACCAATAGAGATACCCCTTTTAACCTCTGTTATGGTAGTGAGGCATTCATCTTGGTAGTAATTGGCTTGTCGGGATCTAGAGTTCATAACTTCAGTACTTAAGAAATGAAGAAGACTTGGCCAACCTGGATCACCTAGTTGCCTAAGAAGCAAGGTATGAGGTGACCCAAGATGCAGATTAATAAATGAAAAGTTTCATACTTCTATAATAAGCAAGTTAAAGGGAGGAAACTGTGGATAGGAGACTATGTCACACGAAAGACTAAAGTCGGATAACTAGAAGAATGAAATAAATTGTCTCCAAAGTGGGAAGGACCCTGCGAGGTTGTGGAAGTGTACTTCTATATATTGTTTATAAGTTACGAACTAAATATACTTGGCTTATTCCTCGACCCACGAACACTAAGAATTTCATTTGATTCTACTTTTAAAATATCATTGCTCAACTTTTTTTTAGGGAATATTTGCAAAGAAAATCCATGATGTATCACCTGAGTTGTATAATTCATCACTAACTCCTCTAAAGTATCCATAATTTACTAATGGAAGTCTCTCTTTCTATTGCAATCCCCAAAGGATAAGGGTTGGAATCTCTTTCATGACATCAAAACAGAAGTTGCGGAGAAATGCTAATTCTCCTAATAATGGCATGAAATGTAGGAAAAAAATACCTTCTATAAAAATCCCTTAGGTAATGGTGTGTCTTAATTGACTATTTAAAAACAAACTTCTGTAATAACGAAGAGTTTCAAAGTTGATCTTCAAGAAACACCTTGACCAGTCAACTACTTAGCACCTAACTAAAGGTTAACTTTGCCTCTAGACAACTTATCACCGAATTAAAGGTCTAACTTCACCTCTATATAACTTAGTGCCCAATTAAAGGACCAACCTAGCCTATGGGCAACCTAGTGCCTCTAAAGAAGCCAATTTAGCCTCTGACAACCTAACACCTACTAACAAGCCATATTAGCCTTCGAGAAACCTAGTTGTAATTGTCAATCTTAGCCTCCAGGCAATTTGTTGCCTCTTGGTCTTCTATCTGACTTTCTTCTGGTCCTCTAGGTTATTGAGTAATCAAGGGCATTAATCAATTAGTACTTGCACATGCCTTGGAAAAATTGAAAATCTAAGTCGACAAAATAAACATAATCATGTATACAAACCCTATGGCAGGGAGCTTCTGTGCTATAGCCCTACTAGAAGTTCTACTCAAGCTCACTTCCCTAGACTGACACAATTGTCTTAAATATCAATATAATTGATTTCTCTATAGAATGGATTTCTTTGAGCCATCAATTCCATTATTGTTTGCCTCTTAGTAAGGAACATACATATAAGCAAATTCAAAGCAATACATACAAACTAACAATGGTTCTAGCAGACTGTATTATTAGCTTCTATGCCCTACTAGAGTAGGAAGACAACTGCCAAGGCAATAAAATAGCAAAGATAAAAGAAGAGTTGAGGCTGAGATAGAATTTTCTAAAAATTGTTACAAGTCTGAAAGACAAAATTACTGACGAAGAATACTTTGATTGAAAAAAAAATATAGGAGCTTGTACAACTGAAAGGCCTAAACTCCATAACTAACTACCAACTAATCCTACTACAGAGGAAGAAAAAGTTTCTTGTTCTATAAACATATACATCAAATGGGATAGTCTACTAGTTAGATTCATAGTACAAATTCGGCCAGTAGATCAATGACAAAGAAAGGAAACAACAGAGTAGGCTTAAGCCTTACTATGTAGAGAAACCTTCTCATCACAAGCATCCCAAGTTGAATTAGCTTCATATCCCCTTCCTTCTCTGATCGATGTTAATAATATCACTCAAAGAATGTAAAGGCCTTGATCCTTGGCTAAAGTTGACCATGACGAAGTTCAATCATTTATACTTCGATATCTAGGGGGTAACTAAATATCATCAGTACACAATGCTAACTCCAAAAAAGAAGGTAAGAATATGCAGGAAAATTCAAGCCACCTTGTGTGATATTCTCCGAGAACTTGGTAGAGTTCAATTCCTCCTTGTGAAAAGGATCATGTATATCATTAAAGGAATCAAAAGGGTTCTTGAAAAAAGTTGTTTTTTACTCGTCCAATTCCTTAGTTAATCTAGAAAGTTTATTCAACATAATGTTGTTAGGCGGGAAGAGACACTACTAAGAAAAAAAGCTTTTAGCAATGAAAGTAGAGACGATTTTTTTTATCAAAATTCCATTGTTAATGGGATTACTAATGGATTTGGCAATGGAAAAAATTCATTTCTAAATAACTCATGGCTAACAAGTAGCCATGGATTTAGAAACGGAATTTGCTATTGCAATTTAGCAATGGAATTCTGTTGGTTCTAAGCAATAGAATTTTTTGTTGACAGTTAGCAATGGATTTGTTGTATTGCTAAATTAGCAACAGAAAAATCCATAGCAAAGTGCCAATTAGCAACAAAAAAATCCGTTGCAATTTTTTTTAAAAAAAACCAAAAAAATAAAAAAATCAAAATCGTCATATTAAACTAGAAAATCCCAATTGAAACAACAGTAATTAACATTAATTTGTTCATTTCATTTAAAAAAAGAAAAAAAGAAAATTGGAACTAAACAGACTAATACTTAGTTCAACAAGCATATACCTAAAAAAAATTAACATAACATTAAAATCTAGATCTTTCTCTCACCCCCCTCTCTCTCCTCCTCATCACTCTCATTATCTTCATTGTCATTCTTAGATATACCACTCCCAACCTCTTAATTCTAACTATGATGTCGAATACCAAATTCGAGTAGTGAACAAAATGCTGGCAAGTGTGGAATGCAATATTGTACTATGATGAAGACATCTAGTTAGACACAAGTTCTAAAATTCCATATACTAAGAAGTATAAGTACCAGAAATGCATACTTGATAAAGTTGAAGCTCGATGTCAGCGGACTTAGCATTGTTGATGCATGCTTTGATGCAGCTTCCTTTAGCATGTGCCCTTGGTCTATTGTAAAGATGCCTGATGATATGCATGACTATTCTTCGAGCTTTAGAGTTAAGAGGCAATTCAGACTTGAAACATTTCAATAGCAAGGGACAGTAAAGCACTAAAGCTTGATAGATTCATTCAATTTATATAAACGTTGAAAACAAAAACCCTTAAATTTCACAAGAAAAAAGAACGACAGAAATACAAGAAATAAGAAACAACCATCTTATCAAAGAATATCAAGCATGAACAAGCCATGTAGCATTGTACATAAATTACAGCATGGAAATGTTTTCCAACTACTTTGTGCATGTAACAAACAAAGTCATGACTCTATTTATGAAAGTATAATTCCTTCCAATGGCAAGAAATTTTCTCCAAAGATTTGTATAATGGGAAAGCTTCATTCTACTATAAACAGATAAAGACTCTACCATCCTAATCAAACCAAACCATCTATCACCATGTTTCCAAAATTAGAAGAATGTTTCAACATAACCATACTTGAGATTGTCAATTCAAGAAAGAGAGATAAATAAAAAGAATCTGAAAGACATAAAAAGTAAGATACTTAATTATAAAAGTACTTAATACTACCATTAACACTAAAGCAAATACATTGGTTAGAATTTTTCGTGTACGATCTATTGAAATAATCTCAAAGTAGCTGGAAATACCTAAATCAAGTTTTCTTTATGTGGTGAATGCAAATCCCCATTACTCACTAAAGAATAGTCAATTATATGGGACAAACAAGCTTTATCGATAATGGGGTTTATGACACAAACCCATATTGATACTAGGGCTTATGATCCCCATTACAATTCCAATTACAAATGGATTACAAGGGAAAAACAAGTCAAAATTTAGTCGATAGCCTATCACGTACCAAAGTAAATATTGTGTCACTACAGCTACTAAATTGATTAAAAATGTTTGAACCAACATGTAGATGCTCTATAGTTAAAGGACACAAAATAAAGTCTGTAAGGAGATACCCTTAAGAATTGATTATTAGCTACAGAACTAAAAGACAGAATAAGTGAAAATAACCAATTAGATTCCTTCCCTTGCAGCATTAAAAGAGAGAGCATGGCCAGGCGACAGATTTTCTTCCTTTATACTGTTAACATAAGTTCCCTATGTACATTGCACAAGTGTAACAATTTTGAAAAAATCATAAGAAGGCATAAAGCATTTTAAGGAATATGGGAAATGCAAACCAAAATGTCAAATAAGATCAAGAAGCCTTTAGCAAAAGCATACATACCTTGCCCTACTAATAGTGTTGCTTAACTTTGATGCCAATGTTGAAAATCAAGCTAGAAGTAAAGGAAAAAAAATGAAGATGAGAATAAAAGTATGCATATAAGAATAAAAAATGTCATATAAATAAAGAGGAAAAGGGGGTGGCGATGTATAGGCTTAGTAATGGGTTTTAATTTTTTTTTTTTTAAAAATGAAACCATGCATACTAAAATAGTGGGCATCCTTGCTATAGCAAGGATGCTTACTACGAGCTTCTCACTGCTGCAAGGATGTCTATTGACCAAATTCAATTAATTAATTTTTTTTTTTACAGTTGTAATTGCACTTCCAACTTGCAAAACAAAATATACTTACCTAATAGCCATATAAACTCATTAAAATTAAAACACAAATAATGCAGAAAAATAAACTTAGGTTGCCTCCCAAGAAACGCCATTTATAGTCTTAGCTAGATTGTTGAATAGGATGATTATGTAGTATAACAAAGTGATGCATGGCCATCCTTTTCCTTTTGGCTTCCGTGGATTGAGCTTTACTCCTTTCTTAACCACTAAATACTCTTGGCTTCCGTCATTCATGTGCATATACCCTTTCTTCTTTATAAAATTTGCAATGGTCAAAGGATGCACAAACCAACTTTATGCCTTTCATACCAATATCTCTCTTCCTTGTTCATCTTCACCTTATCTTCAACTTATCTTCAACATCACCTCTACTATGCTTGGTACACCACTTGAATCTTCTTCATGTTAACATTAATGTGTGGTGGTTTATCCTTGGAGAAATCCTTCCATGCGTCCTTCACTTTAGAGCACTTGCCTTCCTTTACCATTGATGCACATCCAACCTATCAACAAAAGGATCCAATGAGTTGGCAACATAACTTTCTTTCAAATTAAAAATATTTTCAAATGATTCAATTACATTAAATTCAATAATTTCATTTTTAACTTTTAGTGCAAACTTCCATTGATTGACATCAATCACGGCCATGAGCGGTGGACAAAAATAGTCTTCCCAATATTAATAGAATATTGGTAGCATCTCTCATGTCAAGAAAAATAAAGGTCCACTGGGAAGGTCAATTTATCCACTTGTACCAACACATCTTTCAATATACTATAAGGGCCGTTTTTGATTTTATCTATCAAATGAAGAAAAAGATGTGTAGAATTGGTATTTGTGATTCCTAATTTATCATAAATTACCTTTGGCATAATGTTGATGCTCATTCCTAAATCATATAATGATCGATCTAAAGTAAGACTCCCAATGTTGACTAGAATAGAGAAACTCTTGGGCTCTTAAACTTTGTTGGCAATCTTCATTGCACAATAGCACTACAATTCTTACTTAAGCACATAGTTCCTCCATCATTCCAATTTTTCTTCTTGGTCAAAATTTCCCTCATGAATTTGGAATAATGAGGCACCTAGTGAGTGCATCAACCAAGGGAATATTCACGTGAAGCTTCTTTATCATTTTAAGGAACTCTGGTGACTTGGTTGTTCTTCTCCATCTTCTTAGGATCAATCCACCTTTTTGGGAAAGGAATTTTTACCGAACAATGTAACTCCAAATGTTCTTCCCATTTCTCAAGTATGCTCTTCTTATTGCTTTGATACTTGACCTCATTCTTTCCATTCTCAATCTTTCCATCACTCTTGACCTCAATTGGGATGTCATCCACTTGTGGATTAAGCTTTTCCACTTGGTCTTTTTTATCATGCTTCCCATCTTTCACAACTAGTTTCCGTTCACTTCTCAAGGTAATGGCATTTCATTCCTCCAATGGACGTTGCTCTCTTAGGTATTGATTCTTTAGGTTCAGGACAGTGTTACTTGGCATGGTACCTTGTCGTCTCTCAGTCAATTGCCTATCTATTTGTCCCATATGGTTCTTCAATTTCCTAAATGACGCCTCATGAACTGAGCAAACATATCCTCTATATTCTAGAAACTTGACCTTGATTTGGTTGTAGGGGTTGATATTGATTTTGAGGTGGCCTAATTGCTTGGTACGGTTGATTTTGAGGGTATGGATTAGATGGTGGTCTAGGTTGTGAAATTTGGGCTTGTTGATGGTTAGGTTGAAAAGAAAAGTTGTGTTGTCGATGGTTGGGTTGATTGTTGTTTCCATTCTAAGAGAAATTAAGATTCCTCCATCCTGGGTTATAGGTATTGGAATATGGATTATTTTGAGGTCATGGATTGAACTATTAATTGTTGACAAATTGAACTTATTCTTGATAGAATGGTTCTTCAATTCCACAATGATAAGTCTCATGATTTCGTCCACATGATTCACAAACATAATGTGGTGAAGAAGTTGAAGCTATGGAATTGACATTCAAATTACCAAGAGTCTTTTCTAAATTTGCCACCAAGGATGTCAAAATTTTGTTTTGAGCTAAAATGGCATCAGTTTAGTCAAGATTTAAAACTCCCCTCTTATCCTATTGAACTAGTTGAACCGCTGCTGCCCGATAGTTAGTAGAGGCACATCACATCAACATTCTTTGGGCCTTCTCAGGTGTTTTGAAGAATAAAGATCCTCCTGTCACAACATCCACAATTGTTTTGGTTTCAAGATGTAGCCCACTGTAGAAAATTTGTACTTGCATCCATAGTGGAATTCCATGACGTATGCAGCATCTCAATAATTCCCTATACCTTTTCCAAGCTTTGCCAAGGCCTTCTCCAACATCCTGTTTGAATGATGTAATTTCAATCCTCAATTTTGCAGTCTTTGAGGGAGAAAAGAATTTAGTTGTGAAACTTTGAGCAAGTTCCTCCCAAGTTGTGAATGTTCCCTTGTCACAACCTTGTAACCAGTATTTAGCTTTATCCCTTAGAGAGAAAGGAAAAGGTGTCATACAGATTGCATTCAATGAAACACCACTAAATTGAAAACTATTATGACTTCTTCAAAATTCATGAAGTGGGCATATGGATCCTTAGTCAGTCTACCCCAAACATGGCATGAGATTGAAGCATTTGAATTAATCTTAGCTGGCCTGATTTTAAAATTATTTACTTAGATAGTGGGCCTGGAAATACTAGAACTAGCACCACCAAAGGTGGGTCTAGTATAATCCCTCAACAATAGTTGTCTATTACCGTTCCTGTTCCCATTCACGGTCTCCTCCTCATTATTGTTTCTAAGAATCTGTTCATTCCTTGGTACATTCTCATTTCCCATAGCTAAATTTTCTTGCTTTTCTTGTTGTCTTTTTTGCCTGCATAAACCCCGTAGAGCTATTTCTATTTCCAAGTCAAGTGGAAGTAGCATTTTATTTCCAAGAGTCATAAACTAGAAAACAACACTAAAACACAAGTTTAACGTACCACTGTAGGAAATTAAATGAACAAAGAATTTAATAAAATCACAGAAAGAGGATGAGAAGAAATTAAACAAAAAATTAAAATTAAAATCTAAATTAGCAAAAATACTAAGCGGCTCGATATTGCCTAGAGATTTGATTCATTCTTGGTAACCGCGCCAAAAACTTGATATTAGTGTCAAACTCTAAATCAATTATTAGCTATGTACTAGCACACGATTTTGCAAGTGCACCGGTGATAACCCTAAGAAATTAGGGTTATTCATTATTCTTTTCGTACGGTTTTTGCACTAGTTTCAGCCTTTTAAATTTATATGCGTTCGTTTTCATGCATTTCTATTTATATGTGTTAATATATGTTTATATTAGTGTTTTAATGTTTATTTAATGTTATTTAACTTATATTTATGTGTTTTTGTGTTTAAGGTTGTGTTTAGGTTGTTTTCCTAATTTCTCCAATAATTAGTGTTTTTTTTGTGCATTCTTGTTTGTCTTTTGTTTATAGTTTTATTAAGTGTTTAAGTGTTATTTTGGAGTTATATTATAAATAATAATGTGTATTTTTGTTTAGGGTCACGTAGGAAAAAATGGTGCATCAATCGGATGTCGAAAGGAAATTTTAGAAGCAAAACGATGAAGCAGTGCAAGTCCGGGCTGAATGCTTGCTTGCTGCAGCAGTGTGCAGGTAGGACTTGGCTACAGCAAGCTTAGCTCACCTATGGCGAGCCTTGTTGAGCTGCTATGTGATATTGGTATTTTTTAGGGCTTCGAATGTTCATTTTGGGCCCATAAATATGCGTTTCAAAACTAATTTAGAGCCCTACGCATTGTAATTCTTAAAACATATAAATAAGGGTCTTTAGGACCTCAAAATCATGTTTTTCTTTCAGCTTCCAATTGGGGGGCTGCAAGATTAGATTAGGATTTTCTTTATTTTTCAAGAAGAGTTGAAGAGGAGGTTCAAAATTGACAACTTTGGACTAAGAACTTATGATTCTTCATTAGAGAAGCACTTTTAAACATTCTTAAAGCTTTGTTATGTTATTTAATTCTTATTTTATGGTTCTTTTATCATTTAATACTTCCTAGGGTTTACATAATTTTCCTTACTTTCAAATCTAATGCTTTCTTTAATTGTTTACGCAGATTAATGGCTAGAGCAATTTAATTACTTTCATAGATTAATTAGAAACTTCTAGTTTTAGTCCTTATATTATTTTAGTTAAATCTCTTCCATTGATATTTTTCCAAATAATATTGAAGCTAAAGAATCGGTAATTGCTAAACCAATCCTTGTGGGCTCGACCTTTACTTTTGATATATACTATCAATCCCGTACAATTGTGAGACATTATCTAGTAAATAGTTAGATTAGGAGATTATAAATTTTATAACTAGATATTACACATATCAATCGGCCGTGTAGCAGTATATGTAATAGAGACCGTTCTCACGAAGAACAAGTGTAGATCAATTACTGAAAACCTAGCATCAACTTGATAAGTTCTTAATTATACTATATTTTATGTGTCAATTACCACGTTTCTATGTGTTGGAAGCAAGATTTGAGTTATTATTGAGCTTAATTTGGTTATTCTTAGATTTTGTAGGGTTAAAATGAAAAAGAGCTGAAAAAGATGGAAAAAGATGAAAGAAAATACTAAGGGCGGAACATGCACGAGTATGAGGCCATTTTCGCGGATGTTGTTTCGTATTTTAAGCATAAATTTCGAGTCCAAACTCCGATTGAGATGATTTTGAATGATTTTGAAAGATATTTAAGATTTATACAACTTTTGTGTTTTGAGTTTTCCAAGTTTCTATAGGAATCTTATTCAAAATTGCAAAGTTGGAAAATGTGTACCGGCAAGAAGCGATTCTGACACAGTTTGGTAGATTCAGCATAACTTTCTTACCTGATCTTCAATTGAGGTGATTCAAGATTTTTTACAAAGCTAAGACATATAGATACAACTTTTATGTTTTGAGTTTTCCCAAATTTGGTCCTCATCAGGGTCAAAATCGAAGCTGAAAGTGAAGCCCAGACACATGGGCTGGGGTTGTGCAGCGCATGTGCGCTGGCAACTTTTCAGCACTGCCTAACACGCACATGCGCTCAAAATTGGCAGCGCATGTGCGCCCGAAGCAGCAGAATTGCGTATTTTTGAGTTTTTGACAGATTTGTTTGCTCGGTTGGACTTTTTTACTTTCACCCGATTTCACGTTCTTATCTGTAGGCATTATTTGTAACCCTAAGTACTCATTATAAATACCCGAAGTTGGGGGAGAAAAAGGGATCGACACTTTTATTTTCTTTTGGCTAGGGTTTTAGCAGTAGAAATTTCTCTTTATTCTTTCATGGCACTTTGTGCCTAAATTCTTTTCTTGGTAGAGAGAATTGAAGCCATGGTCAATTCGACAAAGTTGTGAGACTTCTTGTGCTTGAATTATTCACTTTTATCTCAAGTATTGATTATTTTTTGCAATTAAATTTATGGTTGTTCTTTTTAGCTTATTATTGCTGCAGAATACTAAGTTATTAGCATTAATCTATTGCTAGATTGTTTTAACCGCATGTGCTTAATTCAATCTATAAAGCAAAATTTGATAATTACTGGATTTGTGTTATTGAATTGAGGGAAATTAATCATCTAATTGGCATAACCGCTTGTGTTTATGCTTAAATTAGTCTAATTGTTCTTGTTGATCTATCAATTAAAGCTTCTATTAATTGATCTTTGGTGCGTGTCTGGGTTAATTTAATAGTTAGGGTTAATGGGATCGCGTGTTGAAAATTAACCAACTTTAGAAAGAAATAAGAATCAACTTTGAATTGGTATTCGTTCGGGTTAATTCTTCAATTAGTGCTTGATATAAAATTGAATCATCTTGTGTGTCAAGGATCGACTAGTGAAATTGCCATGGTGGATATGACCAAAACCAAGACTTTTCTTAATTGAATTCTCTTCAGTTATTTCTTGTTTTAATTTTTAGTTAAAAAGCATTCAAAACCCCCCTTGTTCCATTAGCACAAAGATAAACCCCCGTTCTCTGTGGGACGAACTCAACTCACCACTACTATATTGGAGTTGTTAATTTTGGGTGCTTACGACGGCATTGCAACTCGACAGCATATTATAATCACACCAAAATTTTGGCGCCGTAGTCGGGGAACGGTTTGATTTATTTTTGTGCTTTAAATTTTTGTATTTAACAGGGTGTATACTTATTACTTGATATTCTTTTGATCTCCATCATGTTTACCAATTCGCATGAGCTTTATTGTTCCGATTTCATTGTTGAGCAATTACCACCACAACCTTGGTATGATTCCTACACGTATCAATACCATCAAGGATGGATGGATTATCCTGAGTTTGGTTATTCATCACAAGATCTTCCATGTATACATCTAGTTTTGCCACAACAACCTTATACCCAACCTGGTAAGTCTTTGGAAGAATTAATTTATTCTTTAGAAGCTAACACTGTGCAATTTCAACAGGAAACAAGAGCTAGTCTGCAAAGCTTGGAGTATCAGCTAAGTCAACTGAATTCTTCCATAAGTAGACTAGAATCTCAAGTGATTGAGAGTGGAGAAGAAGAAGAAAATGAGCGAGAACTGGAGATGGGATCAGTAGACGACAAGCCTTTTGAGGGTGACTCTAGTTCATTGCCTCTGATGTCAATGCCTCAAGACCTTCCAGTGCAAGAACCAATCAATTGGCTTTAGACTTAGCTATGAAAGAAGCCCAAGAGATTCTAACCACTGTGAAGGATCACCACTTAGCTATTAATAGGGATTGTATTGTGGACCCAGTATACCCCACATTCTGTTATGGATCGATCTTAAAAGTTGAAGATTATGAAGAGTTCAATATCTTCGAATCTCCCAAGGACCATGAGGAAGGGATTAAGTTGGTTTACATAAACGACAATGGGATCAGAGTTGAGTTTTTAACGACAATGTCGTTTATGCAAACGACAATCAACTACTATTTAGATTATTACAATTTAAAATGAGTTATTTTTGGATTTTACTTTTTTCTTAATAAAATAAATTAAACAACGAAATAAACCAAGCAAACTATAGAAGAATAAAATTTTACAAATTGAATGAACTAAACTAATTTGATCAAGAAAGAATTAATTGATTGAAATTATTAAAACTCTAGCTAGAATTAATTGAGAATTAAAGAAAGCAAAATAAAATAAATAATAAAATTCAAACTATGAATTAACCCTAACTAAAATTAATTAATTAAAATAAACTGAAAGCAACTAAATAATTAAAGAAAAAAATGAAGTACAAAGTAATTAACCAATAAATAACAAAGTGCAAGAATCCCCTAAAGATTGTCGCTAGTTCTCCAGTAAATCCATGAATCAAAGAGCAAAAAGTAGAATAAATCCGCTACGAAATTGAAAAATTAAAACTTGTTGAGAATAAATTAAAGTAAAAGTATCTTGAATTGCCTTGGAGAAATCCTAGTGATTGCTCTAAATATATTCTAAAACTAACTAACTAAAAATATTCTAAAGCTAACTACTCTAAAACTAACTAAACTAAAACTAGTTGCTCTAAAACTAGCTACCTCCTTTTGATGAGGAAAGAAGGGCTATATATATATATATATAGTGTAATAGCATGGGCTTTGCAGAAAGAAAGCCAAACTTTCCTTTTCTTGCTGGTATCCAATTTTCTTTTCGTCCAGGGACTTGGCTTCCTTTTTTAATTTCAGAGACTTGGTTTCCTTTTCTTGCAAGCTTCCAAATAATTGTTTCCAACTTCATTGAACTTCCAAAATTGCCCTTCCTACCTACATAAGCAAACACCAAACATTACTAACAACTTTTAATACCAAATTAACACCAAAAATTACCAAAACATGTTAAAATGCACAACACCTAATTTTAACCCAATAACCCTAAATCACACACAAAACACCTAAAATTATGGTTACAAAATATCAAATTTGAGTTTATAATAGATATCAATTAGTCCCAAATTTATACATACAAAAAAACACAAGATTTAGATTTATATAAGCAAACAATTTCAACATAAGGAACAACTAAGGCTTTCTAGGTCAATTATCCATTCTAGATTGTGTATAAGATAAACATATAATTTAGTATAAGAAAAGCAATTAATGAACCCAGAAGCCTAAAGCAATGTATTATGAGTGGTATGTCGACGTTGAATGAAATGCAGATTCAACTCTAGCTAGTTAACTCGCAACAAGTCGACAGATGTTGCTTCACTAAGGATACATGTGGATAAATTCCTTATTTGTGCTAAATAAGAGCTCAAGAAGGTCAGCATTAATGTTGATAGAAAAATAGTCAACCACACAAGCTCAAGAAGACAAAACATACACATTAGAAGAAAATGGCTCAAAAATTTTAAGTCTTGTAAATCACTCAGCCAAGCTTGTTCGTGCCTCTCTCGGAGCCCTTTTTAGCCTTTCCTTCTTGGGGGTCCCATTCAAACTCTCCTTCCAGGAAAGCCCCCAAGCTTCTTTTCCTATGAACACCCTCTAAATATATTCACCTAATAGTCCCTTTTGCCTCTATGTTAAAAGAGATAGAGGGAGAGACAGAAAGAGTGAGAGAAAGCAAAAAGAATATAGGGAACAAGTAAAGAAAATGAGCAGGGACTTTTTTTGTTTTTTGTCAGAATAATACTTGCAACGACAAAAAGGAAAAACATTGCACATATACACATGGGCCTAGATGCCCCTTGCAATATGAATGTGCAAAAGATTGCCTCCCATTAAATTTAGAAAAAATTTCACTTACATCCCTTGTAGTTTAACCATTTTTTACATACAGTTTAAAAATCTACAAATGCCCCTTGATGCTTCCGATATAAGTGTCCAACTGATGGAAATTGCCACCACTAACAGAGGTTGGCATGGACGTTGGCATGGACGCGCTCTAAATATGCGCTTGGTTGTGAAATTTTTAAAATTAATTTTATCTTCTAAAATTATCCATATTAAATTAATTTGGATTAAGAAAGTATATATCTATAAAAATTGGGATAAAAATAAGCCCTAAAAAATTTTGGGTCAATTTTACTAATTTTTTATTTCATCTCTTTTATAACTCCATAAAATATCACATATCTAATTCTTTATTTATTTTGTTTCTTTTTGTGTTTATTTTTTTTATTTAATTTCTTTGTCATTCCATAAAATACGATATGTTTTATTTATATTTCTGCAATTTCTCTAATTATTATTTCATTTCTTTTTCATTTCATCAAATATTATTTGCATTTTCTTGCATTACATGTTTTTAATTTTGTAATTTTCCTAGTTTTATATTTCATTTATATTTTTTCCATCAAATATCAATGTTTTTCGTTGAATCAAAAAAACTTCAACATTTTTCATTTTGTTCCTTTTCTGATTTTTCTAGTTTTTTCTTTGTTTTCTTAAGAAGAAAGAAATAAGTATTCAATAGGGAAAAAAGGCACAAAAGTTTAACTGACCATCATAATGGTTCTATTAATGAATATACTTTATGTCAACTAAACACTTATGCTAGAATCACATAGAGACATTTGTAAGGTTTTAAACCATAAGAAAATTATGCTAAAAAGGGTCAAACAATGGTGATATAAGTAAAATTTATCCTTAAATTTTAAAGTGGTTATAAGGGAGGTCGGCATATCATTCGTGGAGGTAGGCCTGTCAATGGGTCGGGTCTAGACCCGGACCAGACCCGATCCGAACCCGTTTATCCGAGTCTAGATCTATAACAAATTTTGATTATCCAGAATTTTCGATCCGAACCTGTTTAGCTATTATAATAAACGGGTCGGATGTAGATCTTAGTGTTCCGATCCGATTAAGACCCATATTTGATTAAAATTTTTAATATATAATAAAATTATTGTATATTAGTGTTATTTTATATGTATATATATACATATATATTGTGTAAATTACCCATGTAAAATATGTATATATATACATATATATTGTGTAAATTACCCATGTAATTTATATTTAATATAAAATACATGCATAAATATTAATTATGAATTCAATACTTTTGTATAATTAAAAAAAAAAAAGAAGAGAAAATTCTATAAGTTGTAATAGTTTTACATATAATTTTAAAAAATAATAATCCAGACCCTGATCCGGATCCAACAAGACCCGACGGATCCAGATATGGATCTACTTTTGTAGACCCGTCTGGATCCAAATCCGGATTTGGTTATATTAATCGAATCCGGGTCTGGATATGCTAGATCCGACCCGGAACCGACCTGTTTACAATCCTACAATACCATCGAGGTGGCCACTTCAATATATACTAAAAAAAGTTTAAAACATAATATTTTGCACATCATTCGTGGAACGGCTACTCCCTTGGATTTTTTTTCCATTATTATTCAAATAATATTTGAAATCATTATTCAAACATATTTTCTACCACCTTTTATCTCACACATATCACATCTTTAAAAATTTGCTAAAGTACTTATTCCGAATAATATTCTAAATAATGTCCTAAATAATGAATGTCCAAATGGAGTTTTTTTCTTTTGTCCTTTTTATTCTTGGACTCATACAATTATAATAATTCGAGTAATATATCAGTTGCAATACGAAATACACTTGGATCCAATGAGTTAGACGAAGTAGATGCAAATGATAATGTAAAAAATATCTATATATATATCTATATCTATAATCTATCTATTGATAGCTATCTATATCTATAATCTATCTACACCATAACAAAAGAGAGAGTTTGATTTCGTGATTTATATTTTTTTTTTGAAATTTCCCCCACTATAATTTAAATTTAATAACTTTGTTATGTCCCCAAATTTGAATACAGGCTATTTATGTAAATACTAAGTCAAAGAGTAAAAGAGAAATAAAACTTACTTTCAGGACTTCATATTAGGAAATAAATTTGATTGAAGTAAATTTCCTTATATAATTGTAAAAAATTAGGAATGAGTTTTAGAAATTAAAAAGTAGTAATAGAAATGAGTTTTAAAAATTAAAAAATAGTAGGAGATAATTTTTTTTAGAATGAGTTTTTAGAAATCAAGCAATAACAAAAAATAAATAAATTCACTTAGTTTTAGACCCTTAATGAGAAAAAAATCATAAAAATGTACATGGGAAATAAAATTAACTTTTTGAGACTTCATATTTAGAATTAAGTTTGATTGAAGTAAATTTCCTAATAAAGTAGAATATTAGGGTAGATTTAGAAATTAAATATAAATATTAAATAAAGTTATTGAGAACTTAATTGAATAAAATTTCTTATTAAAATAATTACGCATATGACGTATTATCAATATATATATATATATAGGTTGTGGATACATTAGACAATATTTGTATGCAATTAGAAAAACTAACAATTTATTAACAAGTATATTAAAAGAAAAACAAAAATCAGTTTGACAAAAGAAAAAAAAGAAAAAAAGGAAACAAGGTTATTTTAAATGGTTAAATACTATTTTGGCCTTTCAAACTAACCAAAAATTTTAATATGGCCTTTTAAATTAATAAAAACCTTAATTTGACCTCCAAATTGAAAAAAATATTCCAGTATAATCCTCCAAATTTAAAGAGTCTCAATTTGTCCTATAAATTAAAGCAAATGTCCTAATGTGGCCCATTGAACTGAAAGATTCTTAATTTGACCCTCCAAACTGAAAATCTGTTTTAATTTGTGATACAAACTGAAAATATATTCCGATACATCAAAATACCATAACCTTTTAAATGCGCATAAGTTTAAAATATACTTCCAATCTTAATGATTACTTTATCGTTAGAATATTCAACGATTTGATTCTATTGAAATAGTATACAATAGAAAGTTCCATTTGGTATCAATTTTTTCAAGAATAAATTTTAGAAATTATACAAGTATGGGAACATATCTTTTTTAGGATTAGGAATTATGTTAAATAATAGTAGGAATTATATTTTTTTTTAAATAGTAGAACTAATCACCTATAAATCTTCTAGATCTTTAATAGAGAATAATTCTAAATTTTTTTCTATTTTGGATATAAAAGAACAAAGGAAATATAAAATTACTTAGAAAGTATCAAGAACATTTAAATTTGAAAAAACAAAATTTTTATCCTTCATAGATATTGTCAACATCGTCATCTTCCTTCCCCCAATACCATTTGTTTTACCTCTAATATTGTTGTGTAGACTTTGCAATGATGAAAGAGATTTGTTATTTAAAATATGAACAAAAGATTTTGGGTTCTGTATGGTATACCAAAAACAACTACAATATAGAATCTAATTTTTCGATTATTGTTAAACTGATTGGATTAGTATTTAGAATAAGAGATGAAAAATGTGAACCGCATCTTTGTTTTTCTTAAAGACCATACTCATTTTCTTACAGTTCTTACTTCACTTTTAGTTCTATTTTTATGCATTGAATAATTTGTACCTATTTAATCCGAGTTATACTTTACCTATAATCAAAATTAGTTCTAAAATTGTATTAGACTAAAATTCGTAATGTATAATTATTGTCTTCTTACAAAAATTATTGTTATTGCCTTTGGACATGTAAACCTCTAATATTAAATATTAGTGACCGTATAATTACAAACTAAAAAATGAGGATATCAAATCATTTATTCATTAGATTTAATTAAAGTGTAATTTATTTAATAAAATTTAGATACTGAATGAGTAATATCATTTGACATCATATGGCTTATGTGCCTTATTTAATGGCCATAAAGTCTATAGCATGGGATTGTAAACCAAAAATGCCTAAGTATTTCTCTATAGGTTGATAGCTAATGCAGCTATATGTGATTGATTTTATATTCTATCAAATAAAATCCATAATATTGAATATACACCTTTCCATTTACTACTACACATATGGTAGTTTTAATATAATAGACTAATCAATAAATTTCACTTCGTTATTTGCCAAGCAGCAGAATATCTTTCACTTCATTTTTTTCCAATTTTTATGATGTAATTTATATTGTTATGCAAACTAAATATTTAAGAGAGATTTTTATTTCTTAAATTAGAAAATATTGTTTAAAATTTACACACGAATGCAAGTTGGTTCCAAGAGAGTTTTAGGATCTAAGATTAATCAAATACTCAGATGCTTAATATATAAATTCAAAGTTATCAGAATAGAATTTGTATAATTGAAAAGAATAGAGGGTTCCAATAACCTCTAGAAATTGTCAATATTTTCAAACTTACTCCTCTCTTTGATTACTAAAATTATTGAGTGGATGTAAAAATAAACTTTAATACTATTCCAGCCATTTATTGTACTTCAGTTTGATAATCTTTTAAAATTTTCCTCCCATCTTTGAAGTTGTATAGAGTATCAATGAGTTCATTGTTGAATACATCAATAATTTTCAACCAAGGAAATGGACTTTTATTTCTAAATTTGTAAGGTAGATTCATTTTTCATAGGATCTTAAATTAGTCTCTGCCAGTTACAGGATCGGGGCACAATTATTTAGTTTTTATGAAATTATTTGAATTACTAAAGCAAACATATATCTTATGTTTCCAACAAAGTAAATTTAAACAAAATCTATAAAATTTACCGATGAGCAAATATTCCTCTAAACTCACGTGAACTACAAAAAATTATGTAACTTGGTTAAACATTAAGAAGAAATTATATAAGTTGAAAATTAAGTGAACTAAAAAATCAAACAGTTATTATCTCCAAACATATTTTACTATTTAATTCATAGAAATAAAATCAAATAATTAGTATCTCCAAACATATAAAGCACGTGCACCCAAACTAATAATATAATAAATGAGAGAGTTTGATTTATTCATTTAAATTTTCTTTTAATTTTGAAGTTACCCTCACTATAATTTTAATGACTTTGTTATGTCTCCAAACTTGAATGCCTTTTCTATAATTGTTTAGGTTATTATGTAAATATTCCTCAAAGAAGAAAAAGAATATAAAACATAATTTTAAGACTTCATATTAGGAAATAAATTTGATTGAATTAAATTTTCTTATGTAATAGAATATTTGGAATAAGTTTTTGAAATTAAAGAAGAGTAGGAAATAATTTTTTGGAATGGTTTTTATAAATCAAGCAATAAAAAAAATAAAATTCATAAATTTACATATTTCATATATATTTGGGGACCCTTGAAGAGAAAAAACCCTAAAAAGGTAAATAGAAATAAAACTTATTTTTTTGAGACTTCATATTTAGAATTAAGTTTGATTAAATTAAATTTCTTCATAAAGTATATTTTTGGGATAGATTTAGAAATTAAGTATGAATATTAAATAAAGTTATTACAAAAAGAACTTAATTGAATAAAATTTCTCATTAAATGACAATTACTCATATGACTATTATCAACATATATAGGTTGTGGATACATTAATAGACTAGACAATATTTATTTGTAATTAAAAAACTAACAATTTATTAACAAATCTATTAAAAGGAAAATTTGCTTGATAAAAGATAAAGAAGGAAAATAATGTTATTTTAAAGGATTAAATACCATTTTGGTCTTTCAAACTAAACAAAAATCTCAATATGGCCTTTCAATTGAAAAAGTCTCAATTTGACCCTCTAAATTAAAAAAATATTTCAATATAGTCCTCCATATTTAAAGAGTCTCAATTTGGTTCTCTAAACTAAAACAATCCCAATATGCTCCCCAAAACTGAAAAGTTATCAATTTGACCCTCCAAATTGAAAATCTGATCTAATTTTGCCTCCAAATTGAAAATGTATTCCAAAACAAGAAAATAACATTAATCTTTTAAAAGAACACAAGTTTGTATATTTTCAGTTTTAATAATTATTTTATTATTAGAATAAGATTCTAGAAAGATAAAATTGAAGTAAATTTTTGTATAGAATAGGAAGTTCCATCTGGCAATTTTTTCAAGGATAAATTTTACTAATTGTATAAACAAGAATGGGAACAAAAACATTTTAGGATTAGAAATTAAGTTAAATAATACTAGCAATTATTTCTAAAAAAAAAATAGTAGGACTTAGCACATATAAACTTTTGGACTCTTCTAACAGAACAATTTTAAAATCTTTTTCTATTTGGATACAAAAATAAAAAATAAGGAAAAACTAAAAGACCAAAAGAGACGAAAAATTGCTTAAAAACCTCAAGACCATCTAAATTTGAATTAATAAAGACATTATCTTTCATAGATACTATCAACATCTACACCTTCCTTCTCTTAATGTCATTTATTTTGTCTCAATATTGTTATCTAAGTTTTATAATGATGGAAGAAATTTGTTGTTCAGAATATTAACAAAAGAATTTGACTTCTGTGTAGTGTATTAAAAACAACTAGAATGTAAAACTTATCTTTTCAATTAAACTTGTTAAATTGATTAGATTAGTAGGAGAGCAGATGAAAAATGAGATCCACACTGATTTTATTTTTATTAAAAGACCATACTCCTTTTCCTGCAATTCTTACTTTGTTTTTATTTCTTTTTTTCATGCATTGAATAATTAGCACCTATTTAATCCAAGTTACGCTTTGCCTATAATCAAAATTAGTTTCAAAATTATTAGTCTAAAATTATTAATAAATAATTATTGTTATTTTCTTTGGACCTGTGAACATCTAATATTAAATGTTGATAACCATATAAATTGCTTACTAGATATCAAATCAGTTAGTAATTAGATTTTAATTAAAGTGTACTTTATGTAATGAAACTTAAATACTAAATGTTTATTTTTGAACTTTTGAATTATTACTATATAAGTTGATAGCTACTATAGCTATATGTGGTTAATTTTATTCTACCAAATAAAATGTATAATATTGAATATCTACTTTTCAATTTACTACTATACAGTAATTTTTACATACTGATGGACGAATCCGTATATTCCACGTCATAACTTGCCAAATGATAGAATATTTTTCTATTTTTTTTTCCTTTTTTCATGATATAATTCTTGTAGTTGTGTAAACTATATATTTAAGAGAGATCTTTGTTTCCTAAACTAGAAATTGCTATTTAGCATTTGCACACGAATGGCTCCTTCAAGTTAGTTTCAAGAGAGATCTAGAAATTCAAGAATAATCAAATACCCTAATGCTTGATAAATCCAAAATTATTAGGATGGAACTTGAATAATTGAAAATTATCAACAGTTTTCAATACTACACTCCCTTCTTTGATTATCTTACAGAATGGATGGCATGCCCGGTGGGACTTCTTTGCCTCTCATCTCAATCTCCAAAGAATTTGGAAGTTTGTTCTTCTCAAATGGCTGTAAAGAGTATTCTAGTGACAAGAAAAATTGATGGAGAAAGCAAGCATCTCAAGACTCGAGTTCCTATAATTTCGTTATTGCTAAGGACAAGGAACTTAAGAGTTACATCTTTAATCCATCACGGACTTCGCTTAAAAATACGTCAAATCTCCAAGCACTTCAAGGGTATGCTTAGGCATCGGATCAAGTATGAAATCGACATCTAAAGTGTCAAAATCTTGGAGTTTGTTGAAAGATGAGGATTCCTACAATGCTTTTATAGTGATTGCACCTATGATAACGACAAGTGCTACATCTGTAGATGACTAGTTGGCATCTATGGCTCAAGCAATTGAGAAATTGACAAGGACCATAGAGGAGAAAGATGCACAAATCGACACTCCAATAAGAAAACTGGAGGCTCAAAAGCTTGGCTAGAAAAGTTAGCTCAATGATGGAGAAATAAAGAAAACTCCACAAGCATTCACCACTGTCAAGAATTATAGTGCTTCAATTTCAAGAGAATTGTAGGAGAAGAGTAGCAGTCATGTCTCAATTGATTCATTATCAATGCAATAGATACAAGACTTGATAACCAACACCATCCATGCTCAATATTAGGGGCTCCATCTAAAAGCACTTCAATGTATTCAAAACCTTACACCAAGCTAATTGATCACCTCAAATTGCACTTTGGCTACCAGCCTCCCAACTTTCACCAGTTTGATTGTAAAGGAAACCCCAAGCAACATGTGGCTTATTTTATTGAGACATGTGCTAGTGTCGGGACTATGGAAGACTTACTGGTGAAGCAATTTGTTCGCTCTCTTAAAGGAAATGCCTTTAACTGGTACACTGAACTAGAATCAAAGTCGACCAACATTTGTGAATAGATGAAGGAATTCTTGGGTTGTCTCTATGGAAGATGTCGTACAGTTAGCATGTCAGAACTCACCCAAACTAATTAAGGGAAAAGCGAACCCGTGGTGGACTACATCAATTGGTGGCGTATATTAAGTTTGGATTGCAAAGAAAGACTCTCGAAAGCCTCTATTGTTGAAACATACATGCAAGGGATGTATTGGAGTCTACCTTACATCTTACAAGGTATCAAACCATGTACGCAATTTGATGAGCTGGTCACTCATCCCATGACATGGAAATTAGAATAGCTAACCACTGTGGGCAATTTCAATTCTTGAACCTTTCTATGAAGCTGATACAAAAGAAAAAGATGAAAGCGGTGAGGATGAAAGACGTAAGGTTTCAAGTGACTTTGAAAATTCAATGGCCACAATTACAATCCCTATCGCAGTTCAAGGGGAGAAAGTAATCTCACTTTCACAAAGAGAAAGACCAAGACATACACTTGAAGTGTTGAAGAAGAAGATGTATCCATTTCCTGATTCTGATGTACCCGATATACTTGACTACTTGCTCAAGAAGAAGGTTATTGAACTTTCGCTATCTAAGCATCGTGAGGACTAGGGCAAGGCAATAAGCCAAGGTATTGCAAATACTATCGGTTTAATGACCACCCTACAAAAAAGTGCTTCATTCTAAAAGATGTCATTTTGAAGCTAGTGGAAAAGGGAACGATTATCTTTGGTAGTGAAACGAACGTAGAGTCAATTCTGTGAATCACGCAACCATCTCTAGAAGTCATCTAAAGAAACTGGATCAACCTTTTACACTCAAGAACTACCCATCTCTAAGCAACAAGTCGAGGGCATCAATCGAGACCATCCAATTTGGTTCTTTGGTGCAGGTACGAGTTGCAATCTCGAGATAACAAGTCAAATGTGGCATAAAGTTCATGATGAATCTCCAAACAGAGAACAACAAGAATGGCTTCTGGTTAAAAAATGAAATAAATCCCAAAGGCAAGATATGAAAGAGCTGCAAAAGTGCAACAATTTGCATGATTTGAAATTTGGTGATAAGAAAGAGCACACCTCAAACCAATCTTGGAAAACTAAAAAATGGAATCAAACTCGAAGGATCACTCTACAAGAGTTCTTTCCTAGAAGCTACTTCAAAGACGTCCAAGTTCAAAACAGAAATTCAAATGAGGAGCATGAAGAGAGAACTTCAATCTTTTACACTACTTGCAAAGAAGATCCCAAACCATAGGCGCTAATGTGCTTGGTCCATCACTTGCCCCAAATTCAAGAAGGAAAGTTGCAGTAGAAGAGGAAGTTGCAAAACTTGTCCAGTTGGGTACCATTCAAAGAGGTGTTAAATCTAGTGCAACTTCAATTAAAAAAGTTCCAGTATAAAATGGAAGGACTCGGCTTTGTGTCGATTTCAAACCCAGCGACTCTAAGTCACAAGTACATGTACGCTCCATGTCACAAGAGCTTGAATTGCTTGATACTCTCCTCCAAAGAGTATAAATTGTGGACAAAAAAGAAAACAAAAAAACCAAAAAAAAAAAAATTAAAAAAAAAATCAAGTTACCTTGAACTAGGTTTTGACTTGATCCCTTTATAAGGGTACGTAGGTAGCTTGGAGTCTTTCCCAAGTTCAGTCAACCCAACAATCAGATAATTGTTTTTCTTAGTTTGTACAAATAAGAAGTATAACAAAGATCAATTCACCAACAATTACGATCATGGCTAAGCCCTCCAAAAACAGGTAAGAAAGAGAAAAAAAAACTTTGCCAAAGTGGATGGTGACCACCTCTTCTAAATAAATTGGGGGCAAAACGATGCCAGATTGCAAGTCAAGTGCTCCATCCAGGTCGAGGTCACTTCAACTACAATGCGAGCATTCAAGTTAATGTATCTTTGTAGAGTTGCAAATGAAGTGGCTCCATCCAAGTCGAGGTCACTTCAACTGCAAAGCGAGCATTTAAGGTGATGTCTTTCTCGAAAAGTTGCAAAACAAATGGCTTCACCCAAGTTGAGTCGATTCAATTGCAATGTAAGCATTCAAGATGATATCTCCTTGGAGAGTTGCAAGTTAAGTGGTTCTATACAAGTCGAAGTCACTTCAACTACAAGGCGAGCATTCAAGGTGACGTCGTTCTCAAAAAATTGCAAGTCAAGTGGCTTCATCTAAGTTGAGGCCATTTCAACTGCAGGGTGAGCATTCAAGTTAATGTCTCCTTGGAGAGTTGTAAGTCAAATGGCTCCATCCAAGTCCAGGTCGCTTCAACCATTGCAAGGTGAACATTCAAAATGATGTCTTTCTCAAAAAGTTAAAAGTTATCAAGTGTCCCCATCCAAGGCAAGGATGCTTCAACTACAAGGCAGACTATTCAAGTTGTGTCTTTCATGGAGGGTTGGTTGCATGTCGAGCAGATGCAGTCCAGTTGAAGTTGAGACAATTGAAATGTGCATCCAAAGTCTCTGTCCAAGTCGATGGTATGCCTTGATAAAGATAGCTCCAAGCCAAAGTCACTTCAATTGGAATGTGCGTCGAATCCCTCCGACCAAGTCAATATGTACTCCTGGAAGAAGATAGCTGCAAGTCGATTTTGCTTCAACTGCATGGTCCAATTACGAGCCGCTCTAGGGGTACGTAATGACATAACCATCAAGAGGGCATAGTACTGGAGTCAATGCCAAATTGATATAGATCCTGATGTCGTGCAAGCCAACGAGGTAAGTCGATAAGCAATAAGTCACATCAAAAGGATCCAGTGACAAGCTGCTCTAGGAGAGTATGCCAAAGACATAACCATCAAGAGGCTTTGGTACTCGAGTCGATGTCAAATTGATGTAGATCTTGATATCGTGCAAGCCAACAAGGTGAGACGATTAGTACTGAGTCGCATCAAAAGGATTTAGTGACGAGCCACTCTAGGGTAAGTCAAAGACGCAACCATCAAGAGGGCAAGGTACCAGAGTCAAAAGGGTCTAGTGATGAGCCCTTTCAGGTGTATGCCAAAGACATAACTGTCAAGAGGGCGTGGTACTGGAGTCAATGTCAAATTGATGTAGATCCTGATATCGTACGAACCAACCAGGTGAGTCGATAAGCACTGAATCACGTCAAAATGATCCAATGACGAGCCACTCTAGGGGTACGTCAAAAACGCAATCATCAAGAGGTCATGGTACCAGAGTCAAAGGGCTCCGTTTTGAGCCACTCTAGTGGTACATCAAAGATGCAACCATCAAGAAGGCATGGTACCGGAGTCAAAAGGATCTAGTTACGAGCCAACCTAGTGGGTAAGTCAAATACATAACAAACAAGGGGAACATGGTAACGGAATTAGTGCCGAGTCAATATAGATCATGAAGTCATGTAATTCAAGATGTCGCAGATGTTGTGTTAAGCCGTGTTGAAAAGGTACTAAACAAATGGTTTTATGTCGAAAATTCTAAATCTTCAAGTAGACTGTATCAAGTGTCTTTCATCCAAATTGCGTCACGTCAGCGTAAAACTTCATGTGAAAACTTTCAAGTCTTTTAGCCAAGTTGAGTGCCATATTTGTCCACAGAAGTCATGTCCCAAGTGAAGTTTATGATGCCAAAATCAAGAAAAGCCAAGAAAAAAAAAACAAAATAAAGGAAAGGATAAGGTGCTTACCTCGACAGCGGTTGATTGGATTCCCAAAATATTGGAATGAGTTGTTTCACAAGAAAATAATCCCCACAGGCCAGATGTGACCAGCTCTTGAAGCTTCAAAATTGGCTGGCCAAATTTTAACCCAAAAAAAAGAAAAAGATAAAGGAGAATCACACGAAAAGCTAGAAATAAGAAGACGAATCCACAAAGAACCTCCATGTTTTCTTCCATGTGCTCGAGACTATTCAGCTGGATTTGAAGATGTGGACATAGCATCAAAATAAATGGATGAGGGTTGATTCATGTTATAAAAGAATTCTTGAATAGACAAATGATCTTGAGGCTTTGATTGCATGCATGGTTACTGTTCTTATATTCAGGAATAGTGAATTGATCCCAAGGCTTTTATATTTGACTATACTTTTGGGTTCAAGAGTACTTATTTGATCTTAAAGGATCATCTTTATATTCAAGAAATAAATAGCCAAAGAAAAGCCACCAGATTCTTGAACTGAGTCCATGGATGTGGATGCAAACTTACTTCAATAAATCAGAATTCAGGGGATACATAATGTGCAAGATCCATGCGTGTTGCATTAAATCCACTCAAGTTGGATCTATGGCACTTGATTTGTGCATGCATTATCAATTAAAAAAAACTGTCTTATATGGAGAAAGAGTTAAACGAGAATCCATCGGAGTTTTGAGTGCGCTGTTGTTGTACCTTGTCTAAGTACTCAAAATTCTTTATGATTTGAAGTATTGTACAACGTATTTTTGTTGTGTTGTTGCTGCTGCCAGGTTCCCATTTGCACCCATGGAGATGGAGCCGAGGATTCACGTTTTCAACAAGGGCACGTAACCTACAAGTTGCAATGAACGAGGTTAGTACAAGTATGATAATGTTAAGAAGTCATCGGTGGATGCAATGTTAATAATTCAACATATGCATAGCTGCATAATTTTTGGAACGGAATCTCGTCTTTTTATTCAAGGTCCTTCACATGACTTAGTAGTTAAAGGTCTTGTGAAGTGGTGTAAGTACTTTTTTTTTTGTTAAGGAACAACATGATCAGATTTGTTATTTAAGACAGTACAATCAATTATCTCAAGGTTATATGGAAAAAAAAAGAAGAAGCTGATTGGACATTTAAGAAAATAGATTGTTGGAACTTGGAAATTTCAAGATTCTGTATGATTACATGAGGATTTCTTAAATCTTCCTATGATTGAAAGTCATGTAAAGAGTGAGAGAGAGCTAATCCCAAGGCCAGATCTTCTATCTAAGTGTCCCTGCTCTACCTCTCTATTCAAGCACATACTATGTTGTTTGGTCAAGGAAAATCAAAATCACACTATCAAAATTTCATCAAACAGTATACACACCACACTCCCTCAATCTCCCATTACACAAATTAAACACAAAGTTATTCACCATCAAATCTCTTCATATTACCATATGACTTGAAATTCCATTTTCTTATGCTAGAAAGAATTTCTCACCATCCAAGAATATAGTGAGAATTTCTCACCATCCAAGAATATAGTGAAAATCAAAAGGTTATGAAGGTAAACATCGGTTTCTCTCCCTCTATTGGAATTCTTTTTTCTTCTTCAGATAACCTTCATCCCAAATCAAATATCTATATCGTAGATTGTGATTCTTCATCTATGGTTCATCACCATCAAAAGAAGAATCCCATTCTTAAGTACCAACTTGAACAATTAATTTTGAATTATAGATATATCAAGTAAATTAAAAAAAAAAAGGAATTTTCAAATTTTTTTTCTCTGGTACTAATTTGTATGGTTGAAATGGATCCTAGATTTGGAGAAAGAGAAAAGTTATGGTGCTAATTTTATGAAGTTTAGTGGAGAGTTGGTGGATTCGCCATTTTTTATTCCCACTCGGATGTTCGATGATTTTTGACATAATTATTAAATTTATTCGAGAAAAGGACACCAAAACTGTAAGATTTGTTTGGAGGGGTCATACAAGGCGGCCACCGGTAACTCCATTCTGCAAGATGATGACGGATGGTGGTAGTCCCAGTGCAATTTATTTGGGTGATAAACACTATATTTATTTTCTTTAAAAAAAAAAAAGAATTGATGGCTCTCTTCTAAATATCAAAAGGCTACTTCCCTCATTTTCTTAATTGAAATGATACAGTTTAAACTTAATAGAGAGATCCCGTGGACAGGGACACTTGGACAGAAGATCTGAACCGTGCCAAAATGACCTTCCCAATAAGTAAACAAAGTAGTTTGGGCAGTTTAGATCTTCTGTCCAAGTGTCCCTGTCCAATCTCTCTATCTAAATTTAAACTGTATCGTTTCAATTAAGAAAATAAGGAAAGTAGCCTTTTGATATTTTAGAAGAGAGCCATCAATTCTTTTTTTTTTTTTAAGAAAATAAATACAGTGTTCATCACCCAAATAAATTGCACTAGGACTACCACCAGCCGTCATCATCTTGTAGAATGGAGTTACCGGTGACTGCCTTGGATGACCCCCTCCAAACAAATCTTACAGTTTTGGTATCCTTTTCTCGAATAGATTTAATAATTATGTCAAAAATCATCAAAAATCCAAGTGGGAATCACCAACAAAAATGGCGAATCCACCAACTCTCCACCCAATTCTCCAGTAAACTTCATAAAATTAGCACTAGAACTTTTTTCTTTCTCCAAATCTAGGAGCTACCATTTCAACCATACAAATTAGTAACAGAGAAAAAATTTGAAATATTTTTTTTTTTAATTTACTTGGTATATCTGTAATTCAAAATTAATTGTTCAAGTTGGTACTTAAGAATGGGATTCTTCTTTTGATGGTGATAAAAGATGAAGAATCACAATCTACGATATAAATATTTGATCCGAGATGAAGGTTATCTGAAGAAGAAAAAAGAATTCCAATAGAGGGAGAGAAACTGATGTTTACCTTCCTATAGGAGACCTTTTGATTTTCACTACATTCTTGGATGGTGAGAAATTCTTTCTAACACAAGAAAATGGAATTTCAAGTCATATTGTAATATGAAGAGATTTGATGTCTGAATAACTTTGTGTTTAATACATGTAATGGGAGATTGGGGGGGTGTGGTATGTATACTATTTGATGAAATTTTGGTAGTGTGATTCTGATTTTCCTTGACCAAACAACGTAGTACGTATAGGGCAGGGACACTTGGACAGAGGATCTAGAGCCATTTCCAATTCTGGCAAAGCTTTTGTAAATTGGAAAAAGAGATCCTACCAAACTTTTCATTATGTCGTAACACTGATTGAAGATAAATTGGCATAAATCTCATGCATGTACGGCAAGTAGTGGCAATTACTCAATGAATCATGAAGTCTTAAGAACACGAAAAAGAAAATACCTCAAGGCAACTGTATAAGAAAAGACTGAATCCATGATTGCTCATCAACAGTTGCAAAGAATTGTGATTGAAACAATTTCCGATCGAGGATATGGCTGTGATTTCAAGGTTCGTCTTGCAAAAATAAATAGATAAATAAAACTTGGCAATACTTCAAGGCTTGCATTCTTGTATAAGACAAGCATGCACCGAATCCAAGTCTTGAAGGGAGGCAGTTGTAGACATTAAAATATATATTAAGATTACCAAAGATTAATTTGGTTAATTTCAAGTCCAACAAAATCAAGGCTTTCAAACCTAACATCTTAAAACTAATTCAATAAAAATGATTAGTCAAACCACAACACATCTTTTGCAAATTAGGTCAAACATGCAAATTGAGCCCACTAGATACTTTTATCCCCAACAGGTTAAATGCTCTAGAATCAATCAAAAGAGATAAATCTTTGTCATTGAGAACATTAAAGAAGTCAATTATTAATTATGGGAATTAATTTCTCCTTGATTAAATTAATTGATTGACTTTTCTAAATTAAAACTCTCATTCTTGACCTATTAAAAGGAGGCCATAGTCATTGAGAGCCAGGAAGAACTTCCAAGAACCAGAGAAGCATTTCAAACAACTCAACACTCCGAAAAACAAGACTTCTATATGTGGGAGATTAACAAGTACGACAATAGGTGCCGCATCTTCTACACTAAGAACAAGTCAAGTTCTTCAATAACTCAAACACATCAATACTTCGAAGTACAAGACTTCTACACATTAGAGATCAACAAGCACGAGAACAAGGTGTCGTATCTTCTATACTAAGAATAAATCAAGCTCTTCAACAACTCAAAAAACATACTCAATACTCTGAAGACAAGACTTCTATACGTGGGAGATCAATAAGCTTGACAACAAGGTGCCGCATCTTCTACACCAAGAACAAGTCAAGTTCTTAAACAATTCAAGCATGTCAACTATCACATCCCTAAAAGGGACAATGACAGCTGCACCTTAGGATCACCCCAAATATGCAAGGCACAATACACGAATAATAAACAAACCATAATACCTGTCATTAGACCTCAAGATCAGCCAAGACAAAAACCACAAAGGTATATTCAACAACTATATCCATACCAATCCACGATAACAAAATCATACTTATATACAAGTACCAAACCACAAATGAAACGACAATCAGAAGTTTGATATACAAGACAATTCTAACGAGTCCTTAGGTACACAGGTCTAAACACGATAACAAACCTCACACTAAGATGGTAAACAGAAAACTCTAACTCCAGTAATTAGGGTCCGCACTGTAATCCCCTCCCAGGTCAACACTCGACTCGGGACATACTATTGCAAGATCTCCTATTGGTCCTCGACTACAAACAAAAGGAAAAAACAATAACGGGATAAGCAGGTAATGCTTAGTAAATAACATTTAAGCCCAATTATAGATAACACGTATATAATCAGTGTAGGTACACTATACGAGACATTATCAATAATTAAAATATAAATGCCAATCAAAGAGTTCATGGTTCACAAAAGTCTTCCCAACACTAGATCTAGGTCTATCTATCCGCCTGAGTAGACAAAGCATAACGGAATGTCAATCACTTGTCTTCCCGATAGACTGGATATAACATTTACACAGCATAGTACTCAGTATATCATTTCATTCACTCACTCATAGTCAAGTCCACTCAAGTAACCCATTAAACTCTTCAAAATAATCATTCATTAATACATAGTACAATAATGAACAAATAATACATTACATAATGAACACATAAATTATAAACACATCTAGCTCATAAACATTACTCAAAATAAGTATACTTACCTTAATATCAATTATTCGGCCTAGGCTTGCAAAACCAACCATATACTAGATATTGATAAAAAGACGCAAACGTTACTTACCTCGAAAATCAATCTCGATGACCTAACTTCAACGCTCTAAAACTCTTACCCCGAATCACCTAAACCAGGAGAGTGTTATACCATTAGGATAAAAATGAAGGTCGGAGTTCACTTTTGGGCATCATCCAAATTCTCAAATCAGGCAATAATCGAATACAAGAAGTAAGGGTTGACTTAAATTCGTGAAAATAACATAGAAGTCTAAAAATTAAGGTTCATAACTTCAAATATATCACCAAGATAGGAATTGTCACAACCCTTATTCAAATCTCACCAAAATAATAGTTAAAAAGTCATTTCAAACCATAAATCAAGTCCCAATAGCTCATAAACATATTTGGTAGTAAAATCAAACTATAAACAGGAAGAATTGGATAAATTAATTTCTGGAAACTTGAAATTTAACATGAAAATCATGTAAAATTTGAAGTAAAACTTACTTGTAAAGTTGGATAAGGTCTAAAAGTATTCCTTGATCACCAATTTGATTTAAAAACTAAAATTTCTAAACTAAGTATAAGATTGGAAATTTGGAAGTAAAAGGTTTTAAAAAGATGCACTCTGGAGCTTTTGTTATCAACTTGGAAAATGAAAGGGATAAATGAATCATGAGTCTTCAATAGGTTAGTTTTAATAACTTTTCAAAATTTTCACTTTAGTCCCTCAAGTTTTGAGAAATTATATTTTTGCCTGAGAACTTTAGCAAATGTTTAAAAAGGGTAAAATGATTATTTAGTACTTGAAAAGGATATTAACGAGTATTTAAAGGAATAAAATCAAGTACAAAAATACGAAAAAAGAGCGAAAAAAGTTGAGTATTACATCAACACTCTAAGGAACAAGACTTACACGTGTGGGAGATCAATAAGCACGACAACAAGGTGATGCATCTTCTACGCCAAGAACAAATAAATTTCTTCAACAACTCAAGCATGTCAACACTCCAGAAGAACAAGGCGTAAACAATGTGAGACATCAACAAGCACGAAAAATAAAGTGCCGCATCTTCAATGACAACTATTGTTCGTTCAATACTCTTTCCACCGAGGTCAAGTTTCAAACCCTTGATTACAACGTCGGCTCTAAATTTTTCACACAAGAGAAATGGAAAGGGTTCATAAGTGATTCAAGATCAAGCCCACAAAAACAACCCTTGGATCATCACCAAATCTAGATATTGAATCAAAGAATCTACACATTGTAAACGGTGTTAAAACCACAGAGATTACAACCCACTTTCTTTTTAAATTAATAAAATTATCATTTTTTGCAATTTATTTCCTGTCTTAATTTTCAGGAATGAAATTTGTGTGTTTAAACCCTATTCCTTCTCTCACACAACCTGCCACCTCCCCCTTTCCTCCATCCCAGCCATTACTACCACCACGATCACAGTAGCCCTGCTACCCCCACCTATTTTCTTCAACCTACCACCATTGGATTCTTCCTATTGCCTCAATCGTGGATTCCTCTGGCCTTCCTTCTCCACCTCCTTGCGCACTTCATCACCACCACTAATAGGAGATCAGGGGAAAGGGAGATGGGAAGGAGAGATCGAGAGAGATTGGGAAGGGGAATAGGGACGATGGCGGGATAGGGGTGGGACTATGAAGGAAGGTCAAGAGACTGGCGATGAATGGGGTAGGTTGTAGGGATGGCTATTATGTAGTGTAGGGGAGTGGTGGTGGCAGCTGGGCCGGTGGATGAAAGGGGTGGTATCACATGGTGTAGGGGAAGGGGTGGCGATGCCTGGGTCGATGGGTGGAAGGGATAGTTGTTGATGGTGGGAGAGGGATAGGAAAGGAGGTGGCTGTTGGTAAAGGGAGAGAGGTAGGGGTAGTAGTGACTAGGATAGGTAAAAAGGTGGCTATTGGTGGAGGGAGACGGGGAGAGAGTGGTGATGGTTGGGGTTGGTGGAGTGGCAGCTACTAGAGAGAAAGGGAGGGGCATTTCTTGGATCCCTCTCTTATTTTTAATTAGATCCCAAAACTTTATGATACTTTTTTAATTTTCAATTGGACACTAAAATCTTTATAGATACTTAAATTGGTAAGGAGCATATAGAATATATCAGTATTTCATAACTCGCGTTTAATTTTGAAGGTTTTCATCCATTTTACAAGAAAAATTACAGCACAAAGGAGTCAAATGCACCATTAATAACCACATAAGGTAAAATACCTATTCAAAATACCAAAAAGAATAATTTACATTTTACCTAAAAATGAAATCATATATTTATTGAAGTTGTCATCGACAGACTTCCACATTGTCACATGAAATACAGAAGTCATAAGTACATTCCACACCCATAATTGGTCATCACTACCATGCTTAATCGAGGTCGAAATTACGCTAGCACAATGACACAAGTTCTTTCTACAATAAGATTTAGCTTTTACCACTTATTAACTTGTCGTGCACCTTTAAAGAAAAAATTTGTTATTGTTGGCCACATTTAGAATTCCAGTATATAGATATCATAAGTATGCCTTTTACGTTTGGAATTTCCCATCCCCCAACATAAACACCCAGGCTTGCCTATATACTTGAAAACCATATGTAATTGCTGTGTATAAGGAGATGCTTCGAAAACTGACCTGCTTTCAAAACTTCGAATATCATTTCCATGAATACTGCCTATACATTTTTAATTCCTTGGTATTATTAAGTTACTTGATCTTAATGGCATAGACAATTATTACAAAAATAAATAAATAAGAGAAGAAGAAAAAGAAGAAGAAAGAGACTGGGAGAATATGTAACTAATAAGAAGATAACGAGATGACATGATTTGCTGTGCACAAAAAGATATAAACCTGCATATTTGATTTTTCTAAGTCTTTCCCGTCAATCAATCCGTTCCATTTTGTAAAACTTTTTTCTGCTAACTTTCAAAGGGACAACCAACGCCTAAAAAAGAAGAAAACAAAGGGTCAACCAACGTAATTAATGCCCAAAGTCTTTCTTCTTTCTGCTAAACGAACTTGGTGCTGATCTTCCATTCGCGTTATCTTCTGGATTTCCCTGAGGTGCTGCACCTGAGAACATCTGCATCACCGACCGTAGAGCCCCAGATAACTCCTCAGGCATTGGTTCTCCGAAATTGACATTAATGTTTCCTCCTATTTCGATTCCTGGCTCATTGGGTGTACCAGTTGGGCTTGTTCCTTCATGACCACTTTGAAAATTCTGTCCTTGGGATATATTTGATGCCATATTCATAAACACGCTAGCAATATCAACAGGAAGGCCAGTTGCATTAAATGGCATGGATGTAAATGGTGGAGGCACAGCATGGCTTCTTGATCCTGCTGGCCACTGCTGATTTGACTCCCTTTGGTAATTTGAACTTGAACTCTGTAAGAAGAATAAAAAAGGCCATTATACTACTAGCAAAATGCACTAGCATTTCAACAAATTCGTGTATGAAAGCATACGCTGCTTTGTATTCTACCCATTATCTCAAAGAAGTTTATTTTTTTCTTCAAAACCATTAGATCAATATGCAACATCAAACAGTATAACCATTGGTTTCACCAATTTTGAGAAAATATAAACTGCAGGGAAAAATGTAAAGATTATAACAGGAGTAATAACGTGATCCCAATTAAAATTCATCTGGACAAGCACTAATGCAGTTGATACTAATATAGAAGACACAGATAAAGCATATAATCTTGTGATCTGCTGCTAAAAGGTCTCCCTTCAAGATTACTTTCTATTAATGTTGAGTAAACAGAGCTCTAGACCAACAACCAAAGTGAGACCTTCAAGGATACTTCCAAGGACACTCGCAAAATGACTATTTTTGCAGTTTAAGAATGTAATCATCAATACAAAGTAATATGCTTGCATGAGCGTTTACATGTATGCCACAACATACAAGTACCTTGCTGCTACATGACGAGTTTTAGTTGGCAAACTAGATTTCAATGTTCATCAGTTAGAAGTTAGAACACCCAGGAGTCATGCATGGCACTGCACATGTTCTGTTACACTAGTGATGTTATGATTTTTGAAGGTGTGAGTTGGTTGCCAGTACAGAGGCTGTCACACAACATCACACTGATATGGCACCATTATTGGTTTGAGATCTGGAGTGCAAGAGAAGTCGAGAATAGTTCAATCGTGACTAACCAAATTTTGTAACCTGATCCTACAACTGTTGGTCAATTAGTGACTTGGAGTGCCTGCTCAAAAATTGTAGTGACTAATTGTTGTTGCTTACATATTTGGGTCTTAAGCAACAAGCGGACACCACATGGGAACCAAATCACTGAATGGTAAACATATTGCAGCTTGTTCAGAGTCGGTTAACATTTGTGCATGCAATGGCATGAAAAGAGACTCCTTAATAAGCACCTAGTTGCTACCAGACCTATTATTTAACAATGGTTATAAGATGATTCAAAAATCCAAATGATAGTAAAAGTAGTTCCAATTTTATTTATATACTCGTTGCATAAATAACAAAAATCATAAGATTTCGTGGTAAGTCTACTTATACTAAAAATAGTCTTTTTCAGATGGCTCTATATTTTCTCAATACTTAACTTTCCGAAAAATTGAAATCCCTCCTACTCCACATTCAGATTACTTAGGTTGAGACATAATGAGAATAGATGAGAACCAAGCCCCCAAGATGGAGTCTACGCTGCTGTCTAGCACACTGACTGGTTGTAGTGGGGTCCACAGAAGCATATTTAACCTCTCTTGAAGATCTTAGAAGTTTCCAATCAACATGTGGCACGACTTGGGTATTACTACAGTGGAAAACGTGAGAACAACTCATTAGGCCCTATGTCAACTTGAACTGACCATATATTTTGAGACACTAGTGCACCGCTTTTATACAGGATTTCCATCGGCATCCTCTCCCATTAATTCCTACCCTGAACCTTTCTCATCCTTCTTTTGCTCTTGTTCTCTATTCATATGTACAATTTTCTTCCAAATTTTTATTAATCCATTAACACAAATGAATTTCTCTCATTTGGACGTACCTAAAATTTCCTCCTGTTGCAGTAAAATCACTAGCAAGAAAAACTCTCAAATTTCCAAATACAATTCACGCAACATATGATTTTTTTTTTTGGTGGCAAAACTCTCATGCAGTTTTAGATGCACAACCTAGCAAGGACGGAAGTAAGAATGGCACCTTGAGAGAGCAAGACTTAATAGTCACATATTTATTAAGATTAACTTATTTTTTTTCAAAAACTTGGGGGGGCGAAAAATAAATTTTATAAAGGTACAAATTAAATTTTAAAAATTTTTAGGGATAAAATTTACAATTTTTACAATGGGGGTGGGCGGTTGCGGGGTGCGGGCGGCCTTAAAACTGCCCCGGCCGCCCCCCTTGAAAAAGCCCCTGCAACCTAGTTGTTGCTCTAGCACAGGGATTTCCCCTTTTAGGGGTGGATTTTACTTGTTAGCTCCCACTGCCCCCAAAAATTCACTTCAAGCTGAGGATTGTTCAAGATTTTGACCAGAACCTCAGAACTCAAAATTCTCTAGTTTACATGATCATGCACAAGTGCAACAGTAGCACTATCCTTCAGAAGTCATGAAAGCTCCAGGACTTTATTCAATTATTTGCACTAATCATGAATATAAGCAGGAACCCAAGCACAGTAACTTCCTATCTACTTAAAGGAAACCCTGCATCTAAAAAATTGAATCATGCAGACGATGACACCTCTACAATATTGGGACTACTAAACAGAAGCTCGATGAAAATTCCACAAAATATCAATTTAGACTTCCACTTCAAATCTACATGCTACAGCATCAAATTCAAAACGCTACTGCCACAATCTTGTCAATATAACTGCTCTGCATTGAACGACTGTATATTACCTGATCTTGCCCTGTCCTTTGTTGCTCTTCTCTCAACTTCTGTTCTGCCACCTACATTTAACATGAGAATGTAATTTAACCACAATTAGTATGATTACACAGCATACTCGCCCTTCCAACTCCCAAGCTCAGAATACGAAACTGACCCGAATAGGAGATATTCTCTTTCACGGAATTATTATTAGGATCCAAGTGCAATGCTGCATCAAAATATAAGAAATAAAAAAATCCACAACGGAAATCATCAAATTTTCAAACAGTAAGCTCCAAAACTTCACAGCCATGAAAGAAAGTACTTCAGCAACAAAACCCTTGAATGTGGATCCTATTAACATCCAAGCAAACAGACATAAATAAATTATTTGCATTGCCATTGCTAAACTTCTATTATTTAGATCCAGGATGGTTCATGAACTCAAGCAATACAAGGCAGATATAGGGGAGAACATTTACGATGCTTTTAACTATTAAACCATAAGAAATCCAACAACAATCTGATTTTATATAATCAATCCAAATATAAACACAGAATACTTTTTTTTCTTAATTTATCAAAATAAAAGGTAAAAATCAAGATAATAAGACATTCTCCAGCATCTGGAAACAATGGATACAATATATTGGATATTCACGCCATTTGGTTATGGATTGCTCTTTTCCCTTTGTGTCTGTTTTTTGTTGGTTCAGCAGGTTTAAGCTGATAAATAGATATGAATAGTATAACACACTATCATGTCAGGTAGCAAAACATGGATAATTCACACAAAAAAATAACAAAAAGAGCAAAATCTAGAACAACAAATTGCAAATGTCTCACCAAAATCCCAGTTTGACAAAAGCACATGCTAGCATTTAAGGTTTCCTAATATCAATTTCATGTGCAATAGTCTTGGTGTCTAACAGACTTCATTGTCTACAAATTCATCAAACACACCACATACATTACCCCATATCCCCCTAACATGGACTGGACTTTTTTTTCAGTAATCACCTGTACATTGGTGGACTCCCAAATTTTATTGATTTGAAAAAAATGAGTACAAGGAGGGGGACCAAACCAAAACCTCCTGGTAGTTATAGCAAATGAAATTATGTTTTAGCAATATGAAAATAAGGACACCCTATTCTTTCTAAAGTTACAATATCCCTAACCCTAGAAGGAAAAGAAATCTCATACACAATAAATTGCCTATCTGGGATGCCTTGATTTGCAAGTAAATCTGCCCCTTGATTTGCTTCTCTAAAGGTATGATGGAAGGAGACATGCATTCCTTTTAGTTGCCCCTTAATCTGCTTGGATTAAGGACTGGACTTTATTAATTCCTTGGATTATGGGCAAATAACCTAGAATCTCTTCAGGTTTACTCCAATACTAAGATCTCTCCTATTCCAGCATTTACACAAACCGTGTCATTAATTTGTAATAAGAGAAGTAAAACTTGTTCTTTTGCAATTAGCATGTGATTTTTTCCTGGGTAAACACCATCACCTCCTCTAAGGTTTGTTCATAACCATAGAGCCTCAGCTCTTGTTTCTAAAACTTACACCTGTCATCTTCTTTCAACATTTTCAAATTTCTCTCACTATTGTGCCCCCACTCCCTACTTAGTGGGATTAAGGCTTGGTTTATTTGTTTGTTTGTTTGTTTGTTATTGTGCCCCCACTACTTGGTTTCCAAAGCTATCTTCTCTATGTAGTATTTGTTGGTTTCAAAGCTATCTTCTCTATGTAGTATTTGATGGCCAATTCTGAAAATCTCAGACTCTTTTTGCTAAACATAGAAACCTACGGAAAGTAAATGTAGCGTAAAACCTAAGAGTTGGTCAATGTAACGATGATAAAAACAATGAAGGTCCATGTAATTTACCCTATATTCTTCTATTCCAATTCTAGACGTTTTCTTTTTCCTGCATCCTACAATCTTCTAAGATTTGTCAAACACACGTTCAGAACTAAATTAGCAGATCAAATAACAATAATCATAATAAATGCTAAAAGCATAAGAAACCGATCAAGCTAATATCTGGTCACACTAACAATGCTCACCTTAGAATGAAATCAATTTATTTAAATCAAATCAAAACCAACCTTTCATAAAACCTTTATCAATAGCATCCCTGTACTTCCCTTGGGCATAATAAGCAAATCCTAATCGACTGTAACCCTTGCTTATAGTTTGGATCAATTTCGATAGATTTCAGACAATCTTTTATGGCTTCCTCAAACTGGTGGATCTGAGTGTAAGCAGCAGCCCTGGTAAATTAACAGATTCATTGGAATTTCAACTATAATCCAAAAGCACCATAATTAGCTATAAAGCTGCTATTAACAAAAATATGTTAAAATCATTAAAATTTTGGAGGAAATAGAATTACTAAGAACCCCAAAGCCAATACCTCTAAACAACAACCTATCACTCAATCAATTGAAGAGTCAGCAAATTATCACTCAAAACGCCAAAAAGAAAGCAGTTTATTTTCTCAGCTGCATCATAAATTTGCATTTTGTCATAGGTGTGGGGCTCTTTCCCTCCTAATAAGTGGCAATGTTAGGAAGCTTCAATAGAAGCTAATCTGCTAAATTGGCATATGAACATAGAAGCTTGGCTTATAAGCAAAGAGCTACAATGGTAGCCTAAATTGTCCAAAACCCTTAGACCCTTGCATCAATGCCAAATTGGTTTTCAACTGAATGCTTCACTATATGAGAACCATCATTACATATCCAAAAGTGAGAAATAGTATACCTATTGCAGTAGTAAACAGCATTATCTTCGCAAAGTGCAATGGCAATGGTATAGAGCTCTATAGCAGCAGAATAAAGCTTCAACTGCATGGCTTTATTACCTAGACATTATATCATAAAAAAGTCATAGACCAAAATCAATACAAAAGGTTCAGAGAGATTTCGAATCATGCACATAGCAAATGACTACATTAACTAACATCAGAATGAAATTTTACCAATGCTAGATACAAACTATGGTTAAATCAAATAGAACAGAATGACTTTCTGTAGTGTCAAAAGATAATAAGCGAGAAACATTAAATGCAAGTCACAAATTGCCAACTTAAAAGGACCCACAAAATGAAAAATTAACTTCTATTTAAAGTCTACCTTGTAATTTTAAAGTCTCGGCCAAATTTCTTTGATCAAATGTCTCGCAACCAGATCTTTTTTGCATTTCCTGTTATTAGAAATACTTTTACACCTTAAAAATGGAAGCTAGGGAAGAACAAAATGAAAAAAAAACTTGTGACTTCAAGTTGTCAAAAACTATAAAACAGCACAAGGGATTTCAAGCCTTTAAAGATAAAAAAACACAGGAAAGGAAAAGAAAGAAAAACATGAGTCACTATTATGCAGGATCAATTTACTTAGGCATCCACAATAGCCATAATCCTTTAAGTTGAAAGGAAGAGCATTGAGCTTCACTGTTAAGTGAGTGAAAAATCCTCATGCCGAGGCCTAGGGCCCCACTAGTTCTACATTCTATCTTATGTAAAGGCGAAAGGAGGGGCAATGAGCTTCATTGTCCATTGTAAGACAAAAGACCTCATCATGGGCCTTAAGCCCCAGTTGATCTGAATTCTTTATACTTTAACAAAAGAAAACAGATACTAAAAAATTTTGAACAGTATAAAATAAGGAAACAGTTGATTTAGATTATGAAAATAATATGTCATTATATGAGAAAGAACATCTTACCCTAGAAATAGAATTCAATCACAGTAGATCCTTTTACAAGCATTAAATACAAATTATGTGCATAATTTCCCTACTCTCTTCAATGCCAATATGTCAGATGTTAACATAAGAATCCAAAAAAAAGCGGGGGCATCGTAGTTTAGTTGATTAATAGTCTAAGTTATGTAGATGGTACGAGATGGCTCCAAATTCCCTTTCTGGATTAGTATACAAGTCCCACTAGGCAACAAGCCAACAACCTTGAGTAATTGTGATAGAAAAACTTTCCTTCTATGCCTAGGGAGTCTCTCCAATCACAAAACCACATGGCTGACATGAACTTTGCCTATAAGTTAAGGTGAAGGTATAATCACCTGGCTTCCAAGCAAAACCGCTCACTACCATTCAGAACACCGTGTGAGCATAAAATCACAATAGACACTAGTTCATCCTTTACGACTCAGAGAAGAAATAAAACAAGTCATAGAGGAACAGCTGGATGCTTAAATGGATGGTAATATTTATAGCTGGAAAAGGAGGAATGTGTTTCCTCAGATAAGAATGATACCATGGAAGAACGCGTCATTTGTATGAAGTTGAGAGTTGAGACCCTGAAGAGGTATGCAAGAGCACACGTTCTTCACAGAAAAGGGTTTGTTTTTGTCTTGAAAAGATAGGACATAAGACATCACTTTCACAACAGGAAACGTGCAATTTACGGATGAGATGATGTATCCCAGGTAAGTGAGAACCTTTCTGACTTAAAAATATAGTGAAACTTGGGAAGTGGTACAAAACCATGTGAACAAACAGACCCAGCAGTAGTAAAATGGATGAGGCAAGTAACGGATATGGAAGAGAAGTACACCAGAGATTACAGGGTAACTATTTCAGAGTAATCTCTGTTCTCAATCAGAGGTAGGTACTGGGTCTATATGTGGTACAACCCCAAGCTGACAAACCCTTTGCTTTTAAGTGCCAGACTTCAATGCCCCCATAATCACGAGGAGACTGTAACAATACTCCTCTGCTTGGCCCTTGATTTTCAGGAGGCATAATATAAGATTTCTGTAAGAAGTGATCCTTCGCAGGGTACAGTGGAGTATCAATGTCCACAGCTTAGCCAGTATGCAATTATGTTAGAGATCCTTGGCTTGCTAAAATGCGCATAAAGAAAAACCTATGTTGAAAATAAGTTAAGTATAGATAATTCATATATCAGATTCATATATCAGAATCCATCATTGGATAAGAAAATGAAATATTTCTCCACTTTTTTATTCATCTGTTGAAAGTTGTCTCATCAACGCATTGGAACCACCAATCCTTACTGAAAGGATCAATTGCTTCTAGAATTCCCATTTTCCAACCTAATTCCTGTATTTCTTTACTCTGCTTATGATTTCAGCCTTCAGCAAGCCAAATGACACATTAAAAAAACTGGGAAAAGAGTTTAATAGAACCCTGAGATCTATTATTCACTAATGTACAAAAAATAAATAAATAAATAACAAAAGAACAGCAATGCTTAGAATTTGAAATCTAGCATTCTCAGATGCTGCAATTAAGCAATGTAATCTATCGTACAAGATCTTGCCAACTTGGCATCCTCAGTTATATGACAACTTTGACTGACATCCTCAGTTTATATGACAACTTTGAGAGCTGCTTTGGAACTTTTTTAAGAAAATATACTTGAAGTCATTGAAGCCGATAAAAGACAAGCTGCAAAGAGTATCCATATATGGTGATTTGCTTCTGCTTTTGTCAAAGATTTTTCAAGCAAATCCAAATAAAATTTCAAGCACCAAAAAGGCAAATACCTCCAAAGCTTTGTGGAAGATATTTGTTGCTCTATCCAACTGGACTTGATCATCATTTCCATCAGGCATACTATTGAAATAGTGGATTTTTTCCAAAGCACCAAAATATTGCCCAAAGAGCTCATCCTTTGATGTTCCTACCACAGCATCATAAATGCCATAAATTAGTTAATACAGTACAAGAAAATTTTAAAGATGTTACATTTATGTATTTCGAGTTGCTAAGCTTTATCTCACAAGTAACAGAAGGAATATTTAAAAGTCAAGACATGCACAATGCCAGTCCAAACACAAACCTTGAAAAGAAACTAATCCGTAAATGCATTTGAACTGTCTTGGTACATAATCTACAATTATGTGGTGTACTGACCTGCTTCTCACATCTTGCACTCTTGTAAAGCAGCTAAATTGAAGTTTTATAGTTGTTTGCCTTTTGGGCAAATTTTAATGGCTCACAAGATTTAGTCAAGACTTTGATCAAGCATATTTAACGTGTTCTGACAAGAGAATAAGATCAAGTTCCTTAAAACCTGTTATAAGAACTAGTGGGAAAGACACACACTATGTGTGTGTGATTTTTAAAAAATAATTAACTAACAAATATGAAGAAGTTTTATGGGGTGATTGTAAAGCTAACTCAAGAAGGATAAAATAGGGAACATGACATCACACCAAACTCCTCCCCCAAAAAAAATGTTTTATATGATAGTATAGATGTCATGTCTTGACACAACTGACTGGCCTAGAATTGTTTGTCACAGTTTCAGAAATATGAATAGAAAAGATTATCACTTACAAACAGGATTAGACTAGGATTGAGTCAATTGACTTACTTAACATGTAACTGGAAGCATGTACAGAAAGGGAGGACATTAGAGGATACAAGTTATACATGCATTCTAGTTCAGGGTTCTTATTGAAGATTTAAAATTTTAGGGCAATGCTTCAATGCCGAGGGCTCTGATAGTGGACACAAGTTTTGATGGCCTATAAGAACAACACTACAATGAACGATTAGGATTTCACCAGAAAAACTATGAATAGTTAGACAAATATTATATCTTTTTAAGAGTACAAATGTCATTTAACTGGGCAAAACCACAAAAATGTTCAAAGAGATTTTCATTCTCCAATACTTTTGTAAATTGATCTCATAACCAACAAAGAATATTAGGGCCCCTTGAAATAAACTGCAGGTTAAGAGTTATGATCTTTAATCTAGTAGTAAGTAGAATTCATAAACAAAGCTCTAATTCTAATAAAAGAAACAAGAAAACCAAAACTTTAGATCTTTTAGAAAAACAATATCAATATCAAGTGCTTTCAGAACAACAGAAAAAATAAAATACTTTTACAGGTGAAGCCCATTACAATACAAAAGAAAATTCCTAAATAGCTCAACTTAGTTTTTTTTTTTTTATTCCTTTTCTTTTTCTTGTAAACTTATCCAAGCTAAGTTCAAGGCTCAAATCAAATCAAGCTACATGTAAGCAAGGTTCAAAATTTGCCAAAACAAATTCATAGATCATTTTTGGAGTTGATTCCAGGTCTCAGCTCCCATCTAAACACGTATTACTATTTAAACACATGCATCACTATTCAAATATATTGAGGATTATTTTATTATGGAGGGAGTCCATTCCACCTGCAACAGATTCTAGGTGAAGAAGACATTCACAATTCACACCCATAAAACATCTGTCCCCTTGTAATTAACTAGGGAAATCTGTATACTTTCTACCCATTTTTGCAGATTAAACTGTCTGAATGATTCCTGATAAAGAATTTCCCGACTCCTACACCTCACTTTTCCTTGGCTAAGGAAAAAGTAACATATTGTTGACTGCATTAGGAGGTTAACATTTCACAAGCAAAATATATCTACTTTATTCGACAGTGTGTATTACTAAGTGCCCGTTACCCTGTACAATGTATTCTAAAATCACCTTAAGAATGCATCCCCAAGACCTATCAGAGAATAGACACCCCATTTTAACAGTAAACCAATGTGAAAATGAAATAACTCAAAAAAGGGGGATTGGGAGTCAGAGAGGAGGATGAGATCAACTGAAAAAATAGCAGACAAAAAAGCCCAGGCATTCCTCCAAAACCAATCCACCTAACCAGAGATTGCATAGCAACCATAGAAAGAATATCAGAAATGGAATTTAAGCAGATTAAGGTTCCAAGAACTATTAATGCAGACAAGGCAATTAAAATTCTGAGAGGCTCAATTAAGAAGAATGCAGAATGCCCAAAGAAGGATAAGGGCATTTCAAGAAGTGCAAACTGGATTCGTGTACATTCAAGCTGTTTCTACAATAGGTCTGATATATTTTATATAGATTTCTTAAACTAAGGTTTCTCTGGGTTCGAGTCGAATTTGGCTTTCTACATTATAAACTTTTATTTTTCTTAGCTGTTAAGCTTGTTATGATGTTTGCTTAATTCTTAAGAAGTCTTGGCCTCCAATCTTATTTTCTGCACTCATAATAGATTATGTGAGTGCCCAAAAAAAAAGTAGATTATGTTGAGATGGCATGAAATCAAATTATGTCCACTCAAGTAATTGATGTCTACAACTAGGAAATCTCAAATCAATATTATCCACTATCTATCGCTGCTCTGGTGATTCATCAACGATTTTAGACGAGATAGTGATTCTTTAGTTCATTAGAAGAAGCATGTTGATCATCCAGAGATTTTGTGGTTTCAAGATTAATAGAGATGGCATTTTCTTGACGTGGAGACTATAAAGTACTCTTAACTGGCTTAATTCTTATATTAGCTTAGTGTATAACTTGAATATAGCTAGATATTTACATATAGAGTTTGTGGCATGACTTATTTAAATTCATCCCAAAAAAAAGAATGTGTTGACAAAGTACAATTGCAATTAATCAAAAATTTTAATCGTGGTTCTAGAATCTATCATTTTGGTTCAGAAAATTTGTTCATAAAGGCACCAAAGGTTTGCAACTCCTGTATACTTAATTTCCAAGCAAAATTACAAACTTTTGGAGATAATAAGCAGAGAGATGAAACCAAATTTTGGATGGGAAAGCCCAGCTAGATATGGCAGTCATGATATAGAAGTGAGAAGAGCATTACAAGTCAAGAAAAAGTATTAAACCCATGTTTGGTAGGCAGGACTTAGGTTTACCAAACAGTGGTATGTGAATATTCTTACTCATTCCAGGTGGAAACACATTCTGCCTAGAACGATGTGTTCCATTCTAGGACATTCTGCGTACTAAACATGGGTAAGAGTGGTGACAGAATTTTCCGTATCTCAAAAATTAAATAATTAAACAAGTTAAAACAATATAACAGAAAGAATTTAAGAGTTGATCACCTACCAAGTGTATGATCTTCTCTGCTCTGACTCTCAACCTGATTATTGACATGAAACAGAACCAAAACCATAAAGAGATCATGACAAGCAGATAATTTCTTTATCCAAAAGAATATTTGAAAATAACATATGGTAGCTGCTTCCTGAATGCTACTTCTCTCTGCAAAGAGTGAGGCAGTTGCCTAGTTATTGATATCCCAATAGTTAGTTAATTGCCTAGATATTCTTACTCATAAGTTCATTGCCTAGAATAGAACCAGTACTTCCAAAGCACGTATAATCATTTCAGGAACCACATTATCATATATCCTAAAAGATAACATAATCCTTAATAGAACCACAAAATGTCAAGAAGTGTTTTATCTTTAAATGCCTTAAGAAGTTGCACAAACCATTTAGAGAAAGGGAACAAAAATGTATGATACTTCTCCTATTGCAGCTAATCGCTGAAGAAAATGTCACAGCATGCCCGAAAGAGTACATTGTCCTACATATCATATATTCCCAACTTATCTCCTGATTAATAATACTGCCTTTCCAAAATAAATTTTCCCCTTTATGGAAATAACATGCATATAACATGTACATACAGAAACCTTTCAACAAAAAAAGATGTACATACCCAACACAAAGGCTACATTAAGCACGCTGGTGAACTATAAAAATAAATTCATCTTTTTTGGACATCCTAAAGCTTTTCAGAATACAGTAGCTGATGTCATAAAGCGCGCAGGTACTAAAAGATGCCAGGAAAACCACAGAAGTAGGTCATAAAAAAATTAAATATGCTTCCTTTTCTCCAATAAAACAAATCTAATACAAAAAAAAAAAGGATAGCACACCTATAACTTACTAATATAATGGTTTTGAGATAACACTTATTGATGCTACAAAAGGTTATTAGACGTTGAATATTTGTTATAAAAATCAACAAATAAGCTCAGATATGATGCCACATAAATGTAAAACACACAAAATTATCTGAAACAAAGACCAAATAATTCATTTTAATCTATGTAGGATCATGACAGACAACCTGATCTGGGGGAGAGAACTCTTTTGGTAAGTCGCGAAGCCAAATAAAGAGAAAGGTGAATGGATAAAAAATGAACCTGTGATTGTGATGTCTCAGCATGATGAGCATCAGCAGTATTCCCTGCTAAGGATGTGGATGGATAATCTCCAGGAGGCGCCTCATGGCGAAGATTGGCATTGCTTTTACACTGTCCAATTGCTTCCCTGGAACTGAATATGTCAACCAATGATTCAGAACTAAACTGAGTTCCAACAGATGACAGATCAACCTTGAACGCTTCCGCTAAACATTCCTTAGCAACCTCAAGACCTTCTTCATCAATGCCAGAAGCAGGTTCAACTGTAAATGAAACAAGTACAGGAATTAATGCTTCTACTATGAGAGACAACATTACACTATGATAGCCTCAAGATTAACCAAAAAAGGATACCAAGCACAGAAAGAAAATATAAATGAGGGTACCAATGATTTACATCCGAATTATGAGGACATATTCAAACAAGGATTTTTTTTTTTTTTGGGGGGGGGGGATGTGTATAGAGGAGAAAAACAAGCATGATGCTCCAATTGTCTCTAAAAATTTTGCATACCAACAACTGCTGTAATCAATTTCTGGAAAAGTAAAAATAAACACTGCTGGTTGAACAAGTATTGTCATCTTTGGAAGCCTAAGAATAGAATTAAGGGATCAGGTGCAGGCAACAAGAAGTTCTGGTCTGTCCATGGCGATTCCTAGGGTCTTAAGTTGGTTTAGGTGTCGTAGGAATTTAATTCTCTGATTTTGTATTTTATAGAATTTATAGATCTTATTAGTAGACAAGATAATTCCTACCATGTCATACATCTAAGCTCTCATCTAGTTACTTTTTACGTATATTTATAAGTCGCCTTCCTGCATAGTGGGAATTAGTATCAACAGTAATAACGTATCATATATTATATCTCCAAAATTTGTGAAAAACATTGGATGCTTTAAGCAGTTATCCGCTCCGCACTTGACTACCCAGCGTTTACTGTGGGCACGATAACTGGTACACCAGAGGTGCGTCCTTCCCGGTCCTCTCGTACTAGGGAAAGGTCCTCTCAATGCTCTAACGCCCACACCGGATATGGACCGAACTGTCCCATGACATTCTGAACCTAGCTCACGTACCGCTTGCCCTCCCACTCTATCTAAGGGATGAAAGGGCAGAGGCCTTTGGTGTCCCCTCTAGCAAGAATTGGGGCCTCATAATCACTAGCCAATATACTTATCTCTCATGCCTTTCTTCATTCATGGTTCGATATTCTGGTGTCCTAGGCGTAGAGGAACCACACCAATCCATCCCAAACTTGATGGTTAAACTCTACTGTAGTGACGATACTATAGGGGAGGTCCTGCGGAAAAAATAGCTCGACACCAGGATGATAAAAAGCTTAAGACCTCTTTTGGTCTATTTTAAGAGACTAGCTTCATTCTGAAACATAGATGTTTTACTCTTTTCAGCACTCACTAATCTAGTTTCAAAGTCCGAAGGACTTAAAATTGCCTCACTCCTGAAGTTCTCTACTTCACAACAAATAACACGCATCTCCCACTTCAGATCAAAAAGACATGCACTTTAACTCATCCTATGCCCATCCCTGTCCCACCAAAAAAAAAAAAAAAACGCTCTCTCATCTTTATTTGTCTTCTTAGTCAGTAACTTCAAATGCAAAATCTACCCATTTGCAAACTTGCACAACCAAAACCTACTGAAATTCCTGAAAAAGGACAAATGCAAGGCTAACCCCAGCATTCACTCTCAGCTTGTAAATATTGCCAACATTATGCATCTAATAGTAAATCTCCACATCCTGAGTTAAAGATGAATTTAAAACCAAAAGGTTTACCTTAATGTGACCTCAGCATTTACCATAAAAAGGAGTAATATGTTTTCCCCTTGTATAACTCCAACGCTCTTCTTGTATATGTATTCTTTTCTTTACAATATTTTTCTGTTTAACACAATATCCTGTTATCGTGGTTCAGAAAGGCTCCTCATTTCATTTTTTGGCACAGCCACTTCATCCACACATTAATTTATTGACTTTTGATACGTAATACAACAAACCAAGCCTTAATCCTACTAAGTAGGGTCGGCTGCATGAATCCTGCTATGCCATTGCGCTCTATCATGGACAATATCCTCCTCAATTCCTAGATGGGCTATATCTTTCTTACAAGTTACCCACCAAGTCTTTTTCGGTCTTCCCCTACCACTCCTATGTTGACTACTCTCTCTAAAATCTACTCGCCTGACAGGCGCTTCTACTGGTCGTCTTAACACATGACCTAACCACCTTAAGCGTGTTTCTCACATCTTCTCATCAACAGATGCTACTCCAATCTTCTCACAAATATGCTCATTGCGTATCTTGTCCATCCAACAAATATAGTGTACCCACACATCCATTTTAACATTTGCATTTCTGCTACTCTCATCTTTTGCTCATGTGTATAATTCACTGCCCAACACTCAAACTCATAAAGCATCGCTGGCCTAATTGCTGTTCTATAGAATTTACTCTTAAGTCGTAAAGGACTTTTGCGGTTGCATAATATTCCCGATGCCATTCTCCATTTAGTCCAACCTGCTTGTATCCGATGTGTAACATCTCGATCTATACCACCATCACTCTGAAGAACTGATCCTAAATACTTAAAATTTTCACTTATAGGTATCTCTTGATCTCCGATACTAACCCCAATTCCATTCCAACTTGCACCCTTGCTAAACTTAAATTTCATATATTCTGTTTTTGATCGACTAATTCTAAACCCTTTTGCTTCAAGTGTTTCTCTCCAAACTTCGAGTTTAGCATTAACCCCATCTTTTGTTTCATCTACTAACACAATATCACCTGCAAATAACATACACCATAGTATGTTCTCCTGGAGAGTAATATGTGCCTTGTAAGTTCATCTATAACCAATGCAAATAGATAAGGACTTAAAGCTGAACCTTGGTGTAAACCTATATTTATAGGGAACTCTCGTGTCAACTCTCCTGGTGTTCTCACACTTGTAACTAAATCCCTATACGTCTCCTTTATTGATTCTATATATGCTACTCTAACTCCTTTTTTTTCTAAAACTCTTCACATAACTTCTCTAAGGACTCTATCATATGCCTTTTCAAGATCAATAAAAATCAAATGTAAATCATTTTCCTTATCTCGGTATCTCTCGATAAGTCTCCTTAAGAGATGTGCGGCTTCAGTAGTCGATCTCCCTGGCATGAAACCAAACTGATTATTTGACACCTTAGACTCGTTTCTTAACCTTCTTTCTATCACCCTCTCCCAAAGTTTCATCGTGTGACTCATTAATATAAGAAAAAATATGGTAATGGATGATGGTCTGTATGTAGCAAGGCTGAATGGAAGACATTCTGATCAATGCGGTGCTACAGCATTCATTGCAATGTACCAAATTAAAAACTTAAATGTCACAGGATGACTTAATGGATGTGAAACTTCAGGGCTGCTGGTATGAAGAGAGTGCCCCATCAAACTACTGAAATGCAGCTAGCAGATCCATATTTTCACACCAATAACTAGGTTTAGAAACCAGTATAGGGCATGGTAAAGTATTGTGACAAACTGCTTATGTCTAACAATTGTCACAATCTGACTATATAGAACAAGCTGATAAGATGACCCCCTGTCATATAACCACAATATATACATGGCAGTGAATCAACAGATGTAGTAATTCAATCATCTTTCTAAAAGGAAGATGCAGCAACCCGTCACTTAACCTTGCTATTATCCATAGGTTGTGATGAAGTGAGTTCTATGGATACCGTCAGGCGACAGTAATTTAGAAATACTGGAGATCTCGGCTCTCGGGTCCATGAACAAGGGGAAAGGGACAGATGGATTGCACATGATAATGTCAAGCCAAGGAGAATGTGAGAGGGACAACAGATTCTAGTTTACAGTGAGCAGATATCTGAGTCCTTGTCAGCAATTCTTATCTTCTCTTTGCTCGGGATACAGCACACTGGAAGACAAAATTTCCTTTTCAACATGGACAATAATCCTTAATTGATAATAATATTGATGCCTATTTTCAGACCTCACACAATATAGGCATGATATGAAAGTCTTGAGTCTCTGGCTATAGAAGAGTAGCAGCTTGTTCTTGGAGAACGAATCCCAACTCAAGCCCCAATAACGCTACTCCAACAGTAAGGGCCAATTGGGCACACTACTCTTAAAGACCAATAAGAACTCTAACCAACAAACATACATCTTTTTATCCACTTTAAAACAACCTGAGAGAATTAGGTAATTTTTAGCATTTATTAGAGCTGTCAGTATGCACAATAAATGCACCCTTTTTGCAAGTAACCCCATTTAATAACAAACAAGTCTCTTTCCATAATCACAATTCACAAGCTATCGTACCTCATAAAAAGTCTAGATCTTTGCTACCCATTCTGCATTGTGACATCCTAAATCGTTGAATGATTAAAAAGTGATGAACCAACCATCTTTTCAGTCATGTCAACGATTGCAATACCCACTACGGAGTCCATCTTTTCAGTCATGTCAACGATTGCAATACCCACTACGGAGTGAATAGCACGGACTTATTCAGTACTCACCAGACTTACCCCATACCTCCTATAAATATACAATTCTAGTCTCTAGAGCTTCCAATTTTAGTTCTAAAAAATCACCACTACAGAATTACATCTACCGCTATTTGTTTTTAACATCGTCTAATTTTTACCTAAAAAATTAATACTTATTGCAATCTGTTCTGGAACTTCAGCAGCGGTATTCAAATAGGGAAATAAATAAAACTTACGGAGAAACAAAAACAGCAAAAAGCACTTTCGCAAATAGTTAAAAAAGAAAAAGGAAACTGAAATAGAAATTCTAAAATTGACTGGCTAAATTAGGCAAAAAAATTAATTACAAAAAATAAGAGAGAGGGGAGGGAGAATGTGGAAATTACTTGAATCGAGGAAGTGAAGGAAAGAGAGGGCGATGCGGCGAGCCAGAGGAGATTCTGTAGTCAATTTCGCCATGGCCAATAGGAAAAGTAAATGTGAATCAATCGGTATACCGAAGGTCCGCGCCGTTTTATATACATGGGACGTCAAATTTCAAGGGCATGTTTGGTGGCGGTGTTTGATATTGTTATGGGAAAATTCTTACGTATACCCCCATCGGTCTATATTCATCTATATCAACTTAAAAAAAAATTAGTTTTAGCCAGTTAGAGTGATGTGGATGAATATGAATTGAGGAGTCCATCCCACCTATTGTAACCAGGAAAAAGTTTATTTTTAATGAGTTAAAGTGATGTGAATAAATATAAACTTAGGATTCCATCCCACTACTGTACATCGGATCTATGTAAGAATTTTCCTATTGTTATGCACAACTGTCAACAGCATAAAGACTGAAATATCTAGCTCTAAAGCGGATAGAAATGGATTTGGGAAAAATTACCAAAATAGACCTTTAAAAACTCTACTTCTAAAACACTAATAATGGTTCAACTTTAATTTTAGTCATGAAATATGTAGATTTGTAGTTGTTGATACAAAAATTTGAGTTAAATTATTTCGTGTACAGTACCATTCAAAGTAGATGACTGCAAATAATAACCAAGTCTGAAATATTTGAAAAGAAAATTGTGGAGTTTTATCCCCTAAATAAGTTTCTACTCAAGTCAATATTTCGACCAGAGACTGATAATTCAATAAGGATTCATAGCTTAGAAATTAGGAAAGTGATTAATGAACCTGACTTGCCTTTCTAATATTTATACCTGCAGTTGTTGGGTTGGATCGAACCGTGGGTTGAACATATAATACTTGACTCATTTTGGCCTATTTGAATCATAAGAGTAAAATTACTAAAATATTCCTAATGGATCTAGATCCAAAGTCACGTGTAATATTGTCATTGAGTATATTACTTAGGGAGAGGTCACCTCTTACCCCTAGTCTTAAGTCAAACACCTCGGGTTGAGAGCGTCGAGTGTTTGGTGTCATATTCGCACCATAGCCAAAGTGGTAGTATTGACCAAAGTTAATCCTAATACTTCAAAAATTATTTTCACCATAAAACATTATTAAAAATTTTCTATCTTCCAGTGTAGAGGAATAAAAAATTTAACTATACCGCAGTGTATTTGAGTCGTGGCTTGAATTATTGTTTGAAATTTTGGTTAGAGTAAAATATCTTTTAAATTAAACTTTGTGGCCATACTAGTATTCAACTCCTCTGCCACTCAGTACCAATACTGTTGTGGAGTTTCCTACCTCCTTACTATTGCGTATCCATGGTCTTAGGATTTGCGTGAATCACATAGTTAGGACTTCGGACTACTCAGTACTACTACTACAACTAACCTTACTCCAGTACTACTAGTACTACTTTAAGTCACTATTACTACTACATTCCTGCAATACTAGTACAACTACATATATACTTCACGTCGTCACTACTACTACTACTACACTCCAGAACTACAAGTATTACTACTTACTCCACGTCGTCTAACTACCAAGTAAGTATTCTGCATAAATTTTTTTAACATAAACCAAACGAACCATGGGATCTACTTACTGTATGCATCACATAAGTAAGGCTTACGTATGACTTAAGTTCATGGTCATAACTTCAAATAAGTAGTCCACAACCAAATAGAATTTCACTCTAGAGATTTAATTCATAGGCTTAAAGACTACCATGGAGAAGAATAATATCATGAAAAATTTTACAATAGCAAACCCCAACTTCATAATATCCAAAGTAGACCACAATTGTCCTTGTGGTAATGATATACCTTCTTCCCCAACCGACCATAGTTCTTCTTCAAACACGAATACCTCAGCCTCCCCTATCAATCTTGACTTTGATGATGACCCAAGAATGACTATGTTGAAATTGACAATGACCAAGACTTTGATGATGATCGGAATGTTAACAATACATGCTCCTATGTCGAACAAAACTCAGTAGTCCATGCTCAAGGATGCCCGAAGTCTTCCACTATATAGATGTAGGGGGCATAGTTTTCCATCATATACAGCCAAGAGGCATGGTTTTCCACCTCGTAGACCTGGGATGGACTTGTCCAGTACTACGACCTCATGTGCAAGTATGTCTTCTTTACCCTCTTACCCAGGCCAGAGTAGGGAATAGCCATTCGTAATCCCACTGTATTACTTGAGATCTAAAATAGAGCAAGGTAATTCAAGTAGGGATGATGCTTCTCTCTCTCACCAAGAAAAAATTAAAGGGAATTCAGGACGATTCAAGAACATCTGCTCCCAGTTACCTGTTATCAGCATTGATTGAGATTTGATTGAGCGATGGGTTGAATAATATTATATCACTAATGACATGAAGGTTAAGGCACTAGGGCCAAACTATAGACCTTGCATGAATTAAGAAAAGTATGTATCTATCTATTTGGTTCAATTGGAGGCAAGATTGAGGTTTCCACTGCACCCCTTCATTTTAGAAGTTTTAAATTACTATCAAGTAGTGTTTGGGTAGATTTTTCTCAAATCTTTTAGATATATTAATGTGTTCATCAACATCTGTTGGACATGGGGAGTGAACGCTTCCTTAATTTTATTTAATCCCTACTTTCATATTACGTCTACTAGGCTTGGTATTAGCTTTAGCTTCATATCCAAAATGGATTTACTTGAGGGTTCGCTACCCCAGAAGAAGATATGGAGGAAACATACCTCTTATTGAGGGGGAGTCCTGACTGGAAATTTCTAGATTAGAATTTTGAAATAGATGTCTCGAGGTTAAACAACCTAATTAAATTGAGCGACCATGACTAGGAAGCCATTGAGATCCTTAGGGACATAGAAAAATCCCATGGCAAGTAGTGAGTGATGACCAAATGTCAACTTCTGTGGGGTTGAGCTTTACTCCCCTTGACCATCCTAGTCCCATAGGTCATCCTTGGGAAAATTTCTTTCATCACGTTAGCATTCTTTCTTTATCTGTCTACCATTTATTTATCTTGTATTGTTTTTTACTTATTTCAGAGAATAATTTATTTTTTGTTTCTTATGTGTAGTGGCTACCAGATCTACTGCTGTCTGGGAGTGAGCACTGAGCCAAAATAAGGATATGGATCTCGATATCCTTGACCCATGGAAGAACCTCGTGATGCAGGGAAGAAAAAAAAGAAGATCTTCCCTACCATCTCCATAAGTACCTAGTTGAGGAAAGAAAATCAGGCTGCACCTATCCCCTACTCTACTTCTTAGGTCTTTCCCTAAAAGTTCTGCTGAGGTTACCCTTGCTGCGGAACCATCTACTCCAATATCTGAGGCCTTGGTGCCAACTATTTTGCAAGCAGTTCGGAACTATCCTTCTTCTCAGATTAATTCTTTTCGCCTTACTTCTCTTGACCATCCTAGTCCTATAGGTCATCCTTAGGAAAATTTCTTTCATCACGTTTCATTCTTTCTTTATCTGTCTACCATTTATTTATCATCTTGTATTGTTTTTTACTTATTTCAGAGAATAATTTATTTTTTGTTTCTTATGTGTAGTGGCTACCAGATCTACTACTGTCTGGGAGTGAGCACTGAGCCGAAATAAGGATATGGATCTCGATATCCATGACTCATGGAAGAACCTCGTGATGCAGGGAAGAAAAAAAAAGAGATCTTCCCTACCATCTCCATAAGTACCTAGTAGAGGAAAGAAAATCAGGCTGCACCCATCCCCTACTCTACTTCTTAGGTCTTTCCCTAAAAGTTCTGTTGAGGTTACCCCTGCTGCTAAACCACCTACTCGAGTATCTGAGGCTTTGGCGCCAACTATCTTGGAAATAGTTCAGAACTGTACTATTTCTCAGATTGATTCTTTTAGCTACTACTTGCAATAGGCTAGTGACCTACACCTTGCCCGTATTTCTGAACTTGAGGACAAGCTTAATTGGACAACCAAGTTGTATGAGGAAGAAACCAAGAAGCACAACGAGGCAAACAGAAAATGCAAAGAAGTAGTGAACAAAGAAGATTGACGAGATGATGAAGATCAAAGATCAAACAACAAAATCCTTAGAAAGGGTTACTAATCGTGTTGATTCTCTTATTATAGAATCATCCCAGCTAAGGGTGGAGGAAAAGAAGATAGTGGATGCCCATAAGGAAGAGATCTCAGCTATAGAGAAGGAAAGAAGACAATAGGCAGTACTTGAATTCCTTGGTTTCCAAGACTACCAGGATCGCCTAAAGAAGCACTTAGAAGGACTACCGCACTAGTAAGGAATTCACTGAACTAGTGGTTGGCCAAAGGTCTGACTACTACAATGACAGGTACATTGATGCATTGCGGTTTGTGAAGCAAGCTCATCTTCACCTAGGCCTTAAAAGATTTGATCTAGGGTAATGCTCTGACTATCCCTCCCAATACGTCTAATGCTCCAATTGAGGATGGAGGAGCACCAGGTGGTAGTGCCATAGACACAGCTTCAGAAACCACTAAAGAATAAAAGTCGATTAGGCAGTCACTTCAAAAGGGATAGTCGTTACTTTACTAGTTTAGACTAACATATAGTTTTTTAGTTGTTTGTTTTCAAGGTCAAGGTTCCTTTTGTATGAGATCCTGAACTTTGTTATGCATTTTTTTTTACATGTTACCTTTTTATAATAATTGCTCTGCTATGCTTGGCTGGATTTTGAGTTGGGACCTCTCCATGTACCAATTCCTTAGATGTCGTATTTTTCACCTTTCTTTGGTAATATGCATTTATTTTTACTACTTCTTCACAAAATATTAGGTTTAGAGCTGTATATATAATACCTGACTTTTCTGATAATTTTCCTCATTTTCGTACTTGATCTTATCATTTTAAATACTCATTAATATTCCTTTCAAATATTAAATAATGGTTTTATCCTTTTTAAATATTTTCTAAATTTTTTGGGTAAAAGTATAATTTTATAAAACTTGAGGGACTAAAGTTCAAATCTATTGAAACCTCATCACAAAGTCATTCATATCAGTAGCTATTAAATCTCATTCTTATTCAACCTTATTGTCCAGCAAATATCTCCTGCAAACCTACTTATCTCAACTCTCAAATCCTTTAATTAGTTTATGAAATTTCCCTTCAAATCAAATTGGTGATTTAGGAATCCTCGTAGACCTTTAATCCAACTTCAAAAATAAGCTTTACTTCCAAATCTGTATGATTTTTATGTTAAATTTCAAGTTCCTCAGGAAATTAATTTGTTTAATTTTGTTGTTTATGAATTCATTTTGTTACCAAATATGTTTATGAGCTATTGGGGCTTGATTTATGGTTTGAAATGACTTTTTAACTATTATTTTTGTGAGATTTGAATTAGGGTTTTGACAATTCTTAACCTAGTGATATATTTAAAATTATCAACCATAATTTTTAGATTTTTATCTTATTTTCAAAAATTTAAGTCAATCCTTACTTATTTGTGTTCAATTAATGACTAATTTGAGAATTTGGGTGATGCCCAAAAGTGAATCCCTATCTCAATTTTATATCCTAATGGTATAACACTCTCCTGGTTTAGGTGATTCGAGATTAGAGTTTTAGACCGTCGAAATTAGAATACATCTACGAAATCGATTTTCGAGGTAAGTAACGTTTACACATTTTTATCGATACCCTGTATATGATTGGTATTGTAATCATAGAATAATTGGTATTAAGGTAACTATATTTATTTCTATTAATATTTATACGGTAAGTACGTTTATAAATTATATGTTTGTTATGTAATGTATCAATTGTTCATTATTGTACTATGTGTTACTGAATGATTACTATGAAAAGGTCAATGGGTCACTTTAGTGGACTTGGCTATGAGAGAGTGAATGAAATGATACACACTGAGTACTATGCTTCATAAATGTTATACCCAGTCTATCAGGAAGACAAGTGATAGACACTCTGTTATGCCTTGTCTACTCGGGCGGATAATATCGTAGACCTGGATCCAGTGCTGGGAAGACTTTTGTGAACCATGAGCTCCTTGATTGACATTATATGTATTTTAATTGTTGGAAATGTCTCGTATATTGTTCCCTATACTGATTGTATACATGTTATCTATAATTGGGTTTAAATGTTATTTACTAAGCACGATGTGCTTACTCCGTTATTATTTCTCCAATGTTTGCAGTTGAGGACCAACAGGAGACGTTAGCAGATCTTGAGTCGAGTGCTGATCGTGGAGGAGATTACAATACAGACCCCAGTTATTGGAGATAGAGTTTTCCTATTTGCCATCCTAGTGTGAGGTTGGTTTTTATGCTTAGGCCTGTGTGTCTATGGACTTGTTAGATTTGTCTTGTAATCGAATTTCTGACTGTTATGGGATTGTGGTTTGTTGTTTGTATATGACTGTATTTGGTTATTGTGGATTGTTATGGATATGGCTGTTGAATATACTTTGTGGTCTTGTATTGGCTGATCTTGAGGTCTAATGACAAGTATTATGATTTGTATATTGCTCTTGTACTGTACCTTGCATGCTTGGGGTGATCCCGAGGAAGAGCGGCGTGTCATTGTCCCATTTTGGGGGCGTGACAGTATAGCCTTCCTGCCCCTATAGTCATTTAGCTTCACCTAAAATGACTGAGTGTTATTACAGTCCTTAGCAAACTTAGACTTTATTTTTTCTTATTGATAATACTTTAGAGCTTTACCTCAGAAGATTGCATTTATGAAAATGTTTATCTTCCTCTTGTTGAGGAAGTACTACTCTAGAGAACAGGGACTATGTAGGTCCTTCATTTGATGAAGACCTTCGGAGTAAGCCTTGGCATTGGGACCAAGTTTAGCTTAGGTACAACATTCCTACGTAAGATTTCTTCGTCTCCGGAAGAATAAGTCTTGGTTGTAAGAAGACTTTGTTTTTTGTCATTGGTTGGATAATTCTTACTCTGCAGAATAGGCATGGCATATGTTCTTAACCTTCGAAAGTCCTTGGCATAGCCCCAGGAGGGGTTACTCCTACTGTGGGGAATAGATATGACCGAGGTGCTTCACGTTAGGAAGACATTGGTATTGTTCCCGAGGGGTAAGTTCTATTTTAGGGAGTAGGCATGGCCTAGATGTTTCACGTTGGGAAGATCTTGGCATCGCCCTCAGAAGTGAAAGTCCTACTACGAGGAGTAAGTATAGTCTAAGTGTTTTATATTGGGAAGACCTTGGTGTTTTCCTTAGAGAGGTAAGTCTTACTTCGGGATGTAGTTATGACATAGGTATTTCACTTTTGGAACACTTTAGTATTGTCCTGGATGAGTAAGTCCTACTCTAGAGATAGGTATGATCTAAGTGTCTCACATTGGGAAGATCTTGGCGTCACCCTCAAAGGGGTAAGTCCCACTCCAGAGAGTAGGTATAACGAAGGTAATTCACTTTTGGAAGATCTTAGAATTGCTCTGGAGGGGTAAGTCTTACTTTAGGAGTAGGTATGACCTAGGTGCTTCACATTGAGAAGATCTTGGCATCGATCTTGGAGCGATAAGACCTACTCTAGTAAGTAGGTATGGCAAATATACTTTACTCTTATCTTCTTGGAAGACTTTGGAATTGCCCCCGAAGGGATAAGTCCTACTCTAGTAACTAGGTATGGCCTAAGTGCTTCACATTGGAAAGACCTCGGCGTCATCCCCAGAGGGGTAAGTCCTACTCAAGAAAGTAGGTATGGACTAGGTGTTCCACATTGGGAAGACCTTGGTGTCGAACCCCGAGAAATAGATATGGCATAGGTACTTTACTTTTGAAACATCTTGGAATTCCCTCCCAGATGGGTAAGTCCTACTCCAATGAATAGGTATGACCTAGGTGCTTCACATTGGGAAAATTTTGGCGTCGTCCCCAAAAGGGTAAGTCCTACTCCGAGAAGTAGGTATGACATAGGTACTTCGCTTTTGAAAGATTTTAGAATTGCCGAAGGGGTAAATGCTACTATGGGGAGTAGGTATGACATACGTATTTCATATTGGGAAGACCTTAAACTTGCCCTCAGAAGGGTAAGTCCTACTCTGGGAAGTAGGTGTGACATAAATACTTCATATTAGGGAAGACCTTGGACTTGCCCTTAGAAGGGTAAGTCCTACTCTGAAGAGTAGGTATGGTGTAGATACTTCACATTGGGAAGACCTTGACATCGCCCTTCAAAGGATAAGTCGTACTCTGGGGTGTAGGTATGACATAAGGTGCTTCATATTGGGAAGATCTTGGACTAGCCCTCCAAAAGGTAAATACTTTGCGGCTTGCAAGCTTAGCCTAGGCATTCCTTTTCTAGGTAAAGCTCATTCTTTGACCCCAGGAGAGGTGAGTCTTGGTTTTAAACTAAACCTTGCATGGCACAACTCTTCTAAGAAATATTTTCTCTGTCCTAGAGGGACAAGTCTTGGTCTTAAAAAGACTTTGTTTTTATTTTATTTACCCTCGAAAAGGTTATACCTACTTCAAAGAGTAGGCCTTGGTGTTTTTTCTGAAAGTATGTAGTTGACTCCAGAGGGCAGTAGAAATCTAGAGGACTATGTTGTGGTACCAATCCGACTAGACGATGTTGTTCTTGCAATAGAATAACTAAATACTCCGCTGTTTGTTCCCAATACTTAGGAAATTTTATAAAATGAAACTGAAAAAATACAAATCGCACAAGTTTTATTCCACTCCAAAAGATGATACTTGGCTTTAAGAATTACAAATGAAGCAAATTAAACAAAGTATATTGAAATTAAAAATAAATTTTTTAAGGTTCTGAGCATTTCAAGTGTGAGGCAGGATTTTCCTTCTATTGTTCTAAGCTTATAAGCTCCATGAGTAGATGCTTTAGTGACTTCATAGGGTCCTTCACTGTTTGGCAAAAGCTTTCCCCATGATTGGGGCTGATTTACCTTTGACTTCTTGATAACCTAATCACATACTTTGAACCTTCTGACCCGGACTTGCTGATTATAGTATCAAGTCATCTGCTACTTGTCTACCTGGATTTTGAAGAATGTCTTGCCTCTTTCCTCCTCAAGTAGATTGAAGTTAGACCTCAAACTTTCATCATTTTTTTCTAAATTAAAGTTGTAGACTTGGACACCTAGCATACAAACCTTCATTGGAATGAGTGTCTCAGTGCTATAGGTAAGATTGAAAGGGGTTTCTCTAGTTGCGTTCTTATAAGTGGTGTGAAATGACCACAAGACATTAGGGAGCTCCTCCACCCAATTCCCCTTAGTACTAGCAAGTCTTTTCGGATCTCTTCTAAGATAGAGCAGTTGATGACTTTTACCAAGTCATTACTTTGCGAGTGACTTACTAAGGAGAAGTATTGCTCAATTCCCAGGCCTTGGTGGAATTTCTTGAAAGTTTTTGTTTGGAACTATAACCCATTGGCTAAGGTAATTGCCTAGATGTGTCAAAGTGGCATATCACATTCTTCTAAAAAAAGTTGAAAATCTGTTGAGGAGTGATTATTGCTAAAGCTTCTACTTCAACCTGCTTAGTGAAATAATCAATTGTGATTACCAGAAATTTCTCCGTGGCCAATTCTAGTAGAAAAAATCCCAAGATGTCAATACCTCACTGTCAAAAGTTTAATAAGGGATAAAGATGGGAGTTAGCTGCTCAGTTGGGAGCCAGGGTTGGTTGGAATGTAGTTGACATTTTTCACACTTCTGCACGTAGTCTATGGGGTCCTCCGATATCCTTGGCTAGTAGTAGCCTTACTGTACTTTTTGGGCAAGTGCTCTGCCGCTGACGTGGTGTTCTCAAACTCTTTCATGCACTTCAACCAAGATATACTTGACCTCCTTTGGACTTAGGCACTGGAGATAAGGCATTGAGTTGGATCTTCAGTATAGAGTCTCTCAAATGATCAAGTTTTTTGCTGACCTCCTATCAACGCTCTGGGCTTCTACCTTGTTTAAGAGCAATGTGCCCTCCTTAGGATATTGAATGATAGGGGTCATCCAATTTGGAGTGGTATCTATGTCCATGACTTCTACCTGTTCAACACTCTCCTTTAGTTCACATCATGTCTCTTCTCGATCACAGCCGTCTTGTCTACTAAGTAGTATTCATTAACGAGGCATACACAAACCCAATTGGAAGGAAAGCCTAACTATCCTATTATAGGAACCTTCCTTCAACACTTTAAGGAAAACTTTCTTTAAGACATTTGAGTATCCTGAGTTGGTTATTTTAGAAAGGGCATCAGCCTCCCTATTTTCTTTCCTAGTTACGTGAATTATCTCAAATTTGTCAAAATTTGAGATCAAACTCTTCACCTTTGTTAGGTAGAACTACAATGATGGTTATCTTACCTCGAACCCCCCTTGACTTGTTGCACTACAAGGTTGAAGTCCTTGTTCACCACCAAGTTCGTCACTCCTACCTCTATAGCTAGCCTAAGTCTTAAGACCAAGGTCTCATACTTTACTTCATTATTACTTGTGTGAAACTCAAACCTTAAGGCATACCTTATTTTGAGTCCCCTTGAGAGGTAAGAATCATACTTGCACCACAATTTTCATCATTGTTTGCTTCATTCACATTCATAATCCATTGAATGCAATCTTTGACTAGCCTCCCAAGAAAGTACTCTTTCTTCTCAACTTGATTGTTCTTCCTTGGGGTTCTCTTCCTCTACTCCTTCATTGATGAAATCTGCTAAGGTCTGATTCTTGATTGTTGTCCTCGACTGAAAGCAGATCTCATACTTACTTAGTTTAGTGGACTACTTACTCAGCCTTCCCAAAACTTCCGGCTTCATGAGAATAGTTTTAAATTGATGGTTAGTCAGAGCCACTATAGGATGACTTAAGAAATATGGTCTGAGTATTCTTGCCGCTGTCACCAAGGCCAAAGTCAACCTTTCAATAGTGGAATATCAGGTCTCAAGATCACTCAGCACCTTACTTACATAATACACTGGTTTCTAAACTTTGTTTTTCTCATTGATAAGAACTACACTCACTGCCACACCTGAGCAAGCTAGGTACAAATATAGAGTTTTCCCCGACTCAAGCTTAGTAAGGAGTAGAAGTGAAAGTAAGTAAACCTTTAATTCCTCAAAGGTTCTTTGGCATTCTTCATTCCACTGAAAGTTTTTAGCACTATTATAATGCCTTGAAAAATGATAAGTTTCTGTTCCCAAACTTGGACAAGAATCGACTTAAGGTTACAAGGTAGACGGTCAATCTTTGAACGTCCTTTACTTCTTTAGAAGTTTCCATGTCTTGAATTGCTTTTATTTTAGGAGGGTTTGCCTTAATTCCCCGCTAAATCATGATGGATCCTAAGAACTTACCCCTCCAACTCCGAGGGCATATTTCTTAGGGCAGTGAAGGTTTCCCGGTGGTCCTCCATATAATCAATTTTTTTCTTGCTCTTGACGAACTTGTCATCAACGTATGCTTCTATATTGCATCCCAACTGATTGGCAGATATTTGATCTACCATTCGTTGATAAGTCACCCTATCACCTTAAAGCAGTAAGTGCTAGAGTCAGTGACAAAGGCTGTCATGGCCCGGTTGTTAAGATCTAACAAAATATGATAATAACCCTCAATCCCATTCTGTTTCAGTGAAGCAATGTAACATTGCCTAGTAGCTACCCAATCTCCTCCACAGGGATTTCTCCTACTCTATTCTCAGTAGGAAACTTCATTTTCATGTGGTAGGAAGATGGGACTGCACCGAGTGTATCTATAGTTGGCTGGCCAATGATGGCATTATAAGGAAATGATGCCTTGGTTACTACAAAATCCACCATCACGTGAACATTCCGCGGAGCTGTTCTAAACATACAGGAAGAGTGATGTACCTAAGTAGAATGGCCGTTTCTCTAGAGAAGCCTATTAAGGGTGTGGTCACAGATTTGAGATCTTTTTCCTCCAATTTTATTTCCTTGAATATTGAATGGAATAGTATATCAATAGAGCTACCATTGCCAATAAGTGTCCGCTTAACATTGCAGTTCATCAAAGATAAAGTTACCGACAATGATCAATGTGAGGTTGGTCTACTTGTTGTGCTTCGTCTACTGTAAAGATGATATTTTGACACAAATTAGGCCACTTCAAATTTGACTAAACTAAGTTCATTTGGTGTGCAAAAGCCTTGCGAGATGATGCAATTTGAGTCATCACTTGCTATTCTATTAGAGATGGTGTGTATAAATATTCTTCCTTGATTCTCTACCCCTGCTACTTTGTCTCCACGAGAAGGATCTCGGTCTCTCTTTCCAAACTCCTGCTTGTCACTAAAGTGACCTTTCTCTATCCATTCTTTGGATGAATTGCCTCAGATATCCTTTTCAAATCAAGTCCTCATTTACATTCTATAAGGAAATCCAATCATTAGTATTATGGTCGTGGTTTTTGTAGAAGTAGCACCACTTATTTTTGTTGCGATGCTCTGGGTCGCTCCGCGTTGTTCCTGGTCACTTCATGTATGGCTCCTTCTCAATCACTGCTAGAATTTGTGAAGGTGGTATTGACTGGGGTATAGGTTTTAGGAGGGTCGGGACTTTCTTATGGGGCACGGCTACGAATAGCCGGTCCCTTATATTACTCTTATTTGAAGGCCCTGATACATTGGTCTCGCCATTAGTCTTTCTCTTCTTGCTATCAACTCCACCTACTGTTATGCTGACCTCTCTCTTTTTATTCTTACTTTCATCTGCTTGGGTAAACTTTTCAACCCTACAAAAAAGATCACTAAGAGTTGTTGGAGGCTTAAAGTTAAGATCGAAGGAGAATTTGCGAGGCTTCACCCCTATCTGGAAGGCCATCATCTACATGTCTTCTATGACTCATTATATTCCGATAGTCTCCTTCTTGAATCTGTCCACATAATCCATGGTTTATGCTCAAGAGTAAGCAGATGTGTCCTTGTATTTGAGATCATCTTCTAATTCCCAAACTTATTTAGAAACAGTCTATCAATTGATCAAATTTTTTTATTTGCTTCTTCTTATGCCCTCTAAACTTGTTTGAGGCAGCGCCCTTGAGGGTTTCGAGAAACCCTCGGTAGAGAGTGGCATCAGACGCCCATTTAGGCATATTTTAGAATGGTAGGCATCTTCTTGGAAGCGACTCCTGCATAATATCAACAGTGAAGAGAAGTAATACTTGTATCTAGTACTACTTCTTTCCCTTCTCATTTATTTTGTCTACTCTGGTTTGTAGCTTCTCCAACCTTTTTCTTAAGTTCTCCTCCCTTTGTGGGACTAGTACCACGATACGATCACTCTCCTAGTGTCTTTTTCTCTCATGAGTTACAGATGCTACTTTACCTATGCTTCTTTCCGTAGTACCACTTAGCCTTAATGCGGATGTGTTCGGGTAAACATTGGATTAGGTCTTTTAATTCACAAACATGTACGAAATAAGTCTTGATAACCCTAATCAACACTTACACGCTCGCAAGGATACGAGGTAAGTTTGTAAATTGAGTGAGTAAGGATCATTCCTACAAAAACTATTGACCAATTACTAGGGTGTACAAACCGATCTACTAGTTAGACAAATTAATTGAAAGATTTTGTTTTTACCTAACTAAATTAATACTAACTAGTACAAAGATTAAACTCTCATCACAACTGCACCTAACACATCTCAACAATTGTCCACATGAATAATCAAGAATCACGCCACCACTTAGAAGTAATCTAAGAACTCAAGAGTTCAAATGCCAATAAAATCCTAGTCTTGAAATCCATTGTGTGTGAACATAGCCATTAAATAAAAACTCAGTCTTCCAAGACACTCGAATCAAATCATGCAAACTTTTAGAATTTTTCTAAATACCCCATGACTCACTTTTTTTACACCTCTCGACTAATGTGGATAACCGACTCAATTTAAATTAGGTAGAATTTTTTAGCTTGTAACGTTAGGCTAGGGCATTGGTTAATCTAAGAAGGAATGAGGATATCACAAGACAAAAGAAAGAACTTTACATTAATGATGGCCACACATCAGAATAAAACTTCTTTTCCAACACATTAGATACCAATTCTTCACAAAAATAACCCCACACTTAATCAACAAACACCCATAAAAATTTCATATAACAAACAAAAAGTCTTTCTTCTTCAATTTCAACCCAACATGCCAACATATTTTCGGATATTTATTTTACCCTCATTTTTTTCATGTCCAAGACTCCCCATACGGGTACTAGTGATAGGCACTACCCGCAAATACACCAATGCAGGTACCAGTGATAGGCAGTACCTGTAATACACCAATGTAGGTACCAGTGGTAGGCACTACCTACATTTTCAAAAACTTACACATTTTTTCCAATTTTATCAGTACCTCTCCTTGCCCTATAAATGTACACCAATCATTCATACAATTTCCACACTTATTCAACTACCAGTCACCCTTTTATCCCCTTAACAATTAATTGCGGGCAATAAAACTCTTAATAGACGTTTTGGGATAGAAAAATAAAAGAATTTATTAAGCTTATACAGATAGGTAAAATGAGTTTTAATAAAAGAAAGCAAATGGTGTTTCTATCCATTCATTTCAAATTAAGGCTCGAATAAAAATTTCCATAAGGTTGGCTTGAAAGACTCAAAAATTAAAAAAAGACTCTACCCTTATCTTTAAACCAAATTAAGTTATTTATAAAATTTGCTTCGAAAATGTAAGAAAGCATATTGAATCAAGTTCTGGAATGCAATATAAGTGAGTCTACGTAATTATCTCTAAGTATCAAAGATAAAATATTTTGTGGCTGTTAGTTATTTTATGGCTGTTAGTGCTCAAGTATTCTCAAAAATCATGCAAAGAAAATATTAACACCGACTGCTCACTCTTGATGGTTCAGCTCAATAATTATCATGCAAAAAATCAAAGAGACATGCTAAGCAATTGCAAAATTTTTGAAAATTTTAAAAATTTCTACTAATTTGAACAAAAATTTTCAAAAATTGTGAAAAGCTCTTAGATAAAAAAAAAAAAAAAGAGTAAAATATTGCAGCAAAAATTGAGCTAACTACACCAAACAATTGTAAATCCAAACAAATCTCCCCCCCCAACACTTAGAAATAAACATTGTCCCTAACGTTAAAGAAAATAAAAGCAAAAAGAGGGAAAGGGAAAGCTTCTCTGGCAATGTAGAATAATTGATGTAGTTTATCCCGACATAAATATCCACGAGGTGAGTTAAAACGCATCTATGGGATTAACAATAAAACGAAAACAAAACATTAATACCCATCAAGAAATTAAGAAAAATAAGAAAATCGAGGAATGAGATTCCACGATAGTCAGAAAAAACTTAATCCCTTAAGGGCTTACATAACTAACATCACATATAAGACAAAAATCAAACCACAAAAAGTACGACACCATCTTAAAATAAAACACAAGAAAAACATAAACATCATTAATATCCTCTATGACCGTACTAGAATTCCAAGCTTTATCAACTTGATAATGGTCAGATCAAGACTCGTCCTCAAACGTAGGTTGTTTCCTAACTACTCAATGTTGGTTTATGTACTAAAGGCAACAGTGTTGGAATTAGAAATTATACTTATTGCCAACGTTAAATGAACCTAAAGGGTCACACACTAAGAGTAAGCATTGGGTTAAGTTAATTGTTGACTAAGTTCGTTGAATAAGAAGAAAAAGACTGTCTCTTATACACATCTAGCGTGTACCTAAATTCAAAGAACTGTTCTTTGATTAGAATTCTTCTATACCAGCGTTATTTGAATTTAGGTTAACTCTATATATAGAATATGATTCTTTAGGGTTCGAGGTCGACATCTCATTAGTAACACAGACGAAAAACCCTACGAAATAGTTCAAACACTGCTCTCTAAAATCAAGCTCAATCCAGAGCGCCTAAGATAGACGTGTTCTACGAATAGTTCGTGGTTGCCGTGGTGTCCAAATAGTGACCATAAAACACGCCTTCACGGTGAATGGAGAATTCTCTTATACAAAGAAGCATAGGTAAATAGCATCTGTAACTCTTCACGAAAAAATTGGACACTATGGCTGTCTCTTATACACATTTCCGGTAGATGTGTATAAGAGATTATGGCTAGGAAATCCCAACACTCAAACCAACAAAAGACCTTAAAACCATGTTCTAGTCCATTTAACTTGCATCTTAAGATTGGTGATATGTATACAAATAACAAGAAAGCTAAAGAAAAATAAAAAACAAACACACAAATGAAATTATAAAAGGACATGGGTTGCCTCTCATGCAGACTCTTTGTTTATAGCCGTAGGCTAGACTTCAGCATGTGACATAATTCAAAGCACTTACAAATGTTCAGCTATCCCTTTCTTTTTGGCTTCCACAACAGAATCTTGACACCATTTTTCACTACTATTAAGACTTGATTTCAAACTCTAACTTGAACTTGTCATTTTCTCCATGCATTAGCCGAAACAAGTGCACCAATTATCGCATCAAGTTGCTTCTTGAATAGTTTTTTCTGCTTCCTACTCGTGGTCACTTTCTCATACCCTAACTTTTTCACTCTTGTGGAACCATTTCTTGATTCTTTTCATCTCACTTTCATTATCAGGTGATTTTTCCTCCAACTCAATTTTGGAATCTTCCTTTATTTCAACAACCTCTTTGACTACATTGCTTATACCCATTTTGGGGGTAAGCCTATTCTTCAAAGCTATCCACAAGTGAACCAAGAGAATAATTAGCACATTTTTCTACAAATATTGGGACATTGTCATCATAATTAAAAACATCAGTTTCAACTGATTCATTATCACCTCGTAAAATCAACTTCCTTTTGTTAACGTCAATTAAAGCATGTGCGGTTAATAAAAATGGCCTCCCTAGAATTAATAGAATCTCATATCATCGCCGGTGTCCAATATCAAGAAATCAACGGGAAATATGAGCTTTTCCACTTGAACAAGCATATCTTCCAACAAGCCATATGGTTTTCTCTCAGGCAAATTCGCCAATTAGAATGTAGTGTCGGTTGGTTTTGCATTGGTGATCCTAATTTATCATAGATGACCTTCAACTTAATTTTGATGCTCGTCCCCAAATCATAAAATGAACGATGCAATGTGTGTCCTCCTATATTCATTAGTATAGAAAAACTACTGGGATGCTTGAGTTTAGTGGATAATCTCTGTTGAACAATGACACCTACACTAGGCATCGAGGCAAACTTTCTCATCATCATTCCATTTCCACTTCCTAGCCAAGAGATCCTTCATAAACCGAGTATAATTAGTCATCTTGTTGAAAACATTAACCAAAGGTTTACATTAAACTTTTTAAGCATATCGAGGAATTTATAGAATTGTTTCTCTTTTTCCTCCTTTCTTGAATTAATGAGTCATTGAGGAAATGACATTCTTTTTGATATATCCAATTTCAAGGGTTCCTCTATGTGTTTTTCCTTTCACTCCTTCATTGCATTCTTCTTTGTCATTTTCTCATCCTCACCTTCAACTTCAAGTTTATTTTAATTATCTTAGATTTTTGCTTCTCAACTTCTTTGTCAACCTTTTTCTTGTCATTTTGTACAACAATTCCTTTAAACTCTTTAGTAAAATAGCATTGCATGGTATTTTTGGATTTGGAATGGTGTCGTTTGGCAATGTTCCCATAGGTCTTTCATTATTTTGTCGAGCTAATTGTTCCATGATTGAAGTTCCAAGTTCCATGTATTGCTCATAAATTCTCATGCTCCCTCTGCAAGGCTTCCAATTCCCTCTTCAAATCATCTTCATTGGATTAATCATGATTTATATGTAAAGAATAATTGAGATTTTGAGGTGGGGATCTTGGTGGAAGAGGTTGGTATCAGTTATTTGGTTGAGGAGAAATTTTTTGAAAATTCCTCTGGTGAAGTGGTTGATATGGTCTAGAGGATGAAACTGGATTGGAAAAATTTGATTGTGATTGGTTGGGTTGGAAAGATGGACTTTGAACATTATTCTGATTACTCCAAGAAAATTTTTGATAGTTGTGCCAAGATGGGTTATAGGTATTACCATATAAATTAGGCAAATTTCTTAACCTTGAATTTTGATTTGAAATAAATTGAACTTGCTCACCTTGCGTCATGGGTGTTTCACAATGGCAATTCTAATGGTTTCCACCACAAAAATCACTATTTGAATTTCCTTGAGGTATTGAATCATTGGAGTTCACAGGACTCCTTCCCATGTTTTCTAGGGCCTTTGTCAGATTTGTCATCATGTTCAATATCATACCCTATTGAGCTAAGAAAGCATTGTTAAAATTAATCATACCTTCTTGTTGGGCATTGACTTGATACACTTGTTGTTGTGGTTGTTGCCCAACCAAAGGAAAGATTGTGCCATGGTAGTAGTGAGTTGATCCCATTCTTTCCAACAGTTCTTGTGCTTCTTCTAGAGTTTTAAGAGAAAAGGTGCCTCCTGCACTTGCATGAGAATCAATCTCGTCTCCCAAAACAATCCGTTGTAGAATATTTATACTTGTAGCCACAATAATGGTATGATGTGGACACTACCTAAGCAATTCTTTAAAGCACTCCCATGCCTCATTTAAGCTCTTCCCAATAATTTGTCAGAAGGAAGTAATATCGTTGCAGAGCTTTACAATTCTCAATGGTGGAAAGTACTTGGCTAAAAATTTATGAGCCAACTAATTCTATGTAGTGAAAGTACCTTACTTGCTCGAAGGATTGTAACCAAGCCTTAGCCCTATCTCTCAACGGAAATGGAAAGGCTCCCATTCTAATACAATCAGGATGCATTCCATTATATTTGAATGTATCAATGACTACCTCAAAATTCTCCAAATATGCATAAGTATCCTCGTTTGGCCTACCTCCAAACATAGCATGGGTTTGGAGCATTTGAATCAAGGTTGGCTTAATTTCAAAGTTATTGGCTTGTACAGGCATTCGCACAATACTAGAACTTGACCCTCAAAGTTTGGTATCGCATAATCTCTAAGGGGTCAAGGATTAACATCTCCACTATTGCCATTATTACCTGCCACCTCATCTTGCTCCCCAGCATTGCGATTCGGATTCTCCATTGTATTCTCTTCTTGGCTTGATCCTTGATGTTTCTTGCAGTTTCTGTTTATAGTTCGTTTAATCTCCAAATCACCGGAATGTAGTAGTTGTTTGGAAGAACAAGTATTTACCACAAACTACAAGAAATCGACCATAAAGTTTGAATATCAAACCAAAATCCAAAAGAAAAATTAAAAATAAAAAAGCAATTGTAAATAATTTTAAGAAAATAAAAAATCTAATCTAGTAAGACTCACTAATCCTAATATTGCTACCAAGAATAGTCACTGGCAACGGCACCAAAAACTTGTTCGGGTAAATATAGGATTAGGTCTTTTAATAAATAAGCTTTAATAACCCTAATCAGCATTTATATGCTCGCAAGGATACGAGAGAGTTTGTAGCTTGGGAAAGTAAGGATTGTTCCCACGAAAACTATGGAACAATTACTAGGGTTTACAAACCTATCTACTAGTTAGACAAATTGATTGAAAGATATTGTTTTTATCTAACTAAATTAATTCTAACCACTACAAAGATTAAAACTAAGAATAATTATGAAAACTATCAAAAACTAAAGAAAGTGATAAACTTTATCAAAATCAAACTTCAATTAATAAACTAGAAAAGTAATCACAATAAGATTAAATTAAAACTGTACACATCTAGATTATGAAATTGCAATAAGAACTAGAACTGAATTGAATATAACTAAAGAAAGCAAACTCAATAATTGTAGCTGGAACAAGAGCAAAGAAGCTTGAGATTTTGACAAGAAAATTAAACCCTAATCTAATGATTTTTCTAGTCTAACGATCTAATGTCTACTCTAACTTATGACTACTAAGTTTCAACTACTCTCTACAATAGGGTATTTATAGGGGATATTAGGGTTTAAACCCCTCATCTAATGATAGAAACATAAAAGCCTACGAAAAAAAAGTCCAACCAAATGAAAAGGTTGCCAAATAACAAATTCTATTGGAGTCCACTGCGTCATGCACATTTGTGCACAGATGCCTTGCGCATGTGTGCATTTTATAGAACCAAACCGTGCCTCTCTAGAGTTCGCGCACATGCATGAGGTTTGGGTCATGCATGTGCACGATTTCCAAAACACCTGCTTCAATTTCTACCTTGATTTTGACCTTGATATAGATAGAATTTCAATAAAATGAAAGTACTCATTGAATCTTAGACAAGCATGTTGTGATCAAAGTACCGAATAGTGTCCAAATTTCTTCCCTATCGGTGTACGTTTATCATCCTTGTGATTTCCCTCCAATTTTTTTATCTTTTTTGACTCTTTTCATTCAAAACCTATAAAAACTAGAAATAAAACAATTAAGTTCATAATTAATTCAATTATTTCTTGCAATACCTGAAAACTGAGATAAATAATACATAAAATATAAGACATTTATAAGCTTATCAGGTCACTTTTCTAAAGTTTGGCAAGGCAGTTCAGCTAGTTTGGCTAGTTCATTCTTATCTGGTAGAGTAAGGAGGGTATTCCTACAAGGTGAACCCGACCGGAGTTAGTTCCCTGGTCCTCTCTCCTTGAGTTTTCACTTTCTTCTTCACCAGCAAGAGAGGGTGGGCAAACTGGGTATTCTTACCAAAATGTTGAGGGTGTTGTTTGCCTTGAGATAAATGTTGCTCCAATTGGTACCTAATGATCATCAGTTCTTTCAACTGAGTATTTTGTTGCCTTAACTTGAGAATTTCTTCATCCTTGTCCACAACTCAAGGACCAGAATCCCCTTCCTGACCACCTTGCCAATCCATCTCCCAGTTGGATCGGCTGGAGTGATGTTGAGTTGAAATTCTTTTCCTTGCTAGCATTGCTCTTGTGAGTGTTACACGTGTTAGGTGCCATACTAGGGTATGACTTTTAGTTAATATTCCCATAGACGGCACCAATATTGATACAAAAATTTGAGATAGGATTAGCTCTTGTACAGTATTGTTCAAACTAGATATTGAGCACTGCACGAAATACCCACATCTAAAGCACCTGAAAAGAAAAAGATGAGGCTTTATCATCCGGAGGTAGGTTTTGACGCTCAAGTCAGTATTTAGACCAGAGAGTAATAATTCAATAAGAATTTAGAGCTTAGAAATTAGGAAAGTGATTAAAGAACCTGACCTGGATTTTCATATTTATACCTGGGATTGTTGGGTCAGATTGAAATGCGTGGATTGAATATATAATATTTGACCCATTTTGGCATATTTGAACCACAAGAATAAAATAACTAAAATACCCCTAATGGAGTGTATTATTTTGGCATCGTCAGTAGTTAATATGATACCCAAGGCTTAGTTTGGAAGTTTATGAGAGAGTAAAAAACATAAGTTGTAAGGAAAGAGAAAAGAAGAGAGAGAAATGTATTTTTTCTATTTTGTTTTAGGACTTTAGGAGACTTGCTAAGAGATACCGGGATAAAGAAAATGATTTACATATGATTTTAATTGATTTTGAAAAGGCATACGATATAGTCCCTAGAGAAGTTATATGGAGGGTTTTCAAAAAAAGATGAGTTAGAGTAGCATACATAGAATCAATAAAGTAGATGTATACGGATGTAGTTACAAGTGTGAGAATACCAGGAGGGTTGACACGAGAGTTTCCTATAAATATAGGTTTACACCAAGGGTCAGCTCTAAATCCTTATCTATTTGTGTTGGTCATATATGATAATACTTACGAGGCATATACAGGAGGAAATACCATGGTGTATATTATTTGCATATGACATTGTGTCAGTAGATGAAACTAAATATGGGGTTAATGCTAAACCTGAGGTTTTGAGAGAGACACTTGAGGCAAAAGAGTTTAGAATTAGTAGATCAAAAACAGATTATATGGAATTTAAGTTTAGCAATGATGCAAATAGGAATGGGATAAGGGTTAGTATCGGAGATCAAGAGATACCCATAAGTGAAAATTTTAAATACTTAGGATCAGTTATTTAGAGTAATGGTGGTATAGATTGAGATGTTATAAATCGGATATAAGCGGGATGGACTAAATGGAGAATAACATCGGGAATATTATGTGACCGTAAAATTCCTTTATAACTTAAGGGTAAATTTTATAGAATGGCAATTAGGCCAGCGATGGTTTACGGGTCTGAGTGTTGAGCAGTGAATCAAACACATGAACAAAAGATGAGAGTAGCAGAAATGCAAATGTTAAGATGAATATTAAAGTGTGGGTACACTAGGATGGACAAGATACGGAATGAGCATATTCGTGAGAAGATTGGAGGAGCATCTATTGATGAGAAGATGAGAGAAACATGCTTAAAGTGGTTAGGTCATGTGTTAAGACGACTAGTAAAAGTGCTTGTCAGGCGAATAGATTTTAGAGATAGTAGTCAACATAAGAGGGGTAGAGGAAGACCAAATAAGACTTGGTGGGTAACTTGTAGGAAAGATATAGCCCATCCAGGAATTGAGGAGGATATGGTCCATGACAGAGCGCAATGTAACAGCATTCATGCCGCCGACCCTACTTAATGGGATTAAGGTTGGATTGTTTATTTGTTAACTTTAGGAAAGAAATTGGATGATTTTGGATTGATATAGTATTATTATTTTGTTAATATTTAATGGGTAAAAGTGATATTTTCAAAAAATTAGTGAGCTTCTAGTTAAGTTTTCTCTCCACTTTTAGAGAAAACTTTTATATCACCTTATCTCCCCCATTTTTTTTTATTTTTTTCTCAACTTAAAAGTCTCAGACAAATGGAAAGATCTACTTTTTGTTCTCTTCTCTTCATTTATCCCCAAATCTCAACTCCCAAACTATTAAATGGTGGAAACACCCAAATATTAAATTTCTCCATTGTTGACCGATTTAACAAAGAACATGTTTGGAAACACATATTTAACAAACCTAAAAACCTCAAAAAACTGGCCAAAAAAGACAAAATTAAATCGAGACAAGAAAGGAAATAATAAAATCTAGCAAATAGTTTTTTCCTTTTAAATGTATTTGTTGTTAGGAGTGGAGATTGGTAAATAGAAGGTGATTTTGAGCGATGAGAAGTATTTCGAGAAAGTTGGCGGTGATGTTGGGTGTTATTGAGCAAGTTTTTTTTATAGAAGATAGAAAGCAACTACTATTGTTGCAATTGTCTTTTGAAGATGAAGAACTCAATGGCGTTTAGTCTAGAAGTTCCTGAATCACAAAAAGAAAATTATTTACAAAATCACAAATATCCAAACTTTAGGAACACTAGCCATTTAGATATATAGTGGATTTTTGTGAGAGTATGGTGTAAAAATAAATTCAGGACCACCTGTAAATTCAAGAAAAACATCATGGCATCTTGAGGATAGGAAAGGTGTAAATATATATTAGTAAAAATAAAGGGCAATAGTTTTTTTTTTTTTTTTACTTTAGGAATAGGTTATAATTTATTGATTCTTGAAAAGATAATGTCTACTAATGAAAGTCAATCTTTATCTGGAAATGCTAGAAAAATAAAATAATTCATATTATTTTATCCTATTCTTTGATGATGCAAGTTACTATTGTCTTCCCAAAATATCCCAAAGACTTGCAATTCTTCTTTCTCGATGTTTTATTTCTTGTTTTTATCTGTTTTCTCATTCAGTTCTCATTGCGATCTCTCTCCACTTTTTTTTTTTGCTTTATTCTTCCTCTACGCTTGTATTCATCTTATTGTACTCATTAGCCTTCCTAATGTTACAAAAGTATTTAAAAAAGAGAGAGTAAATATAAGTAGTAAAGTAATAGTCAAGGTGGTGTATGAAACTAGACACCTCAAATCGGCAATTGAGAAATTAGAGATTAACCTTGAAAATAAGAGACAGAATCTTCTAGAACTATATCAAAATCTTAACCCAAGTTGTTGGAAGGTTTGCACTAAGAATTCTCTAAATTTTGATTAATTTGAAATGAACTGGATAGTACCAGTAGTAGCATTTTGCTATAAATCTCCTGAAGTTTGGAGTTATACATGGGATTGGGTGTGGGAAACACCACTATCAAACTTGATTGTTTTTAGTTGGAATTTTAAGAATGATAAGAGTTTATCTAAGATATATGTGAAAATTCATGTGACATCTATTGCCCCCCCAAACTACTTATACCTAAGAGCTTCAAAATATTGGCGTTTGTCATTCTTCTTACTCTATATCCACTTCAAATCTTGATAGATTCCCCTTCTTCTATCAATCATTTCCTTACTCTCTAAATGGTATTACTATGCCAAAAAAGCACACACGGCAAGTATAGAAAGTCTAGGATAGAAATTAATACACTTTAACTCTCTTTCCTACACATATGCAACATTCACCACCAAGAAATACAAACACAAAGCTGATAAGGTAATTTTCTCACCCTTTCTACATTTTTTATTTAATAAACTTAGTTCATATATTTTTAAATTTCTTACTCTTTTGCATTCTTCATTAAATTTGTTTTCATTATATTAATTTGAACATAAAATGTCACATTCAACAAGAAGTGGATGGGGCACTCGTGATTTACGATACCAATACTAACGATGTCATTGCGGAAAGAAAGCAATGGTGAAAATAGTAGATTTAGAAAAACCAACAAAAGACATCTTGTACTTTGTTTGTGAGAAGAAGAAATGCAGCTTTTGGGCATGGTGTATGAAATCGAAAAGGTTGATCAAACTAACTTCTCTTCTGGTGTAAAAAATGAAGCTGATGATGAGTTTAAAAGAAGGCTGAAGAACTTAAAAGATATGGTTGAAGATTGATGAAGGTGTTGATGCATGGTTGGATGTTGTTGTCATGTCTTTCCATTATTGTTAATGTAATGAAATAAGAATTGTAAAAGCAACATTCTGTATTGAATTTCACTAACTTTGTGTAATGAAATGCTTATTTTAGTCCTGTAGCAACAATTTGCGTAAAAGAAATATTATGCTAGTTTTAAAACAGCAACTTAGCATTAACATCAACAAAGGACGCTAAACTGGAAATAGTTAAAGTGGCAAATACTTCACTAAACTGGACATAAAATAGTTTAGCACCCATACAAAAACCAGTTCATTGCCTCAACCAGAAACTAGTTCAAAAACATAGTCAATAACAACAAAGGACACTTAATTAACTGCGTAATACTTCGACATGCTAAAAAGTAATTGGTAAAACAAAACAGAGAACTAAATAGTAAGTTGATTCATTTCTTGCTATACACTTTTGCCGATAGTTTGGGCAGGACCTGCAGATGGTTTTCCAATGCCTTGTTGTATCATAGCTGAACCAATAGGTGTAGCAGATAAACTTGTGTCAGCACCAAATGCAGAAGTTGGATCAATTAAACTTTTGCCAACCATCCCTGCAATAGCACCTCTCCCCACGCCATCCCAACCAGCAACTTTAATCATACCTGGTCCATTACCTTTGTTACATGCATTATCTTTAGCTACACTCCTTCCTCTGGTAGTCTTTTTCCTGCTATCACTAGTCGTTCCAACAGAATTCGCATCTCTTTTAGCAAAACTAGCAGCATTGAAACTCCTCTTAACATGATTTCTTCAACCAACGTTTCTAATTCTAGCAATAGTAGCAGAAGTATCAGAAGAAGCAACAGCAACAGAACTACTAGAAAAAGTAGCAACACCAAACCCATTGGCAGAAGTAGCATCAGCAGAAGCACCAACAGCAGAACCACCAGCAGAAGCAATAGCAACAGAACCATTAGCAACTGCAGGAGGAACAGAACCAGCAGTAGAACCATCAACAGTACAGCAGTTGTTGAACCATCTTCAGGAACCTAAGATTACGATAAACACAAACTTAGTATATGAAACACTTATTTTTAGTTATTCAGTATTCAATATTCAACACAAAGTTACCTTGAAGTATTTTGATTTGGTGTGAGGCTGATCTTTACAATATCTCAGGTTATGGCCTTTTCTGAAACACTTTGCGCATGTGACAGTTAATCCTTTCCTTGAGGTCTTGTAAGGATTTCTTGACTCTTCAGGGTCTTTTTTTTCTCAATTTTTTTGGTCTTCCAGGTTGCTTTCTCACACGAGGTGGGTCAAAAGGGTCATTAGTAATAGGTTCCCAAAAGTGCATTGATGTAATAGGGACCAAATTAAAAAAATAAGCAGCTACATATGTTTCTTTACTATAACACCTATCCAAATAAAACTCAACTTGTCTCTCTCTATTAATGTGAATTGAAAAAATAAGCAGCTACGTATGTTTCTTTACTATAACACCTATCCAAATAAAACTCAACTTGTCTATCTCTATTAATGTGAATGGCTAAAAATTGCATGTCCATGTGGAATGCCACAAAGTTGAAGTGACCCACGTGTGCAAGTTCTCTCAATAAAGTCCACAATATAAGTTCCTCTTTCACAATCCACTTCAATTTTTTTGTCCCACATAGAAGGGGAAAGCAATACGTACTGTCTACTTTACTTTTTTCCAACTTTTCTTGTATTCCTGGACATATTGGACCACTATATTTCTTCATATCATCTCTTTTCACATTTACCCTCTGCACAATTCTTCTTCTTACCCACTCAAACATTGTTATAATACTATTGTCCCTAACTAGAATAATGTATGCATTGAAAGATTCATTCAAGTTGTTAACTATAATATTAGATCTACAACTATTAGCAAAGTGAGACCTTGACCACAAATGAGGAGAAATCTTTCTTAACCAACTTGTTGCATTCACTGTATTTCCTACCTTAGGATCAGTCTTTTCAATCTCTTCCATTGCTCTATTGAAATATTGGGGATTAGTAGATGAAGTTGCTTCTTCTAGAAAAGATCTTTAAATTCTTTACCCTTGAACTTCTAGTAAAAATTCTAGTACAAGTGTCTTGATAGTACCTGTTTTTAGCATCTGAGACTTCTTCTTCCAAGGCACGAACAAGTCCTTTTGCCTATCTGATATAAAAGTCAATCCCACTCTATCATCTATCCCCATATCAGTCCTAAACTTATTCAAGAACCACTTCCATGAATCATACATCTCAGCCTCACTGCAAGGGCAATTCGATACATGTTATCATTTCCATCTGTACTAATTGTACTTAGCAGGTGACCACCAAATGAACCCTTCAAAAAGCACCCATCAAGACCAATAATATGTCTACACCCAGACAAAAAATAATCTTTCCAAGAGCTAAGTCTATAGTACAGTCTCTGAAATATCATTTTCCCCTCAATTGTAGGCCTATCCAATTTAATCTTCAAACAACTCCCAGGATTTTTCTTATTAATACATTACAGTACTCTCACAACTTCCTATACTCTTCCATTATCACTTCCCTGCAACATTACCTTTGCTTTCCTTTTAGATTTGTATGCTCGAATAGGACTTATTTTAACCATTAAATCCCTTTTAACATCCCTAACAAAAGAAATATTTCCAATTTTCGATTCATCTATAAGCTTATCAAGGTACTTTTTAGCTAAGTACCAAAAAGTAACTTGAGGTGGCATGCTTCTTGTTGTATTCCCTTCCACAAGTGTGTGTCCTACTAAGGGTCTTTATTTGAAAATTGATCTCTCCTTGGACTTCAAATGCATGGATTCTCCAGCTACACCCCTTAGCACATTTTGCAGTTATCATCTCACTCTCATTTTTTATAGGCTTCATAACATAGGCTTCTCTTATGCTCCATTCATACTAGAACTCTATAAAAACTCTGAAATCCCTAAACTTCTATCCAACGACCAAGTCAAACTTTGGTTTCCTAAATTCCACTTCAGGATTGAACTCCATAGGGTCTTCCCATGGCATTCCACTATCAGCCCCTCCTTAAATGAATTAGTAGGTCCTCCTCATTGGGTACATATACATCCACTCTTTAGTAAGCCCTACATCAGGTACTGTAAATCGAGAATTATCCTCTCGTGTTGTTTCAGTTGAATGATTGTCATCTTCTGGTTATTGCTTTTCTGGTTGTTGATTTTGTGGTTGCTTTTCTGTTGTAGTACCCTCTTTATTGTTCTGTTTTTTATTTTGAAAAATGTCTTTGTCTACCATGGTTTCATGTCTTTCTTTTAGCCATTTGGGTTCTTTTGCTTCAGCTTGCTGCTTAACATTGCCTTCTACTTCATTATTGTTACTTCTGCTTCATTATTATTACTCTTTTCTACTGACTCAGCTTCATTATTTTCCCCTTTGCTTTAGTTGTTGTTCTCTTGCTTCTCTTTCACTTAGTTATTGCCTACTATTGATTTGATGCCTGCTCTACAGCTGCTAGTTGCTCCTCATTCTCCGGTTGTTCCTTTGATGTCAATCTAGATGTCTGGTCTATTTTTTTAGCAAATACCGTCTGGATGAGGCAAGTGAACCCAAATTGTTACCCAAAGCTTTACATCTTCATCACACTTTAGGTAAGCAGTTGTGATATCGAAGGTACAATCTGGATGCCTAAAGTAGAAGTTGACTTCAGATCCAGGGTCCAACTTATTGGGCATGACCACTAGTTTATCAAATGTAATCTCACTTGTTCTCTTACGTTCGAAGACGACTTTTTTTTCACCAACATATCTAACCTTGGTCTCCCATTTAATATAGCCACCAAACCACATGTGCACATCTTAGACTTTCTAATTATCTATTCCCATTAACTTCTTTTGTAAAGTTGTCCTTAACTCCTCAAGTACAGCTCCCATTATCTTATTAGTATTCCCCTTACATGCACTACCTGCAGCTACACCCTTTTCTCTGACAGTTCTTTTTCTGCCACCACTAGCCCTTTCAGTAGAATTCACACCTTTTTTAGCAGAACTAGCAGCATTGAAACTCCTCTTATCATGACCTCTTCCACCAACGTTCCTAAACTTGAGTTCTAGCATTAGCAGCAGAAGTACCAAAAAAAATAGTAGAAGGAGAACTACCAGAAGAAGCAGCAGTAGAACCAATAGCAAAAGTAGTAGAAGCAAAACCACCAGTGGAAGCAATAGCTGTAGAACCATCAGCAGCTACAACAGTTGCTGAACATCTTCAGAAGCCTAAGATTATAGTAAATACAAACTTAGTATATGAAACACTTACTTTTAGTTATTGAATATTCAATGTTCAATACATAAATTACGTTGAAATACTTTGATTTGAGGTGAGGTTGATCTTTACAAGATCTCAGGTTATGGCCTTTTCTGAAACACTTTGCACATGTAACAGTCAATCCTTTCCTTGAGGCCTTGTAAGGATTCCTTGACTCTTTAGGGTCTTTGTTTCTCAGTTTTTTGGTCTTCCAGTTGATTTCTTACACGTGGTGTGTCAAAAGGGTCATCAGTAGTAGGTTCCCAAAAGTGTATTGATGTTATACGGACCAAATTGAAAGAATAAAGACCCTCAGCTAGATATGTTTCTTTACTATAACACTTATCCAAATAAAACTCAACCTACCTCTCTCTATTAATGTGAATGGGTAAAATTACACGTCCACGTGGAATTAGTGGTGACCACAGTTCCGGTTCTGAAATCGAAACTGGATCGCCAAAAACCGGCGGTTCCAGAACCTAAACCGTGCAATCTGGTTTCGTTTCACTATTTTTTTAGAATCGGAACCGGATAAAAAAAAGAAGAAAAAAAAAAAAACAACAACAAATTCAAAAAGGTATTGTCGATATATTTATAATTTCAATTTATTTCTTACTATTTACTATTTTCAAGTGTTATTTATTTTCTTTATAAATTCTATTAGTTATTTTTTATAATAATTATTTTTCAAAATTTCAAATTACTATTTTCTAATGGATAGTCAAAATTCCAATAAAATTTTTATTAATCTTGGAGATGATATTGAAATAATTCCCGATTCCAAAAGTAAATCAACAAAACCTCCTATTTCTAAACCTCCTATTTCTGAAATATTTACGAAATATTTTACAAAAAAAATAGATAACGAAGGGAATCCTACTAATGCAGTGTGTAATTATTGCAAGGCTATATACAGATGGAAAAAACTGAGCAGATGCGAAACACTAGCGAAACACTTGAAAAAGGAACATTCGACGGAATTCAACTTTGACAAGACGCAATCTCAAATACCCGGGTACGCATCTTTTTTCTCTAATCATATATTTAAATTTTTGATCAACAATATAAAACTAGATTAATTAATAGAGTTTGTTCGTTGAGAACACTTACCATTCAGTTTTGGTTAAAAAAAGAAATATGTACATTTTCAACAAACGTATGTGAATCCACAAGTTAAACGTATGCCTAGAACAACTTTTACACGTGAAATTTTAAAATATTATAAAGAACAAAAAAAGATTTTGGTAGATATTTTTTCATAATTAGAAGGTCGTATTTCAAATTGTAGTGATATTTGCAGTGATCATTGGAATAGAAATTCTTATATGGGTGTAACTGCTCATTGGATTGATGATAATTGGATTACACAAAAAAGAATAATTGCTTTTTGTATATTTAATGAAAGTCACACAGCCATAAATATAAGTAATATAATTAAAGAGATTTTAGATGAATATGGCTTGGTAAATAAAATTTTTTCAATCTGTTTGATAATGCTACTAATAATACTGCATCGATTAGAGATTTAAAAAATTATTGTGAACCACAAGTAGGTGGTAAATTTTTTCATATTAGGTGTGCATGTCACATTTTAAATCTTTAAGTGTTCAAGATGGTTTGAGAATACATAATACTTCGGTTGAGCCTATTAAGGATGCAATTAGTTATCTAATTGGCCATCCAAAAATAATGAAAGAATTGGCTAAATTTTGTATTAAGAAAGGAAGGAAACCTAAAAAATATGTTCATGATGTTCCCAATCGGTGGAACTCAACTTATGATTTACTTAATAATTCTTTAAAATATAATGATTTATTGTGCAAATTTTTTAGAAACAGATATCCTAATAATTTTGACTTGCATCCTAGCCTCTGGGAAACTTGTAGAAAAATTGTAGAAGTTTTGCATGTTTTTAAAACTACTACTTGTACTTTATCTGGTGTTTATTTTCCTACATCTCATTTATTTTTACCCTAAGCATATGAAATAGTTAGTATTTTACAAGATAGTGTAAATGACATTATTTTGCAAAGTGCTGTTATTGATATGTTACAAAAATGGCTTAATTTTTATTATTATATTCCACCTATTTATTTAGTCTGCTTCTGTTTTATATCCTCGTGTTAAAATTGATGGTTTGATGCAATATTTAGAAGCATATTATACTACAATAAATAAAATGTCAGAATATATTGTTCTTAAAGACAACGAAGTAGATCCAATTGAAATTGTTGAAATGACTAAAGAGTGTATTCGTACATTATATAGTGATTATCAAACTCAAGTTCCGTATACTCGTGTCGGTAGTAGTGATAATAGTGCTAGTAGTAGTAATCCACGAAATACTACTAGTACTATAAATATCCCTCTGTCTAAAAAAATATTACATACTTTAAAAAGGTCAAGGGGTGGCGCTAGTAGTACGGAATTTGATATTTATCTAACTACATCTTTTGAGTTCCAAGATGATGATAGCCATGAGTTAGTGGAAGTCAAAGAATTCTCGGTACTGGAATGGTGGGGTAATAAGTCAAAGGTTTACCCCATCCTTTCTCTTATTGAAAAGAAGATTTTAGCAACTCCGGCATCAACTGTAGCGGTCGAATGATCAAGCTTTCAGTGTGGGTGGCAACATTTTGGATGAGAGACGGTCTCAATTGAGCCCCAACCATTTGGAGATTCAAGCATTATTAGCATATTGGTACGATGCGAGTATAAGGGATCAGGAGATCGAAATTAAGACCGAAGCAGATATGAACGAGAATGATAAGAGTACTATAGTTAATTCTTCAAGTAGAACAAACTCGGACATTGAAGAAATTCTTAATGACCTTAGCCTATTATAGTCTTATAAGCCAATGTAGTTGATACATTTTATTTTTCTTTAAATTATCTTTTAGTTATAGATTAGTCAAAATGTATCTTTACTTCAATTTTTAATAGTTTAATAAATAATGCAATCGTATACTCTTTTTTCTCTAAAACAAAATCAACAATTGACATATAAATAAAATATAATTTTTTGTTTCTCATATTAACTTGTATTATAGTTTATTTTACTTTTAAAAATTTGAAATCGGAACCGGGACTTGTATTATAGTTTATTTTATTTATTCAATTAAAAATTTGAAATCGGAACCAGGATCGAAACCGGACGAAATCGGAGAACCGACCTGAACCGCCAATTCTGGAATCAAAACCGGATCCCACGGTTCCGATTCCGGTTCTATCTTTGCTCAGAACCTGAACCGCCGGTTCCGATTCTGGAACTGTGGACACCATTACGTGGAATGCCACAAAGTTGCAGGTTCTCTCTATAAGGTCCACAACATAAGTTCCTCCTTCACAATCCACTTCAAATTTTTTGTCCCCACATAGAAGAGGAAAGCAATACCTACTGTCCACTTTATTTTTTTCCAACTTTTCTTGTATTTTTGGACATATTAAACCACATATTTCTGCATACCCTCTCTTTTCAATTACCCTCTACACAATTCTCCTTCTTATTCACTCAAACATTTTATAATACTCTTGTCCCTAACTTCAAGAGTATATGCATTGAAAGATTCATTCAAGTTGTTAACTAGAATAAGAGATCTACAACTATTACCAAAGTGACACCTTGACCAAGAATTGCAAATAAAGAGAAATCTTTCTTAACCAACGTGCTACATTCACTGTATTACCGTCTTAGGTATCGGCCTTTTCAAGTCCTTCCATTGCTCTGTTGAAATCTTGGGGATTAGTAGGTGAAGCTACCTTCTAAAAAAGATCTTTAAATTCTTTATCCTTGAACTTCTGATTAAAATTCTAGTACAAGTGTCTTGACAGTACCTATTTTTAGCACCTGGGACTTCTTCTTCCAAGGCACGAATAAGTCCTTTTTACCTATTTAATATAGAAGTCCATCCTACTTCATCATCTATCCCTATATCAGTCCTAAGCTTATTCAAGAACCACTACCATGAATCATACATCTCAGCCTCACTGCAAGGGCAATTCGATACATGTTATCATTTCCATCTCTACCAATTGCACTTAGCAGCTGACCACCAAATGGACCCTTCAAAAAGTACCCATAAGACCAATAATAGGTCTACACCCAGACAAAAAACCATCCTTCCAAGTGCTCAGTCTATAGTACTAAGTGTCTGAAATATTCCCTTTCTCCTCAATTGTAGGCCTATCCAATTTAATCTTCAACAACTCCCAGGATTTGTCTTTCTTAATGCATTACTGTACTCTCACAACTTCGTATACTCTTCCCCATCACAACCCTGTAACATTTTCTTAGCTTTTCTTTCAAATTTGTATGCCTGAACAGGACTTATTTCAACCATTAAATCTCTTTTAACATCTCTGACAAAAGATATATTTCCAGTATCCGATTTATCTCTAAGCTTATCAAGGTACTTTTTGGCTAAGTACCTTGAGATGGCATGCTGCTTGTTGTATTCTCTTCCACAAGTATGTGTCCCACTAAGGGTCTTTATTTGAAAAGTGGTCTCCTCTTGGACTTCAGATGCATGGATTCTCTAGCTCTACCCCTTAGCGTACTTAGTAGTCATCTTCATCCTCTCATTTTTTGTAGGCTTCACAACATATCCTTCTCTTGTGTTCCATTCATACAAGAACTCTTTAAAAACTCTGATGTAGAGTGAATAATCCCTGAACTTCTGTGCAACAGCCAAGTCAAACTTTGGTTTCCTAAATTCCACTTCAAGATTGAACTCCATAGGGTCTTTCCATGGTATTCCACTATCAGCCCTTCCTTGAATTAGTAGGTCCTCCTTATTGGGTACATAATCATTCCACTCTTTAGAAGGCCCAACATTAGGTATTGTAAACCCAACATTATCCTCTTGTGTTGTTTCAATTATATGATTGTCAACTTCTTGTTGTTGCTTTTCTGGTTGTTGATTTTCTGGTTGCTTTTCTGATGTGGTACTCCCTTTATTGTTCTATTTTTCATTTCGAAAAATGTTTTCGTCTACCATGGTTTCAAGTCCTTTTAGCCATTCAGGTTCTTTCTCTTCAGCTTGCTGCTTAATATTGCCTTCTACTTCATTATTGTTACTCTTTTCTACTGCTGCTTTATCATTATTATCTTTTCCACTGCTTTTGCTTCATCATTTTTCCTCTTTGCTTTAGTTGTTGTTCTCTTTCTCACATTAGTTATTACCTTCTACTAATTTGATGCTTGTTCTACAGCTGCTAGTTGCTCCTCATTCCCTGGTTGCTCCTTTGAAGTCAATCTAACTGTATGGACTATTTTTTTAGCAAACATCTCTATCAAGTGATCCCAAATTGTTGCCCAAAGCTCTACATCTTCATCACATTTTAGGTAAGTAGTTGTGATATCAAGGGTACAATCTGGATGCCTAAAGTATAAGTTGGCTTCAAATCCTAGGTCCACCTTACTGTGCATGGCCACTAGTTTATCAAATGTAATCTCACTTGTTCTCCTACGTTCGAAGATGGCCTTTTTTTCACCATCATATCTATCCTTGGGCTCTCACTCAATATAGCCACAAAACTACATTTGCACATGTTGGACTTTTTGATTATATATTCCCATTAACTTCTTAGATAAAGTTGTCCTTAACTCCTCAAGTACAACTCCCATTATTTGATTAGTATTTCCTAATGTTTTACCTGAAAAGAAATGCAACATTAAGTATTATAGTTGACCAGACAAAACATGGCATAAAAAATACTTAACAACTGACATATATGGTGGTCCATCACCATAAAATACAATAACTACTCACAGACATGGTGGTCCATCACCATAAAATACAATAAACACAAAACACAAAAGGACCACTAATGGAAACTAGTAGTAAACAAATCCATCCATTACCATCAAATTACAATAAACAAAAATCAATACTATTCAACCGATGAAAAACCTCTTTTTTCAATACAATAAACAAGGTTTTTCTTTTTTTTTTTTGTCTAGACACAAATTTGCAATCCAATTACCCAGCCAAAAGACCTCTTTTCTTCTCCAAATCAACTTTTCCCAACCCCTACAATGAATTTAATCAAAAGCCCTAATTGTATACAAAAGCCCCAAATTTATACTAGCCCTACAAAGAAATTCACAATCCAATAACCCTACAATCGTGTTAGTAAACTATAAATTCTTGTACTCTATTGTGGTTAAGTGCTATAAACTTTTCTAAGTTTAAAACATTCATACATAAACCTTATTTAAAATTAGAAAATTAGGACTTATAATGTTCCCCTTGATTCCACGCTTTGTAGCCATAACTTTTGGTCTTCCCCTTGATTCCATGCTTTGAACTCTTCAAATGGCTTTGATTTGTGATTAATGCAATTTTAGCATTGATATTTGATGAAAGATTTGGTATTTGAAATTTTGGACATAAGAGTTTTGACGATGCTAGCTTCCAAAGGTTTCTCTCTCTCACGACTTAGCAAATGGGGAAAATGAATGATCTGAAAACATTGGTGCTAATTTAAATATAAAGGTAATAAAGTAATTTCAGCAAGAATCATCAATTTGGATATTTTCCATCCATTTTATCCTTTAGTCCAGAGCACATGGGGGTATAAGGTATATTTTTTAAACACATGGGGGTTAGGGGTCTAAAAGCCAAACCACATGGGGGTTTGTGATAATTTAGTCTTTTTTAATAATAAGCATTAATTTATGTGTTTATTGCATAACCAAGGTTAAATGCATATTGTAATGTGAATAAATTTGTTTTGTAGGTTTGAGATAATTCAGGAGTCAATTGAGACATTAGGCATGCGAAACGGATAATTTTGAAGAACTATTCTTGGCGCCACGACATTTTAATTTATATTGAGATCCAGTGCCGCGACTTTCAGTGTTGATTTTTAGAGAATCCGAGATTAGAGCGTTACGGCGTCGTGCTCAAGAGCATTTCAAAGTGCCACGACATTGCGTTGATTTTCTTATTGGGACTTATTGAAAGTTTTAGTAATTTTGGGCCCTTGTTGTAGGCCCATATGTATTATTCTCAGCCTAAGGCGCTTGTGCAGCCTATAGGCTTTTATAAAAAAAGGGACTTAGGGTATTTCACTACTCATTGGGCATTAATTTGTCATAAAATAGTTTAGTGTAGGTAGCACAACAGAGGGAGCCATCAACATGGGAAGTGGAAGAATCAATTGAAAGATCAAAACAGTGAAGAAGTGACAGCATTTTATCTATAGTGTTTTCTCTCTTTTCTTGAATTTTTTCCATGTAATTGGTTGTAAAAACTCTCATTGTTTATTTCCATTTTAGGATGAACTAATTTTCTCATCTAGGGTTTCAATTGAATCTTTTCATGAATTTAAGATATTAAGTTTATTATTCTCTCTTTGATTTGAATGATTAGGTTATTTATTCAAGTTGTTCTTAATGCTTTCAATTATGTGGCCACCAATTATACTGTCTTGTAAATCCTAGTTTAGCCTTGATAAAGGAGAATTAGTGTTACGCATAGCTTGAATAACCTTTGTTTGATTTATCTGCATGACGAATAAATTGATTTGTAAATATGATAGAAATATACCTATTTGCCTTGGGTATCCAAGATTAGGGTTTTTCGTCAATTCATTGATCCTAACTCAACTCACATAGAAATATAGTGCTTTGATTCAGATTAATAGACTTGCATGATTTCGAGAAATAAAGTGTGGATACAATAAATCCTACATTACTAATCGTGAATCTTCGAAATTGAGACAGAAGAGAGACAAGATAATTAAATGGATTGACAAGAGACAATTAACCTTAGATTTCTTGTTTACTTGATTGAATCAATATTTCTTTGGTTTGCTTAATTTTCTTTGATATTTAGTTTTAATTAATTCCATTAATTCAATATTGAATCTTTTCAATAGAATTTAAGTTGTTCTAATTTTGATAATTCACAGGAGTCGAGTATATGAGAACGATCTCGACTTATCATTATATTTACTTGTAACGATACATGCACTTGCATGTGTAAATCGTGTAACAGTACAAGAAAGGGAAAACAAGATCTTGTGATATCTCCATACAATAAAGCATGAAATCTTTTGAGTATGCATGAATCTTTTTAAATTCAAGACCCGAGTCATCGATAGTACTGTATGCCTAAAATGGGAACCTAGAAATGTTTTGTTATCCTTAAAAACTATCTTTAGAACCTCTGATATTATAGTGAATTCATTGTTATTCGAGTAGCATCAAGATTTTACCATGCAACAATCATATAATGAAAGAGAAAGTGTAAAGTCCTTGCATACTGAATATAGCTCAACCTTTGCATGTTTTAATAGTTTTTATAGAGCATTTCAAATTCTTCATCAATAAAATTCAAAGAATCCCATATTTCTATGGCATTAAATTCAAGAAAAAGATACAATCTCTTAAATTTTCTTGAACTCTACTTTCAAGATTGCTTATTACACCCCTGATCTACACTTGCCAAATAGATATCATTCTCTGAACCCGTAAAATCTTACCCTCACAAACAAGGCATCTATATCAGAAAATGACAAACACTAAATATTGATTGCAATTGTAGATAAAACATAGCACCCAGGCTAGACCCTGGCAACTACCAAGCTACTCATAAGAAAAAAGTAATGATCATTGTTCCCGATTATTAAGACTGGCATCTTACAAAAAATCTATAATAAGAGTAATCCTAAGTTATTTAATTACAAGTCTCATCATTCTCAACTGTTTGAGCAAATAACACACATTGCCCAACAAAGTGGTTTCCATGACATTTTATTGGATTGAGGGGTGAGTCTATATATATAATAGTAAAATTGTAAATATAAATTAACAGTAAGATCAATCAACCATTAATTTACCCTAAAGTCACATAAGTCTATCGACTTCTGGATATCCAAATCTAACTAGTAGAAACCAACTAGATGGAGCCAATGACGATGTCAACTTTTTTCGACCGAGTTTCAGGTAATAGTAATAGTTATAGTTATGAGAACTAGTTCTCACCGAGCCAACCCATGCTACATTTGAGCCATTACATACATTTCATGCATATTGTATTACACACTTCCACATATAACCACCATGCATTAATATTGGTATCATTAAAATACACATCATATGTGACAAACTCAATCCTCATTTGATAATAAAACATACATTAAGTTAATGAGATCATTGATGAATATTTTGAAAGCTATAAAAGAAAATAAGCACCACTTACCTCTATGTAAAAGCCCTGAAGACCTAACAAACCTAATCAAACATTTTGTGCTCTCTTGGTTCACCCACCAAACATATGTGGATAAACTCAATTATATCTCAAAATACTCTCAAAAACCCTAAAACTGACAAAAACCAAACCAAACGCAGAGAGCAGGCCAATTCAGGGCGAAGCTTGGCCCGAACCCCTTGGGTCCAATAGTGTTTGGTCATCAGATGGCGCCATAGTACCTAATGTCAAAGGAGTTGCGCCCAAAATGATCCAAGTATGAGTTTTGCATTTTTCCAAATCAAAACTGACCAAGATAACATATTTTCCAATATAGATCAATTCTACTGACTCAAAACATATTATTGAACAACAATAACCTTTCTTTACCCTATAAAATACATCAAATTTTTCCTTAATAAATAATTTATGCATAAGTTGATCCTGACCAAGAATCATACCCATTAAACCAATGATTTGACCAAGAAAGTAATACAGAAATCATGATCAATCCATTATGTTATTAATTAACACATGATGTTAAAGACATATCTTCAAATCACATATCCATGTCTAGACTAGGCAGTCCATCCAATTTAGAACCCTAACCAACCAACCATATAAATACCTAGACTCCAATTACAAATTAGGATAAAAGAACAAATAAAAGAATCAATTATGGTTACCTCTCACTTTGTTGAACACGAATCTTAATTATCCACTTTAGTAGATTACACTCCTTACCTTGGATGTTCTTCTTTCTCCATTTCTCTTGTACTAACTTCTTGCTATAGTACCCAATAAGTTATAATAGTGTCACACATTATGTAGACCTAAATGAACACTATCCCTACTTAAAATCCTATATGCTCAGTAAGTTATCTAACAGCCTAATTGCATAGAATCGATTTTCGGATCAAAATTGGCCATAATTGGCTAAGGGCAGACAAGTTAACTATGGGTTTGAAAGGGATGGGTTGGAAGGTGTTGTATGTATGATGATTGTGAGTTCAGTGGTAGGGGCAAGAGATAGAGTTGTTAGTGGTTGTGGCCTGATTAGAGTCACATCTTCACCAACCCTCCCTTAGGATTTTAATTTTTCTATCAAATGTCCTTGTTGGGTATATAATTTATTTTTGGGCAACTTTAAGGACTAAATTTGCCCACCAATCAAACTTTGGGGTCTAAAATTATATTTTTCTCTAGTATTTATCCTACCATTTATAATAGAGCAAGTGACCTATTTGGTCATTAAACTATGCTCTAGCTGCCGAATTAGTTACCAAACTATTTTGGTTATAAAAAAAATCACTCAACTTCTCCTTGCTCCTTTACTCAACTATGGGGTCACTTCTCAATTTAAGGTGTTACATGCTTCGTTAACCCTTTTTTGTGCTTATCACATGAGTTTTAAAGGGAGTAAAATTGTTCAATCACTCTTTGCCATACTTTATCTTCAACATTTGTTAAAACGACGTAGTCTAGAGTTAAATAAGACAAAATAATATAGTTTTGAAGAAATTGCAATCATATCAACAAAAAAAAAAAGAGGGTAACAATGGATAATTAGACCGTCGGGTGAAGACGGGTATATCAGGAAGAGATGGGTGTGGTTGAATTGAGAAAGGAATAGGGTTAGATAAGTTAGGAGAAAGGTTAGATCATGAGGAGAGGAGGAAGAGGGTTCGATCGGGAAAGGGCAGATTTCAAAGTGAGGGGGAGAGAGGATTAGATAGCGAGGGAAGGGAGGAAGAGGGTTAGTCGGTGGAAAGGGAGAGAGGTGATGGTGGGTTCACTGGGGAAGGGGTGGTGATCCGCTGGATAGGGGACTGAGCTGGCTAGGGGTTCAAATTATAAATTTAGTAAATTAAAATTATTAATTTTTTTACCCAAACTTTTTATTTATTTTAGTAGGACTTTACTTATAATTTACACTTATTTTTTATCATCTAATTCTTACCCCAAATTTTTTTATTAATGTTAGTTCAATGTTGATGGACAATTTTAACCCTAAAAAAATAATTTCTATTAACACTAACACCTTATATTGTAGTCACATCTTTAGAAAGGTGAGTCGAAATTAGCTAGGGTTGAGAAAGGGAAAAAAAATACTTAGGTAGACCCGATTTTAGGCTTCACTTGTAAACTTTATGGCCAAAATTGAATTTTATGAAATTTTACTTACATCACATTATGTCATTTATTTCATAAAATTGAATCTACATTATTGTGATAAAAAATCGAGTCTACATAGATATTTGCAAGACACGGGTATAGGTTGCATTTTTAATCCCCTAAGGTTTGACAATATTACAGTTACCTCCCCAGAAATTCGAAAAATTACAATAATCTCCCCGGAAATTAAAAGGCACTACTGTAAGCCTCAACACTCTTCCTGTGGTGTTGTGTGTGGCAATGGCTGCCGCGACTTGGTTCTACTCTTCTCCACCCTCTCTCGCTCTCATCCATTGTCTCCGTCGCCGACCCACCATTTATCCCTCTATTCTCCGCTATCTCCACAACTTCACCGCAACAAAACCGTCCAATCTTTCTTCAAGACTCTATAAACCTCCAGGACAAGCAGTTTACGCTCAAGTCGAGAAGAAGCTTCTCTTCCAAAGTAAAAGAAGACGGAGTCGCCTCTAGTAAGCTTCCCAAACAACGCCCTTTTCTTTTACATTTTTATCTCCCTCTAAATTTTATTATATATATTTATGTTGTTTGTTAGCAGTGGCTGATTTGCAATTTGAGGCGCCCCTTAAAATTGTGGAATATCCAGACCCAATATTGAGAGCAAAGAATAAAAGAATCAATACATTTGATGATAACTTGAAGAAGTTAGTAGACGAGATGTTCGACGTAATGTATAGGTGAAATTTTAGCTTTTTTCTTGGTATAAAAGGATTTCAAGAATTTGGTTTTTGGGTTTTGTTGAAGATTGTTGTTATTTGTATAGGAATTTGAGAAATGGTCATTGGGTTCCTTGTTGACAGAACTGATGGCATTGGGCTTTCGGCGCCCCAAGTGGGAAAAAGATGTTCATTATGGTGTTTAATCCTTAATATGAACGCGGGGAGGGGGAGGAGATTGTTCTTGTGATTATCCGAAAGTCAATAGATATTCGAGAAAAATAGTTCCCTATAATGAGGGTTGTTTGTCATTTCCTGGGATCTACGCTGATGTTGATGTAAGTGTATATGTTAATGTTCAATGTTCCAGTCATTCTTTTGGAAGTTATTTGCTTAATCTTTTGTTTTGATTATGTGCAGAGACCGGATGCTGTCAAAATTGATGCACAGGACATTACTGGGCAAAGATTTGAATTTAATTTGACAGGACTTCCTGCACGGGTTTTCCAACATGAATTTGATCATCTTCAGGTAGAGTTTCTGATACATGACTATGTTTTTGGCTCTTAAAAAGCCTGAAAGATTGTGTGGCTAATTTGAATCAATAATGCTTGGAAACTAAACTGGAATCCATCGCCATAATGAAAAGTTGGAGTTTTTTCATCTTACAAGCTGAGTAGTGTATCATTTCTGTGAGCGTGGAATCTCTGACCTTGCTTGTTTAAGTAAGTTGGCACGGTTCTACCCACAACTAAACTGGACCACAATCGTTTAGTATGGCGTTGAAATAGTTAAACTCTTTTGGCAGAGCTTATGGCTCAAAAAGTACTATTAACTGCCCATATTCAAGGGGCAAATCAAGGCCCTGCTTGGGTGTTATCTAAATAAAATAGAAAACGCGGGGAAGAGATGACGAGATCAAAGGGAATTATCAAATTATAGAAGCTCACCTCTCACAGAGTCCTCGGAAGAGCCGAAGTAGAGAACCTACAAAAATAACAAAACATCTGCCAAAAACTTCACCTAAGTAAACATTTAAAAAATAGATTGTGAAGCCGCTTACAACTCCCAGGGTTGACTAAAACAGGGTGCACTGGACGACGCCAAGTGAGGCACATCTCTAAGGACTTGATGAAAGAGAATGGTGTTCCTCTAATCCCAAAAGTGATCCTGTAGATAGGTTTCTCACCAGAACCCTCTTTTCAGTCACACCTCCAATCATCAAGATCTCGAGCATTTCGTAAGACGGTGCTTTGCCCTCAAAGCTCATCTAACCTATGGTCGGCCTGAAGCTGGTCAAGCTCCTTGGTCTCACTATGGGGATGTGATGAAAGGTTGAGATTTAGATCTTTTTCCTCTTTCCTCGAAGAGGGCCTCGCCTCAAAATTGGACCTACACCAGCCTCTTTCAACGCTCAAAGGCTTTTGCGCTTTCCACTCCGGAAGTTGTGCCGGAGAGACACCCATCCATATCCACGCACCAAAAAAAAAAAGGAGCAACAAAAATTGCAAGGAGCCTTCCTTCCCATCCCAAACACCTAGTTAGAAGATCCTGATCCCCCAAATGGAGGGAGACCTTGAAAATCATAGTAAAAAAAAGGTCTAGAAATCCAAATTGGTTACAAATAAGCTACAAAATCAAAAGTTGACTCCAAATCGCAAAGAAGTCATAAATGCTTGCCAGCGGGCTTCCATGTAATCAAAGAAATTATCCAAGTGTTCTCCTTTGTCTCATTGTCTATGTAGTGATCATTCGATTCCGTCCAAGTTGATTAGCTCAACAACTCCTCGATTAGCATAGGGTTGTCATTGGTCATCCTTTCACTAATGATCTCACGTTATTATATGATAATTGTTGTCTTTGAATATATGCCACTTCGAGATCGAACTTCCGTGATTTAATTTTTGCCTGTGGTTTATATCTACTACTGGAAAACTCATTTGACTCAAAGATGTTATTATGTTAATTAGTAAGTTTTTGTTTGGACTTAGAAACCTTGAACAATGAGGCAACAGAATTATGCTCATGTAATATTCGAATTTATCTTCTGCCTGTGCAGGGAATCCTTTTCTTTGATAGAATGACTGATGAAGTTCTTGAGAGTATCCGTGCAGAACTGCAGGTAAATAATCGCTTCCTTCAGTTATTACATACTTCAGTAATGGGTAATGAAGAATGTTTGTTAAGCATGGATGTCTTTCCAATTTGAATCTTTTAGCATCAATTCGACTGAGATGGTGGAGTTAGATTGTTTTTATCCTTTCTACTTGTGGACAGGCCTTGGAAAAGAAATATGAGGACAGAACTGGATTGCAAAGCCCTGAAAAAATAGATACTCGCAGAAGAAGGAAGACTGCTGTTGGATTTGGAAAATCATGATACCACTGAGAAATTTGGATAGGTTCACAGATTTGAATGACAGTACAAATCTCTTTGCTATTTTATTCCACAAGACCCCTTTTGTCTCCTCAGGAAAACACATTTGTATTTTACATGTAGGTTATAGATTAACTGCAGCTTATCATTTTGTTGAAGAATACAGTGAAATCAGATTGAGGTTGTCAACATGTCAGAGATTTGAGACTTGTATTCTATTGTTTTTCCGTGTCCTTCACAAGTTTTTCAGATATAGCATTATATTGCTTCAAGTTAATGAGAAATTGCTTCATGGTGGCAGTCAATTGGTTGAAGAAATTTAACAGCAAAAGAAGTATATACACTAACCAAGTCAAGTAAATAGTGTTTATTCAGGAGTATACCTTTGCTGCCATTAGGTAGTTAAACTTGTCTCTGCTGCTAGTGAATGAAAACATGTATGTAAATTGAACTCTGAACTTCCGGCTCTTAAATGTGTCTTGTTAAACCTTTATTATCTCTACCGAGATCAAACCCTTATAACACTGATTTGTATATTAAGGTATGGCATTCATTATTTAGGTATTACAACTGAATGAGCTGTTCACATGGCTATAACCGGGGAATTCTGTGATGGATCCAATCCATGAACCCCATGATATTAAATCAATCACGTCACCTAGTTAGATGCAGTGCAGAAAAGTCTTGTTAAATGCCTGGGCACGTCACCTGGTTAGACGCAGTGCAGAAAAGTCTTGTTAAATGGCTGGGCACGTAGCATTTGTTTCTCTTCCCTTGCTTGTCTTCTATTTTTTGCAAAATATTTTTTATGATATCAAAATATACGATCTAATTACACTCGAACACGTGGCTTAATGATCAAATAATTACAAAGATATTTTGATCATTTTGACCTAAATATCTCTAACCGATATTTAATTTTTTTCAATTAGGCCTTCATAGGTTAAGTAACTATTTCAAAACTCGTTAACCATATGAATCTATCCACTTCTAGTATAAATAGTAAGATTAGTTCATTTTTTTTACACAACACATTCTCGTTATAACTCTCATTTACTATTCCTAACTTTCATTTTTTTCTCTCAAATATTCTCTTATTTAAGGCAACACACTTAAAAAGTTTGAGCTTTCCTCAGGATACAAGCCCCACTCTCATTTTTTTTATCTCAGATTCACAATACGTGAGTTCGGCGCGTTACTTTACCTTTACATTGGAGTAATATTCTTACTTATTGAATAATTAATACAATTTTTATCACAAATTTTAGATTAGTTAATTTTTTTAAGAATGAGAGACCAAATTAATCATTGTGTTAGATAAAGGATCAAATTATTCGATAATTTAAAAATAAACAAGTGACCAAATAAATTTTTTTTCTCCTTCCTTTTAATAAATTTGCTTGGGATATTCAGAATTTGAACTTGATAACATCAGAACATATTTTGAACCCGTGTGACACTGATTTGAAATTAGTAAATGGTTAAGTTGAAGGGGAGATTTTATGTTGGCACTATGGTTTACAGATGCTACACAAATTATAACATAGTCATCCCCCATTGTGATTTCAGTCACTTTCTTGTTCAGTTAGTGGTTGATTGCTACAAGTCAGTTTCCAAAACACTAGTGTACTCCCTAGGTAATAGTCAAAAAGTGTAGTGTTGCGAATAGAGTGGCCGGGTTGCTATCCTACCTGCTCGAGTTCCATTCTTTGCGCATTATCTGCCAAATCCGGTCATTTCCCACCAAGTGACTAATTTTTCCTTTTCCCTCGCATTCATATCTCTAGCCCATTAACCTAAAGTCCATACAAATATAATGCAAGATGAGGAAGATTTTGATCCACCACTTTCATTTTGATTTGATGCAAAAATGCACTGTTACCAACGGATAATATGAGACAACTTTAAATTGTGATGTCTAATTTTTTGAAGAAAGAGAGAATATTTGGCATAGGCTATCGATTGAACCCTAGCATCAATCATCTCAATTACACTAAAAAGGGAAAAAAGGGAAAGAACATTGGGTAATTTTTCACCTTAAATTTGACAAAGTGACACCATTTGTAGTCAGTTTTCAGTTAAAGATGCTATTGATAGACCACATAAAAGAGAGAACTATTTCTGTTGAATTAGATATGTGAATTTGCTCACTTTTAATTAGTTCAATTTACCAATCTTTGTAATTATTTAGAGGGAAGGTTTACAAGAACCATCTTGTTAGTTTTAAATGTTTATTTTGTATATATTTTTAAAAACACATGATGTTGTACTGTGTAAAATTTTAAAGTACACTCTAGAGTTTCTATTTTTAACATAATTCACAAGATAAAGCCAGTTGTAATTATTAGTATGTGTAACTCTTGGTTCACTGGCCTAATTTTACCTTAATATGCAACATTTTCTATATTATTGTAGTATAAGTATCCATATTGTGTGAATTTATATTCTAAAGGGTTTAAGGGTATGATTATTTTTAAGGGTATGATTTATATTCTTGTAGTATAAGTATTCATATTGCATTTCCCAATTATTTCAAACTTGTAGTTACCGTGCGACAGTTTTTCAAACCTACATGGTTTGTAGTAAAAATTAACCAAGAAAACACTTTTCCCCACTATCATAAGATCAAAAGAACACGCAACCCAAATGATGTCAAACATGATTGTAGCAAGTAAAGTGTAACCCTTATTTTCTAAGACACTTTTTCTGCATGTGCATTACTCGATTTTCTACACTGGCATTAATTATTTTGTCCTTCATGTGGGTTGCTCAATTTTAATTTCCTCTTGTGGATTTAAAGATTCAGGCTCCAATAGGGCCGTACGTGCTGACTTACCTGTTGCTAGCTTCTTGCAAAATTTATGCAAACAACATGTGCATACTCTTTTTGCAAGAAAAGAGTCCAAAAAATATTAATTTTTAAAACATTCTAACTGTCTTAATTTGTTTCTCATCTTTTTTTTTTTTTTTTTGAGGTTTATAAGAGACAGACGGTATTCTGCCTAAATGTCTTCATACTAGTATGAAAAGGAGTATTTTTTTTTTTTTCACTCTTCCCTCTCTATTTTACACAATGGGAGATGAGGGGAAGGGGAGGATAACAATAAATCGTGTGGTCTGCACTAAAAATAGTTTTTTTTTTTCTTGAGAAATCAAGAACTGTTCCCAATATTCATAAAAGAAAAATAAATTAAGTTTTAGGTGAAAAGTTTCCCTAATCTCTCCCTCTAAATCCCAATGTTTTAAGACCCATGTTTTTCCAAAGCAATTTTTTCCCATTCAGATACTATCGACTTGTTCTCAAAAATTAATTGAAAATTATCATATTTTTTTAAATTAAAAAGTTTTTCTTTTAAAGAATTTGTTGACAAAAACTGAAAATATGTTTTGTTTGTCATGTTTATAAAAGCTAAAAGTTACTTTCAAAATCAACTATCAACTTACTCTTTTAAATAGAACTTTTCTCATTTAAAAAAAAAAAAAAAAAAGGTTAGAACTTTTTATATGTAGTTGAAAACAAGGCCTAAGTTCTATTTCTTTTTGAATTATATCATAGTTGCCAAAGAATTTTTTCTCTTATAATCTCAAAACATTACAACTATTTCTAGCTAAAAGAGATTAAATTCAAAAGTAAGAAATTTTTAACTTTAATTTTTCTTGGAAGAACAATGATTTCTTGCGCATTGTTTTTGATCACACACTTCACAAAGGCATATCATATGATTAAATTAAAAAAGTCAAGAGCAATTTAAAATGCTTCGCTTTGGTGGATGAAAAATGCATATTAGCCATAAATTTTATGTCTTCTTTTACCAGTCTAAATTTTTTTGTTCGACCATATGGTTAGTTTTATACCAAATACGAATTTATTTTACCAAATTGATTACTAGATATTTGCCTTACTAAATTAAGATAAGATAAAAGTAGTGTTGAAACATTCTTTTGGGTACTCAATAATCAAAAACAGTTTCAACCTAGGACTCTATTTGCTAAGAATTTATTCGATCTCGATTTATAAATAAGTAATTCAAAATTAAATAAAACTTAAACATTTGAAACTTTTTATTCAATCAGGTGCTCTTATAAATAGTATAATATTTTTTGGGAGGTCTAGTTCGTTAGTTTACTCTTTGATTTGACTATTTAGAGCTAAAATGCCTCTTGTTGGCTTTTTAAATTCAATTTGGATGCAACTTGATAAGTTAATACATTAAATTATATCTAACTAGATGAATAATCTATGCTATGCACGAAAAGACAAAACCTATATTCAATTTTTATAGTAAATACAGTACTATTAAAATAATGATGATGACATAAATTACTAATAAAACCATATAAAGACAAAGAAAATCAAGTATCAATATCAATAAATTTTACTATGCTAGAAAATGAAAAGAAGGAAAAAATTTAAAAGCATGATTATTAAGTATACATTTAAAGCTTTATATTTACGCCATCTAAAACTAGCTAAAAATCCGTGTTATGCATGGAAAAATTAATATATTTAACTCATAAAATTAAATAATAATAATGAAATGATAACAAATTTTTGAGTGTCAAGTATGCACTTCATATATTCATATTTTCATCCTAAAAAAAACAAAAATTACTTATACGTTAATATCATGAGCATTATTACTGATATTCCCAGGTAACAAAATCCTTAACAAAATTGGATTAAAACATGCATGACCATATCCAATTAATTGATAAACAAATACAATTGCACAAAATGTATGAAAAAAGAAGTGTAGTCCTCACAAAATTGTGTTAAAAAAAAAAGTGATAACAGGTTACTGAACTGGGCCAATATCTAGTCATAACCTTCCAAAAGTTATGTTAAAGTGGGATTCATTGATTCATCTATAGAAGGTGTTGGTCCCAAAGCAACCTAAGAGGGGGGGTGAATTAGGTTTCCAAAAAATATACTTTTAGAAATATTAAGATTTTTCAAATAAAAACTGATATAATCGAATAAGTGAAATAGTTATATAGTGAAGTAAGTAACAAAGAAAATTAATCAGCCAATACTTCCAAACTAACAAGGTTGAAGTATCAAGTCACTAAAATGCTTCACACACTTGGTGAGCCAATAATCTTTACAAAGTAGGATATTCTTGCTCACACTAAAATTCTTTTAGTTGAGCCAAGAATCTTACTTACAACCTCACTTTCGTACAAGATTATAACTGCACTCAAAGTTGAATTGCACTCTAAACTGCACACTAATACAACAAAGCACTATAGCCAATTTGTACTCAATTTGCTATTCTCTAAGGCTTGTATTCAATGTATTAGATACTTTTTACAGAATATCAAAGCTCTTATTTATAAGAGCAATAAATTGTGGTTGCAACAATTCGTAACGGCTAAATAATAAATGCACAAAAAGTAGCCGTTGGGGTTTTGGACGTCCGAGATAGATGGGATGCATCCGACACAGCGTCCAATCCTCATGCAGTTGGTGAATAACTTCGTTCGGTCGTCCGTGCGTGCAGTCCGTTCCATCTTCCGATAGAGGCTTCGGACGGTCATGTTCGTCCGTTTAAAGAAGCAGTAGGATTCTTCTTTCTGCCTGTTCGTTCGGAGGGAGGAATGCGTCCGAGAGGCTTGACACAGTTCGGACGGTACAGTGCGTCCGAAAACCCTGTCTCTAGCAAAACAAATAGTAGTTTTGTTGGTTGGTTAATTGGTCACATTTTATTCATGAAATGGCTTGGATTGGTATTAGTCTGGATACGGCAAAATCATTCTATTAGATCGAATAAGTACATTCGATCTAATAAGTACCTTGTGTCAGAATTGAGAAATTTTATGGCTCGGATCTTTAGTATTCTCTTATTTATTACCTGTGTCTACTATTTAGGCAGAATACCGTCCCCCATTCTTACTAAGAAATTGAAAGAAACCTCAAAAACGGAAGAAAGGGTGGAAAGTGAGGAAGAAAGAGATGTAGAAATAGAAACAACTTCCGAAATGAAGTTTACTAAACAGGAACAAGAGGGATCCACAAAACAAAAACGAAAGAGGAACCATATCTTACTGACTGAATGAGGATGAGTATCTTTATGTGGTCTCACTTTACCAGGTGTAAGAAATCTTTTCCAAACCTTATTTTGATGGACTTCAGTCCATGAAGATTCTCCCTTTTCTTACGTGCAATTCCCCTCTTTCGGTAAGCATCCAGTATCTCAGCAAATGAAGATTTCTCTAAGGACCTGGAAAAACTTGCTTACAGAGTTAAGTGTTTGTGTCATCATCAAAATAAGGTTTGGAAAACATCAGAAGGGGTGTTCATAGTTTGGTTTAATCGAACAAACCGGCCAAACCAAATTAGTTTAGTTTTAGGTTTTCGGATAATCGGTTTTCGATTAATTGAATAAAAAAGATTGGTTATATTAGACCATTTGGTTTATTGAAAATAAAATACCGGATTACCGAATTACCGAACTTTTAGTTTTATTAGTTTTAATTTTTAGTTTTTTAGTAATCCAATTTCATTTTCCATTCATTCAAATTACACTTTGATATTATTTTTCTTTGTTATTTTTTAGTTTCTAGTGTTAGTTTTAGTAGTTTTAAGTTTTTGTTTATTAATTTGACTAGTTTAATATTTAATTTTATACTTAATTTTTAAATTAATTAGTGAACTTTGATTAATCGGATAAATCAAAAAAAAAGTTTGGTTAACCAATCACGGAAAAAAAAAAGTTTGATTCGGATTTGGTTTTGATTTTCTTACATCGATATATCGAAATTTTTTTACTGAATTACCGAAATACCGGCCGATGAATGCCCATATTGTGATAAGTATCTATCTTTCTATATCATATAACAACATGAAGTCCTTTATAGTAGTTAATCACAATGATGCTAAAAATTAGTAATAAATAAATAAATAAATAAGATATAGGAATTTAAGATGAACTTATCTATGATAAGGATAATATATCCCTTCTAAAACACTACATAAAATCCAAAAACTAATTGAGGGAGATAGTTGACATGATAACTAATTGAGGGAGATGTGGAATATTTATTAACAAGCAAATGAGAAATTAAATAAAGGGATTGTGATCCATTCCTTCTTAAATCCTTAAATATGCATATCAACCAGTAAAGAAAAAGAAAATAGTATTTAATTGTTTATTAAAAAATCACTAAAGAAAGTGAAAATAAAGAGCATGAAATTCCTATATAAATTAAAATGCTATAGATCATAGCAGTTAAAACTTGTAATTTTCACTGAAAATATTCTAAATGTAATTTTATACTAATTCTCATCTAGATAGTTTACCATGCAATACATCAACAACTTAATTATACTAATTTCATTTTTTTATTTGAGATAATTGAAAGCGTATAATATACTACTTGAGTTACATGGTGATTAGCTCATCTGATATGACAAAATATAGTTGTTCTCTCTGATGAATTAGAAATAGAAATCAAATCAACATCTCAATACAATTACTAGAATATTAAAAAAAGATCAAAATAGAAAAACAAAAAATTTCAACATTTCCTAATCCCAGCAAAAAATAATAATATAATTAAAATATTAAAATTTTGTGTTTTCCATGTTTGTCACTAAAAGAAAAAAACAATTATTATTTTTATTTTGTTAAGAAATATATATTCATTTCATCAAATATAAGGATTTAGTACAACTAAAAACTACAGTAACAACATAAAAAGAATACAAAGGCAATTAACAATCTTGTAAGAATATTTTGATATTCATATTTGGATTGGAGAATTTTCAAGTTGTGTTTTTATTTTTGAACTCAAAAACTTTTTTCCGTAACTTTCTAATAACTATCCAATATTAATTAACTTTGTGTCTTCCTAAGTCAACTAAAAGGAAATATATGAGATTAAACTTTTAGAAAAACAAAAATAAACTTAAAAAAAAAAAAAAACAGAACAGTTGCATTTGAGAATTTTCAAGAAAGTAGCATATAACTGTTAATCACTAATCATTTGTTCTTCTTGTAAACTACTATTATAAAAGTTACACTAATTTTTGTTCTTTTTCCTTCTATTAGTGTAGTAGTGATATCTCTAAATCAACAGACAAAAAGTAATACAACCAATTAATGGTAACACCAATAAAAAGATATACTATTAAAATTATTTTTTAATGTGTTATAATTACATAATCACTTAAAAATAATATCTATTGACATTGAATAGTTAATTACCTATAAATACAATGTTGCAAGGAGATGTTGCGAAAAAATTGATCTTACAATCTTTTTATGTATTTGTAATATAATAAATTATTATTATTTTCATAGTTATTAACTTAGTGTAATTAGATTGCAAGAATGATATCACTTAGACATAGTTAGGCAAAATATCTTTCTACTTGTATGAAAGTTATTATTTAAGTGTGTGTTTGTGTGTGTAAAATTTATTAACAATGATATACAAATAAAAGTTTTGTACAATTAATAAATATTTATTTTCTAAACTTATAGTTGATAATTGATATATGTATGATGATTTATAATACACGTTTAATTTTATATTTGAAAAAAAAATATTTGAATTATAAGAGGTGTGTATGAATTGAGGATTTTTAAAAAAAATAAGGGTAGTTAAAAGTAAGATTATGTAATTACTTGAATTTCACTCTTAACTAATTAAGTAGTATATTTTACCTTTATTATTTACTATATAAGTTTACTTTGTATGTAATGTGTCACGTGTCAAAATTTTAGAAATTCTCACTAAAGGAGTTTTGCTTTAATATAAATATACTAGCGGTTAAACCCGTGTTATGCACAAGAAAATTAATATATTTAACTCATAAAATTAAATAATAATAGTGAAATTATGATAAGATTATGAAACTTTTTAATAATTAAATAAGATGAATAATTCTAAATAACTTTATTGTTATGTTCTACAATACTAAAAACTAAAAATTAGAAAAAAAATGAAATTTTTGAGTGTCGAGTATGCACTTCATATATTTACATTTCCATCCTACAAAAAATAAAAATAACTCATAAGTTATTTAATGGTTAAGAACTTTATCTGTATGTGTGCATGGTAGTAATAGCATTATTGTGTTAATGATGTATTCTTTTAAAACAAAAACACTGCATGACATGTTTTACTAAAATATAGGAGCTCATTGTTTTTTTTTTTTTTTGGGAAATTAATAATGGGATATTCTCTTCTTTTTTTTTTTTATAAAAAAGATTTATATTAGATCTCCATCTACTCCTTGTTGAGCCAAATAATGGGATATTTAAACTTTAACATCATGAACATTATTACTGGGATTCCCAAATAACAAAATCCTTGACAAAATTAGTTTAAAACATGCATGACTATATTCAATTAACTGATAAACAAATACAATTACATAAATTATATGAAACACTAAGTGTAATCCACACTAAATTGTGTAAAAAAAAAAAAAAAAAGTGATAACAGATGACTGAACTAGATCAACATCTATTCATAACCTTCCAAAACTCATGCTAAAGTGGTATTCATAGTTGATTATTCTATAGATGTGTGGTGAGTATTTATCTTATTATATCATACCACAACGTGAAGTCCTTTATAGTAATTAATCACAATGATGTTAAAAATTAGTAAAAAAAAAGAAGTTAAATATAAGAATTTAAAAATGAACTTATCTATGATAAGGATAATACATCCTTTCTAAGTTTTTTTAAACTTGTTTGACACACTACATAAAATCTTAAAAAAAAAATACGAAAATTAACTGAGGCGAAGAAAAGTAAGCAATGAGAATCGAAAGGATGGTTAACACGATAACTGATTAAAGAAGGATGACATTATATATTTATTGGCAAGAAAATGAGATATTAACAAAGATATTGTGACCTATTCCTTCTCAAATCCTTAAAATATGTATATTAACTACTACAGAAAAAGAAAATAGTCCTTAAATTTTTATTAAAAATCACTAAAGAAAATGAAAATAAGGAGAATGAAATTCCTATATAAATTAAAATGCTAGAGGTCATAACAGTTAAAAATTGTAACTTTCACTGAATATTCTAAATGCAATGTTTTACAAATTCTCATAATTATAATCTAGATAGTTTTCCATGCAATGCATCAACAATTTAATTGTACTAACTTTATTGTTTATGATATATTACTTGAGTTACAGCTGATCTGATATTAAAAATTATAATTGTTCTTTCTCAATTAAAACTAGAAATCAAATCAAAATGTCATTACAATTTCTAGAATATTAGAAAATGATCAAAAAAAGAAAAAAAAATCAACATTTCTTAATCTCAAAAAATAATAACATAATCAAAATATCTAAAATTTGTATTTTCAATGTTTGTCACTAAAAGAAAAAATAATCATTAATTTTATCATGTTAAGAAATATATAGTCATTTCATCAAATATAGGTATTCAGTACACCTAAAAACTACAATAAATGTAAGGGAAAAAAAATGAATTCTCAAGTACCTACATAAAAAGAATTATACAAGGGCAATTACAATGTTGCAAGAGTATTTTGATATTCATATTTGGATTGGAGAATTTTCAAATTGTGTCTTTACTTTTGAACACAAAACTTTACATATTTCCGCAACTTTCCAATAACTATCCAATATTAATTAACTTTGTGTTCTTCTTGAGTCAACAAAAAGGAAACATATGAGATTAAATTTTATAAAAGTAAAAAATGAACTAAAAAAAATAGAATACTTGCGTTTAAGAATTTTTAGGATGATAACATATAACTGATAGTCACTAATCATTTGGCATTCTTGTAAACTACTATTATAAGAGTCACACTAATTTTCACTCTTTTTTTCTTCCAATGTAGTAGTGATATCTTTAAATCATTAGATAAAAATTAATACAACCAATTAACGGTGACACCAAAAAAAAAAAAACTATTAAAATTATTTTGTAATGTGTTACATTACATAATCTCTTAAAAATAATATCTATTGATGCTGGATAGTTAATTACCAATAAATATAAACTTGCAAGAAGATGCAACAAAGAAATTGATCTTACGACCTTTTTATTTTTTTCAGGTAAAATAAAAAATTTTTATTTTTTATAATTATTAACTGAATGTAATTATTCAAAGATTGCAAGAATAATATCATTTAGACATAATTGGGGTAAATATCTTTCTACTTTTATGAAAGTTATTATTTAAGTATGTGTGTGTGTGTGTATATATATATATATACTTAATTTATTAACAATGATATATAGATAAGAATTTTGTACAATTAATATATATTTATTTTCTTAACTCATAGTTAGTAATTGATACATGTATGATGATATATAATACACATTTAATTTTATAACCCTTTTGAAATTCAAAAAATTATAAGAGGTATGCATGACTTGAGAATTAAAAAAAAATGGTAGTTAAAGAAAATATTAGGTAATTATTTGAATTTCATTGTTAATTAATTAAGTGTTTATTTTACCTTTATTATTTACCATATAAGTTTATTTTGTATGTAATATGCCACGCGTCAAAATTTTAGACATTCTCACTAAAAGGAGTTTTATTTTAATATATATATATATATACTTTTGAAAAAAATTAATTATAAGAGGTGTGCATAAATTGAGAACTTATTTTTTTTTTTTTAAAAAAATAAGAATAGTTAAAAATAAGATTAGGTAACTATTTAAATTTTGTTATTAATTAATTAAGTAGTTCAATTTTACTTTTATTATTTATTATGTAACTTTACTTTGTAGTATGTAATATGCCACATGTCAAAATTTTAGTGGCTGTCACTAAAGAGAGTTTAGATTTCAAGCTATTCTAGTTCCATACATTATTTGAATTCGAATAAAAAGTAAGCAACCGAAACCTTGGTGTACTTACAAACTTGTTAAAATAATTAAATAAACTTGATGCTTTGTTTATGCAGCTCGAAAGAGTTTGCGAAACAATAAGCGGGCCTCACATATAGGTCCGACTTTTTTGTTACACGCTGTCTATGTAATTAGCGAGGCAAATACTCAGTGTATACACAGTGGTCTCATGATATTAGTGGTTTATGTGGGTCCTACAATTGCAGTTAAGTTGGGCTCATGTCTTCTAAGAGTACCAACTTTAGGGGTGTCAATTGGGTTTTAGCAAGTTGAATTTTGTAAAATTCAAATTCGACTCACAAATTTATTTGAGTTTTGAATCTTAATCGGGCTAGCACAATCTCATAAATGTGAATCTCATATTCGATTCACAAAATTATTCAAGTTTCGAGATTTAATCGGGTTGGCCCAATTTCACATTATCCAATAAACTTTTTTAATAGTTTATTTGTTAAAATTTTGTTTTTTTTATACCTGGTCAACACAATATGCAATAGTATGTACTACTTATATCAAAAAATAACTATTAACTATATAATTGATTCACAACATTTTAACTAAATTGATTAATGATGTTGGGTTATTATTTTTAGTTATTTGAGTTTAATTAAGTTAATAAAATACTAGAATCATTAACCATTATTCATATAAAATTTAGTAGTATTATACAATTTAGGATAACTTAGTATATATAATTGAGCTACAATATTTTAATTAAATTGACTAATGATATTGGGTTATTATTTTTAGTTACCTGAATTTAGTTATATAGTTAATAGAATACTAAAATTATTAACTATTATTCACATAAAATTAAGTAGTATTATACAATTTCGGATAAATTAGCATGTGTGTGTTTATATATATATATATATATATATATATATATATATATATATTCGGACTGAAATTTAATCAAGTTGAACCTAATAAAGTCTAAACTCGACTAATAATTTATTCAGGTCTAACATTTATGTTAAAATTTAACCCAACTCACTTTAATTAAGATTTAGTCATTTATTTGTTGTGCGGGATGAGTCGACTCATTAACAGTGCTAACCATTTTGTGGGACTTCTTCAAAAAATTCTTACATAAATCAAATCTATAGTATAGTGTTATGGACACTTCGATCTATATTGTTCCACATCACTTATCTAAATAATGTGAAATAATATAAATTAAAGAGTTTAGAATACTATATTATAGATCCAATTTATATAAAAAAAATTGAAAAACTATTTTATTAGTCCTTCACATTATTCATTTGTATTTATTTTATTTAGTCCCTCACTTTTAAAATGATGATTTTTAGTCCCTCACAAATGTAAAATGTCAAATTTCAGTACCTAAACTAAATCCCGAGCACTTTTTGGTCTGAATTAATCGTGTGTTATTCACATGACATATTTTTTGAGTAAAATTTAGGAACTCGTTTTTCCTTTCCAACACAAAACTCGAGTATCGGATTGGATTATAAATTTTGGAAAAAGAAATACGACAAGTCAGATATTAAAATAATTTTAAATACAAACAAATTGCTAATCAATCACTTATTTCATATCCTTCGCACTCATAACACATTCTACTCAGATGAATTTATAAATTTGTTCTCGAAAAATATGTCATGTGAACAATATATGATAAATTTAGGCAAAAACTACTCGAGATTTGATTCAGAGACCAAAATTCAACGTTTTATATATGTGAGGGATATGACAAATTTAGGCCAAAATGCTTGGGGTTTGATTCAAGACCAAAATTCAATATTTTACATTTGTCAGGGACTAAAAATTATTATTTTAAAAGTGAAGGACTAAATAAATATAAATGTGTAATGCAAAAGACTAAAAATTATCATTTTAAAAATGAGGAACTAAATAAATATAAATATATAATGTGAGGGATTAATATAGTAGTTTTCCCAAAAATTTTCTGACTTTTCCCACTGACCAAAAGCGTGAAGAGGTTGAACCCATCAAAGACGTTTAGAATTCAATGACCGTCAGCCCCTATCGGGCCGGAAAAAAGGAGATAGAAAAAAGAATATTCACTCACATATTCACATACAAAAATTGTACTGCTACCAATAGCTTCAGATCACAGAAATACAAACAAAAAACAAATATAAACTCCAGAGGACAAGCCAAGAAATCAAAACAAAAACGCACTCTTCTTTTTGTAGGGAGAAGAAACCAAAGTCCCTCCTATCTCCGCTCCTCCATTACTTACATCATGAGCTATTTGTAGCTGTCATCATCATAATCATCCTCATATACTCCAAAATAAAGTGAGCTAATGTTTTTTTTTTCCAATCATTCAAGTGATTTATTTCTTGGTGAAAAAAACAATCCCATACTATATAGCATTGAATTGAGTTGATTGAATTAGATTGGGAGAGATGGAGGGAAGCGGGATATGTGATTGGAGTGTAATTCGATCCATTTTGGCTATAATTCAATGGTGGGGTTTCAATGTCACTGTTATTATCATGAATAAATGGATCTTTCAGGTAATCCCTCTCTCATATCTTTTTTTTCTTCAAACACACCGAAACACACACTAGTACGTGTAGATACATGTGTGTATCCCTATTTTGGGATAAATATTATATTGGGTTTTCTCAATTCTGTTTAATTTTTTCGGGGATTGTCTTTTTTTTTTTTTTGATTCTGATTTTTTTCCATGAGTAATCCAATTTTGAATTTATAATGAAGAAGTATGGTGATTTGTTAATTTGATTTGTGGTGGTTGTCGGATAATTACTGTTAATTCACGTGTGTTCTGTGCATAATCATGGTGTTATGAGCATGCCTCATTTGTTGTTTCTGTTTTCTTTTCATTTTTCATTTCTTGAGAAATTAAATAAAGTTCACTGCTTTTTGAATTTTGAATTATTGCTGAAGGAGAATACATGGTTTTTGTTGCTCGGTTTTTATTTGTTTTATTCTTAATGCTTACTCCCATGGCAGCAGAAAAATGATTTGTGATTAGCTGTGCTAAGTGATGCATAATTATTGTACCATGTCCACAAATGCTGTAGATCTGCAAGCGAACTCCGTTAGTACAGTTATCATTATATTTTACAATGCCCCCGATATCAGCTGATCTTGGGTTTTCTGCATCAGTGATTGACAGTCTGTAACTGTTGTGTGATCCCTTATGCAATTTGTACTTAAGTATTGGAGTGTCATGAATTCTTTGCTAAAGATGTGAGATCCTTTTGTTGCCGGACTCTGCCCCCAAACCAGCCCCAAAAAAAAAGAAAAAGAAAAAACTACACTCTTACGATGTGTTTGTTAAATCCATAATCCAGTTCTAAGTGGGAGAAAATGGATATCAGGACGTATTTGGCAGGATAGGAATTAGTCTTGCCTTCACTTTTTGCTTTAATTTTTTTTTTTTAACTGTGAGTATTAGGAAGGTAAAAGATACTGGTAGCAACTTTGAACTTTGTCGAGAATATTTAATGTCTGATAATTACCTCGTGATATCCTGGATAACGTCTTACTGTATCATCAAATCAAAGGATCATTAAAGCGTTGCATTATTGCATGGCATGTGGACTGCTTTTTGCTGAATAAAGTTGCTGTGAATCTTAATGCATGGTCTTACTTGGAACCATGATTACTTTACTCCTGCACAAGAAAAAGTCTCTAAGACCACGGCATATTTAGGACTTTGAAATTTTTATATATATACTCCTGTTACAGACAAAATTTAGCAAGTTCATCACTTCGCACGAGAGAGGCCTCCTTTTGGTAGTCGGAACCTGGGTTCTCTTACTTCAACATATGCAGAGTAATTGGTATTCCAAATCAGCTACCCCTCTGTTCTACGTGGGGATGCAGGTGGATTAGACTTGGGATATGTAGAGTCTTCTTAATGCAAACAATTCCTTGTACTTTTGAGTCTTGCAGATTGTTTAAATATGCATAGAACAATATGTGGTGAATCTTCATAATTTGTTTCTAGTTCATGTTTATCTCAGACTATGTTGTCCAAACATCTAAGTCGTCATTAGCAGATTTGTTCCCCTTGAATAATTTGAACACTATTCACCTCTAACACGCGTGTATCTAACTGTACAAAGATAACAATCACATGAACATGAGGTCTAGTCCCACCATTAAAGTAGGTTAGAGTTAGTTTTGAACACCATTATGCTTGAGCACATAATGAATGAAATCTTTGTTGAGTTTGATCAGCTATGCTAAAATTTCGTAAGATGTTCTACTATGTATTTGCACAAAGTTTAACTCTTGAGCTTGGATCATTGTCTTCAAAGGTGCAGGGCCACCATTTGCGTATTGTGAGGCAAAAAGGGACATGTTTTTGGTTTAACTCATGAGTTTGGATAATTGTTTTATCTAAGGTGAGGTGAGGTGAGGAAAGGGGAGAGATCGCTTCCACCCTTAATTTTGAGGCAAGGAGAATATCACCTCTATGTTACATGGACTCTCCTCTCACCCCTAGAGTACCTGTGTCCTGCCGTGTCAACATGGGTGTGAGTGTGGAATCCGTGTATGGCAAACTTTCAATTGGGTACTTTGATTTTTTTACCAAGCCAAAAATTATATTGACTTCAACATGGTTTTTTGAAAATTAGATAGGAGGTAGATTAGAGAGGAAGATTAAATAGGAGGTAGAAACATATGAGAATTGTATATCAAATCACTAAATGTTATTATAGTTATATCCTTCTATTTTCTTCCTTTCCTCAGTGCACCACTATTCTTTAATACCACGCATAAACATATTTTTGAAAATTGAGTTATCAAATAATGTTAAATTGGTTTATGTAATCAAATTACATTACTACTACACTTTAACATATACAAGCATACAAGACGCACCCCCCTTCCTGTATCTGACTCTTTTAGAGTGTCCTCATAGCCTCAATTTATGAAATTGACGAATCTGACACCTAGACATGTACCTGTACCTGACACCCGTATCCGAGTCCGGGTAACTTAGCACATAACTTGGGTAGAAAAATACAAATAGCTTATCCATGTGGCCATATGCTGAAAGCAATTTATCAACAATAACGCTGTCCAATACCACAACAAACTAATGCTTTCTCTTGGGGCCAAAAGATTTGAGGGTTAAATGAGTGGACTTGATTAAAGATAAGAAAGAAACTTTGATTTCGATACAAAACAATACATAAATGCTTTTAAGGAAAAACCATGAACATAATGGCATAAAAAAGTCAATTAATTATATTCCACCATCACCAGACTATCTTTAAAAAATTACTATCAACTTTGTTATTTATATAGCCTTTTAGAATACAAAAATAAAAAATTTTCCCCGTAACATATCAAAAAATATGATCATACAAATGTAGGTGATACTTATGTGCTTTACATGTTCTGTTGCTTGACTGTTCTTCTTCGAAACAAGGCATGCAAATCTATTTCTGCCGTGTACATTTTTATTCGTGGCCTATTCAATTTCTGTGTATAGTTAAAGCTTGAGGTCCTTGTGAGCAAAAGTAATTTGTTGCATAGATCAAAGAGATAAAATTTGCTGTTGCTTTCATTTCCTCCATAAATTATATGCTGAAATTGATTTTTCTCATCCTGTTCCATCGTAGTTAGCGTAAAATTAGCTAGAAACTTGGAAATTAGAAGTTCGAATATATGTATATTTTCATCTTTTTTATGCCTGAATTCTAATGGCACAATTATAGTTATGGGTTTCTTTGTTGTGTTTTTCACAATTTGCACAGATACTGGACTTTAAATTCCCATTGACAGTGTCATGTGTACACTTTATATGCTCTGCCATTGGTGCATACCTGGTAATCAAGGTGCTAAAGCTCAAGCCTCTTATTGTAAGATGTGGGGTGGACCCTGAAGATCGATGGAGAAGGATCTTTCCTATGTCCTTTGTGTTTTGCATAAACATTGTGCTGGGAAATGTCAGCTTACGATACATTCCTGTTTCTTTTATGCAAACCATAAAGTCCTTTACCCCTGCAACAACAGGTGAGAGCAGTCTCTTATATAAGAGAAGATCAAAAAATCAGTATTACAAGCTTGATGGAAAAATTATTGATGACATGCTGACAGGGCAAGTCACCTATTATGCAAAACCTTGTGCTTCTCATATGCTTACTGTTTCTACACTGTAGCTGTTGTTGATTAGGGGTCACTAAATAAATAAAGTTTACTTCATCTGGCCTGTCTCTGTTTCCCTGTATAACATACAAATCCAATGATACTGCATCTTCTTCTCTATTGGAAACAGTTTTTCTGCAGTGGCTAATTTGGAGAAAATACTTTGACTGGAGAATATGGGCATCATTGGTCCCAATTGTGGGTGGAATTCTTCTTACCTCTATTACATTAGAGCTAAGTTTTAATGGCTTTGGATTCTTGGCTGCCTTGTTTGGTTGTCTTGCTACTTCTACAAAAACTATCCTTGCAGAATCTTTGCTGCATGGTTTCAAATTTGACAGGTATCCTCCCTCCTTTTCCACCTCATGCTTCATCATAGAAATTTGCCCATGAACACCTTGTATGCACAGTACTGGTTTACAATTTGCACGAGTTGATGATGCATGTGGGGTTGCCATTGATAGTAATTTCTCTTACATGCATTTTAAACTCTGCAGAATATTGTATTATAGCTTCTGGCTAATGCTAGGAGCGATCAGGGTGAGAACTCATTCAGCCAGTTGTTAAAAGGATGTATTAGAAAATTGTGAATGAAACAAAAAATAGCGAAACAACCTTACCTTGCAATAGTGAAGTTGTGCGTCTCTTTACAGGCTAGTTTCAGATGTAACGAGTCCAATGAAATTATAAAAGTTGAAATTTTTATGGAACCTTCATTTCGTGAATGAGATAGATACTAAAATTGCATGAGAATGCCTTCATATCGCTTGTATCAGTCTTTAAGGTATCAGAGATTCAGAGTGGACAGTTAAACTATTAATGTCCACGAGGAAAAATAAGTAAACAAATATGATGGTTTGTATATGCTAATAGTAAAAATCTTTAAGGTTTCTTGGATGATTTTGAAATGGACGAGAGTTCATGTTAACAGATCAATACAGCTAGGAACTTTTATTAGGGAGTATGTTGTCCAAATAATCAGCAGCTGATTATGTGCTCAGACTCTAGATTTTCTGACAGTGTCACCAATAGGGTTTAATGCTTTCAGAAAAATGTCAAAAATAGCTTTGAAACCAGGATATAACTTGTGAGTAGGTATAGATTTATTGGTTTTAAAAGTTTTACAAACTATTTTTACTTAGCGGCTTAAAGGAAAAGTCAAATTAGAAAACTAAATCATTTGTGTCTTTTTTATACAGCATCTTCCTGTTAGTAAGGGTTTCTTTGACTGCTATGAAATCACTGGTCTTTTTTCTGGAATGTGTCTTTGCTGAGTTATAGAATTCCTTCTGCCTGTGCAATTCGCTTATGTGATTGTACTGTAGAGGCTAGTTTGTGCTTAATTGTGGCACAGGAAAGATTTTATTCGTGGTTGTCATGAAATCTCGAATTCTCTCTTGGAACTTGTTGCAAAATAATCTGAAGAAAAGAAGGCATGGTGCCAGACTAGCTGATATTTTGCATTCTCTTTTGAGTATTAATTGTAAAGTGCTTCCATCAACTGTGAAGGGTTTTAGTCTGGGGATATCTGAAAGCACATTCTTTTATTAAGGACAAGAGCAACGGTGAATGCACTGTACCAATCAGGCAGCTTAGGTTGAGAACCAGATCACAAACTGTCTTTTGTCAAATCATCCAGATAATGACCAGAATCGATCTTTCCATTTCTGTAAAAACGTGGTCCAATCTCTAACCCAGATGATCTGGAAGGAGGGAGAAGGTTGCAGGCAGTGGCCGCCATAAATAATGAGGTGAACCAGGGGAGAGTGGTGGGCAAGGGGAAGGGTGGGCTTTAGTTTTGGGAGATTGATACATCTTCCTTCAGTCACAGATGGTCCTGTTGTCAAGACTACTTCCACTTGAGTGTTTAAAATATAATATTCAATCTATGTGATAACAGCTTTTGTGGTTATTCAATATGTCTTGGTAAAAAAAAAAAATCAATGTCTAGGTATGTGTTCTTTCCCATATTTTTTGAATGGTTTACTTCATTTGAGTTAACAAAAAGTTGGGATTCTTTCCTTCTTAAAGAAGTTTTATGAGGTTTCGATATTTGATTTTCTTTTTTCTTGTATTCTTTTCTTTAATGCAAGTTTGAGTTTTTATTAATTGATAATCATTTTGTTTCATGCAATCGATAGCATAAACACAGTATATTACATGGCACCTCTTGCAACAATGATCTTAGCTGGACCAGCTTTGGTGCTTGAAGGATCTGGAGTTGTGGAGTGGTTCCGCACACATCCCTCACTGAACCCTTTCACCACTTATTGTTATTTTTGGCTCTGGAGTATCGGCATTCTGTCTCAACTTCTCCATCTTTTACGTCATTCACTCTACAACTGCAGTCACGTTTAATGTTGCTGGAAATCTTAAGGTGAGAGTCATCTCCATCCTTATGCTTAATTTAATTAACTACTTCCATTGATGAATGCCTGCAGCTATATCATCGGAATCATCCATTGTCATGGTTGCTAACTTCATGCAAGTATAGGAATGTAGTTGTCATAACTATATGCAGAATATGAGTCCTAGAAATACCTTGTTCAGATCTTCCCTAGTGTACCGGGAGGATTTGTGGCTAATAAATAACCAATTAAAAAACTTTTACCATGAGCACACATTACTTCCGGAGATTGCTCAAAAATAATGTTCTGGCATGGGCCAAGTATTTAGGCTACCCTTAAAACATATTTGTATATGCGTTAATCAAATGGGGTTTTACGCACTGCTTTGCTGGGTGAATGTGGCAGGAAACTAGAGGTAAGAAGAATTCCACCCACAATTCCAAATTGTGAACCCATGTGTTGGGTTCAGGTTTTTGGAATTTATGGTTGCACTGCTATGAGTTAGGTAAATCTGATTCTTTCTGAATATAGGAGTCTTTTAGTTGCTTGAAGTGTTCTTCCTTTTATTGCTGATGAGTTCTGAGCCTGACTTTGAACCATAAGGCGACTTCAATCCGTCTAATCTTGAAGACTAGAAATTGAATAATTGGCCTCTTAACTGTTCAATATGTAGAATAATTTGTTTCCGAACATAAAAACTTAGGTGTAGAGCGTAGACCATAAAAACAAAAATGAAATTTGACTTCTAAATTGAAAAGAAAGAAAAAGTGTAGATAAAAACAATACTAATAAAATAAAAAAATCAAGTGCAAAAACATGGAAAGTGAATACCAAACAATCATCTCAACAATAAGCACTAGGATGCCTAAAGTAAGACGACAACAAATATGACCATAAGTTTGATGTGTACAATCATTCTGCTCTTCCTCAATGTTCTGTTTGACATTTCAAGACATGAAATGCATGAATGTTCCCATATGCAATAAAAAACTGATTGTGAATTAAAGTCACTGGTTAAAAGCGCATTAATATCTTTCAAATATTTCACTAAAAATTTTGTTATTATTGTTTTGTTCACATAGGTTGCGGTTGCTATTACATGTTCCTGGCTTATCTTTAGGAACCCAATTTCAGCTATGAATGCCGTTGGGTGCACAGTTACACTAGTAGGATGTACATTCTATGTGTATGTGAGACACATGCTCTCACAACAAGCCCCAGGAACTCCACGTACACCTCGGACTCCAAGGAACAAAATGGAGTTGCTCCCTCTTGTCAATGAAAAATTAGCATGTCTCTTAGGACAAAGTTTGATCTTAATAGTTGTTGAGATTTAGCATTTTGATTCGTCAGGAAATATAGTTATAGGACAGGAATATAGAGGGAAAAAAAGAATAGATGGCACACTTCTTTGTCTGTAAAATTTATTCATTTCTCAAAACATAAATATTTATAATATTTTTCTGTTTCGCTTCTGATGATCGATATGTTTCTCTTTTAGAACAATAGTCTGCATTTTCATCAGCAAGCACATCTTGAAATTGAATTCTGTTTATAATGCTTATTTGATTGTTGGGAAATCTATTGCTTGTTAAGAACTTTGTTGATGAATATTTGTGAGGGAGCCCTGTTAACTTTGAATTACCAGAAATGACTGTTTTACCTGGTTGTAAATAGTTTAACGGCTCTAACTTACCAGTAACCAATAAAGGGGATTGAGTTACCAACCAATAAAGGGGGTTTGTTGGCTAGTAACTAACAAAAATATTATTCCCTACTTACTGAATAATATTTTATAATTATAAGAACAGTTTTTGAACACATTTTTAAGTAGTTTTAATATCACATGCATCACTTCTTAAATAATGATAGATAATTATTTCAATAAATTTTAAATAATAGTAATGATAATGGATATTCAAACATCTTGACACCGTTTGAATATTTATTATTTAAAAAATTATTATGACAACTTTTGATGTGATGTATTGTGTATATGAGGAAAAAAAATATTTTATTTGAAAAATATATTAAAAATTTATTATAAAATATTATTTAAAAAATAATGAATAACGGCAATATTCCAACGGAGCCAAGTTTTATGAGCCAGTCCCCTCCCACAGAGAAAGCACGCGTACTATTTACCAAATTACCACCAAGGATCAACCCTCCGTGGAATAGTGGATTACCCGATGAACGTGATTTGTGTATTCAATGAGTTTACCAGTGCAAATATAGGAGGAAAGTTGGCGACTGCAGAAATTTCAAGGGCTTTTATGAAGAATTAAAATAAGAGAGATATATCTTGGTTAGATGTGAGGGAGTAGTTGCCAAAATGTTATTGGCACGGGCAAGATTGTTAATGCCACAGCAAAAATACAATTAAATGGTAAAAATACCCTTCTTTTCGTAAAAGGAGGCTAGGTGGATATGGGTAATTTAGTCATTCCATACATTTTGATGTGGCTTTAGCAATCCTTGTTGTAATACAAGTTAAATTGTAGACAATGAATAACCATTGGGACTTGTCACTTATGCCTGCCAGCATATTTAAGTTGGTAATTGAATAATTGCATCTGCCTCCGAGTTGTATGTGTTGATTATTCTTATTGGGTTGGACTTCCGGCGATGAGTATAAATCTTTTTCTGTTGTTAAAAACCCATTTCAACTGCCAAAAGGAGGGTCTGACCAATTAAGAAGGCCAGTGGTTTTAATCTTCAATGGTTTGATTAAATAAAGATTAAAAATTTCTTTTACAATGTAATGCTGATTATGTATCTAAATAATTTATGAGTTAATTTTTCTTATACAATCTGTGTAGCAAAATTTTCCACACCAACGCAATAAAAAAGACTGTTGTGTGCTCATCTATCTATTTGTACTATCATACAAGTGTGAGTTTGTTTTTCTCATAGGGTGTTTCTTTCATTTTTTGATTTTCTTAATTTACCCATAATAAATCAGAAAAAATAATTCAAGATACGAGACAAAATTAAAAATTAACAATATCCAAGGACTCAAACTCTCCTTTTATTATACAAACACTAATAATAATAATAATAATACAACACTCTCCTTTTATAATGTTTCAATTTTTATTGATATAAGAGTACATACATGTATGTTATACATAGGACTCTTCTATAATACAAAGCCATGGTTAAGGAATTTGAAAAGAAGAGAAGTGATAGTTCAAGTGAAGAGAAATCTCCTTTATTTATTGAGAGGTGGGGGCTCGGATAGAGTCAAGAAGTTGAGAAAGGATGGAGACAATTCGAGCCACGTACTCTATGTTATGATTTTGTGCAACAAGTGATGTGTACAATGGTAGCTTTGAAATATTTCTACTGGGGCTCATTACTGGAAGAGCAACTTCTGATATAAGTGCCTATGGATCAAATGAAAGCATATATAATGCAATGGGAACATAAGAGTATCTTCTCATTCAAAATGAAAAGAAGAGAAGTGATAGTTCAAGTGAAGGAATTTGAAGTAAAAACATTGTAAAAAATGTCCAAATTTTGTGGCTTTTCGACTGTAATTGGTAGAAGTCAACCAGTCTATGAATTAACATATAACAAAAGAATAACTTAGAGCTAGTCTGAGAAGGAAAATTTGAAAGGTCATGGTGGAAATCATTTTACAGTTCATTTGTTGTTCTTTTTTTTTTTTTTTAATTAACTTGTAGGGATTAGTGTGTTTAAAATTACTCTAACAATACTTCATGATTTTACTCAACCTAGGGAAATTCTACTGTATATACCGAGCATCTCACTTAAAATATTGAATTGAATGACCATAAGTAGTAAACAATAAATTATGGCAATTTGTCAATCATTTCAAGTCAAACATTAGGCATCATAATTTGATTTACTGGATCATAACTGAATGAAGGTACTCCATAATAACACTTCAATTGCACAATAACACTTGCAAGACTTTCCATAAAGTTGTATAAAATTCCTTATATGCATTTACTTTAAGTTGAAAGCCATTTGAATTCTAACAAATTAAGTGCTATTAATTTTGTAGAAAATTTGATAACATAAATTCATCAGTTGAATGCCCATGAATTTTATCACAACTAATACAGCACATGCATGTCACTAGTCAGAGGAAAAGGCTGTGCGTTCAGATGGTAATTATTGATAAATAGAGCTAGTTAGTAATACTAGTTAGGATAAGAGATTACACCATAATGTTTTAGGAATATTACACAAATGAGACTGAAATTCACATTTCTACATGTTATTACTCCATTTACGTAATATCATACTAATTAATCGATACCAATAACTTAATTAAGCACTACTAATGCAATATCTAATTAAGCTCTTAATGGCTAAGAGCCAGAAATTTTTTTGCCATCTGGTGCTGATAAGGTACCCACCCATGCCTTTGCTTTGCTTCCTCACTCCAATTGTTAAGCAGTCCACTGTGTTGATGCATTGTTCCACAAATTCCTCTGAGCTGCTGGTTCCACAAAGGCTGCAAGAATGGATATAATTTCCTTGTGAAAAAACCAAATATTAAAACTTGTACCCAAAAGCAGTAAAGTATTAGTGCATTATTCCTCCGATTTAATTTATCTTTCACTTTATTTAACTTGCTTTGTATCCAGTTATTTGTCGATTTAAAAGTTAAAGAAATGATTAAACGATTTTTTTTCTAGAAAAATATTTAAGCATATATGATCTTTGACCACATCTTTAGACACTTAGTCAGAATTAAATTTTAAAAAATTTTACTTACACCCAACTGATATTATAAATTCTCTAATGATTAATCCATGTTACAAGATCTACAAGTAGGTCTACCTAAATATTTGAATTTTTTCTAACCCTTGATGCATAACATTGCAATATTAATGGACATATTGGTGGAGGCGAGAAAATATATAATTGAAGAATGTTAATTTAAAAAGAAAATTTAGTTATTTGAATTATTTTTTGGGAAAATCGCCAAAATAGTCCCTCAACTTTTTTACTTTAGCCAAAATAGTCCTTCAACTTTTTTACTTTAGCCAGAATAGTCCTTCAACTTTTTTTTTAGCCAGAATAGTCCTTTAACTTTTATTTTTTAGCCAGAATAGTCCTTTAACTTTTATTTTTTAGCCAAAAAAATCCTTTTACGGTGTAGTCACCATAATTTTTATTTTTTTTTTTATAAATTTCACATGAAAAGACTATCTTGACTAAAAAAAAAAAGTTGGAGGACCATTCTGGCTAAAAAAAAATTGAGGGACTATTTTGGCTATTTTTAGCCAGAATAGTCCTTTAACTTTTATTTTTTAGCCAGAATAGTCCTTTAACTTTTATTTTTTAGCCAAAAAAATCCTTTTACGGTGTAGTCACCATAATTTTTATTTTTTTTTTTATAAATGTTCACATGAAAGGACTATCTTGACTAAAAAAAAAAAATTGGAGGACCATTCTGGCTAAAAAAAAATTGAGGGACTATTTTGGCTAAAGTAAAAAAGTTGAGGGACTATTTTGGCGAATTTCCCTTATTTTTTTACAAAATTGATGGGAATAGCTTTCTTAAAAATCGTACACCAAACCAAAATCCAAAAAGAAATAAAAAAAATCGAAGGGGTACTTCATAAGAAATTTAGTCAAATGCTTTCTAACTTCTTTTAGGGATACCACCTAAATATACGACAATTAATGATTTTAAATGCACTATTTGTACAATTTGCAGGATAAAAATTTCTAAGCACCAATTTTTATGTTAAAGGAATAAAATATTTAATTTAATAAAAAAATAAAATGATTTTAGTTAATGATTTTAAATGCACTATTTGTTCAATTTGCAGGATAACTTTGTAAAAATTTGTAAGCATTAATTTTTACTGTTAAAGGTATAAAATATTTCATATAATAAAAAAAATAAAATGAGATTCAGTGAGAAGATGGGATCTGGTCAAAAAACATGAAAAATGAATTGGTTGAAGAATGCCCACCAATTAAGCAGTAGTGATGAGGGCTTCTTTTGACCCAAGACTAGAACAGAGACCTCAAGTTTCTTCACTTGGCTCATCACTGTGGCCAACTGTGGTCCTTGAATCACTAGTGCTTCCACTTCCACCTAAGTCATCCAACAGTCGAGCATGAAATTACTGTAGTAAATACATTAAGACAAAAAGTACACAGATCTGAAAGCTCTATTTTTCCCACATTAAGATGCAAGTATGAAAGTGACAAAAAGAGAAAAGCAATCCAATGGACAATTAATTATGCCTCCTTTCATGCAAAGGAAAACAAAATCATGATTCTTGCACTTTTGGTCTGAAAGAAAAATTCCACAAGAGAAACAAAAAAGAATAGCACCCCCTGCCATTGGTCTGAAAAAATGAAAAAAAAAAAAAAATGATGCCAAAAAGTAAGATATTAAAGAGTGAAAGAGAAACATCAAATAGCTGTCAAAAAATAAAATAAAATAAAAAACCACCAAAAGAATAAAAAAAATATGATTTATTTAGCTTAATTTCTCACTTAATCCTCAATGTAGACATGGATTTGTGCACAAATTCACAGAAAAATGCCAGTTCCAGATGTGCTAAATCATTTATCTCATACTAAGCTAAAAAAAAAAAAAAAAAAACACCTCTCCAAAGAAATACTAAAAAAGAAAGAACTCGTTTAGGTAGCTTTTCAATCATCTCCTTAATCAAGCATGCATAAATAAAATGGAATTGTGCATTAACTAAATCACTCACCTCGGGCTTACAAGCTTTGCAAAGGGATCCCAGAGAACTAGCAAGATAAGAAGAGCAAGAAGAAGAAGAAGAGGACTCAGAAGGGGGGACAATGTGAAGAAGAGTTAAGATATCGCCCTTATTAGTAACATGAGTAAGAGCCCACATCATTGCATGCTTAGAATGTGAAGTCTGGTCCACCACCACCATCACTCTTTTCCTTATCACATAAAATCCACCACCATTTTCACTTGCTGCTGTTGCTGCATACATGTTATTCAACCCTTCCATTTGTTTCAAGTTACTTGCTTTGTTGCCATTATTAGGCCATCTTTTTGAGGCTGATTTATTATGGCCTTCTTTCCCACTTATCTGCCTCAAAAATGAAGCTGAACTCGGCATTTTTATGTGGTTCTTGGAAGTATTTCTTGAGGAAATGAAGGGATTGGGTTGGGGTGGTTTATTATACTCTTGTTGGGAGACAAAAAGAGGAGCAAAAAGTGGAGGGACTGATGGGAGAGGGGGGAAACTGGGAAGGTTGATGATGCAATGTTATGATTTTAATAACTTTACTACGGAAAAAGTCACGGGAAACACTGTGGGATTGTTATGGCTTTATGTATGAGTATAAATAAATAGTAAACAAATCATTTGTCAGTATTGATGATGAAATGGTGGATTCTTTATAGGTACTACAAGTCTACTAGCACCTCTCCATTGGATTAAGGCAGGGAAACACATACATATTATCTTAAATTCAATTTTGAGTTTTACTTATAAATTTTATAATTAAAATTAAATTTTATAAAATTTTATTTATATTATTTAATATCATAAATTTCATAATATTTAATTTATATCATAAAATTTACAAATAAAATCGTAAATTAAATTTACCTAAATATTTTTCTGACATTAGGATTATATCTGAATCTTCTGTTGATATCTACTGAAAGTCTGACATGGTCCATGTTAGTATTATCAACACTAGATTGTAAAACTGTGCAATACTGCAAATATTATGATTAAAATTTGACTTGATATTTAAACAAAAAAAAAAAAAAAAAATTACTTGAATACTCAACTAACTGATTTGTTTACTTTTAGTGCAAATTCTACTTAGATCCGTCTAGTTTGGTCCGTTCCATGTAAATAAAATAAATTTCTTAGTTCATATTTATTATATCATTTTAAAAAAATTTATTTTTAATAAGTTAGATTTATATAAATAAATATGGATATAAAAATTCATCTTACCTACAGTAAATATGATCCAAGAAGAATTTTTTGATATACAATCATACATTCCTATTTTTTCCTCCCTTTATATAATCTCTTATTCTTTTAAAAAAATAAAAAGCCAAAAAAATCATAGGAATAGAATGAAAAATCAAAAGGAAAAATACATAAAAAGGAAGAAAGTGAAAAATAATTAAAATAAAAGTCTAAAATAAAACTTTAGAAAAATGTTTAAAAAGAATTATGAGAAAAAATCATAAGAAAATAAGAAAATAATAATGGAACACCAAAAAAAAAAAAACGAAATTTGAAAAAAAATTAACAGATTTAAAAAATAAAAAATGGTGGACGGAGATGGCACGGTGGAATGGGTGGTTTAGGGGTGGCAAATTGAGGATAGGGGCTGGGGGTGGGTGGGATAAGTGTGGATGACCGGGAAGGGTGGAAAGGGACCGAAGGCAAATGATCAAGGATGTTAGGGCGCCGAGATGGAATTACAGATAGAAGGACATAGGTAATTGGGGACTGGAATGGGGATAGGGCACTTGGGATAGGAAAACAGGGATAGGGGTGGGGGGTGTAGGTAGTAGATCAAGGATGGGGACTCTGATGGAATAGAACCGGGGGATAGGTAGGGAAACTTCTTTTATGGATTAAGGGATACAGTTCTATCGTATATTTTATGATATATATTTTTTTATATTCTTTAATTTATGGATAAAACATTATAATTTTTAATTTTTTTTAAAAAAATAAAAGATATAAATAATTATGAACCACAAAATGTAAGATAAAGTCGTATACCTTAGTCTATTGAAAAATTTTCCAATTAGTAGTGGCAGATAGAGGTTAGGGACCTAAGATGGATAGCTAGGAGCGGTGGCTACACCTGGGTTGGGAAAGGAGGATGATGGCTTTTTGTTTCTTAATTTAACACCAAATTTTTGTTTTACTTCATTTTGTGTTAAAAAAATTCATTATAATTTGGGAAGAAATTATAGAGGAAGCCAAAAGTTTCGAAACTAAGGGCATGTTTGATAAAAATTGAAAATTGAAATCTGAATACTAAAAATTAAGTGTTGAGTCTTAATTTTCTAAATTTATTAAGTTGTATCTGTTTGATAATCAGTTAAACTTGAGTATTGAATCGAAATATTTTATCCATATAATTCGATGATAATATTATATTTTATTTTTATAGTAGATTAATTTTTTAAAATATTATATTTTTAATACAAATAATAGTTAATTAATATTGAGTATGTGTGAGAGATACTATGTGTGTGTATTTTTGTGTAGAAGAAGAAATATATTGTGTGCAAGTGTGTATTTATGTGTTAGAGAAAAAGATTATAATGTATGCAAATGTGTATTTATGTATGAGATAGAAGGAATATAGTGTATACGAGTATGTTTTTATGTGTAAGAGTGAAGATGTGTATAAATATCTATTTATGTATGAGAAAGAGAATAAAGTGTGTATAAATGTGTATTCATGTGTAAGAAGTAATGAATATAGTAATGTGTGCAACTGTGTGTTATGTGTGAGAGAGAAGAAATATAGTGTATGCACGCAAATGTGCATTTAGGGGAGCGGGCGGGGGCCACCTCCCCCAAGATTCTAAAAATTAGAAATTTTATCCTTTAAAATTTTTGAAAATTTAATTTGTATCCTTATAAAATTTATATTTCGCCCCCCTAAATGGAAATAATTATATGTTTAGGGGGGCGAAATATAAAATGGAAATAATAGCCACATAATTATTAATATATATTAGCCTTAATAATTATGTGGCTATTAAGTCTTGCCCCCTCAAGGTACAATTCCTTCGTCCGCCCCTGTATGCACTTGTGTTATGTGTTTGAAAGAATGAATATATTTGTGCAAGTGTGTGTTTATGTGGGAGAGAAGGAATATAGTTTGTTCAAATATGTGTTCATGTGTAAGAAATAATGAATATTGTGTGTGCGAATGTGTGTTATGTGTGGGAGAAGAAATATAGTATGTGCAAGTGTTTGTTATGTGTGAGAAAATGAATGAATATAGTGTGTACAAGTGTGTATTTATGTGTGTGTGAGAAGGAATGTAGTGCGTTCAACTATGCATTTATGTGTGAGAGATAATGAATGTACTATGTGCAAGTGTGTGTCTATGTATGAGAAAGAATGTATATAGTGTGTGCAAGACTACAAATGTGTGTTTATGTATGAGAGAGAATGAATATAGTGTATATAAGTGTGTGTTTATGAGTATGTTTGTATATAAAAAATGTGTGTGAATGCAAATAAAGAAAAGTTGAGTGGGTTTTGCTATGTTAATAAAGAATTCAATGAATTAAGTGATAGATTTTTCATTTAAAATTTGTATAAAAATTAAGTGACATTTAATATATTCAGATGTAGGAGAATTTCACTATCTACATATTTAATACAAAAAGTACTTAATAAATTAAGTTTAAGGGGGTGTTTGATAACCCCATTAAGTGCTAAACTTAATTCATTAAGTGTTTTTGTATTAAGTGTGTTTGATAACAAAATTAGACAGTCTCTTACATCTGAATGCATTAAGTACCACTTAATTTTTATACAAAATTTTACGTGAAAAGTCTATTATTTAATTTGCTGAATTCTTTACTAGTATAGCAAAACTCGCCCAAATTTTCTTTATCTCACATTCACACACTATGTACACACACTTACACACATTATATTCATTCTCTCACACATAAACACACACTTGCACACACTATATTCATTTTCTCACACACAAACACACATTTGTACACACTATATTCCTTCTCTCTCACACATAAACACACACTTGAATACACTATATTCATTCTCTCTCATATATAAACACATATTGCACATACTATATTCCTCATCTCTCACACATAAACACACAGTTACAATTTGCACACACTATATTCCTTCTCTCTCACACATAGGTGCACATTTGCATAAAAAATATTCCTTCTCTCTCTCACACATAAACATACTATATTCTTTCTCTCTCATACATAAACACACACACACTATATTCATTATAAATACTCTCACACATAAACACATACACACATTATTTTTTTTTCACATAAAAATATACTTGCACACACTATATTCCTTTTCATATACAAAAACGCACAGTTGCACTTTGATATTCATTCTCTCTCACATATAAACACACACTTGTACATAATATCTCTCTCACACATACACATACTCCTTTCTCATACACACATATACATTATATTAAAAAGTTATTTATTTGTGTTAAACATATAATAATTAAAATAATCTACTATAAAAAATATAATATTATCATCAAAATATATAATATATATGAGGTAAAATATTTTAATTCATTACTTAGATTCAGTTGATTATCAAACAGATGCAACTTTATGAATTTAACAAATTAAAACTTCAATACTTAATTTTCAGTGTTCAGAATTCAGATTTCAGTTTTATCAAACGCACCCTAAGTCATTAATGGGGTTATCATATACCCCAAAGTAATTACCCCACGCGTGAACTTTTGTCTTTAGATGCAGTTTCTGTCCATCCGACTAGATGTAAAACCGAGAACACAATGGGGTATTTCTAGTTTTGAACAATAAAGGGTATATGAAAAATGGCTAAATTACAAGAGGTATAATTGTCTAATTAATGGCAAATACCTTCACTAATAGAGCCAATATAAAGGTCAGTTATTACCTTGTGTTTTTTTCCCCCCTTTTAGTAACTTCTTCTAAAACAAAAATCCATAAAAATCATAAAAATAAATAAATGAAAATTAGAAAAAAAGAAATGCATAAAAAGGAACAAAATGAAAAATATTCTAAAAAATGAAATTCCAGAAAAATGAAAAAAAAAAAAAGGTTCTTGTTGATCAACTCTAGCTTTAGTAAGCAAATCGGCACATGTGTTGACTTCACAAAATATGTGCTTGATGTTGTCCTAACGTGCACGAAATATATGAAAAACTTTTATATGAATTTTATAAAGACTTGACACACAAGCACAAGTTAAACTTTATGAAATTTTGTTGCAACAAAGATCTAACTTTGTTTGTATAGGAGACATAAATTATATTTAGGCAAAATGATCTTAATGGTCCTTCACATTTAATGTTTATATTTATTTAGTCTTTCATATTCAAAATAATACATTTTAATCCCTCACATTCAAAATGATGTTTGTACTTAGTTAGTCACTATTTTGGTTTCCTCATACAATTATAGATATATTTGGATTTGAAATAATCACATGTGTATCACATGAAACATTTTTAAGGGCGAAATTAGTAACATATTAACTTAAAGTACTATATTATTCCAAAAAAGAAGGTTGGGACTGCTGGATAGAGGGTGAGGGAGGGAAGCGGTGAGGGTGGAGAATAGTGGCAGTGATGGTAGGTGAAAATTTTAGGGTGATGGATTGGGGAGGTTTTAGTTAGTGTTGTACAGTATTTAGAATTTGTGTTGCCAATTTTATTGAGGAAATATGTAACATATGATACCCATCTGAGTATTTCATGTCTACAATTGTGTTGAAGGATCAAAATACTGCGATTTGTATTTGTGAGACAGACTAAAATGTATCATTTTGAATGTGAGAAACTAAAAAAGTACAAATGTAAAATGTGATGGACTATTAGAGTTATTTTCCCTTATTTTTATACTTATAGTGTATATAAGATTAATTTATAATATTTTTTTTATTGTTTTTCAATTTTTGTGGGTGAATGTGATAATAGATTTTGTAGTCTCGGTACAACTCTCAAAAAGTAGTTTGTATTCGGATGATAAAATTTATTTTGGTCATTGATTTAATAATTACTCAAAAACTAATAAAAGGTTCTAATTTAGAATGGGCAGGGGTAGCCCACTAATGGAGAAATATGCCCTTCTCCTTTCCCCTAACTTTGTGAAAAAATAGATTTTGCCATTAAGTATTGAGATACTACTGCCAAACTTAAAGTTGCTCAATTTCCTTTTTTTGGTAATGGAAAGATTTAAATAAAAAACAAACCATCATCCAATTACAAGACGTCGAAAACAAATTCTACTCAAGTCCTTATTAAAGGTTTTACGCTAAAAAATGGAGGAATAGAATCAAAAGACACAAAAAAATTAGTGTTGCTCTACTCCATTTCTTGTCAACAGGTCAACACAGCGATTTCCTTCGCGATAGATGTGCTTAATGATGTCTTGCTGAAAACTAGAAATGAGGTGTTTGTAATCCAAAATCAAGCAATAAATTCATGAGAATCAATATTAGCATATTTGACTAGTTCTATGACCGCAGCAGCATCCAATTCAATTTTGTTAAATTGGATATCTAATGATTTAGCAAGCAAAAGATCATCCCTTAATCCCCACAGCTCAGCAGCAGTGTTAGTTGAAGGCCCCAGCCTTCTGCTAATGCCCTCAACCCAATTTCTAGCCTGGTCTCTAAGAAGACCACTAGGATTACCCCTAGAAGATCTATCAGTATTGAGTTGTTTTAAAAACTTGGGTTTGGGGAGAATCCACCCTATGACCATTTTGATTCTAAGAATAGGAGATTTGCTAAGACTATGTCCCAAAAAGGAGTAGAATGAATAGATCATAAGCAAGGGCCAGAGTTAGATTTAAAGGACCATGAGGTGGAGAATTTGGTTCAAAAACCAACTTGTTCCTGGATAGCCAAAGAGACCAGCAGGTAGCAGGAAAAATAGAATTCCAAGAGATCTAATGGAACTTATAAGTGGCTTTCTAGAGGCACCCAGTTCTAAGGCAATCTTTAAAGCTAGGAATATTCTGGAGTTCTTGAGGAAGATTAATGAATTCCCAGAAACTAACTGGGAAAGGACATCTCCGAAGGATATAGTCAACATACTTAGAGATGGAAGTGCACCTAGGGCAACAAGGATCAAAGGTGATGTTTCTAGTGTTAATAGTAATTTAAAATTAATTGAGAGTGGGACTCTTGTGGAGCCCACCTACTTACACGATTTGGAAGGAGTCTTCCAACTCCTTCCTTAAGATACGTTCCTAATTATAACCAATTCATAAAATCAGGAGAGTAGATATCTCTAATTACTTTAACGTTACACTAACTAACGTATAGTGTCACAAAATCAGGAAAGTAACGTTAAAAAATTTTCTCTCTTCCAACAGCTATGCTATCAAAATTATATTACGTTACTAAAATTCTTGTTATCCATATCCAAATTTTTATTCCTACATCTCACACAATTACAGTAATAAATCATATCTCCAAATAATTTGAGTACAAGGGTATTTTCAGTTCGTGAGTATTGTTTTGCTGCATCGGAACGTACTTGAAGGTCGTTATATTTTGGAAAAGAAACGCCATATCAACCTAGTGCAGTACGGAGCATATAACTCCTAAGGAGAACGCTATTTAGCGTGCCTTGACCCTAATTAGGCTATTCTAATTCTTGAATTATTATTATTATTATTATTAACTTTTGGTGGTTTATTCTTTGATTATTTTCCTTTCTTTGGGTAAATATATATTTTTTTCCTAACATCTAGCATGGAGAGTAGGTTTGGTGGCTAATCTCTGGAGGTTGGCTAGTTTTGGTTGTTCAATAGACGATCATATTTTAAGCTTAAAAAAAAGTAAAGCTATTTTTCATTCCAAAAAGGGAGAAAAAAAAGAAAGAAAAATTACTCACTTCCTATATAATATAGAGAAAACGTCTCAACAAACCGGTATGGATACAAAATCACTGTCTTCCAAAATATAGACCGCACTATACAATATAAAATGTATGACTCCTAAAGATGTTGGATTCTTCTACTTTTGTGATTCTTATAGATACATGAAACTCTTCCCTACATACATGTTTTGAATCACAGATGGGTGGTTAAATTGATCTGACCACTTGTTTCGATTCAATTAGTTTGTTCAGTTCGATTGGTCTGCCTGAGCAAGATAATTAATAAATTTATATGAAACAATATATTTCAAGTTGTTATAATAATAATAAATAATAATAATATAAAGTAAAAAATATCAAATATAAAAATACCAGGTTAAAACCCGGAACTGGACCAATTGCTTGTCCCCAATTCAACCGGTTGAACTAGTTAATACTGTTTGGACCACTAGAAAACACTGCCAAAAATAAGTTTTGGCATCAAGTTTGTTTTGGTAGTTGAGTAGAGGTGCTCGGAATGAAAAATAATTGAAAGAAAAAAGGCATTCCCTCTGTCTCATTTTATTTGTCCCTCTTTCTAGTTTATTTTGTTCCAAATTATTTGTCACTTCTTAAAAGGCAAGTAAATAAATGTCAATGTACCTAATTTACCCTTCATGCAAATTCCAAAAAAAGAACATTAAAGTCATGTTTCAACATTAATTACTTTCATAAATCATTTCAAATTTTGAAAATCCAAAACCAACTAATAAATTTTGAATTTTAATTGAGGGATAATAATGAAAAAATAATTCTACTAGTTTGTCAAATATCAATTTTTTTTAAACTATGTGCAAGATTGACCATACCAAATAAAATGAGAAGGAGGGAGTACTTTCAAATGTTAAAGAAAATTAATAGTTTATTTATTTTCTAAGTTTTTTTGACTTGTTTTGAAACACTTTCTTAAGGATTATGTGTAGCTAACGAAATTTTAATATAATTGAAATTCCCATATTACTGTTTTTGAGTGGTATTTTAATTAAATCACACCATATTATAGAGATATATACCTTAATATTTATATTTTTATTCAAAAAATAATAAATAAATAAAGAGATAGTATTATAGGTAATTAAATTTGTTATATATTTATATTATTATAGGAGATAATATTTTAGAGAAACTAGTTCTCTTGTAATTTATCTCTTGAAAGGATGAAGATGATAAGTAATGTAATTATTTTACACTTCATATTTGGAGAAAAGTTAGGAATAAAATTATGTCAAACCTTTCTCATCCTACATGCATAAATACAGAGTCACCCCTAGTCATGAATACAAACATATTTTTTCAAACATATTTTTAGAAACTCTCTACAAGTTGCAAGAGTTTCCTAAATTCTCCATAGAGTCTTCAAATTCTATCTTCAAGTCTTACATCTTCATCAAGTGTTGTTCAAGTCTTTCACATCTAAAGTTGTCTTAGGAAGAAATCAAAATTCGTTTAGATATCAAACTGTCAAGCTCGTGTTGTTCAAGTCTTCCACATCAAAAGCTAAAGAAATCAAAGTTCAATTAGAGAGTTGAAGAAATCAAAGTTCGATTAGAGATCAAATTGTCAAACTCTCGATCAATTCTATGTTCGAGATAAAGCTGTTAAGCCTTAGAGTCAAAGTTCGAGATCAAATTGGGAGGCCCTCGATCAATACTAAATTTGAAATCAAGCTGTCAAGCTTTTAATTAGTTCCAAATTCGACATCAAGCTGCCAATCACTCGATCATATCAAATATCGAGATCATGATATAAGGCCATCGAGCCAACAATTTAAGAGAAGAATCGGAGGAGATTTTAGAGATTGTCACTTATTCTTTTCTGATATAAATAAATTATATTTGTCATTATTTTTTTGTCTTGTTAAATTCTACAGACTCGAAATTTCTCTGTGCAAAAGGATATTTTAGGATATTAATTTGATCTTTTATGCCTACTTTAGCAAATTATGGGTTTCATACTATCAAAACATTAAAACAGGGAATATGGGTTCATTTGAACAACTATTATTTAAAATATTATTTGAAATAATTATTATAACAATTTTTAGAATGTGATGTATAAAAGAAAAAGGTGATTGGAGAATGTGTTATGAAATAATTACAAAATATTATTTGATGAATAGTAAAAAAAATTTGTCCAAATGGAGACGTGCCATCCAAACAGAGCCTAATTATGCTTATCAAAACCTGCAGGGAACTAAGTGTAATTATCATATACCTCAAGCAACTATGTGAAATTATCCCTAATTTGTGCCAGTAATTTATATATATTTTTTTACATCATGCCAGACATTTATCGCATAGACATTTTTACCCTAATGTAGCAAATACTGTAGGCAACTAGGCAGTGATTGGATTCTTTACTAATTGATTGGGTTAGTAACAATCAGAGGTCACAGTAAAGAATCCTGGACCTCCGACAACCCAAAATAGCAAGCAAGTTAAGACAAACAACTAATCCCCATTTTAAAATAGAAAAATATTTAAGTAGAGCTGATATTTGGTCCCTTTGATATATTTTGTTATTAAAATTAAATTTTAAAAAATTTATTTACATATACAAAATAGATTTTTTAAAATTTAATTTATACCACAGAATAAGAGACAGGTAAAATATATAATCTACCTTAAATATTTTATTTAAAATAAGTGTCAAACTTAATTAATGTATATTAATTAAAAATTATTAAAATATTTTAATTTTATAAAAAATAATTTAAAGTAATTAAATTAATCTTTTATATTAATATTTTAATTATATAATTCTCACTATATTAATAAAACACTAAAAATAAAAAGTCAAAATTTATTACTTTCTTAATTTTTTAAAATAATAAATAATTTGATATAAAATAAGATACGTAAAATAACAGTTGTTTTTTAAAAAGGAGTAATCGAATAACTGATAAAGGAAAGAGAAAATGAAATAAAAACTTTTAAGTAAACTTAAATTAAGAAAATGTCAGAAGGGCCCCTCGTGAATTGAGTTTTGGCGTTTTCAAGTCAGAAAGGTCGTACTTGCAAATAATTGCTCCCGATTTATTCGAGAGCTCAGCTAATCCTTCCATTTTTAAATTACCAGTTTATCCTTTGCATCCTCGAATCCCAGTCCATGTCAGAAATATTTTGATTTCTTTTTCTTTTTCAATTTTTTTTCTGTTTTTGGATAAAAATTTTAATTTGTTAACATCGAGTTCCGAAACACTTGTTATCCAAAAAAAAAAAAAAAAGAAGTCACAACGGCACATATGTTTGGATAAAGATTTAATTTGTGAACATGATATTACTATGCTTGGACAAAGAATAATATTTATTATTCTTTAAATAATAATTTATAATTATAAGTTTGGATAAAGATTTAATTTGTTAACATTATATTACTGTGCTTGAATAAAGAATAATATATTTATTATTCTTTAAATAATAATTCATAATTATTTTTAAACGTTTTTCAATAAATATCACTTTTTATATTATATATATTCTATCAAACAAGTGACTATAGTACTTTTTTAAATAGTATTTTAATAATAATTACTATTCAAATGAATAATATTTAGGGAAAATTGTCAAAATAGTTCCTCAATTTTTTCACTTTAGCCAAAATAGTCCTTCAACCTTTTTTTAGCCAGAATAGTCCTTCAACTTTTATTTTTTAGCCAAGAAAGTCCTTTTATGGTGGAGCTACCATAAAATTTTTTTTTTTTTGATAAATTTCACATAAAATGACTATTTTGGCTAAAAAATAAAAATTGAAAGACCATTATGGCTACAAAAAAAAAGTTGAAGGACTATTTAGGCTAAAGTAAAAAAATTAACGGACTATTTCAGCAATTTTCCCTAATATTTACAATACTTATTTTAAATAGTGACATGCAATGCAAGTTATAGTATTAAGTCCGTTTGGTTTACTAATAATAATATTTTTTGCCAAATATATATATATTTGTTAATGGGAAAGACTTAGGTAGATCTGATTTGTTGGTCCCATTTGTAGACCTTGTGGTGTGGATTAAATGTTATGAAATCTATGACATAAGCTGATGTAAGCAAAATTCTATAAGATTTAATCTTTACTGCATGGTCTACAGGTGAGGTCAAAGACCGGGTTTATGTAAGTTTTTTTTTTTGTTAATAATCAATCATGTTTAGTCAGTAGATAATGTTTACCAAATAATATTTTATATTATTTATATTTTTTTTATTCATTATGTATATCCTCTAAATTTTTCACTATTCATTTTTCTCAATTTAGCAAATTAATTAATTTTTTTCCAATTGATCATTTTATTAAAGTTGCTTATTCGATCACAAAATGAAGCAATTTAACTAGTTAATTTTCCGACATCCATGTTGATTTAATTGTATGAAGGGTAAATTATAAAAAATCCTCTTTTGCCTTGGCCAATATTCAAATTACTTCCCTATAGTTTGTAATTCTATTATCTGTCTCCTCCCTGTGGTTTGTATTAAAGTAGACACCCCTACTATTTTCCGGTTTGAATTAGTGGCAAATGACTATTTATTCAAAATGCCATTGGTTGGACCTTCAAATCCCATGTTAGATTCTAATATGACCTTCTAAACACTGATAAAAAGTTTGTGTATGTGTATAGCTAGAGTTATCAGTTTCGGAAGTTGTGTACATTTGACTCTTCGAATGAAGGCAACCTAATAGAAAATTCTTAATTTACTTTACAAAAAACGAATGTATAGTGTTTTAATATTCATTTTCAAGTATTATTGTGCACATAAATGGTTTTTTTTAAAGAAATAGCTATTTATTATTTGTAATTTAAATAGTTATTTCGAAAGAGTACATATATACAAAGTGACAAAATCATCGAGGTGTTACTAAATTTGAAAAAGGATAAACGAAATTCGATTGAGTATCTAAAATCAAGAGTTGACGATTTACTATGATTTTGTCACATGGAGTGATTTTGACAATTGATCATGAATTTGTAACTTTGTAAATTATTTTATAATTTTGAAATATTTGATTTTATATCCAAACAAGTAACCCATTACTTCAAAAGTCAAAATTAATTCCCAAAATCCACAAAGAAATTTAACCAAACACTATGTGACAAATAATGCAAATCATTTGCAAACTAAACGGACCACAAAAGTATTTTAACTAAATTTATTTTTATGCAATGACACACAAAAAAGGGAAAGTCACAATGACACATAAGTAACTTTTCCATTTCACTATATGTCATTTCATAAAAATAGCTAAGGAAATATAGGAAAGAGATATGGAAGTTATTTTCAAATTAGGTCATGATAGTTACTCGCAGTTAAGATCTTAAAAAACAAAAAACAAAAAACTATTAATTACTTAATTAAAAATTACAACAAATTGCCCTTGCATTTTGAAAGTATTAATACTATTTGATATAAGTATTGTAATAATTTTTTGAATGTGATGTATGTAAATATATATATATATATATATATATATATATATATTAGAGACGTATTTTGAAAATAAATTTAAAATAATATTATTCCGTAAATAATACTATTATAAATTGGAGTTCTAAAAAATTCTTGGATTAATTAGAAACTATAAATTCCTCATAGGTTGTGTTATCGAATGAATCAAAGTATTCATGAATTTGTTAGAAAAATATATTTACGCAATTATTTTTTTTAATAAAAATTTGATTACGTTTGAAGGTTATGCAATGGCGGACATAGTAAGGGTCACCGCAATTTGAGAATTTCATATTTCTCCCCTACAAGTTTGGCCTCCTAAATTTTGGGTGAATTACACTTTACCCTTTTTAACTTTAGCGTCACTAACACTTTAGTCCCAAATGATATCTTTTGAGTACTTTAGTTATTCTGTTTTGCCAACTAAAAATTTTGACCATTTTACTCCTATTTTTTATCCTAATCTTTATTTATTTTTTTGTTTATTTTTGTTTAAAGAATCAAATTTTCATCAAGATTATACTTAATTCATGTAAAAATTGATATGAATAGATGGTTCAAAGTATAATATTGAATCAATATGTTTTTTTTTATTTTTTTGATTGAGAGAAATTAAAGAAGATGACAAAAATTTGGCTGACATTATTTTTTAACCACATATCTTTATAACTAACGATAAATTATAACATTTTCATGTCTCTTGATTAGAATGACTTCTTTAAACTGAAATTTGGCTAAATAGAAATATAAAATCATAAGTTTAGATATTTTGAATTAATTTTTATTTTAAAATTATTTAGGTCAATCAAAATAATAGGAATTTATTATTATTATTTTTTGTTGCTATTGGTAGTGGTAGTTAGTAGAGGGATGGAAAGCAAATGAAGGTTAAAAAAAGGAATAGAATGGTAACGTTGAGTTGACATAACAAAGGGATTAAGTATTCAAAACATAACGTTAGGGAGTAAAGTATTAGTGAGTCCAAAGTTTTAAGAGGGTAAGTGCAATTAACCAAAAGATATATTTGTCTATTAGCAAAAATTTAGACAGCGTTAAAGTTGACAGTTATCCAGGGATTTTAGTATTATTACAAAAGATAACGTTAGGAGGTAAAACGTTAGTGATACTAAAGTTAAAGAAGATAAAGTATAATTAATCTTAAAACTTTTTACATTTGTATAAAGTTGTCTCCAAATAGAAGACTATTTAAGTTTTGTCTTTTCAAGTCCAAGCTCCTATTTCACCTTTGTTTAAAGCTACCTTGAAAAAAAAATTGATCTTTTTAAAACAAAATAAATTAACATCATGAAATTACACCAAAGAGGCTACATGTAATTGTCAATACTTCTTTTTATTATTGCAACAAATCTTATAACTAATTGGTTTAGATGTACTAAATCCTCCTCCTCTTTATCTTAAGTTCTATCCTCTAAATATTTTTATAGGCACTTCACCCTCATTGGTTTTTCTAAAAAAATCTACCCCTACTACGCTAATTATTTTATTTTGGAAGAATTGTAAATTTAGTCCCTCAATTATTTTAGAAATATTAATTTTTTTCGTTCCTCAACTACTATTTTAGTCTTATACAAGACTGTCCCTAAATTTTATTCTAAACATTTTCATCCCTCAACTATTTTTTTAATCCTATAGAGATCCCAATAATCTTTTCACAAACCTCTCTAAGTTTTATTTTAAATTTTTTTGTCCCTCAATTATTTCAATTTTCCTACAAAAGTCCCTCAATCTCTCTCTCTGTGCACAAGTTTGTCTTTTCCCTATCAGAGTTAAATTTTTCAATCAAAAGGAGGCACATGACTCTCACATGCATAATAAGAAAGGCAAAATTATCATCTTATTTTCATAATCTCATATAGGTTTGTCATATACATTTTTTGCATGAAAAATCAATTTGTGGTTATAATTTTTGTCCCATTCTAATTCATATTGTGGCATCCCGCAATTTTCAGATTTAGATTTAAGGACCTAAGTTTTGAGATTTAATAAAATTTGGTGACTAATTTTAATTTTTATAAAATTAAATTCAACAGTCTTGGAATATTTTATTCTTTGAGGATTTAATGATCAATTAGATAATTGTCCGTTTGGTTTTAAAGTCATTTGGTTCAAAATTTGGGGTTAAATTGAAAGCAACTAAGGGCTTATTTTGTTATCATTGAATTCTAAATTCTATATCTTGAAGTTTGAATTGTAAATTCTAAAAATCTAGTTACTGAATTGATAAAGTTATGTTTGGTTATCAACTGAATTTAATTTTTGAATTAAATATCTCAATTCATACATATTATTAATTTATTATAAATAATTGTCATATATGTCTGTGGAAAAGTAAATGAACAATTAAGAGATGGTGAAAATATATGTGCGAGAGAGTGTATTTGTGTGATAAGAGAGTGTGTGTGTGTGTGATAGAGATAGTGTGTGTAGTTAGATAGAATGTGTGTGTGTGATAGAAAGTGTATGTGTGAGAAAGAATGTGTGTTATAGAACATGTGTGAGAGAGTAAGAATGTATGTGTGAAAGAGTATGAGAGATAACGTGTGTGAGAGATTAAATATATATGTGTGTGAGAGAGGCAATGTGCATCTATAGTCTCCAAAATATTTTGTATGAAACTGTCGAACAAAGTCAAGAGGCTTTAATTTGATAATTGAAACTAACTGTGCAGCAATAAGAGCGAATTAAGGCAGTGACTTTAATAATACTGCCACGGCAGTAGCAGCAACAAATAAACAGAATATATTTTCTAGATGCAGGAGGCTTGCTTTTTCATTTACACACCTAACGGCAGCAGTAGCATAACATACACATAGAAGACTAGAGCCAAATATACTTCACTTAAGAATCAGCTAATCTCAGACTAACCAATAGGAAATAAATTCTATTCAAACCAGCTAAACAATTAGCAAACCAATTAACAAATTACCCAAATATTAAAACTAGTAATTAAATATAATTATACTTTGATTTAGTTTCAACATTGTCTCTCTTAAACTAAAGTCTTTAAATTTGACCATTCTAATCATCTTCTTCAACTTCATGAATGACTCCATTTTCAATAGCTTTGTGAAAATATTTGCATCTTGAATTCTTCAGTCTTACAATAATCAATAACAATTTTTTTGTTTTGAACTAACTCTTGATTGAAGTGATACTTGATATCAATGTGTTTGCTGCGTCCAAAAAATACTGGATTCTTTGACAATTCAATTGTTGACTTGCTTCACAAAAGATCTTAGTAGGTCCGTCTTGTTTGTGTTGTAAAAATCCAAACATCTTTTTCAATCATAGTGCTTGTAAGTACTATTTACCGTTGCCATGTATTCAGCTTCAACTGTAGACAATGCCACAACTTGTTGCTTCTTGGATGACCAAAAAAACACACCACTTTCGATGTGAAATGCATACCCGAAAGTATTCCTTTGTATCATGTCACCAACCCAATTACTATTTGTGTATCCAACAAGTCTAAAATCATTAGAATATGAATAAAAGATACCATCAGATTGTGTATCTCTAATATATCTCAAGATCCTCTTGGTTTCTTATAAGTGTGACTAACTCAGGAGCTCCATAAATCTACTAATTAACCCAAAATGCACCATAAGTAATATCAGGCCTTGTAGAAATCAAGTACTTTAGACTTCTGATGATACATGAAGTGTTCACCTAATAGAATAGTGACACGTGTCTTGTAACCCCTGAGAGGGTAATTCTGTTATATAGCATAAGTGCTTATATATATGTACATATATGCATATGATTAGAAACACTCAGTCGTTAGGCCTCCTCGGTCTAAGCCTAATAAGGTCAGAGGTTCCGACCATGTGGCTAGGAACATCTGCTTATAAATACTAGACGATAGCATGTAAACAAGAGAAGAGAAAACAATCCTCAATCTCTATACACCAATAAGCTATTAAGCATACAATAAGGAAAGATATAATACAAAGCCTAAGAGCCATATTCATACATCTCTCTCTACTTTACTCTCTATCTCACTCTTTCTATCTCTATGTTGCATTTTGTGCATCATAAAATGGCGCCGTCTATGGGAATTTGAATAAAAAGCCTTTCTCTAAAAACCTCTTCATCATCCAGAAACCACTAAAAGCAGAAGAAGAACATTCAAAAATCTCATGTAGACCTTGTCTTTAAGGAAAAATGATGGCAAAAAATAAGAAGAAGGCACGCAACAAGATTGCACAGTCCTTAAACAAAACTGTGTACATCCCTGTATCAGCAAGAAATAAGAAAAAGGTAAGAAGCAAAACTACACAATTCACTCATGAAGCTACACCTCTAGAATCCGTTCTTGGATTTGCATCGTGGACTGTAGGACCAACACAGGAGGAAATATTACAGTTCCTTTTTGACAACTTTCAGGCTTACCAGACATTCGTGAAAATAATGAAACAAAACAAAGAATGTTCCTTTGGTGGTCCGAAACTATCTGACCAAGATGATGTTGCCAGTAGTAGTCACCATCAGCTCGGAAAGCCACAACCAGACATGTCTTCACATCAAACTTAGAAACAAGGCTCAGTTTTCGACAAGATAGGTCCAAACCCAAAATGCATTAAGAAATCAGAAAAAAAAACATAACTAAACATCCCCATCGCAAGTTAAAGTGGAGCTTATGGCCAAAATGGAGCAAAAAGTTCAAGAACTCATAGGGAAAAACATTGCTAACTTCACAAAGTTGGTGATAGACAAAGATCCATTTATGCCAGCTATACATGCAGAACAAATCCCTTTCAACTTTAAACAACTAGATCTAAATCCCTACAAAGGGACCACTGATCCAAATGTCCATATAGCTCATGTATGTTCAATTACAAAACTGTATGGTTACTCTGACGCTATCACTTGCAAACTCTTAGCTACCATGCTAAGGGAATCAGCTCAAAAATAGTTCAAAGAGTTGCCATCTAGCTCTTTCTCTGAGCTTGCAAGAAAGTTTGGCAAATAATTCATGAGCAAGCAAACTATTCAAAAGGAACCCTCACATCTCATGACCATTTGACAAAAGTCAGAGGAATCTCTGAAGGAGTACATTGGTCATTTCAATGACAAATTTGTACTAGTTCGAGATGTTGATGAAATGATTATGATTGTAGCCTTCACTTCAAAGTGGGTCAAGCCTGGCTCTTTCAATGCAGAACTTGCAATGAAGGTCCCAAAACCTTCAATAAACTCATCCTAAAGGTTGATAGTCATATTTGAGATGAGGAATCGAATCGGACCAAAAAAGAACTACGAGGAAATGAAAAAGAGTAGCAGAGCAAAGAACAGACAAGTTTGGACATAAAGAAGATACCAATAGCAAACACGTCAAAAAGTTCAGGAAAAATGAACAATAGAACTTTGCGCCCCAAAATCATCAAAAAAACCATTAAGGACCGTTGGTTGGCAAAATCATATTCCCAAGACCAAACAACTTCCGTCCAACAAGAATCCCGATTCTTCCAAACACAGATTTTCTCCTCTTAATACCTCTCGGAAGGAGATATTATTTCAAAATCAGAATGAATGAATCCTTCAACCACTTCCTCTGATACAAACGAAACAACATAACTGGGATAGATCTTCTATTGTGCGCATCATGAAAATCATGGCCACGAATAGAAGAGTGTAAATAGAGTTATGTATACTAAAAATTGGCATTAAGCGAGCCATCAAAGATGAATTCTTGAAAGGTATATCCCTATGGCAGTTGACCAGTTCACATAGAATAGCCACAGAGTTCAGAACGATAGTAAGCCTCCCAGACCTTATTATCCGAACTAAACAAACAATCAAAGAGGACCTCTTGCTAACAATAATGATATGGCTAAAGTGATTAACATGATATCTGGTACTGAAGAGTTCGCAATAGGAAACTGGGAAAGTGAACTGGACAAAACTACAATTGGCACCATCGCTTGAGGTGGAACTAGTGAAGACTCAGTTAGCGCTAAAAAGCATTACGCCAAATCCATACCACCTGGCAAGGTACTGCTGAAGAAACCTTGTGCTAACCTAAACACCAGTTTCATGTATGAAGATTCAGTACCCAATCGGTATCCTTATGTCGACCCATTGGTAATTGTTGTAAATATAGTAAGTGACTATATTTACATAATTGTGGGAATTTGATTATAGGATGATTTATACCTTCATTGATTGTAGGATCTAGATAGCTTGATTTAGGATGTAAATTGATTAGCTTAATCTTAGGATTTAGATTACTCTACACTTGTATATATATAGATCTTATGTACTCTTAACAAGAAAGTGAGAATAAACAAGATATTTTTTTCTCTTTAACATGGTATCAGAACTTTAGGGTTTGTTATCTTTTTTGTGGAGTGACCCTGTTGGGATATTTTTTTCTCTTTAATATGGTATCAGAACTTTAGGCTTTGTTATCTTTATCGTGGCGTGACCCTGTTGGGTCACTTTTTCATCCTCTTGTTTGATACATTAAAATTCCTACACTAAGTTGTAATGCCAGACTATACAATGGGTAATAAAAAGGAGATGATGGCAGCTATCTCAAATGTTATTTCTATGGCTAACAAAATCATAGAACACAAACTCAATGGTAGAAACTATATAGATTGGAGTAAAATTGTGCGGGTGTATCTTCCTAGTATTGATAAAGATGATCATCTTATTGATGAACTAACCATCCGATGATGCAACAAAGAAGGCTTGATTACAAGAAGATGCAAGAATATTCTTGCAGATTCGAAATTCTATCAATACTAAGGTAATCAATTTAATTAATTATTGTGAATTTGTTAAAGATCTTAAGGATTACTTGGCTTTCTTGTATTTTGGTAAGGGTAATCTCAATCATATATATGATGTTTGGAAGTCGTTTTATCGTCCAAAAAAGTACAAAATATCTCTTTCTAAATACTTTATGGATTTTAAATGAGTGTATAAGGAATTGAATACTCTTCTTTCTTTGAGTGCTGATGTGAAAACTCAATAGTCTCAATGTGAACAGATGGCTGCTACAAGTTTCCTTAAAGGATTGATACTAATCGAATATAGATTCTTTTTAGTCCAGATATTGTCTCTCTCTGTGACACATTCACTCTAATATTACAAGTTGAGGGATTTTGACCTTCTCATCCTAGTGTTACTGGTGCCCTTGTAAATTGAGGTACTTTGAATGAGTATGCTGGTTGAGGAAAAAGTAATGGTAGTGGGGGTTGAAATAGACATGATTTTCAAGGTAGAGGGAATGCTGGTCATGGACAACATGACCAAAATCAACGTGTCTGTTATCATTGTCAAAAATTTGGTCAAACGAATCGTACATGTTAGTTACTTCATGGCAAACCTCAACTGCAATCTCAGATTACTAGCTTTACATCTCAACAGAGCAACCATGGGTCTACAAAGCCTTCATCTGTGGATAAATCCTACTTGTTTCTGCTGATGAATTTGCTCGCTTTACCGAATACTAAGCCTCGCTAAAGTCAGCTAATCCATCTTCTTTTAATAAGTCAGGCAAATCTACTTTGTTTCTTGTGTAATTCTTTAGTAATTAGGTCATTGATTCAGGTGCTAAAAATCATATGATAGGTGATACAGCTATCATTTCGTCCTTTAATTCTCACACAAATCTTCCAAGTGTTACTTTGGCTGATGAGTCAATGACTTTCGTTGTGGGTTCTGGAACTCAGTACGAGCCTTCCTACAACATTTATCTCATTGTCATCTATTTTGTGTTTACCTGATTTTTAGTTCAATCTACTTTCTGTTAGTAAAATTACTCGTGCTTTTAATTATATTGTCTCATTTTTTCTTGATCATTGTGTGTTTTTGGATCTTATAACGAGGAAGATTATTGGTAGAGGACATGAGTCTGGCAGTCTTTATTTACTCGAAACTCCTTCAATGAAGTGCCAAAATCCACTGCATGTTCAAGTACCTTGACACCTCTTGAAGTTCACTATCGATTACATAGGGATGTCAACGGATCGGGTTGTCAGATTGTCATGTCATGTCATGTCGTGTGAGACTCGTTTCTTATTGTGTCATGTTCGCGTCTGACCTGTTTAGTTTCGTACTGAGTTTGTGTCTGGCCCGTTTACTATTGACAAAGAGTATCAGCCTATTTGATAAATATCTTGTGATCCATTTGAGTTAAAATCTCAAATTTTAATTATTTAATAACTCAAACAATTATTAATACACCTAGAATAACCCTATTTTTATAGTAATTTAAAACACATAATTAAAATTTTTGAATTTTTTTGGATAACATTTAAAATAATTATTATGTTTGATTTAATAATCTTATATTAAATCTATTATTCACAATTTTATAGTATACTATATTAAATTATAATAAAGAACAAATTTTAGCAAAATCTGTTCATACAGTAACTTAACGGATTATCGCGTCAACCTATGAGTTGACCCAACCCAAACCGTTTAATTTCATGTCATAAACGGGTTGATCCAATAATGACCCGATAAATTTCGAGTCGTGTCATAACCTGTTAATTTTATGTCGTATTTGGGTAGTATTATTGAGTCGTGTGAGAAATTTTCAACCCTACGAGTAGGGCATCTATGTTTTCTATTTTGAAGAAATTATTTTCAAATTTTGAAAGTTTATCCTATTTAGGTTACTAGACATGCCAATTTGTCAAACATCATCGTTACCTAGAGTCAAAAAATAGGTTACATCTCCTTTTGATGTGATTAGTACATTCTGATGTTTGAAGTCCTTATCCAGTGGTTTTCAAATTTGGTTTAGGTATTTTTTCACCTTTGTTGATGAGTATTCTCATGTAACTTGGTTATATTTAATGAAAAATAGATCAGAATTATTCAACATTTTTGTTCATTTTGTGCTGAAATCAAAACACAATTTAATGTCTCGATGCACATTATGAAAAGTGATAATGTAAAAGAGTACTTTTCTTATCCTTTTGATTCTTGTATGTTAGAAAATGGAATTCTTCACCAAACTTCATGTGTTGACACACTACTCCAAATGGTGTTGCCGAAAAAAAAAACAGACACTTTCTAGAAGTTGCTAGAGCCCTCCTTTTTCAAATGAAGGTCCCTAAGCAATTTTGCTCAGATGCTATTTCAATAGTTTGTTTCTTAATTAATTTCATGCAATCATCAATACTTACCGGTGAGATTCCGTACTCGATTTTGTTTCCTTCTGACCCTTATTCTTGATTGAACCACGCATTTTTATAAACTGTAGGATATACTTGTTTTGTTCGTGATGTTTGCCTTCAAGTATACAAATTGGATACTAAGTCTCTCAAATGTGTCTTTTTGGGATAGTCTCGTCTTCAAAAAAAAAGCTGTAGATGCTGTTTCCCTACTTTGGGTCGTTATTTATTTCTATTGATATTATATTTTTTACAACCACCCATGCTTTCCTGAATCTAATATTTGTGATTGTGAGTGGAAGAAAGATAATATTCCAGTTTATACTATGACTACCCCTGTTAGTCCTTCTATTCCCACGATACCACCTATCACTCAAGTATACTTTCATCGGACTCACATACAAGCTTGCATCCTCTACTAGTTCCTCTGTCACAAATCAGAGTCTTGATCTACCTATTGCTCTTCAAAAAGGTAAAAGACAATGTTCTAATCCAATCACCTCATTTGATTCATATAAACATTTGTCTCATTCTTTGCAATGTTTCATTACTTCTTTAGATTCAGCATCAGTTGCTAATAATCTTACTGAGGCTTTAGAGGCTCATCTTGGTTGGCGAGTTGCTATGGAAGAAGAGATGATGGCTTTAGACAATAATGGTATTTGAGACTTGGTACATCTACCAATTAGTAAGCTGGCTACTAGCTGTAAATGGGTATTTGTTATTAAAGTAAACTCTGATGGTTCTGTTGCGCGTCTAAAAGCTCGTCTTGTTGTAAAGGTATGCTCAGACATATGGGGTACATTATTCTAATAGTTTTTCTCCTGTGGCAAAACTTGCTTCTGTCCATTTGTTTATTTCTCTTGTTTCTACTAATGATTGGCCTTTGCGCCAGTTAGATGTCAAAAATGCCATTTTGCATGGAGACTTGCAAGAGGGAATATATATTGAGCAACCACCTAAGTTTGCTACTCAGGGGGAGTCTGGTAAGGTTTGTAGACTTAGAAAGTCATTACATGGTTTAAAATAGAGTCCTCGTACTTCGTAGTGAGGTTGTTCAAGAGTTTGGCATGAAGAAGAGTAATTGTGACCATTATATTTTCTATCAACCAATTTATTAGTTTAAAGTCGGCCTTATCTTGTTGATTGTTTATATTGATGACATTTTTATTGTTGGTAGTAATAGTGCAGGAATTACAACCCTTAAATCTTTTCTTCAAACTCGTTTCCAAACAAAAGACTTGGAGATGTTGAAATACTTCTTGGACATTGAGGTTACTAGGTGTAAAAAAGTTATCTTTCTATTTCAAAGAAAGTATATCCTTGATCTTTTGCAGTAACAGGAAGGTTGGGTGCTAAACTTTGTAGTGCACCAATGATTACCGATATGCAACTTATAGTATGTGATGGGAAGTTATTTTTTGATCCTGCCATGTATCGGAGATTAGTTGGGAAATTGAGTTATCTTACGGTGACTTGTCCTGACATTGCATATCCTGTCAGCATTGTGAGCCGGTTTATATCTTCACCAATAACCACTCATTGGGTAACTTTAGAGCATATTTTGTGTTATCTCAAGAGAGCTCTAGGACGTGGTATACTATATAGTAATCATAGTCATTCTCGTAATGAATGTTTCTTAGATGCAGATTAGGTAGGTTCTAAAATTGATAAGAGATCCACTAACGAGTATTGTACTTTTGTTGGAGGTAATTTGGTATCATGAAAAAATAAGAAACAAAATGTAGTGTCTCGATCTAATGTAAAATCTAAATATAGAGCCCTGGCACAATCCACTTGTGAGATGATATGGATACATCAATTGTTAAGTGAGATTGGTCTAAATAGTTAATTGCTTATGAAGTTATGTTGTGACAGTCAAGCTACTCTTCATATTGCATCAAATCTGGTTTTTCATGAGAGGACCAAACATATTGAAGTTGATTGTCACTTTAGTCATGAGAAGATTCAACAAAACTTAATCTCAACAAGTCATGTAAAAACTGGAGAGAAATTAGGTGACTTTTTCACCAAAGTTTTGAATTGTTCTAGGATTGAATATATTTGTCACAAGATGGGTATGATTAACATCTATGTTCCATCTTGAGGGGTAGTGTTGTAAATATGTAAGACTAGTAAGTGAACATATTTACTTAATCGCAGAATTTGATTGTAGGCTGATTTATTTACCTTGATTGTTGGATCTAGATAACTTGATTTTAGGAAGTAAATTGATTAGCTTAATTTTAGGATCTTGATTATTCTACACTTGCATATATATAGACCTTATGTGTTCTTGACAAGATAGGAAGAAAAAACAATATATTTATATCTCTTTAACAGTAATTCATATCAAGGTAGGTGACTTTAGAATTCACACAGTATTCATAGATGGTGGAAGCTTAGCTGACATTATCTACTGGCATGCATGGGAAAAAATGGACATCAGCAATGACTATATAAGATCTGTTCCTTACCCACTCTTGGGATTTACGGGGGATTCATTCATGCAAGAAGGAATCGTAACACTATTTCTGACCCTTAGAGAGTCATGCAGATGCCGAAGTGAGATCATTAACTTCATCTTGGTGAAGAAGTCCTCTCCTTATAAAATGATATTGGGACGATTGTTTTAACAGTATGCCTTTATTATCTTACATTCGGTCTATCACCTGGGGATTAAGTTCCCCACGCGTGATGAATCAGAGAAAAGTGTATGGAGGAATCAACAAGAAGTTTGGGAATGTTACGTGATGTTCCTCTGAAGCTTAGTGATTAAAGAAAGAACTCCAGAAACAAAGAGTTCAACTAAGATTGCCTTAGATGCTAAAGAAAAGGGCGAAGATGAGAGGTCAAATTCAGGCATTCCCACAAAGAACATAGGGGTGAACAATGAAAAGGAAAAGGAGATCGAATCAGAATTTGGGATCCCAATAGAAGAAATCGTCTTCGATACTTTCTATCCTAATCAAAAGCTAAGAATCTGCATTACTCTACTAGCGAAACTAAAAAATAATCTGCTCAAACATATGTATGACTACAGAGATCTATTTGCTTGGTCTACTGATGATATGCCGGGTATTCCTCGAGAAGTGATTGAACAGAAGTTGGGAACTGATCCAGCATACAAGCCTGTTAAACAGAATTAAAAGATTTTTTGGTCCCGAGTATAGCTTAGTCATAGACATCGAAGTGGATAAGCTATTAGTAGCTCGAATAATTTTAGAAGTCTTGTATCCTATTTGGTTGTCTAATCCTTTACTTGTAAGGAAGTCTGATATGGAATAGTGAATGTGTATCGATTTCACTGTTTTAAATAAAGCCTGTTCGAAAGACCATTACCATTTGTCTCAGATTGATATAGTTTTTTATTCATTGGTAGGCTTTGTAATAGAATATTTTCTAAATGTATATAAGGGATATCATCAAATCTTTCTCAGCAAAAAGGATGAACAAAAAACCTCTTTCGTCATATACAAGAGAACCTATTGCTATCAAACAATACCATTCGGATTAAACAGTGCAGGGGCCACATATCAACGACTTGCTAATAAGCTCTTGAAAAAGCAGATAAGAAGAAATATGTAGGTCTATGTTGATGACATAGTGGTTAAAAGTCGATCTCATGAAGATACTATCAGTGACTTAAGGAACTAACTTAATCTTTGAGACACTAAGAAGTGTTAATGTGAAATTGAATTCTCACAAGTGTACCTTTGGGGTTAACTCAGTTAAATTATTGGGTTTTATTGTTTTCGAAAGGGGTATTGAAGCCAATCCAAAGAAAGTGTAGGCTGTCCTGGACATGAAAGCTTCTCGATTACTTAAGGATTTGCAATGTCTCACAGGAAACATGGCTGTATTGAACAAATTTTTATCTAAGTCAGCTGAAGAGGGGTTGCTGTTCTTTCAAGTGTTCAGCAAAGCAAAAAAATTTGATGGACTGAGCAATCTCAACAAGCCTTTGACAAATTAATAGTATATATTGCTAACTTACCAACGCTAGTTGAGCCTTAGCCTAGAGAAGTCTTGTATCTGTACTTGTCAGCCTTTGAAGAGGCAGTGAGTATGACTCTAATCTTTGAAAGAAGCCAAATTCAAAGGCAATTTACTTCGACAGTAGAGTCCTCTTAGGACTTGAGGTAAATTATTTATCAATTGAAAAAATAGTCAATTGAAAGCTTTCTCTTTTGTTGTTATTGCGTGAAAGTTAAGGCCATATTTTCAAGGACACAAAATATTGTTTACAATAATTTTCTATAAAAATTGTTCTAGGAAAATCGGGCTTTTTGAGAGAAATGCTTAAATGGTCGGTAAAGCTCTTAAAACACGATATAATGTTTAAGCCTAGACTAACAATAAAAGCTCAGGTGTTAGCATATTTCATTGTGGAAAGCACAACACAACCACATCAAATCGATCTGGTCTTTCAAGTCCAGCATCTAGCAGAAAATGAGCAAAGCTATCCAATTTGGGAGTTGCATGTAGATGGAGATTCTTGAGAATCAGAGTCGGGTGCTAGAATTATCATCCGATCTCCAGAAGGCCAGTGTTATACATATTCTCTCCGATTAAACATCAAATCCACTAAGAATGATTTTAAATATGAAGCCATCTTAACTAGTCTGAAGCTAGCCAAAAAGATGGGTATTCAGGGAGTCAAAGTCAATAGTGATTCCTTAGTGGTCATGGCTTGGCCAAAATAATCTTGGGCAATTATGAGACCCAAAGGAGTAATTTTTCTAAAATACCTCCAAAAGGTGTGTCAATTGTAGGAATTTTTCAAAGAAGTGGAATTTGTAAAATTCCTCGTGCAAAGAATAGCAATGCTGATGCTCTGGCAAACTGGCATTAGCTATTTATTCTCACTGAACAAAAGAAGTATTGGTTGAAGTCCAGTCTCAAAGAACAATTAATGAATTATAATTTTTGATTTATAAATGTTGACAACAACAATTTAAATAGAATAATTAATCATTTATTAGTAAAATTGACATGTTAATTCATTGTCATATATAAATGAAATAAATTAATATTTAAATATGTCATTGTTTTTTTTTTAAATAAATAAAAATGAGAAGTGATAAATATTAACTTACAATCATGGACATTGAGAAAGATTTGGGAAGGATGAAACTAATACGAGACTACCACTTTGAGGGAATTCTCCATGAAGGAAAAGTAGAGGCTCGAAGACTCAAAATTTGAGCTATAAAATTTGAAATTATTGAAGGAATATTGTACAAAAAATTTTATTTATCACCCTTACTTCGATGCTTAGCTCCCAAGGAAGCCAAATATGTACTTTAATAAATACATAAAGGCATCTGTGAGAGTCACACTGGAGCAAGAAGTTTGGCTAGAAAAGCCATTGTGATGGGATATTATTGGCCAGCAATGCGTAACAATGCTCATCAACTTGTTTCAAATTGTCACAAGTGTCAGATCCATGCACCTATCCTGTGAAAGCCTACGGTTGACGTCAATCCAATCATTAGTTCTTGACCATCCCAATAATGGAGAATTGACATATTAGGTCTACTTCCCAAAGGAACTAGAGGATATAAATTCTTGGCGGTAGCCATTTATTACTTCTCTAAGTGGGTTGAAGCTAAACTACTGAAATTAATTTTTGGGAAGAGTATAAAAACTTTCTTCCGGAAAAGTATTATCTGCCAATATAGCATACCTTATGTGCTCATCGCTGATAATAGAACACAACTTGTGGGAAAACCATTTAAATCTTTTTGCAAGGACTTAAGAGGTCAAATGCATACCACTTCTGTGGGACATCCACAAGTAAATGGTCAGACTGAAGTTTCTAACAGGACACTTCTTTCAGGAACTAAAACAAGACTGGACAGAGCTAAAAGAAACTGGATTGAAGAATTGCTGAGCGTACTATGGTCTTATAGAACAATTCCACGAGCAGCGAATGGCTTGACTCCCTTCAGTTTTATTTATGGTGACGAGGCTGTAATTCCAGTAGAGATCGGAATGCCCACATCCCGGACGATACACTATGAGGTAGTCATTGCTGACCAAGAATGAAAATCTGACCTTGATCTTTTGTAAGCAAAGAGATTAGTGGCTGCCATCCGAAAGGCCAACTATAAACAAGAAATGGTAAAGCATTGCAACACGAGAGTGCGATTGAGGTATTTTTGACCAAGTGATCTAATTCTAGAAGAAATAAGATTACATAGGTTGACAGTATTAGACAGCAAAATGTTAGATTCTAACTGGGAAAGACGCTATCAAGTTGTAGAGGTATATCCTTCAGGGTTCTACAAGTTAGTTGATCATCAAAGAGAACTTGTTCCTCGTACTTGGAACATTGTTAATTTGAAAAAATATTATTTAGAAAACTAAGTGATATCACAAAAGATGTTCTGTCAAAACAATAAAAAATTTGTATATTTAAAATATATCACCTTTACAAAAATAGATCCAATTACAAAAAAATATCTAACTAAAAAATTATTCATTCCCTTCTATGTTGGCAAAACCATCAGTACGGGGAGTATGTAGCACAGTGGCAGTCAAATCTTCAGTTGTACGAGACTCACAAAAAAGTTCCCTAACTCTTCTAAAAGATCAATAGACATTGAAGGCTTATAATCTTCAACGGCAGAAAAGTCCAAAGAAAGGTCGGGGAACTTACTTTGAACTTCATCCAAAGCATTATTGGCATTAGCCTTCCAGCATGCCAATAGAATGACTTTAAATCCTCCTTTTATAAGGCATCCGAGCTCAAAAAATAGTTAACTTTTTGAAGAAGACATTCCATCCTAGTAGGAATAGGTTCACTTTCTTTGAAGCTAGACTCGCTGGTGGCCAGTTTCTTTTCTTGAAGTGTCTTCTTCAGTTGCTCTAACTCACTCTTGGCCTCTTTAGCTATTGTAGTATGGACATTAACCTGCTCGATTAGCTGAACAATTTTAGCATCATATTTTTCCTGGAGTTTAGCCAGAGCACTTCCTTCTCTGCCAAAGTTTTAGAAATTGATTCCTCCAGGGTTTTCTACTTGCCTAGCTCATATCTCTTAGTGGCAATTCGAATGTTGTTTCTATATAGACGATGCTGGAAGTCCATAGAGCTTTTATTTATCTGATCAAACAATGCAAAGAGAATGTAAGAGCATGTCAAACAAAACAAGAAAACATTGTGACAAAGAGACTTATAGCTTGAAGCTGCTCAATGCAAAAATCGAGATTTTAGTAGTAGAACGGGTTTGAAAGGTAGGATTGAAGACTCTTTGCGAAATATACTTCTTTATTGGCTGCTTATTGGTTAGTCTCCTAGAAGCCTTTTGGGTGTTACTATAGACAATATTAGAAAGCCATTGGTTTGATTCTCCCAGAGACCATAGTTTGTCACTTATTTCCTTCTCAGAAGGAAAACCAGTGCACGGATGGAAAAGATCATCAAATCTTTAAACTCCTGGCTTCTTAGAATGAGGAGAAAAATGGTCATAAATTTCCACTGCCTTAATCCTCTTCCTATCTATTGAAGCAAGTGTTGAACCCCAGTTATGATAATCATATTTTATGATGACCAAATTGCACTAACAGTTTGAAAACAAGTATGCAAAAAAATAGGGAGTTTCAGACATACATGATTGTCCGAACACAATCAAGAAAATAACCAGTAAAACTCTACGGATGTTAATGATTGTCCGAAAGGAAGACAATTCAGACGATGATAATTGTCCGACACAAAGGACCTGAAGGCTCGGATGAAGAAGTGCGTCCGATTTGTTCTTCTAGAAGACATTGCATGGACTGGACACAGGTTTAGACGCATTCTCGGACGTCCGAATGAATACCCTCAGAGACCAGACGCAGAGGCCATGCATCGAACGTCTAAAAGGTTCAACGGCTAGTTCATTCGGACGCATACTCACAACATCGGCCGTCCAAAAGACCAAACGACTAGTTTCTCAAGAAACACAAAATAGCAGTTGGAGAAGCGTTGGAAGCAATTTTTGGGCTTCTATAAATACCCTCTTGTCGGTAATTGAGATAAATAGAGAGTCGAACTACTGCATTCAATCCAAACACTGATAAGAGCTATTTGGGAATAAATAGGCTAAAAATATTGTGGGTTGTATTGGTTTGAGTAGTGTAGTTCTCTTGGTTCAACTAGAGGGAATTAGTGTGAGCAAGAGTCTTCAAGTCTAAAAGTGAAGGGATAACAGTGTACAAAAGTGAGGTTATCGTGTAAAACCCTTTGACTCAACTAGAGGGACTTAGTTGGTGTCAAGGGTGAGCCTACTTTGTGTAGAAGAAGGTTATTGGCTCACCTTCTTTGAAGAGGCATTACTAGTGGAAATACTCCAAGCTTAAGAAGCTTGGGAGTTTGGTTTGATACTCTCTATCTCTATCTTTATATTTGTTCTTTAAGCTTTAATTGTTGAATATTTATTATATTTATTTGTGCTTAAGTGTTTATTTATTGCATTTCCACTAAGCACTTTAAAAATATTTGTTTTTGAAACAACCTAATTCACCCCCCCTCTTAAGTTGCTTTTGGGGCCAACAGCAAGAAGTTCAAAAGCTTTCCTTTCCGAGGGAATGGTTTGGAGAGGAACTGCCTTAATAGTCTTGAGAGTTGCTAACTTCTGAGACTCCATCACCTTCTGAGCCTCTATCACTTGCTCAGGCTCAGTAAGGGTTATCAAATCAAGGGAAGGAATATAGTCACTACAAAGATTGCGAAGGCTAAACTCTAGTACGAGGCCTCTCCAGATTAGTAAGCCTCACTCTATTGATGTTTTGTTGTGGCTCCCATGAAAATCAAATACAATTTTGGATTTCTCAATTGTATCCACAGAGGATTTTATACCTAAAGGAAACACATTCAATTCCTTCAAGTTATTGGGAATTCTTCACTATGTCTGCGCTGCGGCCATATTTTTAAATTTGGAAAAGAAGTACGAATTCTTCCATCCTTTAACTGAAGAAGGATATCGATGAATAAAAGGCATAGAATGTTGACGAAGCTGAAACTAAAAAGTGTTGGAAGCTCCACCACAAGGAGTAACTTATAGAAAGCCCTAAAAATATTAGCTATGGGCTTCATATTTAGATGTTTGCACAAAAGACAGAAGCAGACCACAAACCTAATTGCATTAGGAGCCAATTGGGATATGCTAATCCCAAAGTACAAACAAATTGAAAGAAAAAAAGGAAGGAATAGGAAGACAAAACCCAGACTATAATTAATCTTTAAATATACAGTCACAAAGCCTTCAGGTAGAGCTTCAGCTTTGTCATTCTTAGATTGGGAATTAGGAGGATGATCTCCTAATTAATACAATAAGCATCCCAAAGATATCAAATGCGATCTTTAGGGGATAGGCCCTCTGAGTTTCTAATAGCAGAATTTTCCTCTACAAGAGGAATTGTATGGAAGAAGATACTTCTATGGGTTTGAACATTAAGATCATGTTCAGAACTAGTAGCCTGATATTTCAAGTCCTTGGTACACGATGCAAAAGTCATTGGAAAAAGGCAAAAAAATATCAATAAAAAAAGGAGAGAAAAAGTATAAAGAAATCAACCGCTCACAAGCTAAGCCACTATGGTTAAGAGCGAAGAAACTCACACAAGAGGGTAAAACCTTAAATTGAGGTGGGCACTACCCTTATACTTCACTCACTTTAGATGGGAAATCCAAAAGGCAAAAAAGTAACAGCCGAGAAAAAGGTAAAAGGACGTGACATTAAATGCACACGACTCTTCGTGGCCTAATCATGGTAACTTCTAGATCAACTTAGAATTGTTCAAATATTGCTTAAAGAATGTATCAGAACCAGTAGATAAGGTTTGGAAATAACTATTGATTAGACCAGAGTGGACCTGATGGTGAATCAAAAAGATTGTGCTGATTAGATGATTGCTCTTGCCAAGCTGAAAAGAGTTCGGCTATGTTAAAAAAAGCAAAGCTCTTGATCGGCCATGAAAAAATACAAAGTATATACAAATTTGGTTAGAACTCATCGAAGTGCCTTAAGAGGTTCCTAAAATCAAAACAAGAAAAGATATACATTTTGGTTGGAACTTGCCAAAGAGCCTTAAGAAGTTCCCAAAAACCAAATAAGAAAAAATATACAGATTTGATTGGAACTCGCCTAAGTACCCTAAGAGGTTCCTAAAAACCAAAAAAGAAAGAATATACATATTTGGTTGGAACTCGCCGAAGTGTCCTATGAGATTCCCAAAAACCAAATAAGAAAATATAAATACATAGTTGGTTAGAATTCACTGAAGTGCTCTAAGAGGTTCCCAAAAACCAAATAGGAAATCAGACAGTTAAATATACATATTTGGTTAGAACTTACCAAATTGCCTTAAGAGATTCCCAAAAACCAAACAGAAAATTCACACAAATTTGGTTGACAACTCGCCTAAGTGCTTTAAAGAGTTCTTTAAGAAACCAAACAAAAAGGATAAAATATATCTGGTTGAGAACTTGCCTAAGTGTGTTCAAGAATTCTTTGAAAACCAACAAAATTTGCTCAAGTGTTTTTAAGAAAAATGCGAAATATACAAGATTTAGCCTATGTCCAGGTCAAAACATCCACAAAATTGAGCCTATGCGCAGGTCAACATCTAGAAGACTTGGCCTATGTTCAAATCAGTTAAGCTATGAAGAGAAATCATTATATTTATTTTCTCAAAAGTAATAATTCTAAGTATTATTATAAGAAGTCAGACTGCGTTGGACGGTTTGATTCCAAAGACATATAGAAAAAGATGATAAACAAAGAAATTACAAGAAAGAGAGAAATGTTATTAAATAATGATGAAGATATCTCATCCTGAGGGGCTCTAAAACTTTTACAACAAAATATCAAGCAAAGGTTCGATTTGTAGATGCTCGTCCCAAGGCAAAAGAACCTTCGAGTAAGCCAAGGTTAATGCTAAAGAACCAAATAGAGATAGCTAGAAAAAGGAAATAGAGAAAGAAAGAATAAAAGAAAAAGTCACTGGCAATACAACACGTGTGGTGCCAAGGATAGAAAAAGAAAAAGACAAAAGAAGAGACGGCCCAACACACGCAATACAACACATGCGGTGCAAAGGACCGAAAAGGAGAAGGAAGAGATGAAAAAGAAACTAAGAAAATGGTGAATGGCAGGAAAACTTGTCCATTACCATAGCCAACTTGGTTGTTGATTCAAGACCAACCCACTACCACGTATGGCAAGGAAGCAAACGGACGATTTCACATAAGGAAAATCTCTTTCCCCATATCACCATGTTCTTTGGAGCCCTCAGAATGAAAAGAGAACCATCAAGGCTCGGAGCTAACAAACAACCTACCGAATCTCGATCAATTAACTTCTCTTTTTGAGGTACTTCAGAATCCATTGCAATCAAGCGTCTAAGAAGGTCATCTTAGTTGGAAACAAGTATCCAAACTAAAACCCCAAGATTTTGGAAACAAGTTTGGACGCTTGATTCTAGCAGACAAAGCATTATTGTAGCAAAGAAGTCAGAAATATAGATGAAAGAAGCCATGGAAATTTTGTGGACTTAAAAACACAATTTACAGCTATATATAGCCCGGGGGAATTAAAATGACAGGACGTGAAGTGACAAAGTCAAAGAGAATCCCACCACCAAGACGTTTCGCTTGCTGGCATTAATGATGTTATGATAATCCAATGAAGGATAATAGATACATGCACATATTTCGAGAAATATTCCTCAAAAAGTGAAAAAATAGTTAACAATGAAGGATCAAAAGGTTTCCTCATTCACATTTAGCTTAAGGCTTGCGCTTAGAATAAACATTAAGCGATTAAAGAATCATTCATACTTGATCTAGCTAGAGTTTGCAAAAGACAAACAAAAAGAGGTCAAAACAAAGAAATCAAAGAAATCATTCGACCCAAAGTTTGCAAAATATGAGCAACAACAAGTTAGAACAAGGTAATCACAGAATCATTTTGACCCTGAGTTCGTCGAAGACGAACAACAAGAGGTTAAATAAAGCAATCCAAATATTCTTCATGACCTGACCCAAGATTTGCACTAGACAAGCAACAGGAGATTAGATTAAGGAATCGAAAGTTATTCATGTTTGATGTAGAGTTCACAGAGGATGAACGACAAGAGATCAAGATAAAATATCAAATGATGAAAGATCATTCATGCCCAACTAAAGTTCACAGAAAAAGAACGTCGAAAGTTCAGACAACAAGGGCAATTAAATTGCTCATGATTGAAACAAAAGTTCACATTGGACTACCATTCAGAAATTAGATGAAGACTCAAGTTATGATAATTCTACCATGGTAAGTCTTTCCTCAGCAAATATTTATTCAAGTTGAGAAGGTACAAAAGAATATATTCCCTCTAAGATGAGGTATGAATACAATTATTAAAATGGGATGCGATGCAATCCCTATTGTAAGAAGAAGTAATGTATTATGATTGCGAAAGATTGGTACAATAAATTCCTAAGCTATATAGGCACCTGATGCTGATCGTCCCCAAGTTGGTCCTAATTCTAATCAACTGAGGTTGATCAATATCAAAAGGAGGAACGCCAAATGGAAAAAGCGTCCTAACCAAGGCCTAGTCAAGAAAATAAAACTACAATCATCAGTCTATCCATATAGAAAGATTCTACAGAAAGAAAAAGATCAAAAATTTGAACTATCATAGGAGTTGCCCCTTCTATAAGACAGAAGGCTTGGCGACTTAAGCAGGGTGACTGGGTAGTACACTTTGAAAAATATTTTGCTCTATTCGTGCAGCTCTGAAAAGGTCTTCAAAGACCTCCACAGATGTCTAGGTAATTGAGGGATCATACCACTCACTCTTTGAAAAGTCTACTAGTCAAGAGGTTAGTAGGGAACTCCCTTTTGACAAAATCCACTACGTCCATGAATCCAAACCTGTGCTCATCTCAGTAGAGATTTGTCATTTCATTCGTTAGACTAGCAGCTGAAAGAATATCATTCACACCTTGTAAAGTCAGCCCGCTCGGCTCTCGATAGCTGCAATTCAATCTTTAGCTTCTTGCCTTCAGACTTAGAAGATGTAATCTCAACATGAGTAGCTTCTAAATATTTAGAAACTTGGGTAGAGACTTGCTTTAGCTTTTCCACTTCAGAGGAATGACAGTCTTCTAGTTCTTCCCTTAGAGCAGACTCTCGTTCTCTCCTCATCTTCTCTTCAAAAGTGGCTAAAGCTTCAACATCCTATTTTTGAAGCTTCTCTATCATTTCAACCATACTCGCCATGGTAGAGGCAATAATTTTGCGAGCCTCGGCTAGGAAACGAATCAAGAAATGAGTGGCTGAAGCAGAAGCGATGCTACCTGATGTTGCATGGGCACAAAGGTCATTTCCTGTCAAAATAATTCTTCAAATGCTCCACCTCTTTCGGAGGAAAGATATGATGGAGAAAATTGTCCATGGTGTCTAAATTGTCCAAATGACTTTGGGTAGTTATCACCCAATCGAAAATATACTTCTCAAGAGCAGGATTATTAGTTGCTGGACTAGTGAATTTGTCGAGCAGACTAATTAGTTTATCTTAAACGCTAATCGACTTGGCTCAATGACTCGATCCAAAGGCAAGTTAGTGGGGCCTTCTGTAGAAGAGGGGTCAATTGACTTCCTAGAATCTAAGCGGACAATCGGAGGAGGACTCTTTTTCTTTCGGGGCAAAATTATTGCAACCTGAGACGAGATAGGCTGTGAATAAACCACAATATCTTAGCTGAGGAAGAAGGTTGTTTACAGGCAACTGTACTACCCTTACTTGTATTTGGTAGAATCAGGGATGTGGGAAAGAGCAAGCGCTCACTCTTTTTCTATATGTTTTTTATGTTTTTTTCTCTTCTTTGTCTGAAATAAATTGCCTTTTCTCTGGGTTTTCATGAGCGTTGGCGGGTTCTGGAGTGCCTGTCAAGGGCGCTTGCACATACCCTAGTGTGCTTTAGACTAAGCTATGATCCAAAAAAGTAACTTCGTCATTCTTTTTCACGTACACCGGGAGAAAGGGTTACGATAGCAAGCCCCTCCCCAGCTGGAGAGCCCCCAGGACGATATAAGGAACTGCATCTCCAAGGATGCTCATTTTTCTCCTAGATCCATAAATACTACTACCTAAAAAAATTTGGGAAGGGTAGGATTTTTTAAACCAGTTTTGCCAGAATTCTATTTTGGATTGGACGCCATGGAAAATAGTGGAGAAAGGTCTCTCATGAACAAGAAACTTTCTCTTTTTTTGGGAGAAAGTAGTCTATAATCAAAGTCCAAGAAAAAGTCTATGAAAAATGCTTGGCCAAAATGGTTTGGATTATATGTTTATAATCAAGTTTGGTTTCTAACCCAAGGAAAACGAGCCAAGTATTAAAATTGCAACTATCTGAAGGCGATGATGCCTTAAAGTGTACTCTTGTAAGACGAGAAAGTCGAGACAATGGAAGGACACAAACAAAAAATTTCACCCAAGGACTCATACAAGTCTAAAACAGATCCAATAGTAGGGACTTCAGAAGAGGATATTCGGACGAAAAATAAATTGCCTTCAAGGAAGATTTTTTGAAAGCCGAGCTACTCAAATTAGAAGCAAGATAGAGCATAGTATTCGACTAGACCTAACTATGGTGCAGATCTAACCGAAGGGACTCTTGATGATACATAAAATATTCACTCAATAGAATAACGATACGTGACCTGTAATCCTTGAAAGGGTAATTCTGTAATATTGCATAAATGCTAATGTATATGTACATATATGTATGATCAGATATACATGGTCGGCAGACCTCCCCGATCTGAGCTTAATAAGGTTAGAGATTCGGCCATGAGGTTAGGAACCTCTACCTATTAATAACAGATGATAATATGTAAACAAGAGGAGAGAGAACAATCATCTCATACAATCTCCATACACCAATAAGCTAACAAGCATATAATAAGCAAAGATATAATAAACAGCCTACGGGCTATATTCATACATCTCTCTTTACTTTCCTTTTTCTTTCTCTCTTTCTATCTCTCTCCCTATGTTACACCTCTTAAATAATCAACTTTCAACCAATCTTCTAAAATTTGTTGCATCCATAAATTATGCAGAGCCATCTTTTGTCAACTTAAACTTTTCTTTAACAGAAGTCATAATTGGCTTAGCAGTGTCCATTTGAAGCTCTTCAAATATCACCAGCATACTTATTTGTGAAATAAATATCCCACTATCTGTTTGAGTAATCTTGATGACAAGAAAGTATGACATTAATCCCATATCAGTCATCTTAGACTAATCATAGTCTCCCTAAACTCACAAATCTACTTCGGATTATTGCAAATAAAAATTAGGTCATTCACATATAAGCATTCAATAAGAATATTATCACTAGGATTAAATTTAATATAAAAAGTATTAAGCTCATATGGATATTTAACAAAACCATGCTCAACATAGTAAGAATCAATACGAGTATACGAACCTCTAGAAGTTTGTTTTAAACCATAAAATGTCTTCTTCAATTTATACACTTTATTTTCTTGGCCTCTTTTCATGTAACCTACAGCTACCTTAATATACGCCTCTTCTTCAATAACACTATTTAGAAAGGCAGACTTCATATCTGTTTGATGAATTTTTCAAAGAATTATTTGCAGCAAGAGAAATAATCGTCCGAACAATGTTAAGTCATACAACAGGCGCAAAGATCTCAAAGTAGTCAATACCTGCCTTTTGTTTGTATCTTTAAACAATTAATCTTGCTTTGAAGCGGTCCACCTTACTAGTTAGCTTGTACTTGGTCTTGTACACCCATTTGACTCCAACCGCCTTCTTTCTAGGGGATAGATTTGTAACTCCCATGTGCTATTCTTCTCAATGGCATAAATTTCATCATCTATTATTTGGACTCAATAATCATCCGTTTTTCAACCTCGTCGAAAACAACAGGATCACAATATATAGATAAGGCAAAAATTATAATATCTTCATCAAATAAATCATTGTCATTATTAACAATATAATCTTGTAAGTAGACTAACAAGTGTCATTATAGTTGTGGGTGACTAGACTCTCCAATGATAGGCTATGAAGTAGATGATTGTCCATTACTCTCTTTCTCTATAACTATAGGCATCAATTAAAGTTTTGGTGAAGAATCTGACTGTTTCTTGGACCAATAGCATGAACCTTGTTCAAAAAAAGTGACATCCCTACCAATAATCATCTTCCCAATATTTAGATTGAATAATGTATACATCTAAGAGAGTGTGTGTTTTGTGTGTGGTAAGTGAGAGAAAGTATGTGTGAATGAGAGTAAGAGAGAGTAAGTGTGTGTAAGATTGTGTGTTTTGTACATTTATTTAAAATTCAGTAGATTAAGTGAAAAAAATTTCACTTAAAATTTTGAACACGAATTAAGTATTTCATTTGCTTAATGTATTAAGTGATTAGAAAATTCTGTTATCAAATATGTTGAATTCAAAAACTTCTTAACTAATTAATTTTTAACATTAAGTAGAGTTATCAAACAGGTACTAAAAGTTTTATACTTATTCATAAAATAGTGGGGTATTATTTAAATTTTATTTGGGTCTAAATGATTTTTAGGAAAACTTTAGAGTCAATTCTGAATGCAACAATTCCACCTCTACCCTACCCAATTCGCTTCGTTACATTTTTCTCTCAATATACACTCAAGAGTGTAATCATCAATCGCTTCTTCCTCTATAAATATATTTCAAATGCCTACCACTTCAATTCTATTTCCCATCTCTTTCTATTTTTTGTTCTTTTTCCCGTTAAATTAGAGAGAGAAAGGGGAGTTGCTTGTGTTTTACAGGCTTAAGGGTGCACTTCTTCTCCACTTTCTTGTTGCAGCAGTAGGAGGAACAAGCCATGACGTGAATAATTGGATCTTGTAATTGATTTAGTATGACAAGTACTTTATTGGAGCATTTGTATGATTAGTTAAGTGAATTGAATTCATTGTAGGTATGAAAGTACATGGGAAATATATAAGTATATCTAATTTTTACTCTCACTTGTAAATTTTACACTGTGAGTTAAATATTATAAAATTGATGTATGTAATATTTTATATCATTTAATTTTAACCATAATATCTATGAATAATATCTAAAACCGAATCTATATTAATATTTTCCATTACTCATGTTACTTCATAGGATATATTTATCCAATATGCGCGGCTTCAATATTGTAGCAGTAAAGCGTGAAATTTAGTTGGGTTCTGAATTTTCAATTTACTATTCTTGTAACTAGGATACAAGAATTCTGGAAGTGATTGGATGTAATACTTGAAAATGTAATACTAGCTAATTGATGCATAATTACTGTTGGAGTGGGGGTGATTTTTTCTTTTTAGGGAACTTCAGGATATGATGGTGTAGTACTAACAATAATGAAGGAATATGATTATTGTTAATGATGATTGCATGATGATGATGTTGAATGTATTTGGTGGAATAAATGAAATTGGGAAGGCAAACCAGTGATACGAAGTGGTCCGCTCATCGCCTCGCGCCGTGACTCCGGCCTGGGATCGGGTGACGGAATACAGTTCCGACTCGATTTTTTTACCTAATTTCATTATGATTTATTTTACCTTGTTTTAAGGTATTTTAAAATACAATTGAAACCCTTTGCTGTGTATTTAGGTATAGACTAATAGGCAAAATTGAGATGACTTTTTTAAGTACTGACGTTGGATTAGATTATATTCTTCAAATGATATTTAAAAAGTGAAATATTTGTGAAACGTATATTTTGTTTCTAAATTAAATTGAACAAGATTTATATTTGATTTTTTTGTACACGTATATGATAGGGGTGTACAAGAATTTGGTTAATCGAATTCGCGACTGATTTCAATTCTAAATTGAAATTTCGAAATCAGTTAATCGAAATTCGATCGGCAAATGGGTCTGACGGAATTCTCAAATTTGAAAATGGGTGCGAAACTGGAACTGGGTTTTTCAAATTGGAATTAATCGAATTTCGATTTCAGAATTCGGTAAACGAAATTGGTTAACCAATTTACCAATTTACAAATTAATACTTTAATTTAATTAAGAATACATGTATAGTCACATAAATAATATTATATATGTACACACGTGTGTGTATATATATATATATATATATAATTTATGTATATAACATTTTAAGAAAATATTACATTCATTTAAATATAGTATAGTTTTAATATATTATAAACTTAGTCTTTTATACAAACTATGAGTCCAAAATAAACACTAATTTGTAATCTTAAAACGATTGTATATTAGTCATGTTTATATATAGTCAGTATTAGTCACACCCTGTGTGTATTAATGTATATAATTATCAGTGTATACGTAGTAACGTGTATGTAGTTATAATTAGTGTTAATCACACAATATATATATATATATATATTATTAAAATATTACTATTCATTTAAATATAGTATAGTTTTAATAATATTATAAATTTATAGTTTTCTATGGTCAGAATTTATTTGTGCCTTCTAGATGTTGTGTTATGCTAAATGTCTGTTATGTAATAATTGTGATTCTAGTAATGTGCTAAATTTTTTTGTAGATTTTTTTTTTTTTTTAAGTTTTATCCACAAGAAATGAAATTATGGCTATTTTATTATTTCTTGGATTTTGTTTTAATTTTTTTTTCGTAAATGATGTCACTCTAATGTTAGTGGGCTTAATTGACGAATGCGATTAATCGAATTCGAGACCGATTTTTGAATTCGAATTTGGTTAATTGAATTCTATTTCGAATTCATTTTGAAATTGAAACTGGTTAAAAATTTTAGAACGCATTTCCAAATTTCGACTGAAATATTTGACCGATTAACCGATGCACTCAACTAGTATATGCTAAGTGGTTGAAATGCAATGAATAATATGATTAGAGTGGTGGTTTCACTGATGATACGATTGATGGTACGATGTTACTCGAAAGTGTAGGAACTAAGTATTGTTTGAAACTAAGTACAATGTCGAAGTAAGGGTAGGAGACACCTCTACAATTCATTTGAGCCACATCTAGAATCTCACATAACCTAACATGACCAATTGCCATGATTGATGTTTGATAATGGGCTAATATATTGTTTGCTCAACTTATGACCATTGCTGTATATATACATATTGAATTGTGTCACTTTTTTGTATGTATTAATAAATGGACAGATTTATAAAGAAAATATATATACGGTTCAATTTAATAAGAGAATACGAGAACTACTTAGTGAGCCTATTTCTTGCTCACTCCACGATATTTCATTATTTTTTGTGGTTGATAGTATATTTTTTAATGAAGTGACTAGAGATTGGAGGTCTAGTGTCCTCAAGAAAATGTTAGGACACGACAGTTACAGTTCCCCTAAGAATGGAGATGTCACACATATTCCGCTGCTAGCAAAATTTTTATCAATCAAATTTGGACAAAAATCATAATTATGACTATATTTTCCGCATTCTGGGACCTTGAAAGGATTATGAAAATAATATGATAATTTACCCCTCTAAGTATTGCATGTGAGAGTCACGTATTTTCTGTTGGCCAAAAAATCTAATGCTGGCATTGACAGAGGACTACTATAGTACAAAATAACAACATGCGGGACTTTGTGAGATTAAAGAAACAGTTGAGGATGATAATAATGTCACATCCCTAGAATGGGACAATGACATGTTGCACCTCAGTAGGAGCGTAGCCAGAAAATTTGTACAATGGGGGCAAAATTTATAATATAATTTGATGATAATATTTTGTTGTTTTAATATTTCATTCTTCTAATATAATTTTTCATTTTCTGATCATCGAAATTCTATTAAATTTCTAGGTTACTTAAATAATAAGATATATTTATAAGAAAACTATTATTAATAATAATTTATAAAAATCCTAAACAAATTTTCCCTTTATTTTAAAGAGGATCTATGGTAAGATCTCCACATTCACCCCCTCAGTGTCTCGACCTATGATCTAGGTCATAGGAAACTATGCTCTTACCATTTGAGTTATAACTTATATACAACTTCTACTTTAAAAGAATTATCCTAGAATTTAGCATATAATATTTGTCATGCACGTTTTTCTTTTGTCATGCATGTTTTTCTTAATCTAAATTTATTCTTTTGAATATAATAATTAGCAAATTAGACAAAATCTTAAAACTTATTGAAAATTCTACGATCCCGTCGTGGGAACCACCCTTTCGTACTTTAAGAGTTTGTACAGTACAACACCATATGGTTTAAAAACTTGTACTGTACAAGTCGTTAAAGCCAAAAGGATAGTTTTCTCAACACAATTATAGAATTTCCTAAAATTTATACCTTCTTGACATTGTTTATTAATTATTAAAAAGAATGGAAAAACAAAAATCAATTGTAAATTTTACCAATACTTAATTAATTAATTACTAAACAATAGAACTATAGTTAGAATGGTTTATTTGTAACTAAATTATTTTTCTATTAATCAAATACAAGTACCTGATGGCATGGAATAAACACGATTCTTTTGGTTTGTTCATATCATATTTTATTTGTTAGTGGGGGCAAAAATATTAAAATTACTACTCATTTTCAAATTAGCAAAAAATTTTACTCCTTAATACAATGTGTATGGGGAGACCACTGGGGGCAGCTGCCCCCAGTATGTCTCCGCCACTGCACCTCGATATCATTCCAAACATGCAAAGCACAATATAAGATTAATATACAGACTATTATGAATAGGGTTGTAAATATATTAAAAGTACTCGATACTCGAATCGAAATCGATTGAGTAATAGCTCAATGGAGATTGGTTCATAAATAATCAAGTCAACTTTGAACAAAAGTTAGTGTTAATTTTTTGTGTTCAACTCAAACTCAGCTTGTTAAGTTAAAATTTTTTAAATTTACATATAAAAATTCTAAACTATTCGAAATCGAATCGAATTCGACTCAATAAAGACGAACTCATTTGAAGTCGGGTCGAAGATAAACAAGCCAATTTTGAACAAAATTTCAACATCGTTGAAATAATTAAATAAATTTAAACACTAGAGTATCTGACTTGTTTATATTCATTTACAGCCCCATTCAAAGCCAGTCACAACATCTCATAAGCAACAATCATTAAAGCAAACTAAATACACTTATATATGAAATATCAAGCTACAAACCTAAAGCAATAATAAGGTTCTATATACATAATAAACCCTTAACTTGTCATTAGCACGCCGCACACAGGCCAAACAAAAGCAAAATGTTCACACTAAACAAACCATCACACCCTATTTCCATTAGTTAGAGTCCGTATTGTAATCTTTGTCCTGCTCTGCATTCAAGTTTGGATCAACAGGATTCTTGGACTGGTCCTATACTGCAAAATAACATTAATTAATGGATTGAGCAAATATTGGTAGCGGATAGTATTCAAACCTAATCACTGACAAGTATAGCATATAAGCAAGGAGATATATATACTAATTCTATTTTGCTCCCCTCAACTTATATCCGATTCTCACTTTGCATCCCAAATTTTAGTTTTAGATACTTTGCACTATGAACTTGTTTTTAACGCTGTCTAAAAAATTAAAGGAATTTTTTCTTGTATATGACAAATTTAGTAGGATGTACAACAATGTTTTTGCATGAAAAAATAAAGATTCTATTAACTTTTTTGACAGTGTTATGCAAGGAGCTAAAGTGGGAAAATTTTGATAGTTAAGGGTGCAAAGTGTCCCAAACTGAAATTCGAGGTGCAAAGTAAGAATTAAATATAAATTAAGGGACACAAAATAGAATTAATCCTATAAGCAATACAATGTGCAAGGTACACATTATATTCAGTAATTAATGTTTGAATAATAATCACCATAAGCTCATAGTTCAAATAAGTTTTCTGTTATCTGCCCGAATAGACTAAACATAATAGAATGTATATTACTTATCTGCACGATAGACTGATTGTGTATAACAATAACTAGAGTCGAGTACTTGATTGTAATCATTTACATAAACATAAAAACACATCCACTTAAGTGATCCATTTACCTTTCATTGACATTCATTCATTCACAATGACATTTGGAATAACATTAAACAATATACTATCAACGATTAAGTAACAAAGTACTTTATTACCTACTTATCCTTCCAAAAATCCAACCATACTTACCTTAGTTTTATATGTTTTATGACTGGAAGAATATTCATATAGTATATGGTCATAAAAAAAGTATAAACACTACTTACCTTGCAAATTGCTACATTGGAATTGTAAGTTCCAATAGCTGATAACCCTAGTTTCTTTACCTACGTTGGGAGGGTAGCACCATTCAATAGTGCAGACCCTAAGGTACAATATAGGATTAAAAAGTAAGCAAGATATGAAAAAACTAGCTAGTCACATGAATAAACAAGTTGGTAATTCCAGCAAAGTTATGAAACACCTCAATTTGATGATAAAAAATCACTCTAAATGCTTCCTGAAACAAGCGTTAAAATATGTATGAGCAAGTTGTGAAAGTTTTAGGTAAGTGAAAGTGTGATTAAATACCAAATCCCTGGACTTATACATTAGGAACATGCAAATTCGTCCAACCAACAGGCTCCAATCCAAGAATTATCAAATATCATGCATGTTTAAGAAGTATTTTTAACCACAAATCAAGGTTGGACAAGGTATGAAACAATTCAAGAACAAGAATCAATGATTAATAACAAGATTTAAGCACTTTCAATTCATAAAATAACCCTTGAAACCTCGTCAAATCCTATATTTCAAATGTTATGAAGTGGCTTAGAATCATAATTCAAAGCTAGGTAGTTCAAGGACCAATTTGGTAATAAGAAAAGTCCATAAACAATAAAATTTGAACAAGTTTGATTCTTGAAGAAAATAGAGAACTTTGTTTCCAAAACCATGAAATAATTTATGTAAAACTTACCTATAAAGCTGAAAAATCAATTGTAAAATGCTTCTACACCCGTTCAATCTCCTCGGTTTTATCTAACTTTATAGCTACAAATTGAGATTTGAGCTTGAAGATGTCGTAAGAAAATTTTGAGAGAAAACTAAATGTCAAAATGGTTTATAGGATAGAAATAGTTAGGGAGGGGACCTCTTAGGGAAGCCAAGCTAATTTTCTGAAAATTACACAATAGTCCCTCAAGTTTCACTTAATTGCATATTAGCTGCCAACTTTGGAAAATGTCTGGATAAGGCAAAATAGTCTTTGAACATTAAAGCATGACATTAATGGATACTTTAAAAGATAGGAATGGATATAAATGTATGTGAAACGATTGGAAAAATCTAAGTGTTACACAAAAATTTTAAAAATACACTTGGAAGACGTGCTTGAGATTGTGGAAATAATTTAGAGATCATCAGTTGGATTAGAAAAATATATAAGGGACAAAAATGATAGTGAAAAACTTGATAAATTGTCATGAGATTCTGAAAATAGTTGAGGGACAAAAAAGTTTAAACTAGTCATAAAACTTAAAAGACTCTCTTGAAATTTCGAAAATAGTTAGAGACAAAGTTTGCAATTCCCCCTTTTATTTTTTTCTACTCTTTTATCCTTTTCTCTCTCTCTTTCTCTCACTCATTTTCCCTTTTAGTTTTATTCCTTTTACCGTTCTATCATATCACAACCTATTTCCTTCCGTCTACCATTATTTGTGTATTTAAATAAAAGTTTTTGAATTGCTTTAACCCATTAATTGTTACTATTAGTAACTTATCCTAAACTCTATATTATAACAAAATATATAGTTTTTCAAAACAATTAAGTTGTTTAAACATATATAAACAATATATAGCTTTTCATTTATTTGTAATTTTTACCATTAATATTTGGATAACTCTTATTTTTATTATGATATATTCCTTTGTTATTTTTAATGTTAGTAATTGGTAAAAAATAAGATCTAATTTTGTAAGCAACATATATTTTCTAGCTTCTATTATTCTTTTTGTTTGACCACGAGATCAAAAATCATATGTTTAGTACTATCTAGCGGTAGATTACAAAAATTGAGATCTTTTTTAAAAAAGGAAATCGATCCAATCTTGTGTGCGAAGTATCTCGCTATTAGCTCAAATTCGGCATGACAAGGAAAAGGGAATCAAAACAAGAATTCTTACACTCGGCACTTCGAGCTGGACAGGCACGCAAGTTGTTGCAATATAAAGATCGTGATAAATTCTAACATTGAAGTTTAACAAATAAACAAATGTCAATAAAATAAAGTATGGGTTAAAGAAAATTAGTAAACTATTCTATGTATACAAATTATAATAACAGGGGGAAGAAAATAGATAATGGCATGAAAAAAGGGGGGAAAAAACTCGAAAAAGAAAAGGAAAAAATAAAAGTGAGAAGAAAAGATATAAAAGGAAAAAGAAGAAAAAAACAAAAATAATTAATGTAACAATCCAGACAAATGCTTAGATGTATATAGACGTTAAAGTAAACCATCATCCCCTTATTTTCCCATCTAAGTCAATCTTGCATCACGTTGTTTGGTTACTGGAGAAATTTTTGTATGGATCGGATTTATGACATAATGTCATAAATTTTTTGGTCCATGTTGTTCCACATCACCTCACATCACTTAAATGGATGATGTGGAGCAACATGGATCAAAGGATCCATGACACTATGCTATGGACCCGATCCATATAATTTTTTTTCGCTAATTGGTACTCCCTTCATTCCCTTTTAGATATCATTTAAGGTTGTGATACAGTGATTAAAATTATTATTAAATAATTTAAATTCTTAACAAAATTGATCTTATGTGAGTAAATTGTCCGTAGTAATAAAATAAAAGAGTTCTAACATTAATTTTCTTTCTCACACTATTTTCTCTTTCCTAATCTTATATCCCTTCATCTTCGGTAATTGATGGTATTGGAACTTTATAAGGGCAAAATTAGTAATAAAAAAAAATAATAATGTTTTATTAAAATTTTAAAATGACACTTAAAAAGAAAAAAAAAAAAAAAAAAACATTTTTTTGAAATTACACACAACGGAATGAAGAGAGTATAACGTAGTGCCTTTAAAAAGTTCCAAATACTTGACCTTTTGATCTTCTAGTTCTGCTTTTTTAGATCGCTGAATGTATTATGCTAATACGGAACAAAACTAATTTCGTTCACTATCTATCTAGAACCTTAATTTGTATTCAAATGGACAAAATGGCCAGCAATGGTTTAATCCCTATAGATCGTCGGAGTAACATCTAAAGAACACGCACAGAACTCGATGTTTCTGTTGCTTCTGGCCACCTGATGTCGGTTTCTTGGGGGTTGATTACTATGCACCTGTTCTTCTTTCTATAATGCACTTTGTAGTCTTATGTTAGTTTTAGTAGGTAAATTACCCAGATCTCCCCTAAGGTTTGTCATAATTGCACAAACTTTCTTTCAATTTTTACAAATTAAGATATCTCTTTGTTTTTATATCAAGTTCCAAAAACCTTCGCTGAATAAAGGGATAGAAATAGGTCATGAGTAAAATGGAGAGAGAACATATGATTTGTGGTTTAATTTTTTCAGTTCTCTATGTTTACTCTCTATATATATTGTTTAATTTTTTCAGTTCTCTATATTGACTCTCTATATATATATAACTTAATTCATTTATATAAGCGTGTGTATGTATATTCACAATATGTATGACTTTCATGTTGTATTAATATAGTGTCTTAAAAAGAATAAATTAAGATAGTGATTTTTGAATTTCACTCGTCCATATTAATAAGCAAGACCATCTATGCATCAATGTATGTATATGTGTATTCGTTCATATATGCTAATTCACTAGGAAATCAAAGGGAATGATAAACAAACAAGACATATATAAATTATATTAAAATAATTTGTGTGAAACCTTATAATGTTAACGTATTTTATTTTTTGACAACCTTCCTTCTTCCTTTTTCTTTTTTTTTTTTTTTTTTTTTTGACATTGTACCCTTAAATGTACTTTATAGTTATTTTTGGTAAGCTTTATATTGTATGTTGAAGTGTTAGCATACTAGTTTTGTGTTAATTTTTATATTTTCATTGGATATTTAATTTTATTTTTGGTTCCCAGTCCAAAATGCAAGGAGAAAGTGGGAAATAAGTAAAGGTGGCCACGGTTCCCAAATCATTGAAACCGGACTGCTAGAAATCGACAGTTTTGGAATCGGAACTGGAACCGTGGATACAGTTGTGGTTCCGATTATTTATTTTTTAGAACCGAAACCAGAATCGATTTCCAGAACTTTCAGGCAATAATTAAAAAAGAGAAAAAGAAGAATGGATTATAATTCTCCCCCTACTATTTCACCTATAAATACCCCTCTTCTCCTACCATTTTCAACACACAATTATCTCAATCTCTCTAATTCTCTATAATTCTCTCAAATATTCTCAAAATATATGGATTTTACAAAATATATATTTACTTTAATTTTTAATGGTTCAATAAATAATGCAATAATGTATTTTTTTCATAAGAGAAAGTCTTTTAAATTGAAATATAAATAAAATACAATTTTTTATTCCATTTCATCTTATAATTGTATTAATTTTTTTAATATTATAATTTTTAATTTTTTTATTAAAAATTCAAAATCAGAACTATGACTGGAACTAAATGAAAACGTAGAATCAATTGAAACTGTTGGTTCCAAAACTAAAATCGAAATTGACTCCTCCAATTCCGGTTCTAGTTCCACCTTCTCCGAAAACTTTAAAAATGGTCATGACTAGAAACAAGGTTAGAGTAAGATCACATATAGGGTTAAGTTGAATTTAGTGAAAGTTTTCCAATAGAATAGAGCTGAGAAGACAATCTTACTCAATGATCCTTCCTATCTAAAAAGGTTAATGTTAGTGTAAAATGTATTCGGAATTTTAAAAGGAAAAATCCCTGAAATAGTTCTTCAAATTTTTAAGAAACTAAAATAGTCCCTTAATTTTTTTCTTAGCCAGAACGGTCCTTCAACTTTTATTCTTTAGCCGAGATAGTCCTTTTGTAATGTAGCGATAGTCAAAAACTTTTTTTATGATAATTTTAAAATTTCACATACACCCCCTGAAATTTAGTTATTTCACATAACCCCAATATAATTTAAAACAGGAAAATAAAGAAATTAATTTGAAGGGGTGAAAAAGAAAAGAAAAAAAATAAAACCTTCATATATAACGATTTCCTTTTGAAAAAAAAAAAACTAAAACATTTACTTTTTACAAAAAAAAAAAAAAAAAAAAAATTGAAAATCCTAATCCTTATCCCTTCCCCTGGCGAAAGCTGTCACTTACCCAACTCTAAAACAACCCCTTTAACCACCTATTGGCATCAACAGCCGCCCAATTGCCTCCCCTACTCACTAGACACGAACTGCCACCCGCCAGCCCCATCACCAAATCCTCTTAATCAACCACTAATTTTTCTTTTTCTAAAATTGGTCCTAAAGTGTTGTAAAATTTTAAATTAGCCAAATATAGAAAACAACTAAACCTCAAGGGGTGTATATGAAATTTACCCAAAGAAAAAAGGTTTTGTGGTGGCTCCACCACAAAAGGATTATCTAATTTGGCAGTTAAAAAATAAAACTTGAAAGAATATTCTGGCTAAAAAAAGGTTAAAGGAATATTTCAACTAAAATAAAAAAGTTAAGAAACTATTTCGGTGATTTTTTTATTTTAAAATTACCCTCATCAATGCTATATGAAAATGAAGATTAAAACATAGGGTTGGAACGGCAAAAATTTAATTGAAAAAGTTGATAGGGATGGTACCATAATTTCCAAAATTATAATGGGAAATTTAGTGGCAGAGACACACTGGAGGCAGTAAGGGCAGCTGCCCTTAGTGGTCTCCCCATACACATTGTATTAAAGAATAAATTTTTTTGCAGAATTGATAATGAGTAGTAATTAATATTTTTGCCCCCACTAACAAATAAAATATGACATGAACTAACCAAAAGAATTGTGTTTCATCCATGTCATCAGGTAATTGTGTTTGATTAATAGAAAAATAATTTAGTTATAAATTAACCAGCTAGCTACAGTATATTACTTTGGTAATTAATCAATTTGTGAAGTATTGGTAAAATTTGTAATTGATTTTTGATTTTCTATTCTTTTTAATAATTAATAAACAATGTCAAGAAGATGTAAGTTTTGGGAAATTCTGTAGTTCTATTGAGAAAACTATCTTTTTGGTTTTAAGGACTTGTACAGTACAAGTTTTTAAAACACATTGTATTATACTGTACAAACTCGTAAAGTACAAAGGGATGGTTTCCATGACGGGATTGTAGAATTTTTCATAAACTTTTAAATTTTGTCTAATTTGCTAATTATCATATTCAAAAGAATACATTCAGATTAAGAAAAACATGCATGAGAAAAGAAAAACATGCATGACAAATATTATATGCTAAATTTTAGTGTACTTCTTTTAAATTAGAAGCTGTATATAAGTTATAATTCAAATGGTAAGATCATACTTCTCTATGACTTAGATCATAAGTTGACACACAGAAGAAGTGAATATAGAAATCCACCGATGATCCTCCTTAAAATAAAGGGAAAAAATTGTTTATTGTATTTTTATAAATTAGTATTAATATTAGTTTTATTGTAAATAACTCTTATTATTTAAGTTTTAAAAGAATTTTGATGATTAAGAAATGAAAAATTATATTAGAAGAATGAAATATTAAAATAACAAAAAATTATTATCAAATTATATTATAAACTTCGCCTCCACTACATAAATTTTCTGGCTATCCCTGGGAAATCCATACAATTATCTCACACCTTGGGGAGGTTGTTGTAAATAACCCTTTTCTTTGTCTAACTTAGGAGTTGGGACCACCACCCTTTACGTAGACGCTAGCGTTTACCGATGTCTAGTCAGTCATAAATCAGTTTTCTCGGGAATCGGTGCCTACGAGCTAACGAAATTAAATTGAATGTTCCAAGCAAGCAAAGCACTGGCATTGGAAAGCTTGTGAGCAATTTGAAAACTGATAAACAGCAAGAAAAACAGAGAATACAGACGAATTAGCATTCAGCAACATCTTTGCTGGCTTCCCGTGAACATTATCAGGATATATTTTATTTTTGTACCCACAAACATTTGATGTCATGAAAATCTTTTAAAAATTGGCTGTTGGTCCCTTAATGAAGCATATGATCTGATAAATGGATATATGTAAAGGTGGATATTGGTTAATTAATTAAATAATTTAGTTGAAATTTGGAGATGAGTTATAAAATTATTAATTAATTTTAATTTTGAATTGAATTCGAAATAAAATCCGATTAATCAATTTCGAATTTGAATTCGATTAACCAGATAAGTGAATTGGACCCATTGACATTGGATTAAAATTCATTAAACAAAAATTGAAAAACTTAACTAATACAAAATTCAACTAACAATAAAATAGTCTCTAATAAGTATATTTATTTTTAAAAAAATGATTTAATGTTACAATTTAAGTACTAAAGATTTTCTTTGAAAGGTTATGAATTCGTCAAATATTGAATTAAATTTGAAAATCGGTTAATTCTGAGTTTAGAACTCAATTATGATTTTATAACTGATTTTATTTCAATTTTAAAATTAGGTCAGACAAATTTATTAACCGAATTCTAATTAATTAATTTCAAATTTTCAATGTAAAAATAAAAATAATTAAAAATTTGATTAATAAGATTCATGCTCACTCCTCCATATGATGTATTTATAATTGCGATTTGTTGTGAAACTATATAAAAGTTATGATTAGTTTGAACATCTTGGAAGTGAAATTGATCGAGATTAATTACAGGGTTAATAACATTTTACTCTCTGAATTAGGTGGGTAATTATATTTTACCCTCCTAAATTAAAATAATATACACTTTCTCTACTATTGACACTATTTATCTATTAAAAATTTTAAAATCATCAAGATAATTTAGTTAAATGACTAAAATACCTTGGTACTATATTTTGATTTTTTACGTATTTAAATTTTGATTGTGATTTGATAATTATTTAAAAATAAGAAAAAATAAACTATATAATATTTCAATATAATCCATACCAATATATTTCTTAGTAAAATTTTATAGTACAATAAGATAATTTTTTGAATTTTATTTGATATTATTTCGAATTTGAATGTTTAACTATAATAGTAAAACAATTCTCAAATGGGTTTATTTTCTATTGAAAATTTTCTTTAACGGTATTATGTGAGAATATAGTTTTTATAAAACTTTTGTGATTTTTTTGATGTCTCTTATTATTTTATATATTTAATATTTGGTTTAACTTGTGTAAATTGCAATGTTATATATAATATAATTATATTTTCTCATATTTTCACTCTCTAAAGTTATAGATATCAATTTGTTATTTTATATTGCAATGTTATATATAATATAATTATATTTTCTCATATTTTCATTATCTAAAGTTATAAATATCAATTTGTTATTATATATATATATATATAAATTCTTTTATAACTATCAAATATCAAAAGGAAAAATTGCCAAAATAGTCCCTCAAATTTTTTACTTTAGTCAAAATAATCTCTCAACCTTTTTTTTAGTCAGGATAGTCCTTCGACTTTTATTTTTTAGCCAATTCTTATAGATAGTCCGTTTGTGGTGAAATCATCACAAAAACCATTTTTTGGGGATAAATTTCACATAAATCCCTGTAGTTTTGTTGTTTTCTACATTAGACTAATTTAAAATTTTACAAAACTTTAGGCTTAACTTCTAAAAAGAAAAATTAGTGGTTGACTAAGAGAATCAAGCGATAGGGTTGGTAGGTGGCTGTTGGTATCTGGTGGGTAGGAAGAGGCAATTGGGCGACGGTTAGTAGAGGTGAGTGGTTGAAGAAGTGGTTTTATAGTTGGATAGGTGACAGTTTCAACTAGGAAAAGAGAAATATGGAAAGATTAGGATTTTTAAATTATTTTTTTTGTAAAAAATAAATGTTTCAGTTTTTTTTTTTTAAATTGTTATTAAGTTTTTTTTTTTCTTTTTCAAGAGACAAATTAATTTCTTTATATTAAGTTTTTTTTTTTTTTCTTTTTCACTTATCAAATTAATTTCTTTGTTATTTTTACATTTTAAACTATACGAAAGTTACGTGAAAAATAACAAGTCTTAGGGGGTGTATGTGAAATTTATAAAAGAAAAAAAAAAGGTTTTTGTGGTGACTCCACCACAAAAACTATATTGGCTAAAAAATAAAAGTTGAAGGACTATTGTCTAAAAAAAAGGTTGAGTGACTATTTCAACTAAAGTAAAAAATTGAGGGACTATTTCGGCAATTTTTTCATATCAAAATTAAATACATAAAATATCAAAATATAACTAAGGTTATTTCAGTAATTTAATTAGATTTTCTTAATATTATAAAGTTTTAAAGGATGAAAAATGTGAATAGGGTAAAGTGTGTATTTTTTAGTTTAGAAAGTCAAGTATAATTATCCACATAATTCAGGAGATAAATTGTTATTAACCCTTAATTATATTCACGAGAAAAACAAACGAAAGGTATTTTCTAAAAGATTATTAGTTAATATTTTGGCTTTTAATAGTGAAGAACTTTTGGCTTATAATTTACCACTAATAAGTGGGGCACGAGGGTCTAGGGGTATGTACTTAGAAGCATTACTCATATCATTGAAAGTATTTTATTTCTTATTAATTTTTTAGAAGGTGGGTGTTAGGATATAATTTCATAGCTAATAAAATTCCGTCGTGATTTGATCTATAAACGCTCAAAATACTCAATATCGGTACTCCACCAATTCTGGACCTCCATCTTATCCATTAACTCTACAAGTTCGGTAACTCCTATAAATGCAGTACGTTGTCATTAATCCCAAATCATATTACCAAATATTTCTCTCTGTCAATTACAAATCCCATCTCAATATCACTTACACTTTTACTAACTTAAGTATTGAAGTATTTTCTGGAAACAACCCTCACATTTTTTTGTAGGCACTGTATAACAGGATTTGTGAGTCGGGACCAAGGAAATTTTACCAAAAACAGGGGATGAAAGAAGTGAAAAAAGGAGAACTACAAGATAAAAAACGAATTACATATATTAAATAATGGAACTAATTATATATTTTCTTTAAAGTCTGCCTCAGCTGAAGCTCCATATTTGGGTACCTTCATTATCATTATTCTCTAAATAATATTGTATAATCATTTTATAATATTTTTAAAATAATATTTAAAATAATAGTCATCCAAACGAAATCGAATTATCATCAATTTTGGCTCAATTAGCGGCACGTGATCAACTAGATGAGCCTTGAACAATTGGACAGCTAATTTTATTCGTTTGAATATTAAGACAAGAATATTCAATGCCAATTCCATTCCTAGCAAAATGTTAGTTATACCTAACACTATTAGAAAATGTAATCCTCCATGGTCCGATGTATCCAAAATCCCATGGATTGGTAGAAACGTTAATAGAGTTATTTATTCATTTCCTCATTTAAAAAAAAAAAACAAAGTTCCAACAAGATTTCTTAAATTCATCCAGCCCCTTTTTAATGAATTAAATCTTGTTAAACCGTTATTGACTTAATGGTATTAGGATTTAATTGGAACATAATTTCAACTTCAAAGGTTTCATTTGAAACCTTTTCACTTTTATCATCAAACACTTAATTGATACTTTCACGTACTCTAGGGGAACAAATTAACATTCACTCATACTATTGGCAACTAAACAAAATAGAGAAAAAAAAAATTCAGGTTGACTCAATTTATCGACAGCGAGACCAAAAAAAAAAAAAAATGTAGACCTCACATCTCTTTTGTTTCACCCAATTATTTATGTCTAATTCCAAGAAGAAATCTAGCACCACGTGAAGCATAGCAACAGAATTTTCCCGTATTTAGGAGGTGTTTGGTTTATGGGTATGAGAGGGGGAATGAGAATCAAAGTTAATGATACCCATAGATAGTGTTTGGTTGAACACTATGGGAATCATTTATGGGAATGAAAGTGTTAAAAAATACTTACTTTCATTCCCCACTTGACATGAATTTCAAGTTAAGTAACTTATTAACATAATGAAACCCATTCCTATGTTAAACCAAACAAGCAAGAGGGAATGATATAAACTCATACCAATAGTGGAGTTTATGATTCTCATTCCGATTCCGAAAATTCCCGAATGTGAACCAATCACCTCCTTAGTTGTGTAGCAACAGAAGATTCTGGATTCAATTCTTTCTTTTACCTAATATCAGATGCAGAAGATCCAAAACAACTAAAGCACGCCTTCGGTTGAGATAACACCTTAGGAACATGAAATTTGGGAATATAATAGCTGATTATATCAGATGGATAAAATCGAATATCCATTGTATACATTTAACCTTGTAAATGAAATCTCTGAAGATCAATAAGGGTACAGCCTACAGAGTCATTGTACGACATAATGAAATTAGTACCCATGACTATTTTGAATGTTCTTTCCCTTACCCGAAGAGCCGCAACATGAATAAATATTTGGTGGCCCATCACCTTCACCACTTTCTTCTTTTAAAGGAGAAACTGCTTTCTAGAGTTGAGGTTTTCAGCAGCAGTCGTGTTGAGACTGTAGCTATCTCATTATACAAGAGAAAAAATTTGAAGTTTTGAACAACCATAGAAACCTTTATCCATATCATTGAATCTCTAGATTGGATTCAACTTTCTATAGCAATTATATTGACTGAGCAATGAAATATCTTCGGGGGATAATGCAAAAGAGCCAGAACTCAAGTAATGCCGTGCAGTACGTGCCCTGCAATATATATCGATGCAGAAAGTATGAGAATATGCTTTATCATGATGCTGCTTAATCTTTCTCATCTTTTCAAGGTGTGAAGTTCATTGTGACAGGCATAGCACATACCTTCTTGATTTTCTCTGAGAAGCATGTTCAGACAACCGTCTTGCTTCTGATCTTGAGACTGTGCTCAATGATGAGAGGTATTCATGAAATGCATTGCCACGCAGGGCTAGATGTGCCTTTGAAGGAATGACAGACTGAACTATATTGCAAAGACATGAGTTCATTTTCCTGCTTCATAGTACAAAAAGGAAATGTAGTTATGCCACCACTAGGTTATAAAAACTGAATAGAAAAAAATGTTAAAATTAATGATGATTGACAAAAGCTTTTTAATTGCTAGACTCATATGCACCCATATATATGACAAAACGGAACCAAAAACTAATCAGGTGCGCATAACAGCACACAAAACAAAGTATTCAATCTTGAGCTGGGATACTCTACAAAAAGTACATGCAGTCCTTGAATAGTTAGTTTTCTCACCGTATAAAAATGTCTTAGACAGCGGAAGAGGCGATGTTAAACAACTGAAAGTTCACTAGAGTCTTGAGCTTCATTAATTCTTCATTTTATAGCTTACTCTTGTCAGATAATTACCATAACTATCCTACCTTCTGAAGAACATTGGCCAACTTTTCTTGCATTTCAACATATATGGCTAAGTAATTTTCCACATTTTTCACTCACTGATGTGAATATTCGATGTTAACTCACTGATTGCTATATTATAAGTTTATGGTGAAAGAGCCAACGGAATTAAACCTCACACTATAGTGTGGGTTTGTGAATAATACCTAAGATCAGTTACATTTGTCCACATCAACTTGTTATAGACAAAGGATTTATATGTGCAATTACTCACAAAACGACACAGCCTATAATTTACCTTCTTGAGGAACTGCAACTCATCCGGGACTTCATCTCTGAATTCTCCATTATTTTCCTGTCCACACTGAGTAGCTTCCCTAATGCCATTCCGTTGGTAGAGGATGACAACATCTCCCAGGCCAAATCTACACTATCCAAAGAGGCCCCATTTGATCCTAGTCCAACACTTTCCTTGGTGTAGAAGCAAATACCATGTTGAGCCATAATTGATGACATATGCAGATGGTCATCATACCAGCTACATAATTCTGACTCCTCACAGGGTAACAATGATGGCTCCAAAGTATCCTGTACAATTATTAACCTAGCAATATAAGTACACATCCATGATTTATTTAATCAGAAGAGCATATAAAAGACAATGCTTACGCATATTTGTAGTTGGCATGAACTAAGTAGTAGATCAGCTTCGGAAATTATATTACTCATTTCCGAAGCAACTTTTAGGGCTTGGCGAAGCATTTTTCTGTTCAGAGGTAACGTGTTGACATAAATCCGTTTTACACTTTCGCAGCCTTCTCCATATTTCTTCAATAGAATCAACCTGTTGATGAGACCTAAGTCTGTACAAGGTCTTTGCACCTTTAGCGAAGTCAATACGGCTACATTCATCCAACATTTGATTTCCTCTTATATCACCTTCTACGTGTTCAATATGAGAATCACCTACCTCCTCCCTATGAAACATTGCCCTATCAATATCACTACCATTGCCCAGCATTTCTTGGTTTTCATAAAAGGGAGTACAGCACATATCATTCTTATCTGAAGAAAAGTTTGTTAATTCATTCTTGCTCAGAGAATCTACTTCCTCTTTGCGGAGGACAAGACCGCAAGACACTACTGCAGAAAGTAGATCTGTTTGATCATTGATCTCAGTCTCGGGTACAAATGATGATTCTGGTACACCGGACACATCAAGTGCCCTGCACACCCCGTTCACATGTGAATAAATAGCCTTTTCTGAGCATGTAAAACAATTTTGCTTCACCTGGTCCTCTTCAAGAAGACTAAGTTGATCATTTGGATGGCAGCACGTTTCAGTAGCACAACAGTGTGAAGGAGAAGTGCTACTCATACCTGTCATTTCATTATTTCCATCACCAAATCCTCTACAAGAAACTGTGGGAGTAGTATCACCTAAATGTTCCATTTCAGAATCAGATGATATGACTGCACCACGCTTTCTCCTGACATTTCGTCCAGAAAATGCAATTGGGGATCCAGAAGAACTCGAAAATTCACAACTACAATCAGGCTGAACTAATAAACCATCTTCATCAAGAGTCGAACAGTGCAAGCTCAATATTGCTTCTTTCTTGATCTCAATGTGATCTGGCTCACAATGAATTTCTGAACAGTTATATGGTCTCTCATTGTTGAGTTCTTCTTCCACAACTATGTCCACTAAGCTATACCTTTCTTCCATCGTCTCTAGTGCCTTAGTAATCTCCTCTGCTCTCCACAATCTCAGATAGCCGAGAAGGGTAGCCCCAAGGGATCAATTTCGGTAGCGTTGCGTGCCCAGCTTCAAGGTCAAATGGAAGTGGACTATATATCATCTGTGATTCATCAACTGGACATTGAACACAATGAAGCTTCTGTTGCCGTTACACAAGCAGAATCAAATAACATCGCAGGTGAAATCATGTTGTGCTCTTTTGTGCAACTAGTGGTAAGAGATGTTAGAGATTATACGGGAGCACAATGTTCATTTTAGTTTAAGATGGCATGTAATAAATGCATACTATCTTCAGCACATGGTGTGTGCTAAGTCTTTAAAATCTTAAAGTCCACCAAGCATAGCCATTGAACTTCAAAAAATCATTCTTAAACACAATGTTTTAAACCATAAACATTTTAAGACATATATTTGAAACTGCCACATGATTGGATAGGTAGAGATGAATTCTGTTATATCAAACCAGTTACTCAGAAGACAATTATTGTCTAGAAATTATTTTGATGCATCACAAAAGAACAGAATCAAGATATGCTGCTTTACAGAGGAAACTATACCATTTGAAATTAAAATACTCCTCAGCAAACTAGGTTAATGGATAGACCAGACCCCCATCAAATGAAATTCATGGATTCTTGCATGATATATACTCAAGACATACTTGTGAAACTTCTCAATACTTAAATCCCTCAATCTCATGTTCCGAAAAGATTGTCCATTTTCAAAAGTTAATCTAATCAATTACCAAATTCAACAAGTACCCTTCTGTTTCTTCAGAATAAACTTAGTTGGCCTGAGCTCTAATGGAGGGTAAGTTTTGTATTTCTTCACCAAATTCATGATTAGATGTATTAATTAACTTCTCTTTAACTCGGTGCTTGGTCAAGCAGAGAGAAATCAGTTTTCAAACCATTTGTTTTTGTGTTGAACAAACGATATAACTAACATGAAGCAGGAAGCATATGCATGCAACTACCTTCCCTAGAAGCTTGACCCTGGCACCAAAACTGTGAAGATGCATAATGGTCTTTCGAATATCGCCTTGACAAGACTCTATAAATCGATCCATCAACCAAGGATTGATTTTAGCTTTTTCTGCCGCACAAACCTACAGGGGAAGCAACATAAACTCACATTACAGGTTACTGACGGAAGATACAAGAACAACAGAAAATTTTTCTTAAAAAATAAGAAGAAATCATACCACATGTCCAAGCCCAAGGAGCTCCTTCAGTGATGGTGCACTAAAAGACACCTCTAACCTGTCTAAATTGTTTGGCAGGATCGGATTGTAATCTGAGAAATGTATCCAGAAGTTACACATAAAATAAAAAGAACTGCCGGCAAAACCACTAAGTTCAATCAGAAACCACTCTTACTATTAGCAGTCAAAATCATTGGACGCTTTGCGGTCTGTGCAAGTTGCTGTATTGTGGATAAAAAACCACGGTCTTCACTAAGAGTTGCCTCCACATCCTCAAAAAGAATCAGAGTTTTAATTTTGTTTTGAACATCTAGATCCTGAGAACTCTATTCTCACTGCAAATTAATTTACTTGGCATCTCGTTAGCTAGTTGAGAATCTTCTTCATCTGATAGTGGTATCAATTCAACAACCTCATTCTCAGAACGTTCAGTCACCTCAATAACTTCTGGTGAAGACTTTGATGGAGGTCTTTTTTCTGAATTGGCTGTATTTTCTATTTTACTGAAACAAAAGGCGAAGTGAGTAAGTGTTGTGCAGCTACAAAATTAGCAGTACCTTGAACAAACTAATAATCCCGATTGGGCCAGAAAAAGTATAAATATCCAATACCTGGAGGAGTTAGTTAAATCTCTATAGCAGGTTATTCACAGCTTTCGCAAGAAAATAAATAAGATAGCGAAATACAAATATATTTTAGGAGGTAGAAGCAGAAGAGAGAGTTTACAAGAATTAGAAAACATATTCTGATCTAAAAGAGCATTCTCACTTTCTTCATATCACTTAATGAACGCGCGCGCGCGCACGCATACATACATACATACATACATACGATACATACATACATACATACATACATACATACATACATACATACATTCCAAGTGGAAGTAAAGTCCACTAGACTCGTGGCTTCCATAGAGGGAATACGTAGCACGTCATGCATAAGTTGTGTTGCAGATGCAAACTATAACAGTACAGCTATTACTTCTCAATGATCTTAATTGTAATACTGGACTAAGCATGTAGGTTGGTTGCTAAATGGATCCAAGAACTTTACAGAATATTAAGGAACCAACCATGAAAAAGACTGGTGTATTCATGTTAATACATCAGAACACTTTTTCATAAGCAAGAACATGCAGGCATTTTTTTTTATTGAGGAAACGAAAAGAGAATGTGCTCAATGAAACAAAATGATGAACAACATAGCAAGCAGTTATGGTGTCAAGACATACTATTCCAGCCAATGCGATTCTAGAGCCTCCCCAAACTTCTGCTTCACAAGGGCTCCATTACGCCAATCTGATGCATTGATCTGGTAAGACAACAAAACAACTTGACAGTTTTCAATTTTAATACTAACAAGGTCACAAACATTGCGAATTATGCGGTTCTAACCTTGGGAAACAATTACAATGTTTAAGCAAAAAATTGGTCACACAACAGAATGTAATTTCACCTAGCTCTGCCACAGGCCATTAGGGCTTGTGTTCACAAGGTTTTAAAACTACCATATACATGGCAGTATCATGAATCCAATCTGTTGGAACATCAAAGCTGTTTCAATTTGGTCTCATCTTTTCCAATTGGCACCATAAATTCACAAGGTTGCACATTTGTGTCATCATGTTCAAATTTAATGGAAGGTAATAAATAGAAGAATTAGGGTAGCATGCTTTCATGTCTAAGAATTGGGTTGGCTGCTATTAACTTTCAGCACAAATACGAAACAAATACCACATTCTTGCATCCAATGAACAAGGATAATTTTCGTTATCTGAGTACTTATCATCAACAACACAACTGACAACATGTTTCATTAATCAGTTAGTTTATGCAACAACAGTACCTCAAGAACTTGAAATCCTTGCTCTTCCGCACAGGCATAGATGGCAGCAGACTTTCCACTCTACAATAAAAGAACAAGCACTTCAATCAACAAAAGATATACAATATATACAGAACACAAAAATTGAGTTGTATGGATGTACAACGTATATAATGTGCTCATTCTTCAAAAATCATGAACAAGCAAAATAGTAGGGAGCCTTCGGACACACTTTAACATGTTACAGAAACATTATGACAGCAGTATATGATGAAACATATCATTCTAAGCCTTATTTATGATAGATTCTTTGCCAAAAATCAATGTCCTTAAGTTGAACTTGTTACCATCATGAGCAAATATAATGTCATTGTCAGGATTTCTAGATTGATAATAGGCACTCTGTTAGTAATGGAAACAAACAAAAATGTTCTCAAGAGCAAGTCCAAACTCTTTACTACTATCTTCTGAACAGGACGGGTATGCAATAGATGCAGCATGGAATTAACACTTAATACATGTCCAATTAATGAGTAATGTAAGGAACAAAGTTTGTGAAGAAAAATCTGGCCGTTCCACTATGCAACACATTTGATATCAAATGATACTCAAAGCACAACAAAATGATTTTTTTTTTCCCCCCAAATCAAAAGCCACTGAATCTTTACATTAACTTCAGGAAGGTTGTCGAACAAATCTACTAGCAATTTTGTTGCCAGTGTATTGGTTTGATCGTATGGTAAACATAGTTTGCCTCAAACTGTGCCGTTAACAAGGATGTTGTCAATAGTTCATGCAAAACTATTTGTAAGGTTTTAGGAAGTTATATACAGGCTTCGGTGAACCCTCTGATAAAGCAATATTTGGTTGATGATTGTATATACCACAAGTTTAGCGAGAGTAAGTACATTTTTCTGGTTTTATATGTCGATAACATACTGCTTGCCAGTAATGATATAGGTTTATTGCATGAAACCAAGAGATATTTATCACAGAAATTTGAGATGAAAGATCTTGTGCAAGGGACGCCTCTTTTGTATTAAGGATTCAAATACATCGAGATCGCTCTCGGGGTATTCTTGGATTATCGCAAAAGAACTATATCGAGAAGTTACTTAAGAGATTTGGCATGCAAGATAGCAAACCAGGAGATACCCCTGTTGCTAAGGGAGACAAATTCTGCCTCGCTCAGTGCCCTAAGAATGATTTTGAAAATAAAGAAATGCAAAAGATTCCCTATGCTTCGGCAGTAGGAAGTCTAATGTATGCTCAAGTTTGTACGCGTCCAGATATTGCGTATATTGTTGGGATATTAGGCAGATATTTAAGCAATCTGGGTATGATTCATTGGATAGCAGCCAAAAGAGTCATGCGGTATCTTCAGAGAAAAAAACATTACATGCTCACGTATAGAAGATCGGATAAATTAGAGATCATTGGGTATTCCGACTCTGATTTTGCTAGATGTCAAGACAGTCATAAATCCACTTCGGGCTATATTTATTTGCTGGCTAGTGGAGCTAGATGTTATGTTCTCTTGGAAAAGTGTTAAACAAACACTCATAGCTCCTTCCACCATGGCAGCTGAATTTATAGCATGTTATGAGGTATCCAATCACGGAATATGGTTGTAAAATTTTGTCACAAGGCTGCGAATTGTGGACGGTATTGAAAGACCACTTAAGTTATTTTGTGACAATAAATCGGCAGTATTATATTCTAACAATAATAGGAGTTCAACGAAATCTAAACACATAGAGATCAAGTTCCTAGTTGTTAAAGAGAGAGTTCAGAGTGGTCAGGTGTCTATAGAGTATATTGGCACGAACTCCATGATTGCGGATCAGCTTACTAAAGGATTACCACCTAAGGTCTTTCATGAGCACACTGCTCATATGGTGTTACGTCTTTTGAGGATATTCAGGATTAGTGGGAGTTTGTATTCTGTTTATATACTTAAATCTTTCAAGATACATCATATATTTATCAATATTTTCTGTAGAAATAAAAAATTCAATTTTAGAAATAAAGTGTTCACTTCAATTTCAATTTGATCTCTATAAAGAATAAAGTTGGACCAGTTGAAAATAGGCATGTTTAAGATCACATAGCATGTAATTTTCATGCTACACATCCATACTTGATCTATGACATTTGGTTGTGTTGATGTACGTGACCAAGAATGGGTTTAGTTACGATTAATGTAACGAAAATCGTCTTGATCTTATATTGACATGATTAATGGACGAGATTGTTCGGGGATGACTATGGTCATGATAGCTAAAAGTTTCGAGCTCATAAGGTTTTATACAATAATATATATGTAGTCCAAGTGGGAGAATGTTGGGTTTTGGACATTTACATATATATTAATTGTGTAATATGTGCTATCATAATTAATTGGCCCAATATAAAATGATCTATTATAGTTTAAGATAAATGGGCCTAAGTCATCTAATTAGTATGGGCTTTCATGTGTAGATACCCTAAAATCTTATTTTCTGTTTTATGATGGGCAAAACCTAAGGGAATAAGGAAAGTATATCTATATATATATAGGTTATGGTCCCCAAATTCTATGTTGTTGTGTTACTTTTCTTGACATCCCATCATCAGAAAAGTGTGAACCCTATTCTCTAAAATACATACATAGTAATTTGGAAGATCAATAACCACAATATTCAAGAATCAAATCCGTAGGCTCAAGAATCACATCTGGATATTCAAGAATCACATCAATTATTATGGATTCAGGTACGCTTTCGTATTTAGTATTTAATTTATATTCTTGATGATTAAACATGAAGGATCCGGGTTATGATAAAGTTGGTTGTCATGATATTAAAGTTAATTTGGTATTCCAACAAGTGGGGTATGGTAAACATAGTTTGCCTCAAATTGTGCCGTTAACAAGGATGTTGTCAATAGTTCATGCAAAACTATTTGTAAGGTTTTAGGAAGTTATATATAGGCTTCGGTGAACCCTCTGATAAAGCAATATTTGAGGAAAAGGCAAAGCTCATAAATGGGGCAGCTGCCTGTTGTGCAGGGTTGGAGAAAACTTGAGTGTATGCCGGTTACTCTCATCAAGAACAAAGGTATCCTGCATGTAAAAATTTTGCTTTTAAATATGTAGAGTACAAGAAATAAAATCTCACGGAAACAATCTCTCAATGTCAGGAAATTAACAAGGACCTCTTTCCATAATGACAGCACTCCTTATTTTTCGCTTCCATTTGTGCAAATGGTATCACAAACTGTGGCACACTATCGACTAATTTAATAAGTATAGCTAACACAAGAAATCTATACCATAAATGAAGCAGGAGCCCTTCTAAACTATATATTAAGCAGGAGCCCTACTTTTGGTGTGGAAAATTTTTCTGTTTATGTGATTCCATAGCTTTTAAACTTCCCACTTCCCCTTCTTCTCCCCATGACAGTCAACATAGAAACTACCTTTAACTTTCCACCAACAAATATATACATTTTTTTAAGTAAGCACACATACACAGTCTGCCAAAAATACTATAGTCATAATGGTTGGTCAGTTCGGGATAAATATGATATATGTGGCTAGCACATGAAAAGTCACAAATAGATTGACCTTGTGACAGATAAGCAGATGTTGGAGAATGTCATTAACATATGAAATGACTAAGAAATCTTGCATGGACCATGCATTTATACTAGTTTCAACTGGATATCTTATAATACCAGATCACTTGCAGGAATTATACCACATTAGCAAAGAGCAAGCTATACCATAGTTTATTCTCATCTCAAGTATAACCTTCTGCATAGTAATAAAAAAACTGCCAAGTTTTTTGCTGATCGTATATTGTATATGAACTTTTTAAGTTTCAAAGTAGCAGTTCGATACCCCAACTGGCCCTGTAACTAGGAGGACGGTCTTCAAAGACATTTCTTCATCCATATTCTCAGAATCAGTATCACTTTGATAACAGAAATAGTCAATGCCATGCAGAAGGTTATACTTGAGATGAGAATAAACTATGGTAAAGCTTGCTCTTTGCTAATGTGAGTATAATTCCTGCAAATGATCTGGTATTATAAGATATCCAGTTGAAACTAGTATAAATGCATGGTCCATGCAAGAATATGAACTTTTAAGTTTCAAAGTAGCAGTTTGATACCCCAACTGGTCCTGTAACTAGGAGAACGTTCTTCAAAGACATTTCTTCATCCATATTCTCAGAATCAGTATCACTTTGATAACAGAAATAGTCAATGCCATGCCCAACTATTTTCTCATCATGAAAGGAACTTTTGCCAGTTTGAGAACCTTTCTCATGCCACAGATACAGCCACTCACTTATAAACTTAACTGCTTCACCATTCCCACATATCTGCACACAGATTAACAGAGAAACTGTTATAATGTCACATGATGCAGGAAATGACACCATTGAAGTTGGAAAAGGGGAATGACATTCTGGGAATAAATAATGATAGCACTAACAACTTATGCAACACATCACCTCTGCAGCCTTTCTAGGCTGAAATTTGTCTGTCCATAAGCAATCTATTCTCTGGTTGATTGCAAGAACTGTGATAATTAAAGATCATATTACCAGTTAGCAGTGAAGTATGAATCTTTGAGGGAAAAAATGCTTTTGTGAAAAATAGAAGTTGTACAAAGTAATAATGGTCATGATACAGATATTACTAGAATACGGAAAATCTATGCAACAGACTATCTAACCTTTGGAGTTGTGCTTCTTTCTTCCTCTAAGGAACCATGCAGACAAATTTAAAACAAACAACATTGGGGAGGGAGGGGGTGGCTTAAATCATAAGACTATTAGACTAATTCAACAGATGCAAAACACAATAGACAAAATAAACACATGCAGACACAAAAACGTCAAACATGATAAAAAAAAAATACTATTAGCAGTCCAGAAGATAATTACAAGAAAAGGTTAGCTTTTATTATTGCATATTATTAGAGAAAGATTAGGGGGAGGGAGGGCAAGAAACAAATTTTAATTAACTTGTTGAATTTTCTTATAAGGTTCCTTACCATTGCGTGAACAAACTTGTCCTGCCACCCGGTATTGAAGGTCATACAACTGGAAAATGCTTGGATAGAATCAGTTCTGTCAACTTTACCATCCTGTCAATTGTAATGATTCATATATTATGGATTTTAAACCATAAGAACCTACAACGCAACAGTATAATAATGCTTTCTTTTATGGGTGCTCGCTGGCCAGTTCAGTATTTATGGTATTGAATAACATTAAACAATGCAAATCACAAGCATTTGGATCAGATTTGTGTATAAAGAAAAAAGAGTTAAGACCTCATTGTGTGCAATAGGGAATGGATCCAGAGAAATCTTGCTTTGGTGTGTCAATCCGCTGCTTGGATAACAAGCACTCGAAAAATCATCAAACTTCAAGGAGTTCACAGATCTTTCATAAACTGATGAGGACTCATCTTCTAGACGAGAACTGGCACTGGGAAAATCTCCATCAGAAAATGACCAATTCCCCCAATCAAGGGAGTGGGCATCATCCTGCAAACCCTGAAGTCTTAAATTCATCTAGGTAAAATATAGATCGAACACCTCAGTCAAACTACTTTCTGAAATGGCAAGCTCAGAATGATGTACCTCAACCATGTCTAATACATGAATAGGCTTGAAACTAGGGCTTGTATCCTTTCTTTCAAAAGACGAAGTACTCTCCAGATCAATTATCTCTTGGTTTCTTTTACTTGTCTTCCATGATGAGAAAAATGGATGTATTTGCCTTCCTGCAAATAAACGCGAATTTTCCTGCAAAAGAAAAGGAGATACTCAACGGCAAAACAAGTTGTAGCACACTTATGAGTCGTGATTCTGCAATCATTAAAAACCACAATTGCATTATATATCTAGCCATGGAAAAAGACATGAAAAATATCTGATGCTTTTACCAAAACAATCTGCATATCTCCCCTAATTTATCATTCATTGGTGCATAAACTTTCTTCCAACGTTTGCAAAATTAAAAATTCTATCATGGTCAGCAAAGTTGTTTCCTGGTATATATAGATGCTAGTTAACTACTAGAGGATCGAACAATGTTGCAACAGCAATGTGCATATGATACACATTAGGAAGAACAAAATTGAGAAGGAAAATAAGACTACTATTATATCTTAAATACCGAAAAACTTCAACAAACCTGGGCTGTCATTTTTGCCTCCAACCTTAGATCAGGAATTGATTGCGAGGTAGGTCGATCCAGCATAATCTCAGGCGGTGTTTTCTTAGAAAATATTTCTTTTGCATCACCATTCACCACTCTTTTCTTTGGTGTAGTTTTTGTCATCTTTTGCTTCTCTTCCATGAATTTGGTCTGCCTTGTCGGACTTTTTAGGAGTTCCCGGTGTCACATAACAGATCCATGCTAAAATCTAGAGGTGTCAGACCCAATTCAATCAGAAAACCTAATCTAATCCAAATAAATTTGGGATTAAATGATTAGGGTTATCCAAATTTAATTGGATTAAATTGAATTTTATTTTTTAAAATCCAAACTATGGATATATTATATACATTAAAAAAACCACATACCTAACCAGTTGATTATTTATGTTAAATATTTAAGAATTTTTTAGATCTGTTAGATCTTTAGTTAATTTTAACATTTATGTAAAGATCTTGTTGGTCCTATGGGATATGAGCCGACGAACAGGCGTTGAGGTTTGATAGGTCCTCTATCTAGAGTGTAAGGACTTGTTCTTACAAAGATCTAGACTAAATGTTAAGATTTGTATAAAGATCTATTGATCTGGGTTATGCTTTTATATTTATGATAAATAATTAGTATCAGCTTAAACATAATCAGATATATCTAAAACAAACATTAACATGGTTGGTTTATAATTTTCATCCTATGAAATCCAAAGGTTTCTGTGCCAAAGGGAACAAGGGGTACAATCAATTTTGCATTTTCATCTCATTTTCTGCATTTTATTCTTGTATTTTACTTATTTTAAATATGAGTACTTTCTTTAGATCTAGTTCTAGATCTTCCCAAGCCTCCTCCTCTTCTTCAAATCTCTGTTGTCTTCTCTTAAAGAAGAAATCAATTTCTCTGATATTTCACAATCCTTAGATAATTGGAAAATTCTCAATCATCCTTCAAAAGAAATTTACAAAAATAACAAATTGGAAGAGGGACTGACTATTCCAAAATGTTGAACAAACCATCCCTCTTTAAAATTAGAATATGACGAGATTAAATTGCTTTCAAAAAAATCAATTGAAAATTTTAAACAAAAATACCATTATTTGCATTTTGGACTTGTCCAAATTGCTGCAAAACCATTATCTAGAGAAGGTCTTATACACATCTAGATGTGTATAAGAGACAGCCTATAAGGTAGATTTTAATGATTCATTACTTGGTATGGTTGAAACCAGCCTATGTGGTGGTCCTGTTTATTTTGATTGTTTTTTAAACTTTTCAGTTTAAATTACAGGTATTAAAATATCCGTAAGATTTAAGTGTTTAAAACCTTGGGATGTTCAATACAAAGTTATGAACTCCGCTTTTAATTCTGGAGCTCTTAGAACTCAAAAGAAAGGTGAAACTATTCTTTTTCAAACTGATTCGAGCAGATCTCACCTATCTGCTCCAAGACCAATTTCTTGGGTCAATAAGTACAATTTTGTCTGCCTGAGGCTTTGCTGTCTCTTAAAATACTTTAGTTTCCAACATTAGGCAATTATCTACTGGTTCAGTGAGAAATTTCCTTCAATAAATCAAATAGTGCTAGATTTATTCCTCCTAGGAATTCCAGTACTTCAACTAGTGATTTTCAGAACCCTTTGAGTGCTAGGCACTCTGTTTCTTCTGTTAATACCCAAATATCATGGAATGAGACCAGAATCTAATTTTCCACAGGCCAGTTACATTGTCCAACAGGAAGATGATGATTTGGTCAATTCTCCAACTTACTCTAGTCTTAATCCTTCTGGACTTGACGCAGAGATAAATGTTTTAACTGTTGAATCAAAATTTTAAATTAACAAAGAATTACTTCGAAATGAGTTTTATGCACCTCATAATGAAGTAAGAAAACAATAGTTTTTCGAAAACTATAAAAATGAAAAGAGAACTAAGATTCAAGAAGAATTTTATGCTTTTTTAAACCATTATCAAATTCATGTTCGTTCTTTGATTGGTTTTACTATCTTGAACAAAACATGAGGTGCATAAAACTCATTTCGAAGTAATTCTTTGTTAATTTAAAATTTTGCAAATCAACAGTTAAAACATTTATTCTGATTTCGTCAAGTCCAGAAGGATTAGTTCTCTTTGGTAAACAGTGCTTTAATTTACTGCTGCACCTTTTAAAGCTAAAACTGCAGTTTCAAATGAAGACCTTTTACCACTAATTGAACAAAATAATTTTACAAATAAATATTTACAAGTTATTAGTGAACATTTCTCTGTCAAGATTCCACCTTCAACTTCTTCCATTCCTTTACAGTTGTTGCTTCTTCATCGAAACAACTTTCTGGTAACAAATCAGCTTTGGAGATACTCCCATCTTTAAGCCTTATGAAATTCCCAGTCAACTTAGAACCCAGATTTCTAGTCCTAAGATCGATACAAGTTCTATACACATCTAGCCTGTGTTTTGGTAGACAGGAGACTTCAGGTGACATAGATCCTGAATCTCCTACTCCCAAAACTAAGGATGACAAACAGAGAATCAGAATCTGGTTTAACACTGTTAAAGACAGAGATTCTGACGTCTTCCTGTTTGTCATGTGCCTGAGTCTAATACACATCTTTATACAAGAGACAGACCTAATCCATTCTAAAACTTTGTTGAGGGGTTTGTAATTGATGACTAAGGCATACAAGTTAGTTGCCGGATTTACTGGACAACTTAAAGGATGGTGGGACGGACATCTATCCCAAAATGATAGAGACAATATCTTTGATGCCATTAGAATTGACCCTAAGGGCAATGTCATTAGAGATCCTTATGGACAAACCATTTCGGATGCTGTGTCTACACTCATCTTCACAATAGCCAAAATGAGTCAGGTAACCCAAGGATTTTTAGAGAAAAGTCTACTGAAATCCTTAACAACCTTAAGTGCAAGAAGCTCTCTGAGTTTAGGTGGTATATCCCTTCCTAACCAGGATTTACACCAGACCTGATGGAAATCTTCCATATTGGAAAGAAAAATTCTTCTGATGGTCTTTCCAAATGTGTATAAGAGACTTAAATCGTGAAGAACTTCAAACCCATCTTTGGCTTGTGCCCTTGTTTAAACATCACCTATGGTGAACTTAATTCCATGATCCAACAAGTTGCCATGAAAGTCTGTCGTCAAGACAAGATGATGAGACAATTAGGCCAAAGATAGAAACCAACGCAGAAAGGATTTAGGTTCTTTCTGTGAACAGTTTGGTCTTCCTTCTTGTGAAACCAAAATCAAACGTAGAAACAAACCTAAGATTCACAAATCTTCCAAACCTTCCTACAGTAAACCTTATAGGAAACCTAGACACAAATTTAGGAAATTCAATCTTCCTGGTAAACAACCTATTCCTGCTTTACCAAGTTCCAATCCAGCTGTCTGTTACAAATGTAAGAAACCTGGACATATAGTTAGGTTTTGTAAGTTTGTAAAAAAACTCAATCTACTGAATTTAGAAGATTCAGATTGTCATCCAGTTAAACAATCTTCTATTAGATCTCAGTGATTCTGTTCTAAGACGAAGAAGACAATCTTATCAATGCCTTAGAAGACGATGACTTAGGTTCTTCCTCTTCTTCTTCCAGCAAAACTTCAGTTTCTTCTGAAACTCCTCAAATAAATGTTTTAACTAGCGAACAGGATCTTATTCTTGATATGATTGAAAATACTTTCCTGATTCTGAACAACGTCATTTTTATTTACAAAGATATAAACAAACTTTTGAAACAAATGATATTCAAAATCAAGTTTCTTCCTCCAATCCTTTGATAAAACATCCCAAGATTTTAAATACTTACAATCTTACGGATATTTTAAACAAATTTTCAAACCAAAATTTTAAGAAGGTTTCAATTCAGGATTTACAATCTGATATTGCTTTCTTAAAACAAGAAGTTAGAGAGATTAAAGCTCAGCAGATTGACCAAATGGTCATTCATTCTCTCCAACTTTCCCAATGTTCAAAACAAGTTTTTGAAAATTGTGTTGAAACTCCTTCAACCTCTCAAGTTCCGGAAAATTAAGTTTTATCTGAACAAGTGATTTCACCTGATCAGATTATTGAAAAATCAAAAGAACAGTTTTTAAATATTTTAAATAAAGTTACTGTTCTCAAATTCCTTATTCAAATACACATCTAGATGTGTATTAAGAATGAACTTTTTATTGATGCTACTGCCTCTCTTATGCAGATTTAAATTGCATTCATGAAGGTTTAATTCCTGCAAAATATTTTCAAAAGACCAAGGAACGCATTAGTAGTGCTAATGGTGAGTCTTTGGAAGTCAAATTCAAATTATCTGATGTAGAAGTCAGATATTCTGATTGTAGTTTTCCCTACAATACTTTTTTATTAGCTAAGAATATCACTACTCATGTGATTCTTGGTGTTCTTTTATTGCCTATCTGATACCTTATACTACTACTTTTCAAGGTATCATCATCAACTCCTTAGGAAGAAATCAATTCATTCCTTTCAAATTTTCAGCTTTTGAAAAAACTCTCAATCCCTTGCAAATGAAAATAAATCAAATCAATTTTTTGAAAAAAGATCTTAAATTTGAGCGACTTCAAAATCAATTAAAAGATCCAGTTTTCAAAACAAAGATTCATAATTTGCAAAATAAAATTCAAACTCAAGTTTGTGCTGATATTCCAACTGCCTTTTGGAATAGAAATAGTTCATGCAACATGTGGTAACTCTACCATATGAAAAAGAATTTTTAGAAAAAGATATTCCAACTGGAGCTCGTGCTATTCAGATGAATCAAGAGCTTCTGGAATTCTGCAAAAAGGAAATTGATGATCTTCTTTCCAAGAAGATTATTAGTCCCTCCAAGTCACCTTGGAGTTGTGCTTCATTTTATGTTAACAAAAATTCTGAGATTGAACGAGGTGTCCCTCGCTTAGTCATCAATTACAAACCCCTCAACAAAGTTTTACAATGGATTAGGTTCCCTATTCCAAACAAAAAGGACTTGCTTCATAGATTGCATGCTTCTTCAATTTTTTCAAAATTTGACTTAAAATCTGGATTTTGGCAAATCCAAATCCATCTTCTGATAGGTACAAAACTGCATTTACAGTCCCTTTTGGTCAATATGAGTGGAATGTAATGCCTTTTGGCCTAAAAAATGCACCTTCTGAATTTCAAAAGGTTATGAATGATATTTTCAATCCTTATCTTAATTTCACCTTCTTGTTTATATTGATGATGTTCTTGTCTATTCTGATAATTTAGAACAACATTTTAAACATGTCAACATTTTCTTAGATGTAACAAAAAGAAATGGTTTAGTCATTTCTGCTTCAAAAATTAGTTTATGTCAAACTTCGATCAGATTTTTAGGACATAATATTTGCCAAGGCAAAATTATCCCTATCAACAGATCGATTGAATTTGCTAATAAATTTTCAGACCAGATTCTGGATAAAACTCAGCTTCAAAGGTTCTTAGAATGTTTAAATTATATCTCTGAACACATTCCCAATTTAAGTATTATTTCAAAACCTTTGCATGATAGACTTCGAAAGAATGCTCCTGCATGGACACAAAAGCACACAGACACTGTCAAATACATAAAAACTCAAGTTAAGAATTTACCTTGTTTAGTTTTATGTAATCCAAGTTTATTTAAAATCGTTGAAACTGATGCCTCTGACATTGGCTATGGTGGCATTTTAAAACAAAGAAGTTCTACGGTTCTGAACAAATTGTCTGTTTTACTTCTAAACATTGGAATAATGCTCAAAAGAATTATTCCACTATTAAAAAGAAATTTTAGCAATTTTTTTATGTATTTCAAAATTTCAATCTGATCTTTTAAATCAAAAGTTTTTGCTTCGAATTGATTGCAAAGCTGCCAAAGATATTTTTAAAAAAGATGTTAAGAATCTTGCTTCAAAACAAATTTTTGCCAGATGGCAAGCAATTTTATCTATATTTGATTTTGATATAGAATTCATCAAAGGAAGTTCTAATTCTCTGCCCGATTACCTTACTAGAGAATACCTCCAGGGCAGAAATGCCCAGAAAGAAAAAGAATGACCTTTCACCTCCACAATCCAAAAAAGATGAAGTCTCTTCATCTATTCAAAACCCTACACCACTAAAGGTAGTAGTTCAAAAGTCTTGGACAGAAATTGCTAAAGACAATCCACAGCTTGAAGAAGCTTTCAAAACATGGCTGCAATGTCAACAAGCCTTGTCCAACGTCAAGGACAAGTCCAGGTATTGCCCTCAAATATTTTGATGAGTTCACCCTCATCATCTCAAACACTTAACACGGTGCCTTCTGCATCAAAAAACACGGTACCTTATGTACCCAAACAAACTTTAAATTTCGTTTCTACAAACGTCTCTCAATATGTCAGGAAAACTGACTATCAAACCCTAATTCAAATTGAACCTGAATGGTTCACCAACAATCCCTTGATTGTTGCCCATAAAATTCTTCCTTCTGGATTCAATTTTATACCATCTTCAATGTGTAAAAAACCAGAGAATTTTATGAGTTAATACTCAAGGATTCTCAATCGGTTATTCCAAAAAATAATATGCATGCCAGTCAAGCATATTACACCCATTCAACCTATCAAATTTTAAAAGTCCTCAGACCTTCTGAATGGGGCACTGATCTTAACAGATTACGTTCCTTTTCTGGTTCTGAGTCTCAAAATTATCCTGATTATTCTTACTGGGATTATCAAGGTGCTTGGTTCAATACCTTCACCTATCAAAATATTGAGAATAAACATTCTTGTTTTTTCTTTTTTAAAAAGAATAAAACTTATTCTTTCCCAATCTGGTTTAATAGATTTTGGTCTTTAATGGGACCAAATGAATCCATTTTACCTTCACCAATTTCAGAAGGCTTTGAGTTTTTTAAATCAAAGTTTTCACAACCCAATTCGACAATGCCAATAACTCTCCAATTCTTCTCAAGATTCGCATTACCTTGGATTTTCCAATGGAGATTCTCTTTGTTAAGAATGTCTATAAGCACATTCTGATCCTATCAGGTAACTTGAGGTTGAATTATAAGGTGGGATGTTTATAATGCCAGCAATGCTCATAAGGATCAAGTTCAAATTTGGTTCAGTAAGAATCCACAATTCCTACTGCCAATAGATGTAGAAACTTCCCAATTTCTTCAACAAAGATCTACAAATGCTAGGTTGCTAGCTACTGCTAAGAACACATCTACGCTTACATCAAACAATTGGAAGACACTCTCTCCCAGATCAAAGAAGGAACTTCAAGCTCTTCTGACAAGAAGGAAGTTTCCAGAAAAAGAAAAAGAAAAGAAATCAAAGAAAAGATTTCAAAAAGAAGAAAAACAGTGTCATCATCCGATTCGATTCCATTTGCCAAAGATCAAGATGAAGAAGATTTCGCCCAATCAAATGAGGACGACTGTTTCGGCATCGACCTCAGCAAAATTGAAGAATCCCAATTGTAATAGATAGGATTCTTTTCAAATTGTATTTTACTATTCAAATGTACTATACTGTTCAAATTATACAAATACCGTTCACTGTACACTGTACACTGTAGCGGCGTAAATCACGAAAAAGTTACTGTTCACAAGTCACTATTTGACACTGTAGCAATAGTAATTTTTCTCTATAAATAGGATGATTTCAGTTTTGAGAATCATCAGAAAAAATTTCCAAGTTATAATTTTCTTTCTCCCCTTCCTCTCTTCCCAGAGTACCACTAGCAGAAGTAGGTTGTACCAACACTTCGTGTACCTGAGAAGGTATTCCTCAAGTCTGTAATTATTTAAAGCTTTCAATAAATTTCGTTTTTATTTTGCTTTACTGTTTGATGGTTGGCTAAGCCACCTGAATTATTTGTTTAATTCTGTCTTTATTTTGGCTCCCTTGTCCCTTACCCTTCTTCCTCTAGCTTTTTAGGGGTCCCCGGTTCTCCTCTTGGTTACGATAAATTAAATGTTATTTCAGGAATAAAAAGAAAAAAATATAAATTAAATAAATTAATTAGGACAAAAATAAAAATTAATATATATATATATATATATTAATTCTTAACCTAATCATTTTATTTTTACATAAATAAATATTTTTATGGATAATCTTATAATTTTATATTTTTTAAAATTTTTTATTAATATGAATTTTTAACCCAAATAACCAAAAACTCGAAAATTTGCCCGATTAATATTTGAGTTGAATTTAATTGGGTTAATATATTAGTTGAATTAGGTTGAATTTTATTTTTTGAACCCAAAAATCCGAAAACCCGCCAACCTAACTCATGAACACCTCTACTAAAATCTAAGAGAAACAATAAACCTTGAACATGAAGCTAATATTAGTAACCCAACCAAGGTATGAAATTGTTAACTAATCAAATTGATTAGGGCCCGATTTTTAAAGGTATGAATAAAACTGATTTTTAAAAATATGAATAATGCTAATTTTCAAGGATATGAATAAAACTGATTTTCAGGGATATGAATTGGGGGAAATTGTATATTTCCTTACTTATACTTTCCTAGTTAGGTTGCAATTTTTGTGTATAAATATTACCTTGTATATTGTTTGTAAACATATAAGAAAGAGAAGGAATAAAATTTTTCATCTTCTCCTAAAATTCTTCATGATATCAAAACTTATACTCTAATTTTTAGAGAAATCCTAGGTTTGAAAAGATCTAAGAGCCCTTCAACCTTACGATCACTTCCAAAAGGCCTCTTCACAGGTGATCAGTTCCATTAGTGCGGACACTTAGGGTAGTTCCAGTTGCTGGATTTCTTTACACTTTGATTGCTGAATTTTTTGACACTACGATTGTTGGTTCCATTTGCTATTTTCCAAGATGTCAGATGAGAAAAAGATAGTTACTCCTCATTCTGATAACCCTTCACTGCAAATCAGCCCCGTAAACCTTGATGGAACTAATTATCTTGCATGGTCAAGATCTTGTCTTTTATTCATCAAAGCTAGAGGATTGCAGGGTTATGTTACCGGAGATAAATAGAAACCAGATAACACTAATCCCACTTATAATAAGTGGGAATCAGAGAATTCTCTAGTTATATCATTGCTCATCAACTCCATGCACCCACAAATTGATAGAGGATATTTATTGCTTGATACTACAACAAAAATATGGAATGCAGCATCTCTTACCTACTCACAAATGGGTAATGCTACCCAGATTGATGAATTTCGGAACAAAGTGCATGAAACAAAGCAAGGTGAGATGATCATTTCCCAATACTTTTCTAAACTATGTAGCCTATGGCAAGAGTATAGTTGATTATTATCAAGACTTACAAGTAGACTATGCTTGGAATGCAGTCAATTTCAAAAACTGGTAAAAAGAACGGATCTATGATTTTCTTACTAGTTTAAACAATGAATATGACCAAATAAGGGTTCAAGTTCTTGGTAAAGAACATTTTTTCCTTCCTTGAAACAATCGTACTTTTATGTCCAATAAGAAGAGAGTAGGCAAAATGCCATGCTTTATATAGCACCAGTTGAAAAAGTTGGGTTGACTGCTAATTTGTTGCATGAGCAAATAAAAACCACCAATACTACTTCTGATAAAGACCATCTGCACTGTGACTATGGTGGAAAGCCATAACACACCAAGGAGACTTGCTGAAAATTACATGGTCAGCCTACTAAAGGTCGTGGAGGAAAATAGGTAAATTCAATGGGGGACCCGAGTAAATTTGTCAGAGGCAATGGAGCCATCATCCAAGGAGGCAATTTTCATTGGAATCCTTTCTAATGACTAAATACAGAATCTTAGGCGTCTTTTGTCTCAATTGAACTCTTCCTCCATTACAATCGCAACTTCCAACTTTGTGGGATCACGTAATGATGCCCATCTTGACTATAATTCTTAGATTATAGATTTTGGAGCAAATAGACACATGACAGACTCTTCTAAAAGCTTTCTTGCCTAATCTCCTTGCCTAAATAAAGACAATATTCGAATAGCAGATGACTCTTTTACCTCTATATTTGAAACAGGTTCTATTGATTGTACTCTCAATATTAAGTATCCTCAGTATTTCATGTTCCTCATTTTCTTGTTAATCTTTTATCTGTCAGTTTCATTACCAAAACTCTTAACTGTAAAGTTGAATTTTTTCCCTTGGTATCCCAATCATTGTGCCTTTCAGGACCTTCAAATAGAGAAGAGGATTGGCACAGTAGATTGTAAGATGGCTTATACAATTTGGAAGGAAGTCACAACCTTGTTTCTAGTACGGGTCAAGCTTTTTTTAGTAAAAACGATAATGCCAACCAAGAAATACAGATATTTAGTAACATAGACAGTTGGGACATCCATCCTTTTTTGTTTTAGAAAAATTATATCCAAATTTGTTTACAAAAACTCAATTTGATTCTCTATGTTGTGATGCCTGTGAGTATGTTAAACATACTAAAAACTCCTATTCTGTGAGTAATAATAAGAGTACGATTCCTTTCATGACTTTCCATTCTGATGTGTGGGAGCCTACTCAGAATTGTTCGTTATTTCGTAATCGATGGTTTCTCACTTTTATTGATTGTTGTACCAAATTAACTTGGGTTTATTTGATAAAAATAAAGAGTGATGTGTTTTCTTGCTTTTAATCCTTTCATAAAATGATAAGTACTCAATTTGATGTTAAGGTTAAAGTTCTGAAAACAGATAATGGAACAAAATACATGGATGGTGGGTTTCATACTTATCTAGAGTTCAATAGAATAATACATCAAACTAGTTGTCCTTACACTACCGCATAAAATGGTGTTGTTGAGAGAAAAAATAGACATCTGTTGAAAGTTGCTCGATCTCTTATGTTCACCATGAATCTCCCAAAACCTTATTGGGAAGATGCAGTTCTTGCTCGGCTTATCTCATTATCAGAATGCCTCTCAAAGCCCTCAACTTTAAAACTCCTTTACTGGTATTAAAAGGCAAAAATTCCTACACCATTCCTCCAAAGGTGTTTGGGTGTGCCTATTTTGTCCATACTAGGAATGCTGAAAAGTTGGATCCTAAGGCCCTTAAATGCGTGTTTGTGGGATATTCTCTGGCTCAAAAGGGTTACAAGTGTTACTATCCTCATTTTTGGAAATACTTTGTTAGTATGGATATTACCTTTAGAGAAATTGAGACTTATTTCAGTACATTCCAATCACTAGGGGGAGAGTAATAAGCAAGAAGAGGTTATACCTACTATAACTCTTGAGAGTCCTACTCAAGGATAAAGTCCTACTCAGGGGAGAGTTCTATTTAGTGGAAGAATATTAGATGATTGGATAGACCGGATTTAAAAAAATCATGTTGAAGGAAAGAAAAGATAGAAAAAGCCATCGTACAGTCTACTCTTTGTTAGAATCTCTCTCGTCTGGTAAGTTGTTCTTAACTCCTGGTTCAACTGATGATTTGGATAAACCTATTGCTGAGAGGAAAGGTGTCAGATCTTATACCAAACACCCTATATCTAACTTTATTTCTTATGACTCCTTGTCTCTCTCCTATAGAGCCTTTGTCTTGTCTGTTTCCTCTGTATCTATTCCATAGGATTGGAGAGAAGCCCTTAGAGATTCCAAATAGAAAGAAGCAATGGTTGAAGGGATGAAAGCTCTGGCTAAAAATGAGACTTGGGATCTTGTCACTCCTTTATTGAGAAAGAAATTAGTAGGATGCAAGTGAGTGTTCACTATGAAACACAAAGCTAATGGTTCGATTGAAAGCTACAAAGCGAGATTAGTGGCTAAAGGGTCCACTCAAACCTATGGAGTGGACTATCAAGAGACATTTTCTCCTCTTGCTAAGATGAACACAATCTCAAAATCATGCTTTCCTATGCAGCCAACCTTGATTGGGACCTACAGCAGTTTGATGCTAAAAATGCCTTCTTGCATAGAGATTTGAAAGAGGAGGTGTACATAGGGATCCTCCCGATTTTGACGATGAGAAAACTAAAGGGAAGGTGTGTAGGTTAAAAAAGGCCTTATACAGGTTGAAGCAGTCTCCTAGGGCCTAGTTTGATAGATTAGTAAATCCATGCTTTCCTTTGGATACCAACAGAGTAATGTTGATCATACCTTGTTTATCAAACATTGTAAAGGTAAGATCACACTACTCATAGTCTATGTTGATGAGATTGTGATGACTGGAGATGACAAAGAAGAGATGGCTCAGCTGAAAACGATTCTTGCTCAGGAGTTTGAAATCAAAGATATGGGAAAATTGTAATTTTTTTTGGGAATTGTAGTTGCAGGATCAAAAAAGGAAATCGTTATTTCTCAGAGGAAATATATCTTGGATCTCTTGGAGGAAACCAGTATATAATTGGGTTGTAAGCTTGTAGAATCTCTTATTGAAAGCAATCATAAGTTGCAAGTAGGAAATGGTACATCAGTTAACTTGGAAAGATATAAGAGATTGGTGGGAACATTGATCTATCTCTCACACACTAGGCCAGACATTGCATATGCGGTTAGTTTGGAAAGCCAAAATATGCATGATCCTCATGAATCTCATTTGTAGGTTGTTTTTCACATTTTGTGATATTTGAAGTCTACACCAGGGAAAGGTATTCTTTTTTCCAAGAATGGCCACCTTCAAATAAAACCCTTTACAGATGTAGATTGGGCTGGTTCTCCACATGACAGGAGATCAACCATTGGTTATTGCACGCTTGTGGGATAAAACTTAGTTACTTGGAAAAGCAAAAAATAAAGTGTAGTGGCCCGATCAAGTATTGAAACAGAATATAGAGCTATGGCGTAGGAAGTTTGTGAGCTACTATGGCTGTCAAAATTATTAAAAGAATTGAAGTTATTAGGAAAGGGTAATTTATCCTTATGTTGTGACAGTAAAGCTGCCATCAGTATTGCTCATAATCTAGTTCAACATGATCGGACAAAGCACAGAGATTTATCGATATTTCATTATGGAAAAGCTAACAGATGGTTTTTTGAGCATATTTCATGTGACTTCTAAAGAACAGTTAGTTGATGTGTTTACTAAAGGGCTTAACAACAGGACCTTCCACACCTTGGTCTGCAAGTCGGGCATATTTGATATTTATGCACCAACTTGAGGGGGAAGTGTTGACTAATCAAATTTATTAGGCCCTGATTTTCAAAGACATGAATAAACCTGATTTTTAGAGATATGAATAAAGCTGATTTTTAGGGATATAAATAAAACTGGCTTTCAGGGATATGAATTAGAACAAATTGTATATTTCCTTACTTATACATTCCTAGTTAGGCTGCAATTTTTGTGTATAAATATTTTCTTGTACATTGTTCGTAAATATATAAGAAAGAGAAGGAATAAATTTTTTCATCTTCTCCTAAAATTCTTCAGAAATTAACCTAGTCCTACATGAAAATTGCTTCTGCAGGGCCTTGCAAACTTCAATTCAAGTCACTCAAAAACATTTCCCTCCATTCAGGACCTCAGTAGTGGAGTCTTATTCAAGTTAATCATCATCAAAAAATGTTGTAAATATAGTACGTGAATATATTTACTTAATTATAGGATTTGATTGTAGGCCAATTGATTTACCTTGATTGTAGGCTAATTGATTTATCTTGTTTGTAGGATTTAGATAGCTTGATTTTAGGATGTAAATTGATTAACTTAATTTTAGGATCTAGATTATTCTACACTTTTATATATACAAATCTTATATACTCTTGACAGAAATGTGAGAATAAATAAGATATTTTTCTCTATAACAAAAAACACCATCTCATTTTTCAGATGATATTTCACAGCCTATTTCTTAATTAACCACATGCCATCATCTGTACTTGTTGGTGAGATTCGTTACTCAACTTTTTTTCCCTCTCGATCCTTATTCCCGATACATTGAACTACGTATTTTTGGGTATACTTGTTTTGTTCGTGATGTTTGTCCTCAAGTATCTAAATTGGATTCTAAGTCTCTCAAGTGTATCTTTTTAAGATATTCTCGTCTTCAGAAAGGATATAGATGCTATTCTCCTACTTTGGGTCATTATTTAATTTCTGCTAATGTTATATTTTATGATACCACTCCATTCTTTCCTGAATCTAATGTTTACGATTGTGAGGAGGAGGAAGATAATATTTTAGTTTATACTATGACAACCCCTATTTGTCCTTCTATTCCTACGAGACCACCTATCACTCAAGTGTACACTCATCGGACTCAACACACAGACTCGCATCCTCCACTAGCTCTTCCTTCTATAGATCTGAGTCTTGATCTACCTATTGCTCTTCGAAAAGGTAAAAGACAATGTTCTCATCTAATCTCTTTATTTGCTTCATATGAACATGTCTCTTTCTTTGTGGTATTTCATTGTTTCTTTAGATTCAGTGTCTATTTAGCTAATAATCTTCCTGAAACTTTGGCTCATCCTGGTTGGCGAGCTACTATGAAAAAAAAGATAATGGCTTTAGACAATAATGATACTTGAGACTTGGTACATCTACCATCTAATAATTAGACTATTAATTGTAAATGGGTATTTGTTGTTCAAGTTAACTCTAATAGTTATGTTGCATGGCTAAAGCTCGTCTTATAGCAAAAGGGTATATTCAAACATATGGCGTAGGTTATTCTGATACTTTATCTACTGTGGCAAAAATTTTTTCTGTCCATTTTTTTATTTCCCTTGCTGCTACTTATGATTGGCCTTTGCACTAGTTAGATGACAAAACTGCCTTTTTGCATGGAGACTTGCAAGAAGAAGTATATATGGAGCAACCACCTAGGTTTGTTGCTCAGGGGAAGTCTGGTAAGGTATGTAGATTTCAAAAGTCATTATATGGTTTAAAACAGAGTCTCATGCTTGGTGTGGGTGGTTTAGTGAGGTTGTTCAAGAGTTTGATATGAACCTAAATAATTGAAGAGCAACTGTGACCATTCTGTTTTCTATCAATAATCTAAAACTAGCCTTATCTTGTTAGTTGTTTATTTTGATGACATTGTTATTACTGGTAGTAATAATGCATGTATTACAGCCCTTAAATCTTTTCTTCAAACTCATTTCCAAATAAAAGACTTGGGATGTTGAAGTATTTCTTGGGCATTGAGGTTATTAGGTGTAAAAAGGGTATCTTTCCATCTCATAGAAAGTATATCTTGACCTTTTGACAGAAACAAAGAAGTTGGGTGATAAATCTTGTAGTGCACCAATGATCACTAATATGCAACTTACAGCAAATGATGGGGAATTTTTTTCAGATCCTGCAATATATTGGAGATTAGTTGAAAAATTGAATTATTTTACAGTGACTTGTCCTGACATTGCATATCCTGTCAGCATTGTGAGCAGTTTATGTCTTCACCAAGAATCATTCATTGGGCAGTTTTAGAGCAGAACTTGTGTTATCTCAAGGGAGTTCCAGAGATGTGGTATACTATACCGTAATCATGGTCATTCTCGTATTGAGTGTTTCTCAGAAACAGATTGAGCAGGTTCTAAAATAGATAAGAGATCCACCACGAGGTATTGTGTTTTTGTTGGAGGTAATTTGGTATCATAAAAAAGTAAGAAGCAAAATATAGTGTCTCGATCTAGTGCAGAATCAGAATATAGAGCCATGTCACAATCCATTTGTGAGCTGATATGGATACATCAATTGTTAAGTGAGATTGGTTTAGATAGTTCATTGTCTATGAAGTTATGCTGTGATAATCAAGTTGTTATCCATATTACATCAAATCCGGTTCTTCATGAGAGGACCAAACATATTGAAGTTAATCGTCACTTTATTCTTGAGAAGATTCAGCAAAATTTAATCTCAACCAATAATGTAAAAATTGAATAGCAGTTAGCTGACTTTTTACCAAGACTTTGAGTGGTCTAAGGATTGATTATATTTGTAATAAGATGGGCATGATTAACATTTATGCTGGCCATCTTGAGGGGGAGTGTCGTAAATATAGTAAGTGAATATATTTACTTAATTGTAGGATTTGATTGTAGGCTTATTGATTTACCTTGATTGTAGGCTAATTGATTTATCTTAATTGTAGGATTTAGATAGCTTGATTTTAGGATGTAAATTGATTAGCTTAATTTTAGGATCTATGTTATTTTACACTCGTATATATATATAGATCTTATGTACTCTTGACAGAAGCGTGAGAATAAATAAGATATTTTTCTCTCTATAACAAAAACACCACATCCAATGTTCCAATTGGGGCACCAAATTTCAAGTAATTCCAATTAAGAAATTACTCATCTCAAAAAAGAACAATTTAGCAGGCAATCACATTTTCTGGCTTTCCTTATATCCTTTAATGAAATAGAAATCATGGTAACCTGTCCTCAAAAGCTCTTTTGCCTTTATCAGGGAATCAATTAAGGATTCAAGATGCAGTCATAAACAACGAAGAAAAGAATTATCATAAGCAACTTACTTAGAAAAGATGCAGTGAGAGCTCAATTGTTGGGAACTTTTTGCTACTCGTAAGATTAGAAACTAAATAACACACATGTGATCTTAACATTTCATGATATATGGTTCGTAAAGCCGATGTGAAAATAATCACATAATTTTAGAACATTTAAAGACATTATTTAAAAAGTCACAGTTCCACTTATCATACAGAAACATAAGTAAATTGCTTTAGCATTATAGTAGAAATCCTTTAATGGATGCCTCCAACTACCTTCAACTTTGATAAGCATCTCCTAATCATTTCACCATGAAGTTTCCACTGACAGATCGACAGTTTATGCATTTCTTAAATTTGGTCCTACTGCTTGATTTACAATTTTCTCCGGTTTCACAAATTCCACGTGATGGAGCAAGTCAGGCCAAAATTCCAGGCAACTAGTGACCGTTCACTGGAAAACTATTTTCTCCTACACATAGTGGTGGAGCCAATACCCGTGGCTATAGGAGACAGCTTCTAACTTTGGATAGAGGTCATTTTAACAATAAATTTAGTAATAACCTCATGTGTTCATTTTTTAGACATTCTTTGTCCTTCCCTAATGCATATTTTTCGCTTAGAACTGATCCAATGCCTTTTGCAATATGGCACAATTTGTAAAACACTAACTATTTCGAGTGTAAATTTTAGGTAGAGAAAATTTCAAAGTTGAGGGAGAACAATTTCCTATCCTCAAACTATGAGGCTCCACCACTCATTGCATGGAGAGCTTTGATGTCAGCTAACCAATTTTGAAAAACTTCCAAGTCTATCATGTCTTTAGAGATCTACATCCAATATTGTAAATCAGGATCTCGATCTTAATATGTTAAGCAGTTGGTCTCCAAACTTCTTGCAGAATTATTATTCTCCAGATAATAGTAGATTCAGAATAAATGTCAGACTCATACACACATTTCACTTAGTAGGCGGTAGGTAATGCCAAATAGCAATGTCTATCAAATCATCCTCCCCATAAAATATTCTAAACTACGGAATGGAAATAGGGTGAACCAGCTCCCTGATGTTATCATAATTAGGGCCAACTCCTATCGCCATGTTAAAAAAACCATTTACAGCCTCACTATAAAATGGAAAGTAACTAGTAGAGCGCCTATTGTGTCTATCATATAGTTGAGCAATTGAAGCTACTCTAGCAATTGATATCTCTCTTGTTGATAAACAAATCTTATGATGTTGATGTCTCTCTTGTTGACAAATTGACTATTGGTTATGAAATGGAAGATGCTTCACCTTTACCAATACTTCAAGAGCCATACTTTGTCAAGGAAGTTGAGGTGAGCCACATGAAGTCATAGTTTGTTGAAGAGATGCCCACATTTTCTATAGGGAGTGCTGCATGGAAATACTATGAGGATGTTGAACGAACAGTTGATCATGGATATGACCACTTGAAGATAGCAAAGCTGCCTTGGCTTTGTCATGAAGCTTCTTGATGGGCAAAGGGTGCTCATTATTTGAAGATTCCTAAACCACCTTGGCGTCACGACCTCAGGTGAGTATTCTGTATCTTTAAATTGTCTTGTTATTTTGTTCATATTTGGGATGCATTTGTCTTGTGGTGTTCTCATGTGTTATGTGTTGGAACGAGTGCTTTAAATTTAGTGTTGTTTTTATTTATGTTTAAATTTGGTAGTGTATTTGTTTTAGAAATTAAGGTTTTCTTTTCATAATTTTTCTTAAAACACAAAATGATTTTTGATTTTTAGGAAATTTTTTCATTTTTGAGGATCTGATTATTTTTAAAAGATTTCCTAGCTACCGAATGGAAGCCTTCAAGATTTCTATACTTTCTTTGCCAAAGTATTGTAGAGGGTTAACTAAAAGATTTTCTATTTTTGGTAGTAGTTTTGGTGTATTCATTAACTTTTGTAAAAATGTGTTATGTATTTAAATTTGTTTCAAGAGAATTGTGTCTGTTGGAGTAAAGGGATTGAAAGTGTATATAAACTTTCTTTGCTCTTTCATCCCTTTGAATTGTAAAAAGTGTTACCACATCTGTAATTGCCGTATACACTTAAATATATTCTCCTAAGTGAGGGTGTGAAAGTGAGCTAATTTTCAATGAGTAGTAATCATGATTGCTTTCGATATTTGTTTTGCTTGTGACATTCATTGGAATTGTATGTGATTGTTACTTGCAAAGTATGAGTGAATTTTAGACCAAGAAAATAATTTAGGCAAGTTCTTTGGACCGTTTGACCCAAAAATCTGACCTAATTGACATTTTATTCTTAGTGTCTCTTTTTAAGTTTTATAAGCCGTTTGTTTTTGTTTAACCATGTTATTTAGCCAACTTACTCTTTTATTTTATCTTTCTTTTTACCCATCACCTTAGTAGATAGTATTGCTGGTGTGAAACATCAATACTATGGCCGTTGATATTATGGATAGTTGGAAAAGAACATGAGACATGTTTATTGGGAGAGAAAATCAAGTTTATAACTTCAACATTTGTATTAATCCCTAGTGTTTTGTAATGTTTTGTGGAAAAAAAAGAAAAAAAGAAAGATTAATAAAAGAAGAACAATTCCTTCTAAGTTGTGTTGAATGTTGATAACTCTAGGAAACTAGAGTTATATGTACCCTAAATTTAACGGTTTTGCTATTAATTTCGAGTATTCTTAGTATTTAATGTGTGTTTTTATCTATTTTTACTTTTATGTGTTAGAATATTTTAGTATGTGTTTTACTACTTATTTAGGTGTTAATTACCATATTTTATTAAGGTAGATGTGTTTAAATTTGTGTCTTGTGTTTAACCTAATTCCGTTGGGAGTTAGGTTTTCCTTCATTTTTGTTTGTCTTTCGTATTTAGTCTCTTGTGAGAATTTTATTTAAATGTATATGAGTTATTTTAAGTATTTATTATATCTATATGTGTTAGGGTTCAGTAGAAGAAAACGGCGCATCAATCGAACATCGAATAAGGATTTTAGAGGCAAAAGGCGAAACTGCGTAGAGCAAAACGGCGAGCTCCACTTGAGAGGCGCGATTTTTTGTCATTTTGGGCCCTTTTTCAATGGCAATTGTGTCCTTTCACCACAATCAAAACATATTTTTGGGGCTGAATTGAGCCACCACCACCCTTGTTTTACTTCTCCTTTTCTCCTCCCCACTTGGGAAGGAATTTTTGGTTCTTCTTCAACTTCTTAGGCTCCATTCAAATATGTATTCTTCTACTATTATGTACGGCTTTCATTGTGTTTAATATACTTCTTTTTTGCATTTAATACTTGTCCATTTAAGTTATTTTGGCTTCATTTATTACCGGGAGCAATTTACTTACGATACTTAGTTGACATTCATAAAAAGTATCTAATGAATTATGAGTTCAATACATCCTGTTTAGCAGAAAGACGGATCTTCCTTGCTCATTATCGCGTTCTTTTACCTATCTTTACTTTTTTGCACTAGTTTTCTAAATTTATTGATTTCTTAGTTTAAACGCTCTTCAATGCTTTTACTTGCTTTCTTTTAGTTTAAAATGTATTAATTAGTTATGAGCTACGATTGTGTGAAACTCAATTTCTAATGGGTAAAGGTTAATTATGTGGTAATATGGACTATTAGGCAATACTAAGGGGTTTAAGGGTTAATTAAGGGAATTGATCACTCTATTAGTTAATTTGGTTTGATTGAGATGATATGAAAACTGAACCTCTATTATAGACTTAGAATAATGTTGAATTAGGGTTAAAATTAGATCTTGGCTCACTAATTCATCTAGTTGGTTGTTAGAATTTCACAGTAATTAATCAAGTTTGGTTAATTTAAATAAGAAGGATCCACACTTAGGCCAATTAGATTGATAGACTTAATTGCCAAGGGATTGGGTTTAGGTTACAAATGGGAATCAACCTCTAATTAGGGACATAGTATCACTTGACTAACCTAATTAACCAAAACCCAAGAAATTGGCTAGCCTATACTCTAAGCCCCTTTTTAATTATTCCTTAGTGTAAAACCTAGCTTAGTTAAACTCCTTTCTTTAATCAATACCCTTCAAATAGCATTTCAACAAATGAATAATCAGTGCTTGAACATCATTCCTTGTAGGAACGATTCCTACTTCAACTAACTACCATTTGACACTGTATACTTGCGGGTTGCCATGTAGTTAAAGTTAGTAGATTTAGGTATTTTTATGATAACAAGATGTTCGTGTCATTTTAGGTACAACAAATTTTTGACGTCGTTGCTGAGGAATGATTGTCTATATTAATACAATTTGGTTAGAATACAAGTTTGAAGTATTTTTTATTTTGTGTAGTTGTTTCACCTACCTGAAAACCCAAAAAGATGTTTCATTTTCGCATAGTTGTGTCCTTTATTTTCAAAATCCAAAATGATTTTCTATTTTGTTAGTTGAATTGTCTTATTCTGAAAAATTCAAAAAACAAATTCACTTGATAGATAGTTTAGACTAGTTGGTAGTTACTTTCCTATCTTTCTTGTTTGTGTTGTTCTTGTTTTTCTTATTTTTAGTTTCTATTTGTCAAGAACATACAAGGAATCAATTGGAATGATTTCATACTAAGGAAATTACCATTCTTATGGTAATAGAGGTAAGACTAATGAGCGTGTTTCTTGTGATTACTTCTCCTACCCTTATGATTACTAAATAGGATGGTCTAACCATCCAAATTCCTTTTCAAGTTGTCAAGATTATCCCTACCCTATTTCTACACCTATAGAGCCTACATATAATCAATTGGAGTTTCAAACTCAAGGGAATTCTTATGATTACCATAGTTGGGACCTCCACCAATCACCACTAACCACGTGAGGAGAGAATGCATATTTGGAGATGTTGATGGTGGCCATCATGGAGCTATCAAATAGCCGTCTACAATGCCTTCAAACTCAACTAAACTCAAAAGGTGGTGGGAACTACTCAACAAACTTTCATGAACCCATCGAACACAATAGAGGGGTGTGACTTCACCTATCTTGATGGACAAATGCAAGTTTGGGGGTATTGCCATCATGGAGGATCAATTGAGTTGGTTGGTTGTGAGTATGCTCACATAGCAACTATGAAGAATCCTTTGGATCACACTTCAAAACAACCAAGTCTTCTTACACCATGTGGCACCAACCCAAGAAGACTAAAAAAAAAATGAGAAAAAATTGGAGTGGATGATGATGACCTTCATGGAGAATCAAACCAATTCTATAAAGAGAATACAAGACCAATTTTCTGAACTCAAAGGATGTTGGATTGGGAAGACCAAGAAGCTCCAACAATCCCATCAAATGAAAAGGACAATGGGCACCTTGAAGACCAATGTGATATGGTTGAGTCATTGAGCATGTGCAATAAAGAAGAACCACACAAATGCTCCAATCTCATGACCATCATGTACAAGAAAGTGCCTTAAGGAGTGTTTGGTGAAAAAGAGCTGGCTGAAGGAGTAGGGAGGGGTACTTTCTAGAAGGGATTGGGGAGGCATTAACTACTTACGCCAAAGTTCAACACATCCTTGGGGATTTCGGAGGAGCTAAGCAATGGTGAAAGTTTATCAAGGATTTCGACAAGGTTAATTCTTGGCAAGCTTTCTTGGTGTTACTAGGGGAGTATTTTGTTCAACTCTTCTTTTATTTATGCTTTAGTGTAAGAACCCGATTGATTAATAAATACTTGAAGCCTTGTGATTAATTTAGTTTATTATTTTGTCGATTGGCAAATGATTTTTGACTTTCTTGGACAAACTTAGTTATTGATAATAATATTATAGCAATATATGACTTGTGATTTGTGATTGATAAATGACTTATTGGTTGAACAATAGACTTGGTTTTACCATTTAGTTGTGGAAATACAAGTGGGTGATGCACTTTATTTTCTAAGTATTTTGAACTTATTTTGAGCAATTCACGTGAATGCTTGATATGATAGATTGGAAGTACTCTTTATGGTTGAAAGCCTTGTGAAACTAATTAAGTGAGAAACTAAGTTTGGGGGAATGAGTTGGGCATTTAGATAACCCATTTGTTGTGTTAAACCTCGTTAATTTTATATATGTTTTTTCTTTTCTTTGATTTTCCTTGAAACCTATGAAGCTCCAAGGACCCTTCCTTAGTACATCCACGATTTGTTGTTGATGAAAATTCAATCTCTAAGACTCATGAACTTAATTGTTATAGGTAATTGGTTAAAGTTAGAATACAAGGCAAGGATTCAAATCTCCAACCTTGCACCCAAGCAAAGTTCATGAGTCTTAGAAATTGAATTTCTTTCAACAACAATCATGAATAAAGAAAGACAACCTTGCACCAAAGCAAGTTGGAAGATATGTGTTAACTCTCCAAAAGAGAGTTATTTACATGTATTTTAACTTGGATTTTAATCGAATTCCAAGGCTTTGCATTTTTTTTATTTTTTGTTGTTTGCTTTACTCGAGATGAGCAAAAATTCAAGTTGGAAAGTGTGTTAACTCTCTAAGAGAAAGTTGATTACATGTATTTGGTTTGAGTTTTAATCAGTTTTCAAAATGTTTTATTTAGTAACTAGGAGTATTTTGGTCATTTTAGCATTTTTATCCTAAAGTAATTTAGTTTATATATTTTTAATATTTTATTATACTTATTTATGTGTTTTTATAGATTCGGGAACAATCGGATGTCAAATGGAATGAAAATGAAGTAAAACGAAGGAAAACAGTAGGCTGGTGGCTAAGTTCCAGGTAAAGATGCACCTTAGAGGCTTGAGTAGCGCCCAGCTACTGGTGGGTAGGCATGGGTACACCGACGGACTTTGATCCGCACCCACACTGTGAAGTAACGTGTAGTCTCGCAATTTTGAGCGTTTTTTAGGGTTCCGGGTATCCGTTTTGGACCCATAATAGTTCGTGTTAAAATTTATTCAGAGTCCTCAACTTGGCAAGTCTTTAAACCTGCAAATAAGGGTATCTAGGACCTAAAAAATACATTTAAATGTAGTCTCCCTCTTGGGGGCTACAAATTAGACTAGGTTTTTCTAATTTTTCAAGAATAATTGAAGAGGAGACTCAAAATTGACAACATTGGACCAAGATCTTCATATTCTTCAGTATCGGAACAATAGATAATTTATTGTTAATTACAGTAGAAAGTAGTCATAGAAACATCAGGCGTTGATCAATCTTCTGGAGGATAAGAATTATCAAGCTAGAGGACGAAAAACGTGATTACAACTAATTTTTCTTCTCTTTCTATTTCCTTTATGATTATTTACTCTAGTAAAATTTTTCTATTTCCTTTATGATTATTTAACACGTTTTTCGCATTAATAGAAGATACTTAAGGCTAGGACGGGTTCGAATAGCCTTTGTTTAGAATAATTGCCCATAGGTTGAATCATTTCGTCTGTGCAGATAGAAATATACCTGCTCATCTTAAGTAGTCAATTAGGGTTGCATCAATGCATTAGTTGGGGTTTTAATCCACATAAACATATAGTGGACTAGTTAAAATTAATAGATTTACAATTAGGGGTGTTCAAACCCAACTCAACCCAACCTAAAAATCCAACCAAGTTCAAATGAATTTGGGGCAAACTAAATTGAGTTATCGGATTTTGGATTATTTGACAGATATGAGATTGGATTATCCAAGTTTGATTGGATTGCGTTGGGTTTTATTTTTTAAAACCCAACCCAATCTTGATAACTTGATAACCCAATATAGTTTAATTATATTTTTTAATTTTCACTTTTGTCCTAATTATTTCATCTAATTTATACCTTTTCTTTTTCATTCTTGAAATTTATTATATTGTATATTTTTTAAAATTTTTTTGACCTAATCATTTTATTTTTAATTAAACATATAATTTTTATGGATAATCTTGCAATTTTATATTTTTAATTTTTTTTTATTAATTTAGATTTTTAACCCAAATAACTAGAAAACCTTAGCAACCCGCCGACTAATATTTGGGTTGGGTTTACTTAGGTTGTTATATTAGTTGTGAATTGGATTGAGTTTTAGTTTTTTTACCCAAAACTTCGAAAATCCAAACCTGAAAACCCAACTCATGAACACCCCTATTTACTATGTGTCTTAACCGAACTTGCAATTGTCACCGAACCCCTAGATTAGTAGGATTCGGTAAAGGAAGAATAAACTAGAAACATTTAAACTTTACTCTAATTGCTTGGTTAGTTAATTTGTTATTTACATTTATTATCAATTACATTATTGTGTGTTTAAATAGAACATTATGTGTGTCATTCTGATAATTAGTAGCACTTTTGTTAAGCATAATTCTCATGAGAACGAACTCTACTTATCACTTCATTACTGGTAACAAAACATGCGCTTGCGTCAGTAAATCATGCTACACCATACTTATAGTTTAGCAATATTAAAAACATTATTGCATTTTATTTTTAGCCTAAAACATTAAATGATGCATGAGTTACACGAATGATTAAAGTGAATCTCACTTAAATCTTAAGGAAGTTTATCGCAATTAACCTTTATGGATAAATTTCTATTTTAAAAAACACTGACAGCTAAGTCACGTTTAACCACTAGTCAAAGGATAAAGTGAGAAAAAATAACCTTAGACTGTATTTGGATGGATGGATGGATGGATGGATTTGAGGAATGCTCCATTTAAAATCTATCCATTTTTTAGAGAAATTTGTGAAGTTGAAACGAATAAATTTCAAATATACCAAAATTAAAAAGTGTGAAATTTCAAATCATTTTCTAATTTGAATACATTTGAAATTCATCTATTTTAATTTTATAAACTACTCCAATAAAATAGATTAATTTTAAATTTTTTTTGCAAATCCATCTAACTTAACACAACTGCAAAACAACACAATCTTAAGGTTTATTGTATTTAACCCAAAAAAATAAATAAACTCCCATTCACCATACAAAAATGGGAATCCAAATTTGACTTGTCTCATCATAAATCTCGCATCCATTCCATCCTTCCACTCAGCCAGATTCCATTCCAATTCTCCAAATTTTATGCTCAACGAGTCATGCTTCACGCCTCTCCTTATTATTCAACATCTACAATCCCTTGAAATATTCGATTTAGACCATTGAACTAACATTTATTACACCCTTTTCTTCGCTACACTACTCAAATCTTATTGATTATGTCAATATAATCATCCCTTTTCTCGGCAGTGGCAGTACTAGCAGAGGAACCACCACCCGCTTCTACCCGTCAGTTATGGCTTCTTTATCAACCGTTTCAACTCAAAACGAGGTCGTTTCTAGTCATGATGAGTCAACCCAGAAGATCTCTCAGCCCCCTTTGCAGGTAACTTTTCCTACTATAAAAATTAGAAGCCTAGCTTGATTTTTTTTTTTTTTTTTTTTTTAGTGTTTTGGAATACCATTTTGGATTAAGTTTGTGGGTTTCTTTTTAATTGCTGAAAGTTTTATTGGAAGATTCAAAATCAGTGATTGGAACTGTAAAGAGTTGAGAATATGTTGTAAATTCTGTAACTTTATGGTTTCTTTATTTGTTTTTCTTGAATTTTCTTAACTGTAAGTATAGTGAATATTGAAAGATTAAATCTTTATCAAACACTTGTTGCTTTGCAAAAGGGATTTTCTGATTTGCTAATGTAAAATTGATGTTTAAGGAAACGGGGGATGCAATGATACTGTTTATTTAGAAAAGTCTATGGGTTATAATTAAGTATGTTGTTCTTGGTTTACGGTTAAGCTGAGAAAAAGATGAATTCTTCTGTTTCTTCCTTGCTCAGCTTAAGTGGATTCTTTAAGGTCCCATTGTTTTGTCAAGTTGTTTTGAGCGATGAAATGCAATACCATACTGATTCAAAAAACTAAGATCACTTCTCCGCATTTGCACAGAGACAGTATTTTAGATTAACAATTGGAGAATATACTCATTGGTTTCAAACTCGGCGATATGTATCCACAACGACTGTATATTTACGCTGTGCTTGTTAGTGTACCGAAACATGCGTATCTTGTAGTTACAGGAATTATTTTTCTACGAGCTCATCTATTTTTAGTTGATGGTTGTAGCTGGCTACTGAACTGTGAGCATTTCTTGAGTGGATGACAAACCACAGAGGGTTGAAGAGCTAGAAGTGTGCAATTACTCCTGTACCTACAGTGTGTGTGCTTGTTTATATGCAAAAAAAGCATGCCCATATTCATGTAGATGTGAAATAGCATAGGTCCAATTGATTTTCCTTCTATTTTCTACGTTCAATCACTATTCAAGCCAAGAATATCTTTGTTTTCAAGTGCATTATTCCCTTTTTTTTTTCAGTATTCCTTTGTTAACTTCACTTGATCTTGATTTCCTTTATGCTTTATTTCCTTTAATCTTTTTGAGACTCCAACAAGCATCTTAGGTATCTAAAAATTATGCAATGACATGAATGCTGAATGTTTTGAGGATTAATCCATGGCTGACAAGGCTGGGAAGACTGCTTATTTGGGTTTGACTGGCTGTTTTAGGATTTTTAACTGTATGCTAATGGAATCCTTGTTGGTTTTGCTGTAGATTAGTATAAACAGATTTATTGAGTAGATAGTTGAATTTGAAATGTATCGGATATGCTTCTTTGCCATATACTTTGGGAAATATTGAAAGGAATTACATTGGGGGAAAAAAAAGTAATGATAGTTGGAAGCCTTAGTAAACTCCGGAACTATTTTGGTTTGAAGGACTCATCTCTAAGGATAAGTAAGCAGAAAGAAAAATTTGCAAATTTTTAGGTAACAATTTTCGCATTCTCTTGGAGCAATCTGGTGAGGAAAAGACTCGTACAAGAGGAACGTGGTATTAGAAGCTAAAGTAGTCCCTTTATTGTTTGCTATAGCATTTGAATGGAAAAGATAAAACTTTATTTTCCTTATTGGTCACACTCCCTTATTTGGTTGTGCCTAATAGTAAGTTTCTCCACTTAGAGTTAAAGATGTTTGATTGCTATAAGTTGTATAGCATGCTGATTACTTGTTTGGTTTTAAGGACTTGAGAATCTCCCAGGCCTTCTAAATGAAGGATGATCTTAGAACATTTGCTGAAAGTTACTGATCTTGATGTATTAATAAGCTTCTCTTAAAATCTGAGGGTGGTCAAAGAGGCCAATTAAAATGAGACTGACAAAGCAGGGGTACCTGTTTTATCATGTGTCCTTGAACATTTCAGGAATGACTTCTTCAGCATATTCGAACAACTTTCTTGACTGAATTATCTAAACATTTAAACAAAATTTTGTCTTAAATATATTATCCTTGTAGAGTATGATGAGAAATAAAAACAAAAAATATATATATATATATATATGTATGTATGTATGTATGTATGTATATGCAGAGATCTATAGCCATTTTTACATTTTTTTTAAACATTATTAAGTACGAAAAGATTCTGCATTATAATGTAACTTCATCTGTTCTTTACTGAGCAACATGCTAGACAAGTGTAAGAGCCTGGCCACCATCATTTTACTGAATCATAATAAATTTTTTTAATGTTTTTTAAACCCACCTCTCCTTTATCCCTTGGTGACTTGTACCCATCACCAATAGGTCATGGGAGAAGCATCTGAATCATAATATAACTTCATCTGGTCTTTAATTAAGATGTTGTTCTTGTGTAAATGCTCTGATATAATCTTGGATAAATCTTTTGTAATACAAGTGCCAAGGAAAATGTTATTATATGAGCATAATTTCTATTGACGTACGTATGGCAGATAAACTTTTTCTCATTCATGATTATTGAATGTGATTAGTGTTTAGATCATTTTTGAAAGGGTTGGGTGAGAGAAATAGTGGTAAGATAGGGTTAGCAAATACAATAAATCATGTAATGTTGCAGATTTCCAATAATTACTCTAGATAAAGTCTATTTTACTTGGATACTCTACTGCTACTGTACTGTTCCAGTTAATTTTCTTCCCTTCCCTATTTTCATTTTTTTCTAAGTTTGATCTCTCTCACAGATTATTAGTAATTTGTACTTTTTTGGTCCTTGATTTTGTGTATAATTCTAGTTCTTTTAAACGACTCTTACTTCTGGCAGATTTTCAATGAACAACTTTAGGGATGTGCACTGAACAAGAGGTGCAATTTTTTTCTATTCCTTTAATTTTTCAAGAGGGTTTTCTTTTTTTTCTTTTTTTTAACTTCCCTGTTTCTCAAAGGGAAAGGAAATTTATATATTGCTAGTAGTTAATTAATATCAGCAACTGCTGATGAGACATGGGAAGTTTTTCTTAGAATGCATACTTACAGTTCCTTGGCATTTAAAATTTATGATTTTATACCTTTTTTTTCATTTTGTTTTGTTTTTTAAGATTATTCCGAACTATATTCCGTTTATTTTTCTGAAGTGTGACTTTTGAAGTCATATTCAACTTACCTTCGTGTGAGTTTAATGATGTTTTCCAAGTCTGTGACCTCTGTGTTTTCCTTTTTCAGTCCCTCACATTGTTATCAATCTTTTCAGGTTGCGAAAAGATTAGAGAAATTTAAAACTACAATTTTCACACAAATGAGTATGCTTGCCATTAAACATGGAGCTATTAACCTAGGACAAGGCTTCCCCAATTTTGATGGCCCGGAATTTGTGAAGAAAGCAGCTATTCAAGCCATAAAAGATGGGAAAAATCAATATGCTCGTGGATATGGTGTGCCAGACCTCAACTTAGCTGTTGCTGCACGATTTGAGAAAGGGCACACGGGACTTGTGGTGGATCCTGAAAAGGAAGTAACTGTGACCTCAGGATGCACCGAAGCAATTTCTGCAACCATGTTAGGTTTGATAAATCCTGGTGATGAAGTCATCCTTTTTGCTCCTTTTTATGACTCATATGAAGCTACTCTGTCCATGGCTGGTGCTAAAATAAAGTGTGTCACGCTAAGGCCTCCAAATTTTTCAGTTCCCCTTGATGAGCTCAAGTCAATAATCTCTAAAAACACTCGAGCAATCCTTATAAATACTCCCCATAACCCCACAGGAAAGATGTTTACTCGCGAAGAACTCAATGCGATTGCTTCTTTGTGCATTGAGAATGACGTTCTGGTTATAACAGATGAAGTTTACGACAAGTTGGCATTTGAAATGGATCACATATCTATGGCTTCTCTTCCTGGGATGTATGAGAGGACCGTCACTCTCAATTCATTGGGGAAGACATTTTCACTGACAGGCTGGAAAATTGGGTGGGCGATTGCTGCCACTCAACCCACATTTGTCATGGGGAGTGAGACAAGCTCATTCATTTTTAACCTTCGCAACATCAACTCCAATGCAGTATGCAGCCGCAACAGCCCTGAGAGCCCCAGAATCCTACTACGAGGAACTAAAGAAGGATTACATGGCAAAGAAAGCAATCCTGGTTGAAGGACTGAAGGCTGCGGGTTTCGTAGTTTATCCATCCAGTGGAACTTATTTCATAATCGTGGATCACACTCCCTTCGGCTTGGAAAATGATGTTGCCTTCTGTGAGTATCTGATCAAAGAAGTCGGAGTCGTGGCAATTCCAACCAGCGTCTTTTATTTGAATCCAGAAGATGGAAAGAATCTTGTTAGGTTTACCTTTTGCAAAGATGAAGGAACTCTTAAAAGTGCAGTTGACAGAATGAAAGGGAAGCTCACTAAGAAGTAAGTTTTGACCCAAAATGCATAGGCATTTATTTAATTAAACGTCAATATGGTGCCACTACTGATATTTGCAGTGGTAACCAAAGTCTTATGTAGGACAATGAGTATTACCATCAGCCACCACAAAATTGCAAAAACAAATCTGTCCAGTTTTATGAAATTTGAATATTTGGATCTTAAAGTTTCAATAATCTATTTTGCATTTGAATGTTATTCTTCCAAGAAAAGTATATGCCTTTGAAAAGTAATCTATTTTGCATTTGATTGTTATTCTTTCAGTATATTTGAAAGTTATTCTATTACTGTGGAATTTTTTTTACCTGTAATCCATGATTCAATTCAATATGCCAATGGCTGAACAACTGATATCAAAATGTACAAGAGAAACTCAACAAATACTCGGAGTGAAAGAATGCAACAAATCACATTGGATCCACCTGCTACATTTTGCACTTGAGCCCAATTTTAGAATACCCAGTTGTGTTAGCTTATATATTCCCACTCACTTTTGTATCACAATAAATGAGTACACAATCAGAATAATAAAAATAGTCTGGTTAAAAAAAAAGGTATTTAAATCACAATATAATTTGCCAGAATAATAATTGCTTTGTTTAGACGAAACAATTTTTATTATTATCCGAATAACATCTATATATATATATATATTAAAGTAAAATAAAGTAAAATCTTCACCACAAGTGATGAGGGGATGATGTGTGACACTATTGTTATTCCTTTCCTATCTAACATGACTAATTAATTAATAATAATTAATTCAAAAATTGTAATGATTTTTCTCTTAAAAAACTTAATAAATCTTGAATATTCAAAAAATTTTAAGTTAATACTAAATACTGATTTAGTTAATCATTTATTTTTCTGTTTACTTTATAGTTACGTCATATTAATAATTTTAGTTAGTTTAATTTTATTTTATTTTTTACTTTCCAAAAGAATACACACACACACACACATATATATATATATATATATATATATATTACTTATTTTCTATTGCTAATTAACTAAAAAATTAATATAGGTTTAAATATTCAAAATCTTAACTTTATCTTCATGCATATTAAGTAGTTATTTATTAGAACATATGAATGCAAATTAATTAGAGACTCTAGCCAATGATTCTAATTTCTGTACAGTTCGACCATTTATATCTGTAAAATGTTTAGCTTATTTTCAAGAAAAAAATAAAATGAGTTTTTTATCACAAAATAAATATTTTAATGCATAATTAACACCTATCAAGTAGTTTTATTAGGAAAAATGAATGCAAACTAATTAGGCATTCTTAAAGATAATTATTAATTTTATATTCTCAGACCATTTATATTAGCAAAAAAATTTAGTCCATTTTCCAAAAAAAAAAAAAAAAAAAAAAACCATATCTACCTTTTTTCACAACATTTGTCATGCTCTCTTTTTTCTACTACCTTTTTTCCTAGTAAAATACAATATCAATACTATTACGTAGATAATATATATAAAATAATGCAGTACCATTAAAAAAATATGTGAACTTTTACAAAAAATATTTTAACCTTTAACCATTTACATACCGTATCATTATCCAATTACTAATAGTAGGAATCATTATTAATAACCTTTTTTTTTCAAAGAAATAAATATTATGGCCATATTTTTCAAAAAATGTCTTGATCCAGTTTACTCTATCTTAACCAAATTCCAATTGAAATGAAATATTTATCTATCTTAATCATAACAAACAACTATTTTTGTTCAAAACAACATGTAATTAACTTCTAAATTATTAATAATATCTTATAACAAATTCCTTTTATTTTAATCATTCAAAACAATAGTTATTTATCAGTAATTTTAAATCTTTTTAAAATGACAAATACTATCGTCTAACTTATCATACTGTAAAGTTTACTCTTTTTTTTTTTTTTTTAAATAAACAATACTTATCTATCGGCAATCATATTTACCTATCATTTAACTAATCAATTAATAAATTAATACTTTTTAATATACAACAAAACACACAAACAAACAAACCAATTCTTAATCCCACTAAGATCAACTGCATGAATTTTGCTACGCCATTGTACTCTGTCATGAGCCATATCCTCGATCAATTCCTAGATGAGCTATATCTTTCTTTTAAGTTACTTACCAAGTCTCTTTCGGTTTTTCCCTACCCTTTTTATGTTGACTACTCTGTCTAAAATCTAATCGCCTGATAGGCGCTTCTACTGGTCGTCTTAAGACATGATCTAACTACCTTAAGCGTGTTTCTCTCACTTTCTCATCAATAGATGCCACTCCAATTTTCTCACGAATATGTTTATTACGTTTCTTATCCATTCTAGTGTACCTATACTTCCATCTTAACATTCTCATTTCTACCATCTTTCACTCATGTGTGTAATTCACTGCCCAACAGGCAGACCCATAAAGCATCGCTGGCCTAATTGCCGTTCTATAAAATTTACACTTAAGTCGTAAAGAGATTTTACGGTCGCATAATATTCCCGATGCCATTCTCCATTTAGTCCAACCCACTTGTATCTGATATGTAACATCTCGATCTATACCACCATCACTCTGAAGAACTGATCCTAAATACTTAAAATTTTCATGTATGGTATTGTATCTCTTGATCTCCGATACTAACCCCTATTCTATTCCTACGTGCACCCTTACTAAATTTAAATCTATATATTCTATTTTTGATCTACTAATTCTATACCCTTTTTTCTCATGTGTCTCTCTCCAAACCTCGAGTTTGGTATTAAGCCCATCTTTTATTTCATCCACTAAAACAATGTCATCTGCAAATAATATATACCTGATATTTCCTCTTATATGTGCCTTGTAAGTTCATCTGTGACCAATGCAAATAGATAAGGATTTAGAGCTGAATCTTGGTGTAAACCTCTATTTATAGGGAACTCTCGTGTCAACCCTCTTGGTGTTCTCACACTTGTAACCACATCACTATACATCTTCTTTATTGATTCTATATATGCTACTCTAACTCCTCTTTTTTCTAAAACTCTCCACATAACTTTTCTACGGACTCTATCGTATGCCTTTTCAAGATCAATAAAAATCATATGTAAATCTTTTTCCTTATCACGGTGTCTCTCGGTAATTTCCAATGTTTCCTTAAGAGATGTATGGTTTCAATAGTCGATCTCTCTGGCATGAAGCCAAATTAATTATTTGACACCTTAGTCTCGTTTCTTAACTTTCTTTCTATCACCTTCTCCCAAAATTTCATCATGTGGTTCATTAACTTAATATATCTGTAATTCACACAATTTTATTATCCCTTTTGTTTTGAATATGGGTATGAGAGTACTTTTTTTCTATTGGTCAGGCATCTTTTTACTCTTCAATATTTTATTAAAAAGATTGATAAGTCAACTTATACCCTTCTTTCCTAAGCATTTCCATACCTCGATTAGAATATCATCGGGGCCAACTGCTTTTCTTTTCTTCATCTTCTTCAAAGCCTTCCTCCACCTTTGATTCCTGAATCCTTCGATAATACATTACATTTCTATACTCCTTAAACTTAGCTAACTCTCCTAAAAAAATATCGTCTCCATTGCCTTCATTGAATAGTTGATGGAAGTATCTCTCATACCTTTCATTAATTTTTAACCTCATATCTTACTAGCACCTTATTATTTTCATCTTTGATGCACTTGACTTGGGTTAAGTCTTTCGTCGTATGGGCTCTAGCTTTAGCAATTTTATAAATATCTTGCTCCCTCTCCTTAAATTCTAATTTTTGGTAAAAAATTTTAAAAGTCCTATCCCTCGCTTCACTTACAGCCTTTTTTGCCTCCTTCTTAGCAAGCTTATATTTCTCAATATTTTCGTCACTTCTACATCTATATACAGTCTTATAGTTAGCCCTCTTAACTTTGATTTTATCTTGTACACCTTCATCCCACCACCAAGATTCCTTGTTCATTGGGGCATAATCTCTTGATTCTTCAAGTATCTTCTTAGCCACTATTCTCACTCTAGTTGCCATGTCATTCTATTTCCTTGTAAGTCCCAAATACTTTTCCCTAACAAATCTTTCTTAAAAATTTCTTCTTTTTCTTTTTTTAAATTCCTCCACTTAATTTTAAGTGATCTAGATATTCCTTCGCCTAATGAGTGATGTTTAAGCCTAAAGTCCACCACCAAAAGGCTATGTTGTGAGGTTAAACTTTTTTCAAGTATGATTTTACAATCTCTACACACCCTTCTTTCTCTCTTTCTTGTGAGGAGAAAGTGAATCTGTGACTTTGTTGAATCACTTTTAAAGGTAAATAAATATTCCTCCCTCTTCTTGAAAAAATTATTGATAATGCAAAGGTCGAATGTCATTCCAAACTCAAAGATTATTTTTCTTCTTCATTTCTTCCCGCATAACCATATCCACCATGCACTTTTTCATAATCCTCATTATCTCTTCCCACATGTCCATTTAGATCACCTCCTAAAAAAATTTTCTCTCCTTGGGGAACACTACCTATCATCTTATCTCAATCCTCCAAAAACTTAGCCTTAATGGATTTATCTAGACATACTTGAGGCGTATAAATACTACAGCTATTAATAGTTTCACGTTCTAAAATTAGTTTGAGGGACATAATCCTATCTCATTTCCTAGCCACCGCACTACATCGTCCTTTATCGATTCATCTACAATAATACCTACCCCATTTCTAGTTCTGTTTACTTCTGAATACCAAAGTTTAAGTCCTAAATTATCTAATAGTTTAGCTTTTTCTCCAACCCATTTTGCCTCTTGTAAACACAAAATATTAATTATTTTCCTGATCATTGTATCTACCACCTCCATTGATGTACCAGTAAGAGTTCCAATATTCCAAATTCCTATTCTAATCCTATTCTCCAGAATATTTTTTTTCCCCACTACCCTCTCCCTATTATATGAGGACCCTTACATATTTTTCACTATACCCGGACCCCATGGAGATGTAGCGGCCCTTACCCACTATTCGCTGGACTCAAGCAATGTGACACGTCGCTTTACGAGGAGCACCCTAGCATTAACGTAATATCATAGTGGATTCATCTCATAAGATTTACAAAGTTTTACGTTGGCTGTCGATCGAACGCAACCCTTCTCCTTTAATCGGGTTTGGGACCGTCTATGCTAAGAAAGAGAGTAAACTCGATATAGGTGGAGTTTTTTTAATATACAACAAACTAGATAATAATTCAACATTCAAAAAAAATAGAAAAACTCAATTCGTCTCTCAATCCACTTATCCATCTATCTTTTCTCTAATTCAAAGTTGTCCATCAAAAATTAAATTCTCTCATTCCTCCCATTTTCTTCACTTTTTCATATTTCTCTTGACATATTTCCCAATGATAAAAGATGATTCTACGAGGTGGTATCTCAGCAGTAGAAGTATTGATGAGCAAGTACGTGCATTTTTGTCGCTGGTGATCCCAAAATAGGCGAGCCCTTTTTTTCTTTTTTTATTTTCAATTTTCAACTTTCCTACGACCTTTTTTTTCTTTTGTTTGGAGAAATCTAATTTATTTATATATTATTTTTGGGTAGGTTTAAGCACAAATTGTGCTGACCACTTGATTTAGTTTTCACACCTACAAGTTATTTGTTGAATTTAATAATAAAAATTAGTGAAGGAAGGGTTGTCGAAAGTGTTACTCTTTTCTTTTATTCTTTCTAATTCCAAAGATTTTTGCACATAGATTTTGTACAATTGTTTTTGTAATTTATATCCATATAGCAATTTATTTTATTTATTCTGGATATCGATCAGATGCATGGTTGTGGAAATGAATAGTAACCTATAAAATCATTTTGTCTAATATTGGATAGTCAAATTTTTTTTGACTATATTGGGTGCAAGATTTTTTGAAGGATTTTGTATTTCACACAAAAACCAATTTTAATGTTTGTAAGTACTATTATAAAGTATTCTACCAGTACCACTAGTGTTATATTTGAGTGGATTTTTGAATCTACAAATATTTGATTAAAACCTAAACTAGATTCTAAAATGTTGACGTTAATGTATTCTTTGGTTTCTAACTTTCTCCTGTCTATTTAACCAAAAACAGTTATCTGATTTTATATTGTTTATATTCTTCATTTGTGTCATGAATCATTAGTTTCCTCTTTGGCTTTTCTCTCCCATTTTCTCCTAATGTTTTGTTAGATTATTTCAAATTCCTTAATGCACAACACCAACTTTTTTCTTCAATTATATACTCAAAGTGATTACTTCAAAATACATGATAGCTTCCAAAATATTTAGAAATAAATTAGTGATTGCTTTAGTGTTAAAATTTTAAATTCCTTTGGTATTAGAATTTTAGCTAACCATTTCTATCTGATATTTATGCCCTTTACAAATGGATGCCAGGGACAGTGTTGATCAACTACATGGTATGCCTTTGAATGTTAAGATATAGTTTAACAACCTGTTTTCACCATGCATTAATTGATTCCTATCTTTTGAGAATCAAGTTAGTTGTTCCAATCATGATTGGAGGTTGTTTAGAAAATACTAATATAATAATTGCTTCTCCTTAGATTTCTTTATGCATGTTCATTCCAAAGGTTCACGAAAAAGATTTGTCTTGAATCTTGATTAATTTTGAAGATCATTATCCGGGCTTCAAGGTAAAAACTTACACTCGAAACTTAAACTAATTTTTTGGAGATTTAATGGAGTTCATCATCTGATTTTGACATTCAACTATTGTACAAGAAGAATCATTTTATTTTCCTCATTTATTTGGGTTCTTTCTTTTAAGTTTTTCTTATTTTAGTTGTTATATTATTTCTTTTTCTTTTATTAAATGTTTTATCTCTCTATTAAAGATATAAAAAGTGGATTACCAATTTTCAATTTCTCATTTGTTGATGTTTGTTTCTTTTGGCTGAAATAAGAGAAAAAGGATGAGAAGGTAGACAGTAAGAACTTCATTTTTTTTTTTTTTTCATATTATCAATATTCTTTAAACTAGAAAAATAGATAGACATTAGTTAATAATTTTATTATTATAAAGATTTTATGCCTCTTCCCCTACATAGCATGGGTTGTTTTGCTACTTTTGTAATTATTTCATAACACATTTTTTCAATTAACTTTTAATCTAAATTAAATCACATCGAAAAATTATTTCAATAATAATAGTTGTCCAAATGGAGAAATTAGAGAAAAAAAAAAAAAAGAAGGACCAGAATAGTACTTCTGGGAGAAAGGGGAAAAAAGGACCACCATTATAATAATTCTATATCGCTACTATATTCTCATTTATAAGTATATACCTTCTATGTTATCGTACAAATTGTGAATGATCTCACTGAGTTTTCCACTGTAATACTAAAATTATGGTAGTCATTAGAACTAGGGATTAGAATTTGCAATTGGAAACCCTTTTGTAGTCCTTATCCCAACATATGAATTTTGAATTTGTATAAAATTCCGAGGGGCTAATATTTCTGTAATTTGTTGCAGCCCACATAAAGTAACATTTAATAGGCAAGTCTATTTTTTATTTTTTATTTTTTTTTGGGTCAAATCAGAAGCAAGCATTCCTTCAACTTAAGAAAAGTAACTGATCAAATTGGACTTCATTAACAAACTAAAAGGGGATGTTTTCCTTCAACTCAACCATATTGTGTTTGTATAGCATTACAAGCTATCAAATGATTAAATCTAGTTGTTCGACTTTCGACTCAATTTTGATTCATATTTAATTAACTAAGCGACTCCTCGAATCGAGTTTGATTTTAATTTTCAAGTCAAATTACCTGTTGAATACCGATTACAGATTGACTAATTTGATTGGCTTACCAGTCGAACTAGTCATTCGACTTTGCCAGTCAAATATTGGTCAAATAATTCAAACAACTATGTATCTTTAGTCTATATTGTAATAATATATTAATGTATTTTTGTACATAATATTTTAGCCATAATATTATTAATTCTTAATAATTAAATATATTAATAACTAATAATATTCTTTTTTCTTAATACTTAATTTTTTTTTCTTTCTATAGTTGTTGAAGTTGTTAATATAATGCTTTATATTATGTATAATTTATGTACTTATACTTTAATATAAGGGTATAACTTTTTAAAGTAACACTTTTATTTGAATTACTAATTTTCTTTTAATACATATAAATATTAGAGTTAAGTAATTGTATATATTTTAATATTTCTAATCATTGAAATATCTATATATAATATATGTATACATACATGTTTTAATGTTCATATAATAAAATCGTATAACTTATATTTGTAATAAAAGTACGTTTTACATAACGTTTAATTAGGAGCTCCTTGATCTATTTAGGAGCTCCTTAACACCTGAAATTGTGCAGTCATTAATATGTACTCAAGATTGATTTCATAGTTCGACCAAGGTGCAGAAGAGTTAGAAGAATTGGAACAATTTAAAGGAGGCAATATGTTAACATTATATAATTGTATTTTTTGTATCATTTTCTAGATTTTGTGAATGTTGGAGCAGAATCAATAATTATTTGAAGAATTGACTACTCACCAATGTTGAAGTTCGCTTTTACTTTTGAAGAATGCTGTGATTGTAATTTAGTTATGTATTTTTCTTGTATTATTTATAAACTTATTATCTTATATTTTTACTATGTCATATTTTGAATTTGTGAAATGATACGAAATTTGTGGAATGATGTAATAAATTATTGGAATTAGAATATGTAATGAAAGAGGGTTTATAATTGACTTTCAACTTATAGGTCAAATAAGTCAAATTTAAACGACTTGACTTCAATTGATTTTGGGTTTATATAAATTGAGATTGACTTAGAGAATTTCAAGTGGAAAGCCAAACAAATCAAAAAGTTAAATACCGATCAAATGAACACCTTAAGGAAAACAAACAAGCAAGAAAATATAAATTTGCTCAGGTGAATGAATGATATAGTAAGGTAAGCTCAAACTAGACAAAAATAAGCTTACTTGACTTCGACTCAAGTAAGCTCCAATATTATTGAGCTCGTTTGTGAGCATTAATCAAGTTCGCATTCTAGTTTAAATGTGAATAAAATAAATTAATAAATATTATTGATGATACTAAAATTAATCGAGCACGATCAATGAACACGTGTTAAGCCTTGCCGACCTCTTCTAAATAAAACTCTTCTGTTAGGCCAGAAAGATTAGTTGGCAGCTCGGATGATCAATTGCTGGCCAACCACAACAATAGCTCATACTATGACCAGATCGGGAAGATTCAACCAGCACAACAATCGAACAACCAAAACAAATAAGCCGACCTACTGCTCAGCTAACATGTACCAAAGAACCACTATAAATACTAGATATTATTCATTTGTAAACCAAGCACAACTTAAGTGCAATCTATGTGTAAAACAAGAAAAAGTAAAATCGCCACGATCAATAAAACTTGAGAATTTTTCCAAGTTACATCTCTCTCAATATCTATTCATATCTACAAAAATTCTTGTTTCATCAATTGGTGTCGTCTGTGGGAAACATTGATACAAGAAACCCATTTGATTCTCTTGACTTTGAGCTAACATCATGAAAAGCAATCCCACAAGAAATGAAGTCATAGCAAGTGTCAAAATCAGGAGGGAGAATCAATTCCACTTGATTCTTTTAATCCTGAAACAGAGAATCATCCTCAGATGTCTATACCACCCAGAGAAGAAATGCTTGAGTTTCTTATAAGAGGACCAAAAATTTTCAAGCCTTTAAATATTTTGTTGAAAATCAACAAAATCAAAGGCTTTCTAGTGAATAAACAGCAAGTAGTTCCCATCATCATCATACAGTATTATCTCCTCTTTCACAGGATAAGTGATCTGTTTTTCATCGAATAGGTCCTCACTCGAGGAAAAAAGGTGAATTTTCCATACAAACAGGTGATGAGTCGATCAGGAAAGAGGATCATTTGATTGCCAAAGTTGATCAAAGAGTACAAGAACTCTTAGGAAAAAAGACTACTCCAACCCTTGAGATACTTACAGCTGACAAGGATCTATTCACTCTAGTTATTGGAGCTAAACAAATACCTCCTCATTTGAAACAATCAGATCTTGATACTTACAAGGGCACGGTTGATCCAATAGACCATATTGCTCATCTATAGCCAAACTCTTTGGATACTCTGATGCGATAACTTGTAAGTTATTCGCAACAACTCTAATAGAGTTAGCTCAGAAATGACTCAAAGAATTACCTATCTTTGTTTAGTGGATTCCTTCACTGACCTTGCCAAAAATTTCATACGCCATTTCATGAGTAGAAAGACCATCCACAGAGAGGCGTCGCATTTATTAAACATCCGACAACGATAAGATGAGACACTTAAGCAATATATTGGTCGTTTTAATAACGAGGTTGTACATATTCAAAATATAGATGAGACTTTGCTTATAGCTGCTTTTATGAGTGGTATTTGACTAGGAGTATTCAATGCTGACCTGCTTCTGGTATTCCGAAAACATTTGGGGAACTCCTTCAAAGGGCCGATGATTACTAAGATGGGAAGAGTCTAATCGAGCAAAAAGAGAACTGATGAGCCTCGTGACAAGAATCGGAAAACTTCTGATAAGCCTACTAAGTCCAGTAAGAAGAGACAATCTGAGAGTTCTAGTTCTCAAAATGCTCGACCTATTGCTCTAGTAAATCGGGTAATTGAGGCAGCACATTTCAAAAGAACTAATGTCTTAATCGATGAAGATTTTACCCAATCTTAATACCTCTCAAAAGGAAATTCTATATCAAGTTCGACATATGGAAATTCTTCAACCAGCAATTCCAATTCGGCTAGAGTTTTATCAGAGGGATCGATCAAAATATTGAGACATCATGGTGATCATGGACACGATACTGAAAAGTGTAATGATCTCAAGATTGAGATAGAAAGAGCAATCAAGAATGGGCACCTGTAGGAATACATTCTTCACCCTGCTGATCAATTTTAGTGCAATGAAAAAAGTCCTGTAAGGGGTGATCGATTACCTCCATGACTGAATTATCGACCAGTAAATATCTGACCAAATGATTAGTGAGGACTTCCTCGTGACAATCAAGATGTAGCAGGAGTCATAGAGACCATTGCTGGAGAAAGCACCAGTGGAAACTCTGTCAATGCCAGAAAGAGATATTCTCGGCACACTTCATGGGGAGAAAGTATCTAGAAAAATCCTTATTCGACCGATCGAGACCCTGTACTAGACAGATATCCCTATGCAGACCCGATTCATCAACCCGTTATGCATGTTAAAGTAGAAGACTATCAGGTACACAAGGTCTTTATCGACAATGGAAGCTTGGTTGATGTAATTTATTAGCACGCATGGGGAAAAATAGGGATCAATGAAGAGCATATTCGACCTATCAAAACACCATTGGTCTGATTCATAGGTGTTCTATCAATGTTGAAAGGTCCATAACACTGCCCTTTACCCTGGAAGAAGCACCTCACTCTAGAATAGAAATGACAAACTTTATGATGGTTAATAAAGCTTCGGCCTACAACATGATTTTAAGCCGACCTTTCCTGTATACGTTTGTAATTCTTCCATCTGTCTATCACCTAGGAATAAAATTTACCCTAAGAGATGGAACTGAAAGACGGGTATGGGGAGACCAACAAGAAGCAAGAGAATGCTACATGATGTCTCTCAGGAGAAGAAATTTTGGAAAAATAACCTGCTTAAGGCCCCATTAAAGATGAAAAATGCATGAGCAAAACATCCATTAAAGCTGCCGAGGGCTTATGAATGCAGAAGTTGAAAGCCCCAATACTGAGCTGGTAATTGAAGAAATTTATTTTGATCTAGACCATCCAAAATGAAAGTTGAGAGTTTATTCTGCCTTGTTGATCACTTTGAAGACAAATTTGCTGAAGCTCCTGTATGAGTTCAAAGACATTTTTGCTTGGTCACTCGAGGACATGCTTTGAATTTCTAGGGAGATCATAGAGTATAAGCTAGGAATTGACCCGTCTCATAAATCTAATGAACAAAAGAAAAGACTTTTTGGACCAAAATCTAGTAAGGTCATAGAGACAGAGGTTCATAAGTTGCTTGTAGCTCGGATCATTTGGGAAGTGCTCTACCCAACTTGTCTTTCAAGTCTAGTCCTTGTACCAAATCCGGATACTAACTGGCATATGTGTATCGACTATATTGATTTAAATAAAGCTTGTCCTAAGAATAGTTACCCTTTGCCTCGGATCGATACAGTAATTGATTCTTTAGTTGGGTTTAAAGTAGGACACTTCCCCACCACTAGAAGCATACAAATGAAATTGTGTGACTTTGAAAATAAGGTTTAATTTCTGAGCAACAACCATAAGAGCAAAAGCCACTTTTTCTATATATGTATAATTCTGCTCGAGTTCTTGCAGAACTTTGCTGATAAAGTAGATTAGACACTGAACTTTGTTTCATTTAGATACAAGAACTGCACTTACAACATCGTAGGTTGCTAATAGATATAATGATAGGACTTCATTTTTAATCAGAACAGTACCGTTTAAACTCTTCAAACGTTTGTTGACACTGATCGGCCCATTCAAAATTTTTGCCTTTCTTGATCATCTGAAAGAAGGAAAGTCCTCGTCTTACTGATTTTGACAGGAAATGATTGAGTGTGGCCATTTGCCTAGTCAAACATTGTACTTCTTTTACTAAGCAAGGAGACATCATATCAATGATCGCTTGGACCTTTTTTGAATTTGCTTGAATTCTTCACTGCGAAATGATGAACCCGAGGAACTTTCCTGATGGTACTCCAATAAGTACATTTCAAAAGATTCAGCTAAAGATTTATGGATCTCAAGATTAAGAAAACTTCTTGAAGATCAGAAAAGGTATCTTTATAAGTTTGATTTTTTACAACCATATTATCAACATAGACATCCATATTTCATCCGATCTGATGCTTGAACAACTTATTGACTAGGCGTTGATAAGTTGCTCCAACGTTTTTGAGGCCAAAGGGCATAGTTTGGTAACAGTAAGTACCATTATCAGTGATGAAGGCTATTTTTTCCTCATTCTCTTTGTGAACCGAAAGTATTTGATTGGGTAAAATGTAAGTAATCTCCTTGTGGTATGTTAAATAAATACTTTAGTTCTTTACGATTATAAAATATGTATTTGGTTATTTGTGCTTCAAATTGTTTTGCAAAATAGATAAAAATTGTCAAAATTAACACCGACATGTGAAGGTAGTATTTACCTCTAACCAATTTAAGTGTATAATAATATACATTGGGACAAAATCAAAGTTAGACAAATTGTTCAGAGGTTATGATCAAATATAAAACAAAAACAATAAGGGGTTAAATTGAAAATAAAGAAAATTCCCAAACCCTTCCCCTCCGATCCCGACACGGCCTCTACAACCAGTCATCCCCAGCAACCACTAACTATTAGAACCCACCAGAAATCACCACCTTCTACCTAACAGCCACCACTACCACCCAACAACCTCTCCAACACAACCTTCTTCCTTCCACTCCAGCAGTCACCACCACCCACCCCAGCAACTACCACATTTGCCAAACAACCTCCCTAACACAACCTTTTCTCCTCCACCCCAATAGCCACCTCAACCCACTTCAGCCACGCCACCTAACATTCCCATCAGCCCATGATCTTGCAACTATTCTCTGGGTTCATGTCATTAGCCTAGAAGTAGGAAAATATTTTACTAATATGTACGAAAAGATGAAGACGACTAATTAAGAATTTAAGCCTTTGAGCTTCCCGCTTTTGCTGCTTCCATTTGAGATTGAAGGGTGAAGTTACACACAGTTGTCCAGATGGCGATGGTGGATTGATGGTGGTTGGTGAGGGTGACCAAGAAATCTATAATTTCTCTTAGTACTTGTGTAATTTGGGTAGAATATTCATGATTTTACTGTATTTGGCCCCAAATTTTTTAGACTCTATTTTTAATATTAATGTTATCATGTATTTGATTCTATTTGTATCTTTGTGTTGGACATTTAAAAGTGAATAATATTGTTAGCATTTGACAAATTTCATTTTAAATTACTAATCTAGTAATTTTTTTTTTTTTTTAATTTGGTAATTCTAGGCTAAATACATTGTACTTTAGCATTATTAAAAATTATAAATTTTGGCTTTGTAGGGTACTTTCTTTTTTAAAATCTTCTTTTATTAGGATTTTACCCTAAAATATATTTTTTAAAGATGCACTTGATCAGTTTTAGGCAAGTTAATATTTATCACTCTTCATTTTTATTTACTTAAAAAATAATGACGTATTTAAATATTAATTTACTTCATTTATATGAATGACAAAGATTTAACATGTCAATTTTACAAATAAATGATTAAATTCTATGTAATTTTTGTTGTCAACATTTACAATTCAAAAATTATTATTTTTTGTCAAGTCAAACTACTCTAAAAAAATTCAAGAAATTTAATGGAATATATAGATTGTTTCAACAATGGTTTTTTTTTTTTTTTTGCTTGGAGTATTGAAACATATTGCTAATATTAATTTTCTTTTCTAAATAATTTTATTTCAACTTATAGTCTTGTCCCATATTAGGGATTAAGGCAACACTAACATTGTCACTGTTTGATTTGGAACACGAATTTGAATAATGAAAACTGGTTATTCAAAAAATATGAAATAATATTGTATACTATAAATGAAGTGATTCGACCAGTCCCAAATACTATCAATAAAAGAAAGTTTATAAATCGAGCTATTCTTTTATATACTTTCCCCCCCACAAAGTTATATTCCTGCATTCGCCCTTGGTTTGGATTCGAGAAAGATGATAAGAGATGGTGGTGGTGTAGCCAGTGCTGTAGTGGAAGAGGGGAGGAGGGTGGTGGATCTGGGGATGGGGTTGGAGGTGGGGATGGAAGTGGGTGTGGGTGTGGGAGTGGGAGTGGGAGTTAGGGTGGGGTTGGGGTTGATTGGTATGGGGTGCATTGTGGTGGTTGAGGTGGGATAGTTGCTTAGATGCGGGGAATGGTGGAAAGAGTTGGCGGTTCTGTGGTGGGGGTGGTGGTGGTGGTTCAGGAGGTGGGATTGTTGTTGACTGACCTAGGGATGAGTGTGCTAGTGGTGGTGGTAGTGGTGGTTGGGGTGAGAGATAGGAGTTTGTGGCAAGTCGTGTGTTTAAGGGATGAGAAGGGGTTAAGGTTTGTTGGGTAAAAAGGTCAATTCATATATTATTTTAATATTAGTTTTTTTTTTATAAATAATTTCACTCTCAGTATATGTGCTTGATTGTTAAAATTAACGATTTCCACCCATTTTGCACCAAAATTTAAAATATAGAGAGGTTAAAGGGCACATTTAATAAACATAAGAGAGTAAAATATCTATTTAACATACCGCAAGGGTTTATTTACATTTTACCCTATTTGATTCGTCAAAAACACATCCAAATTTAGATACAGTTGCACAATAATACGAGCCATTTGCTAGTATACCTTTTGTTATTTGTATTAAAATACACATGCATGTCTTGTACTTAGAACTTAAAAAGACAAGTATGCCTTGATTTTTAAAATGAAATTCTAATATGTTTAGGTGTGTTTAGTGATTTCCCTAGAAGATAAATAAATCTTTTATCAAACTGGTCGAATACAAAAATACTTGGTCGTTTCCTTGCCATTACTTTGTTGTGTTATTTAATATCCCCAAGTTTGAACATAAATGTGAATTCGAAATTACTAGTATTTAATTAAGATACTAAAATTAAGAATTATAATTTTCTTACTTGTGTTTTTTAATGCTGAGCCCTAAATACAATCTACAGTTTCATAATAGAAGTGGGTTGGATAATGAAATAATCATTCTTCATTAAGTTCTCCAAATTTGTGTTTACTTGTCAAAGGAAACAATTACTAGTACATATTAGTAATACTTAAACGCAAATTTTCTTGGTAACAATTATAATTTTCTTACTAGTACATATTAGTAACAATTATAATTTTCTTGCTTATGTTTTCTAATGCTGAACCCTAATACAATCTACAGTTTCATAATAGAAGTGAGTTGGATCATGAAATTCATTAAGTTCTCCAAATTTGTGTTTACTTGTCAAAGGAAACAATTACTACGACATATTAGTAATACTTAAACGCAAATTTTTACTTGTGATTATTAGCCTGCATTTCAATTAAAAAGGAAAAAAGAAAAGAAAAGAGGAGAACTTGAATTTTCCACATTGGAGGAAGAAGGATAGACCTAAATCATTTTGGAGGTGTTCTTTCACCCTTAGGAATAATTTTGAATGATATTTTTGAGTTAAGTAAATTGTTTTTGAGATGTACCTTCTCCTTTATGAGGAGACAAGGGAAAGATATAATATGGTTATAATTTGGCAAAATTTGTTGTTAATCTTTGTTATAGTATTGAGTGGAAGGATTGTTTGTTCCTGTGATTTGGTAGCAAAGGACAAGATGACTCTGAGGGCAGTACCCTATAATTTGTAACTATTATTCAATTAATATATATATATTAATGCAATTTGTTAAAAAAATTAAGAGGTGTTTAGTTTATAAGTATGAAGGATAAAAATAAGAATCGAAATTAATGATATACTTATAGATGATATTTGATTAATCACTATGTGAATCATTATATAGAAATAAAAATATTAAAAAATATTCACTTTTATTCTCTACTTATGACTTGAGTTTCAAATAATTTAACTTATGAGCATGATGGTTGGCATTAAAGGAAAGATGGTTGGCATCTCCTCGGCAAGGACGGGAATAGCCTTCAGGCTTTACCTGTTACCACATATCTAGTCAAGGCTACCCACTTCGGTCGTTCTATAACCCAATTTTTAATAACAAAAGATACTGATTAAGTAAAATATTTTTTCTGTGACTTATTAATCATAAATTTGAGTAATTAAGGTATAGTGGGAGGGTTTTTTTTTTTATATATATAAAATAAAAAAGGGCATAATAAACCTACTCCTTGTTCAAACCAAACAAGTATGACACTAATATTGAGGTTTATCATTTTCATTCCAATTCCTGAATACGAACCAAATATCTCATTTTTAGGTGACATATAGTACATAACAGGATAATGAAGTGCAATTTAAATGATAAGACACTTTCCCTATAATTTATTGATTATAATTTGGAGTCACTAAAAGATAGGCGAAGAAGTGAATTTTAAAAATAAAATAATAAAAACTAGTACGTAAGGGCTGGTGAGGTCAAAATTATTCATGAAAAATTTTCTCTTTCAAGCTTCAAATCGGCCATGGGTAACATTTTTTAGGTGGTCATTTATCATTCAGTGGATAATTGTGATTAAATTTAGTGACTATCCGAGTAAAATTAAGCCAAATTAGTATTTAATGAAACGTTTTACTCTCTTCTATTGTGACTTATTTTCCTTCTTTTTTTTTTTTTTCCTCCTTGTCATAATTATACAGGGTTTTCAAATCCCTAATTTAGTTGAGGACTAGTGCTTTAATTTTAAAGTTATTAACTGAAGTAACAACAATGACTTATATTTTTTTTTCAAATTTATGATAGACCCTTCTCGAGTTATAAATGATTCCATTTATTACTTTGAATTTTTCCTATACCGTTGATTTATATGGATCACTTAATTTTTTCAATCTTCATTATGGAAGAATTTGATATGTTAATAATGTTGCTATTATTTGCTGCTTCGTAAAAACACTATCCTTTTTTTTTTTTTTTTTTTTTACTTTTTTAATTTTTTTAGTTTGACAATGAAATGCTGGTCTCATTTAACTTTCACGTGGATGCATAGATGTGTATAAAATTTATCACTAAAATCTAACACACAAATTTTATTTTATTTTTTTGAAAAACAGGTATTTGTTTGTGTTATTTGTTTTGGCATTTTCAAAAATAATAATTTTTTTCTTGTCTTTGTTAAACCAATCATGCACAAGAAAATTTTTCTTCAGACTTTATTCTTTTCCTTACTAAATATCATTTTCTAATTTGCATTTTCTTAAAGATTTAACTGATATGAATGAAACTTTTTTTTTTTTTTTGTTAAGATAAATTCACATGAATGACTTTGGGAAGCAAAAAATAAGAATATATCTAGATAAAGTGACAAACAAAATCGACTGACATGTCACTCAATTCGGAAAAGAAGGAAATAAATTTGGCCAAAGATTTAAAATTAGGGGAGTCGTTGTTTGATAAAATGTCATTGTTTGATAAAATCTTATCGCGTAAAATAATTTTGACAATTGACTATAAATTTGTAATTTTGTAAATGATTTTTCAAAATATAATATGGCTTCAAACCAGAATAATCAAGTTAATACAAAACAGGGGAAACATAAATTAGTTTTATCATTAACAATACAAATTGCACTATCATTTATGAGAAAAACAAAGAAGTTCAAATATGAATCAAGTAATAAAATGAACCATGATCAATAGGTAAATGGGAAGTGTCTTATTACTTAAATCACATTTTTTTTATTACCTAGGAGATGTGGGTTTTTGAAAATAATAAAAAGATGGGACACACACATATATATAAAATCTCTGTTTATTTTTTACAATATTAATTTAAATACAAACTCTAATTGAGGACTGAAATGAGTTTTTACTAAAGTTGAAGAGACCGTTGCATTACTTTTCTCAAGTAGGAACATATAAAAAAAGATTCAATTTTACTTTGAAATTTGTCACCTAAAATATGCACCATCCATTCTTGCCAGAGTCAAGCCGCCAATTAAAAGCATGATCAAATAATTCAACCTCTTCATGAATATTTCCTAAACAAAATTAATAAATTCCATCTTCAATAAAAAATTGATTTTTTTTTTTTTTTTTTTTATAAAAAATTGAATAATTCAAGGCAGCTCCGAGCATTAGCGTTTCTGTTTCTGTTTTGACAAAATCAATGTTAAAAATTACCGTTTGACGCATTTATTCAAATTAGCAGAATATTAGGTCGCAATTGAACAGTTCCGCGCTCCCTTCCCTTTTTATTGCATTGACCCCGTTACGTTAGACTATTTCAATTTATTTTTTTTTACTCAATACTTTAAAGCAGTTAATGATGTAAGTCAATTATTCTGCAATTAATTTATTTGCTAGGGCTTCAATTATAATTTCATAAAATTATGGTTTTGTTTTACCTAATTTCTTTGTCCTGAAAACATGTAAATACAATCAGCTAAACCGAGTATCAACCGAGATCGAGCAGCTGTATATGTGTGTATGTGTGAATGTCTATCATATATCTTATTTAAAAATATATATTTGATAAAAAAAAGGATTTTTTGTAGATATGAATAGATATTGAGAGATTTGTAATTAGGGAAAATTCTCAAGTTTTATTGATCGCGACGATTTTACTTTTTTCTTGTTTTACACATCGATTGTGATGTTTTTCAAACTTTATTTTGTTCGTCATGATGACATAAGCACTAAACTCTAAAAATAAGCTGTGAAGGTCTGCTATCTTTTCGGTTGGAAACAGGTCCTTCGGACGCAGTACACCTTCCGAACTATGCTACTTTTCTTGGACGAACAGGAGTGTCCGAACGGACAGACAAAAAGAAAACTTCTTCATGCACCTGCAATGGACGCACAGGCACGTCTGAGAAAATATCCCTTGGACATATATTTTTTTCCGATTGATAAGAATCAAGAATCCTAAACTCCTCAACGGACGCATACAACTGTCCGAACAAAGCTTGCTTCGGACGAACAGGACCATCCGAAACCTAGTCCGGACGATGAAACGGACGCATGCACGGCCTTCCGAACGACATCCTTCACACAACTATACTGAGATCGGACGCTGTGTCGGACGCACCATCTTTATCTCGGACGTCCGAAACCCTTAATAGCTAGTTTTTGTGCATTTATTATTGAGCCGTTGAGAAGTTGTTACAACCAGAATTTATTGCTCGTATAAATTATACCTGATCTATTCTTTTGTAAGGAGCATCTAATACATTGAATACAAGTTTTAGAAAAGAGCAATTTGAGTGCAAATTGGCTATAGTGCTTTATTGTATTAGTGTGTAGCCTAGAGTGCAATTCAAAATTTTGAGTGGAGTGATAATCTTGTACAAAAGTGAGGTTGTGAGTAAAATTCTTGGCTCAACTAAAAGAGTTTTAGTGTGAGCAAGAATTGTCATACTTTGTAAAGATTATTGGCTCACGAAGTTTGTGAAGCATTCTAGTGGATTAACACTTCAAGCTTGTTAGTTTGGAAATATTGTTTGTTTAATCTCCTTTCTTACTTTCTTTACATTCCTTAAGCTTCATTGATTCTATCTTCATTATATTATTTGTTAGTGAAAAAGTCTCAATAAGTTTAATTTTTATAAAGTAATTTTTGAAATCTAATTCACCCCCATCTTAGGTTGTTTTGGGACCAACAGATTGCACTGAAGTTGCGCTTGGTTTACAAATGAGTAAAACTAATATCTAGTATTTATACCGGTTCTTTGGTACATGTCAGCCGAGTAGTAGTCGGCTTATTTGTTTAGATTGCTCGATTGTTGAGTTGGTTTAATCTTCCCGATTTGCTCATAGTATGAGCTATTGTTGTGGTGGAAAACTGATCATCCGAGCTGTCTACTAATCTTTTCAACCTAATAGAGGAGTTTTATTTAGAGGAGGTCGACATGGCTTGACAGGTGTCCGCTGATCATGCTCGATTAATTTTAGCATCATGAGAAGCCCCTCAATGAAATTTGAATCGTAGATCAGCCTTTATTGATTAGAAATAATTCATGTTCTTTGGACATTTATTTAATCGTTACGCCTTTTGAAAATTCTCATTAAATGTTGGTGGTCCCATTTTTATCCAGTTGTCACTTCGATTTGCGCTTATAGGTAATAAATACCCAAAATCAAATATCTTTTTATTTTTTGTTGGTGAATTCGCAGTCAAAAGTAAGAAAATTTCTGAGAATTCCTTTTCGATATTCTTCCTTGTAGAATTCCCTGTATTCTTCTTCTTTACTTTTCTTGAAAAATTCTATGGCATCCGAATCAAGACAAGGTTCAAATGATAATATCCTTATTGGGAATTGCTTTTATTTAGGGGATGTCATGTTAACTAAAGATGCATCCAAGAAGAAGGTTGTGAGGAGAATTCGTAGGGTGAAAAAGAATTTTGTAGATCCATCGAACCTCAAAGAGGGTATAGTAGTTCCTGGTAATTCTGAATCTATAATTCCAAATCCTTTGGCAGCAATTGTGCCCAAATGAAGTCCTCAAAGAGAGGAACAAAGTTTTACTGGAGAAAGAAAGGCCTTTCACTCTCCTGAACAAATGGATAATCCCATCCTTGAAATCCAGATTCCACCAGTTGAAGGAGATCAACCTCCTATCCTTTTGGTTAATTCTTCAAAGCACGAACTTCTAAGCGATTCCAGGATAGGAAAAGAACCGATGGAATCTTCTAGTGCTGAAACACAACGTTTTAAATATTCTAGACTGGCCGATCTTCATTAATGATCAGCTCGGAGGGTCAAGCAAATGTCTGGATTGTTTGTTTGCTGCCTTTCCTTAGAAAGATGTTTTGGAATCTGAGGATTGTACTAATTGGTAGAAAGCAATCCAAGGTGCTAGGCATTGATTTTTATTGGGTTGTTATCTTTGTAGCATCATGCTAACTTGGGACAGTGACAAACATAAAATTTCTAATTTGGAGGGGTTAATTAAAGACAAAACCAAGCAGATGGAAAAAATAAAATTGACTGAACAGAAGAAACATACTGAAGCCATGGCTACCAGAGGAGAAGTTAAATAAACAGCACAGAGAACTTCAATCTTCTCATGCAGTCGTGACAGCAAAGATGAAAGAGGAATATAACCAAGTTTCTCAGAGCTTTTCTTCCTAATCTGTTAAGCTAGGAGCTGACCAAAAAGAGCTTCAAAATATTCGATCAGAACTTTCTCAAAGCCAAACTTTGATTCAAAATCTGAGAGAGCAACTTCACCCTCTACAAAGTGTTAATTCTTTCTTTGTATCTAAAGCTCTAAGTGAAGACTTAGAAAAATTTTGTAAAATGGGTGCCAAGGCTGGGTTTGGCAAAGCTTTGAATGATATCTAAGCTCCGATCCCCGCATTGGAGTTCGAGAGTAGCAGTTTCTCATATTTTAATACGACTGCTACTTTCGATCGAATGACCGAGCTGGGATTCGAGTTCAAAAAACCCAGATCCGCTTCTTTCCTCACTCAGAGTGTTCTTCCTGAAGAAGTTATAGAAGTGATTGAAGAAGTTGTAGAAGAGGATGTTGAGGTCGAAGCTCCCGAATAAGAGATAAACATCTCAGAGCTACTGGTTTCTATGGGGAGCCGACCTTGTTTTTCTTTTGATGCAGATCTTTTTGATGTAGAATAGAATCCTCTAACTTTTCTTAATTTTGATAATCAGGATGTAACAGGAACTACTACTTCAGTTGAGAACTCTTCAGTAGAGCAGGTTGAAGGAGATCAACAAGAGTTCTTAGAATAGGAACTTGTACTCCTTTTTGCTAATAATATGTCTAATTTCTATATTTTCGTCATTTGTGTTTTTATTTATTTGTTTATTGAATAAAGCTTGTATCTCTCTTGTAATCTTTGTATTTAGCACTTTTCTTCTAGATCAATCATTGTAATATGAAATTCCCGTTCAATAAAAATTTTGATCAAACTTTATCTCCTCTGTATAATGACAGTAAAGTTTCTATCTTCTTCTGATCTGAAGGTCATCCAACGTGACCTTCTTCTAAATAGTTATTTTTATTCTGATCAACAATTTTGTAATTTTTCTTTGGATCATTCATTGTGATCGAACATGACCCTATTATAAATGGCTACTTAAAGCACGTCGGCAAGCCTGACACTTAATTGGTGTCATCAATTTAGGGATTTAAAGCCATTTAATACACTTAGGTGAGTTAGTGCTTATTCAATCGAACCGTTTGAAACTCTTCGACAGGTCAACCTTTACTCTTTTGACCACGAGATAAGCCTAATATGTAATTTTGTAGATCGGATAGGGGTTAAATTGATGTCAGTTTCTGAAAGGTCATAATAATAAGTTCATAATTGTGCTATATTTTATGTGTAATTTATCACATTCTTATGTGTTGTAAGCAAGATTTGAGTTATTATTGAGCTTAATTTGGTTATTCTTAGTTTTTGTAGGGTTAAATTGAAAAAGACCTGAAAAAGATGAAAAAGGTGAAAGGAAATTCTACGGATGAAATGTGCACGAGTATGTAGCCATTCTAGATGCTATTTTGTGTTTCAAGAGAAACTTTCAAGTTCGAGCTCCAATAGAGTTGATTTAAGATGCGTTGGAAAGCTAAGAGAGAGAACTGCAACTTCTGTGTTTTCCACTTTTCCAAATTCCAGGAGTATCGCAGTCAAAATCAAAACCTAAAGTCAATTACCGGAGGAGGACATAGCGCACACGCGCTGGGATTAAGCAGTGCACATGCGCCGTGTCCAGAGGGCAGAGTTCCAAGTTGGTGTGTCACAATGCACATGCGCGAGAATCAGGCAGCACATGTGCACCTGATACAGTGGTGTTACGTGATTTTTAATTTTCGATAGATTTCTTTGTCCTGTTGGGCTCTTTTTCATACGATTTCACGTTCTTATCCAGGATAGGAATTGTAACCCTAGTATTCAATATAAATACCCCATGTAGGGTGATTAGAAAGGAGTCGACACGTCTATTCCTCGTTTTAGCTAGGGTTTTTAGAAAAAAAATTCTTGTTCATTCTTCCATGGCATTTAGTGCCTAAGATGTTTTTCTTAAGATGTGTATGTAGAGACATGTTATGGTCAATTCTACTATATTGTGAGACTTTTTTTTTTCTTGAAATCATTCACTTTTATATTAAATATTGATTATTTTTCTGCGATTAATTTATGATTGTTCTCTTTAACTTGCTATTTCTGCAGAATAATAAGTTGTTGGAATTAATCTACAGCTAGATTATTTTAACCGTTGTGTGCTTAATTTAATTTGTAAAGCAAGTAAAAAGAAAGCATTTGATAATTGCTCAATTAATGTTATTAAATTTAGGAAAAAATAATCAACTAATTGGCATAACCGCGTGTGTTTATGTTTAATTAGCCTAATTGTTCTTGTTGATTTTAATGCTTCAATTAATTAATTTTGTGTGTGTGTCTGGGTTAATTTAATGGTTAGGATTAATTGGATCGCGTGTTAAAAATTAGCCAACTTTACAAAGATATAAGAATCAACTTTGAATTAGAATTCAGGTTAATTCTTCAATTAGTGCTTAGTATAAAAATTGAATTATCCTTGGTGTCAAGGATTGATTAGTAAAACTATCATCGTGGATATGACCGGAACCAAGATTCTTCTTAAATTGAATTTTCTTCAGTTACTTTATTGCCTTAGTTTTAGATTAAAAGCATTCAAAAAAATCCTTTTCTTTTGAGTACAAGAATAAATTTCGTTCTCTGTGGGACGACTTAGACTCACCACTACTACATTAATATTAAGATTTGTTTAATTTTGGGTGCCTGTGATAACTAGCACAGCCAAAATTTTGGCTTCGTTGCTGGGGACTGGTTTGATTTATTTTTTTTACTTTAAATTTTTGTATTTAATTGTGCATACTTATTACTTAAATCTCTTTTGATCTCTATCATGATTACCAATTCTTATGAAGTTTTTTGCTCTGATTTCTCTGTTATTATTGAGCAATTAGAAGATGTGCAACGAGCAAGGACTTGTCTGAGTTGTGGTGACAATTATTTACTTAACATGTGCCCTAGCTCTTTAAGCAATGAATGGTTCTCCAATCCATCACAACCTTGGTATGACCTCTACACGTATAAGTACAATAAAAAATGGATGGATTATACTGAGTTTGATTATCCATCACAAGATCTTCAGTGTATACGACCAATTTAGCCACAACAACCTTATACCTAAACTGGTAAGCCTTTGGAAGAATTAATTAATTCTTTAGCAGTTAATACTTTGCAATTTCAATAGGAAACAAGAGCTAATCTGGAAAGTTTGGAGCATCAACTAAGAAATTATCAACTGAATTCTTTCATAAGTAGACAAAAATCTTAAGTGATTAAGAGTGGAAAAGATGAAGAAAATGAGCGAGAACTAGAGATGGGATTAGTAGATGACAAGCTTATTGAGGATAACTCTAGTTCATTGTCTCTGATTTCAATGCCTCAAGACTTTCCAAATCAAGAGCCAATCAAGATTATAGACTTAGCTATGGAGGATGCACAAGAGATTCTAACTACTGTGCAGGATCACCACCTGGCTATTAATAGGGATTGTATTGTGGTGCCATTATATCCCACATTCAATTATGGAACGACCTTAAGAGTTGAAGATCCGGAAGTGGCTCATAAAAAGTTCAATATCCTCAAGTCTCTTAAGGATCATGAAGGAAAGGTTAAGCTGATTTGCATAGACGACAATGGGGTCCAGGTTAACTGCATTAGGGGAGATAGGTGGTTCAGAGTTGAGTTTCTAACTGATGGAGTCAAGAAGGAGGTTGAGGATAAGTGTATGGTGAGAAATTAACACAAGGAAAGAGCCTACGCACGATCGCAAACAATTATTGAGCTCTCTTTCCTCTGGCATAGAGACGGTTATTCTAACCATCTTGTTCATAGTCAAGCTGTTGACTATAAAGGAGCGTTGCATGGGAGGCAACCCATGTTCATTTAAATTTTATTCCGTTTATTTATTCTTGAAGCCTTTTTTTTTGTTTATTTTATTTATTTATTTATTTTTTTAGGGTAGCATAGTTTCATTGTGTTGTTAGTGCTGGAAATCGACTTCATTGATAAGCTAAACTGATAAAATGATCCTTCGACGGTTTTGTGTGTTGTGTGAGTGATTTAGAATAGAAAATGTGTGCTTTAAAAGGGTGTTCTATGCAAAATTAAGAAATTTTGAAAAATTTCTGAAAACTATGTCTTTGACCAGTGTGCACATGTGCGAGCTCATTTTTGGAAATTTTGCATTCTACCTTGTGCACACATGTGCGCCATAAGTCTTGCATTGGCAACCCTCCTCTCTTCTTTTATAGTCCGCGCATGTGCGCACGACTATTTATACAGGTAAAAACCCTTCTTCACAATCATAACACACGAAAAACTTCTTTCCTATTCTTCTCTTACCCCTTTTACACCCTCTTAGTCCCATTATTTCCCACCACTTCTCAACACTAATTCACTCTCATCTCAACACAATCACATCAAAAACCCTTCTATTTCAAAAAGAAACACTCAATCAAGGTATGAATTTCTATACTTTGCTTATGTTTTGCCTTGATGGGTCTTGATTTTAATTTCATGAAGGTTTTAATTTGCACATTTTAATTGGTTTAAATTATTATGAATTTAATTCTAGTTCTGTGACTGGTGTGATATATGTAGATTTGTTAATTGATGAGTGATTTCATGTTAATAATATATACAAAAATTTACTCTTTTTTTAAGCATGCCATGTGTTCGATAAATTGTCTTAATAAACAAAAATATTAAAACACAAGGCCTAGATGCGTGAATTCAATTCCTAGAGTGTTGATTAAGGATGATGCCATGTAATTCCTTTTTGGTTAACTTTCATGCATAAGAATGTTCTTGGAATGTGTATAAACCTTAGTTTTGGAACTATTTTTCTTGAATTATATCCCAGGTATTCTGGGGCTTAAGCTTTGGGGAGTGGGAATTTGTTTAAGTGTGGGGTGTTGCATTATTTGTTGGGTGGCCATGATATTCATATTTATACTTTGTAAGAATTGGACAAAAAGACAGCTACGGGCAAAAGTACTGGAGCATCCTCGTCATCCGAGTCTCACCAGCCTAGTGGAGTTGGGGGTGTGAAATTTTTAACTGCAGTAGCCCAACAAAAGTATGATAACAATATCTCCAAATGGGCTGTAATCAAAGAAAAGGGCATTCAAGTTTCATTGGCAGGGGTGCCCGAGATCAAGTTAACCATTCGTAATCGTGGATGGGATCACTTCACCTCAACTCCTATAGACATAGTTATACTGGTGGTGCGTGAATTTTACACAAATTTCAACCATTACAGCCACACCAATTTACTCCGGTCTATGTTCAAGGCAAGAAAGTGGATGTCTCTGCTAATGAAATTAATGGAATTTTGAAGGTCAATCGAGTACGCAATGATGAATGGCCAGACACCCGAAACATCAACAAGGAGTTAAATGAAATCACAAGTGTTCTTTGTAATGGGGACGTTGAATTGACCTATACAACTGATGACAACGCGGCTAGGCACTTCAATGCTAATACGCTTAAACCAGCTTGGTTTGTGTGGTTTAAGTTTCTTTGTGCTCGCCTCTTCCCAGTCAACCATCTTGCACATGTTACTTTAGAGAAAGCCAAGCTCCTGTACTGCATTGCTATCGAGGGATCCATAGATGTCAGTTAACTTATATGCCAGCAGATATGCCACTCAAACACCAATAAGCAACCTTGCTTATGGTTTCCCCATCTAATCACTGTTCTATGTTTGGAAAGTGGTGTCATGATTGATCCTTCAGAAGAAAAACTTAAAGCCTGGGAAGTTGATTGCCATGAAGGCTATAAGAGCCCATCATCCGATCAGACGCGCTAGCTCCCGTCCCTCTATATCTCAAGTAGATGAGGCTGCAGATTCAAAGGATGAGCTTGTGCCCGTGCCACAACATACTCAAGAAGAGCTTCTATAGCAAATCTTGGAGGGACAACAGCGAAGTCACCATTTTTATATTTTGTATCCAGTACCTGTATACCTGGCAGTAGACCATGGAGGTTCGCCAATTGGCAAGGGAGCGGGGAGTCGACCTATCAACATTTCCACATTTTCCTCCTTTCCCGCAAGATTTGGGGCCGAATGCTCCGTGAGCTTTTATGGGTTTAATGCCCTATGTTTAGGGCCATTTTGTCAATCTTTTACTTTTTCAGTTGATTTCTCTAACTATTTTAGTCATTTTTATTTTATTAGACATTTTAATTAGTTTCATTTTAGCTAAGTTTAATTGTCGTCATGATATTTTCATTTATTTTTGTCGTGTATTCCTTCAAGGAAATTATTTGTTTTGATCTATTTTATTTAGTGTTAATCCAACTTTCATTCCCGATGAGGGGATATTTATAATGGATACTGTTCCAAATGAAAATTAGTCCAGAGAAACTTTTCTTTTTTCCATTTTATACATTTATTTTTGCATTGAGGACAATGCTTATTTTTAAGTGTGGGATGGGGGAGTTATTTGGATTTTTAAGTTGTTTGGTGTGTTTTACTCGATTTTGATGCAATATTTTGACTTTTCTTTTGATCTGAGAGCTTGTTAAAAAAAATTTGAAAATTTTTGGGGATTAATTGACCATTTTTTTTTAATTTTTGAAAGTTTTCGCTTATAGTATTTTCCCATTTTTTTGGATTATAAATCTTTACTTGAGCCACGCATGAGTGAGTAGTCAGTGTTAATATTTTTCCATTCATGATTTCAAGACTTTTGAGCACTAACCCATACATTAATTTTTGATTCGGGACATTTAGAGAAATTTATGTAGACTCAATTATGTTGCATCACAAGAACTTATTTTATTACATTTTCGAAGTGAATACTTTTAGACAACTTTATTTAGTTTAAAATAAGGGCAGTGCCTTCTTTGTTGATCCTTTCTAGCTAACCATTTTAACAATTTATCTAGGTATCTTGTTTGAACCTTATTTTTGTGAAAGAAAACTCCATTCACCTTCTTTTATTTAAACTCAATTTACCTACTCTTATTGAATTTAATATTTCTTTTAATTGTTTTATCCTAAATTTTCCCTTTAAGAGCTTTATGGTGTAAATTATATGTTAAGGGTACATAAGGTTGGAAGATTGTGAGAAGTGGTTGGTGTCCATTTATAGAGCAAAATGGGTTGTAGAAAAAATTTGTTGAAGAATAAAAATAATAATAATGTGAGTTTTTTATATTTACAGGTTGTGTCTATCACTGGTACCTAAATTTGTAGGTAGTGACCATCTCTGGTACCTGCGTGTTAGTATGTTGCAGGTAGTGCTTATCACTGGTACCCGTACTGTGAGTGAAAATAAAAAAAAATAAAATAATTATGTGATGTATTAGTGGATATGTTCGGAGGGTGGTTGGCATGTTTTGTTAATTCGAGGAATGCTTTTTGGTTGTTCGGAAGTGTGGGATTGTGGATATATGATGTTTTACAAGTGAAGAGAAGTTTTATTTTAATGTGTGGCTATCATTACTATAAAGCTCTTGTTCTTATTTGTTATATCATTTTCTTTCTTTGGCTAACTAATATCCTAACCTATAGTTCAAGCTAAAAGTTTTACCTAATTTAAATAAAATCGGTCGTCTAGATTAGTAGAGGAGTGTAAGAAGAGTGAGTTATGAAGTGTTTAGAAAAATTTTGAGGGTCTTCGTGATTTAATCTAACTATTTTCAAATTTAAGTTTTTGAATGGCTATACACACATACACACGAATTTCATGTTTTGATTTTTATTAGTATTTGAACTCTTGAGTTCTTAGAGTACTGTGATTGGTGGATTGCTTATTGATTATTTATGTGGATAAAGCTGAGGGAATATATTGAATGGAATTTTGTTATGCTTAACTATGTTTTAATTTTATGTTTGCTCGAGAACAATCAAAGACTAAGTGTGAGGTACATAACCCCTTAATATATAAAAAGGCGTGCCTACTTTTTAGGCATATTTATTACTAGGACAGTTATTACCACTTCATGACGTTTCAGTTTTTCAAAAACTTGAAAATCACTTATTTCCAACCGATTTATAAATACCCCTTTATCAAGAATTCAAAATTTTTCCTTTTCATCTGCTTTTCAAAATTTACAAATTCCTGTAGCAACTTCTTCTTTCTTATTTTTGATTCTTAAGTTTTTTTCAATCCTTCAAAACTTTCTTCAAATAGATCCCTCATTGAATTTTCCTGAGGCTTTTGATTTTGCTCCTATCAGTGTTGTGCCATTGATAGATAGAGGATCTAGTTAGATTTCTCCTTCTTTTCTTCCATCGAAATAGTCTATCCACTGCTGACATCAAGTGGGTGATATTCCTCTGATGAGGACTACATACCACAATCCCGATACTGTGGCTATTTGACTAGATTCCTGAAGATGAGGAACGAGTACACAAACCTCCCGAGGGATTGTCACTATTTTCAAAGACCAATTAAGTGCGGGTCTTTGATTTCCATTTTGTGAAATCTTACTCTTCCTTTAATTTTTCTTTGGCAATTGCTTTTCTTAATTGATGCCAAACTCCCATCAAATTTTTATTACGTATGCTTTAATCTGCAAATGCGCAAATTTGAAGGCATTTGTAAGTGGGTTTAGATGTTTCTACAAATCGGTGCAATGCAATGAGTTTGGCTTCTACTACTTTACAGTCTGAACTAAAAGTGTAGGGATTGCTGCAGACATGCCGAGCTCAATTAATAATTGGAAGTCTTACTTCTTTTTCGCAACTCAGGATAACATGATCAAGATCAAATAGAAATGGTCATTCTCTAATCGCAATCCGATTCTCAATTTTGACCCCTTGGGAGAATTAAAGTTTCAAGGGATAAACAAATTGAATCAATCAAGTTCAACCATTCATTTTGAGGAGGAATGAATTCCACAGTTGATCATAATTTATTGATATGGCCTAACTTGGTTGAGGGAGTTACTCTTCCAGAGAGGTTTAATGGAAGTAAGTATTAAAATTGTTGCAAATACTTTTTAGCTATGTTGGCTCTTTACTGACCTCCTTTTGTTTCTGAACAGGAGCTCTAGTGAAGCCAATGCTATTTGGCTCTTTAGCTGAAGGTGCTAGCACAACAGTTCCTGAACCAATTCAAATAGTGGATCAATTTTCGCCGAGCAGCAGAGCAATAGTGAGTTCCTCTAGATCAATAATAGTAGCTCTAAAAGGAAAAGTACCAATTGTTGAAGCCCCGAGAGGAAGATATTTGCTCTGACAACAATAGATGAATCTGAGGAGCAAGATTCTACAATTCTACAATTCGACTTCTCCTTTTATTCCTGCTACCATTCCTCTAATCTAAACTCCCTCTTCTGTTCTGCCAGTTCCAATTGGGTCTTTCTATCCCCTGTCTTATAAGCTTAGGACTTTTACATTCCTTTTAGAAAATAATGAAGTACTTGCTTGGCATGCAGTTCCAGAGGCTCGTGAGTAGACTCCTGAAGAGGAATAGGTTGCCAGTGGATCTCAAGCCCTTTATTGGATGACTTGGTCGGTCCAGCCAATCAAGGATGGAGAAAGAGAGTTGAACAGAACTCCTTTCGATATTTTGTGGTCTTTAACCCTAAATGATTGGGAGAAACATGGCTGAGTGGCAAACGACTGGCTCGATAATGCCTTCACATGTCGAGATCAGACCTATGCAGTCGACATAACTACTACACAACTTCAATCAAAGCAGCTCAATCATTTTATGCAGTAAGTTTTTTTTTCATATATTTTTCTTTTTTATTTCAGCTTGGCAACGCTATGAATAAAGGGCATCGACATTGTCTGAAGGTTGAGAAGTAGGTTGATGCACTACAGGAGCAACTTCAAAAATCAATTGTTAACAAAGAGGCCTTAAAACAACAATTGGAATAGAAAGAAGCTGCTCTTGCCAAAACAGTAGAAGAGTTCCAGTGACCAATCTTCATCTATTGATGAAATGGAGAGTAAATATGAAGAGGAGCTACAATAGCTAAGAGGAGCATCTAAACTCGAAGTAAGAGGAAGTGAATCAATATAAGTCTGAACTTGAGCAGATTAAATCTAGCTAATCTTCTTCTTCGTTTTCTTTAGTTCACTTTGTAAATAAATATTGTGGGTCTCCAGCTCTTAAAAGAGATCTAATGACCTTCTACCAGTAGGCCAATGCTTTGGGGTTCAAAGAGGCTCTAGAAGAAGTGAAGAGAAGATTTCCCGATTTGTCCGTAGACTATAGCTCTTTCTCTAATTATAATGCATTAGTGGATAGGGATTTTATTACTGATCTTGGCGACATCTTTCTTGAGCCTCGTATGAAGGAGAATGTAATGAAGGAAGTTTCAGTAGAAGATAATGAAAATGATGTAAATAACTCTTCCAGTCAGAATTTATGTACATCAAAGTTTTTATAAGGAATAGATCAATATTTTTTTATATCCCTTTGTAATATTTCTTTAAGTTAACTATGTTCCATATTCGAGGAATTATTCATCCAAATTGATTAGCTAGTTTGTAATATTCTGATGGATGAGCTTTACCTATTTGATAAAGGCTTTCCCAGTTAACAAGCTTATGACTTCCATATGCTCGGCTAATTTAATTTTTTCTAAGAACAAGATCTGTAGGTCGGAAATACCTTAACCAAATAGTAGAATCATAATATTTTTTAATACGCTACTTGTAAGTTGCTTCTCGGATGGCAGTAGCTAATCTTCGTTCTTCTAATAGGCCAAATCAATTTTTTTGATCTCCTCATTGTCAGTTTGCAGAACGAAGTCCTATTTTAGGTGGAATAATAGTTTTAGATCCGTACACCAGGCTGAAAGGTATCTCTCGGTAAGGTGTTCAAGGAGTTGTTCTGTAAGACATTAAAACGCTCGGTAGCTCTTCTACCCATGCCTTTTTCGCTCGGTCGTCAAGCCGGGTTTTCAGCCCGAGCGAACAGAGTTTGGTTAAAAAGTTCTGCTTGACCATTGACTTAAGGATGTGCAACCGAAGTTGTGTGCATATGAATTTTAGGTACTTCGCAGAATGGTCAAAAGGGTCTTCCGATAAACTAATTTTCATTATTTGAGATAATATCTCAGGATTCTATATTTGTAGATAATATTTTTAGACAAGAACTTTTTTACACTTGTTCCAGAGATTGATCGGAGAGGTTCTACTTTAATTCATTTGGAGAAGTATTCGACAGCTACGATCAAGAACTTTGAATTTCCTGATCCTTTGGGAATTGGTCCCAATATGTCAAGTCCCCACTATTGGAAAGGCCATGATCCAAAGGATAAAAGTCATTCCTGTAGCTGGTTTGCGAGTAATAAGAGCTTGTATTTGGCACTTATGACAATGTTTTACCATTTGGTAAGCATCATTATGCATTGTAGGCCAGTAGTAACCCATAAGTATTGCATTTTGATCAAGGCTCTGAGGTCCTATATGACTTCCGTTACAGATCCCTTCATGTATCTCTTGTAGTACATAGGTCGATTTTTCTGGTGATAAACATCTTAGCAATGGAGAAAGGAATGAGTGGCGATATAATATACCATGATGCATTTTGTATCACATTGCTCAAATACATAATCTCCTTGCCTGAACACGATCTTCTAGAAGTGTCCCCTGAGTTAGATACTCAATTATGGGTATCATCCAGTTCGGATCATTATCGATTTGATTTATTTCTGTCTCATTTATAGGTCACTTTTCCTTTACTACAACAAGTAGTTCTTTTGTTAGATGATCGTAAAGAGTAGAAGCAAGCTTTGACAAGGCGTCAGCATGCATATTTTTGGCTCAAAAGTTTTTGATGAATTATATCTTTTCAAAGTGCTGGTTAAGTTGTTCGATCTTCTTGAGATGTTTTTGTAAAATTACTCCTTGAACTTCAAAATTCCCAAATTAGAACCAACAATGAATCACTGTTAATCCGAAGATCTTGAGCGTCCAGATTCCGAGCTTAAGCTTCATTCCTATGATAATTGCTTCGTATTTTGCTTCATTTTTAGTTGCTTGGAACTCAAATTCAATACCGTAAGTCAGCTGATCTCCTTCGGGTGTTTGAATGACAATCTCAGCTCCAGAACCTGTTTCGTTAGCGGACCCATCTATATGTATTTTCCAAATGGGATACCTTTCCTCGCCTTTCTCTTTTATGCTTAGCATCCTTCTACTTTTTCTAAAAAAAAGTGCTTTCAACGAGAAAGTCGGCGAGAGCTTGTGCTTTAATGGCTGAGAGAGGTTGAAATTTAAGAGCATATTCAAGTAGCTCAACAAACTATTTAAACATATGACCTGACACATCAGGATTGGCCAAAACTGTTTTGCGAGGAAAATTTGACCAAGTATATACTTTTTCTTTCACATAACCTTTTCACCTAATTGGACCAAGTAGCAAATGGCAATCCAGAAATGGAAACGGCGGACAACTGCAAAAGCAACTAAGATGAAAAAATGCTCTACCAATTGTTAAAACTAATTAGATAGCCTTGCTAATTTCTCTATAAAAAATGCTCTACCGATTGTTACTAATTTTTCTCAAAAAAATTCTCTCTACTTCTAAAGAGCCTTTCTCTCTCTACTTTTGTAGAGCCTTTGACTTCTCTAGTTAGAAGATTTGTTTCCGTTAACTTGATTTCTATTTTCCAAACCCCTTGAACCTTTTTCAAACCTCATTTATTGATCTCATTAACCCGCCTCTCTCTTTTTGAGCTATTTCTCCTCATTAATGGCAGACAACCCTTATTGTTATAAAATTCCTCTTAAATTTTACCAAAATTCCTGCTCCTTTTAGCTTCATTTAGTCTTGTGATAAAAGCTAGATCTAATTTCTCTTTTACTTAGTTTGAGGAGATCTTGATCCTATTCAATTTTTTTTTTAAGGTAGAGGTTTTAGATCTGCTTCTTGTTTTTTCAAAAAATCTTAGTTCTTTGTATTTTAAATATAAAAATCAAGAAAAATAGTTTTGCCTTTTATTTTTTGCATTTGGTTCTCATATGCTGACCTCTTTTGTCTACCTCTCTTTTCACTCCTTTACCAGGAATATTGTAGTTTTATTCCTTTTCCCTCTACAGGTTTCATTTGGCACTCTCTGATCTTTGGTAAATTTCACTACCATAACAAAATATACAACATGGCTGAAGAGATTGAAGAAGTTCTAAGAAAATTTTCTTTACCTAAAATTGAACTGGGAGGAGTAGATCTTAAAGTGGAAGACATAGAGAAAAGATTGTCGATTGTAGGAAGAGTCTTTTTGGAAGGTAATAGGTGACAAGTAGACCAATTTGATGGGGATCAGAAACCTCTTCTAGCAATTGTGGCGAAACCCTAAGAATTTTAAAGTCACTAAAATAAGAGATAATTTTTCCAAATTAACTTCGGCTTAGAGTCAGATATGCTTAGGGTTTATAATTTAAGACCATGGTTATTTGAGAATCAAGTGTTAGTTCTGGAAAAATGGAAAGACGATATTGAATTGGATGAAACTAGCCTTTCTCAAAATCTTTATTTTAGGTTCAAATTTGGAATCTTCCGGTGTATTGGTTTTCAAGAGAGGCAGGTTTGAAAATTGGAAAAGTTTTCAACTCTGTGGAAGAGGTGATTATTCCTCAAGGAGGAGGCCAGGAAGGAAATCATATAAAGCTTTTAGTTGAACTAGATCTTCTAAAGCCTTTGCCTAGGGGAACAATGATTAGGTTGGAAGCAATTAGAAATGGGTAAATTTTAAGTATGAAAAATGCCCAAAATTCTGTTATCATTATGGGATCATTGGGGATGTTGAGAGGAACTACAGTTTGAGGGTTCTGAATAACAATGGGAGTGGGAAAGCTCAATTTGGAAATTGGCTCAAAGCTAATACTGGGAAACAACAATATGTTAGTCAAAAACCAACACCAGAAATTAGAAGCACTGAGAGCGTAAGGGTAAGCAAGAATGCTAGCCAAGAGAATTCAAGAGCCAGGAGTGTCACTCCTCTTGGTGAGACAGACTCACAAGAAGGAAAATTACTGTGTGAAACAATTGAAAGAGATGTTGGTCAAAGAATTGAAGCTGATGTCTAGAATAAGGTTGATATTGAACTCAGTTCACATAGTTAGAAGGTGGTGGTGATACTAGTGAAGTCCTGTATATCTAACAAAGAAGAGATCAAAAACAACCCCTTAACAGCTAAGGAACTCCCATCTAACAATCTATGCCCAACCAAGATCATTGAATCAAACAAGAAGATTACTAGAAAATTCAGTCTTACCTCAAGAGTTCCTGTGGCTAAAGTCTCAAATAACATGCAGGTGGATGACTAGAATCTGAAAATAAAACTATTAGATATGGAGGTGGACTTGAAAGCTATTACTGGAGAAAGAGAAGGATGCAAAAAAGGAAGGCTAGAGAGGAATATGCAATCTAAATTCTGTGATACTAAAGGGGAAGGAGACAACCTTACTTGGCTCTCAACACCACAATGAAAGTACTAGTATGGAACTGTTAAAGAGTGAGGAGCCTTTTGAATTAGTTCTCCAACTGAAGGAGTTATTCACCTCCACTCCCTGATCTCATTTTCCTTAGTGAAACAAAAAAATAAAAAACATTGTTTGGATGCTATGAAGAATAAGATTAAGTTCAAAAATCTTTTTGTAGTAGATGCTTCAGGAAGTCGGGTGGGCTAGCTGTTTTTTGGATTGGGGACTTTAAAGTTGCAGAAATACTGACTACATATTTTACTATTGAAGACAAAATTTTGGAACCCGGTTGTGAGCTCGATTGGTGGTTCATTGGTATTTGTGCTAGTAGTGATAATAGGATTAGAAAGGAACAATGGGCTGTCTTCAACAATAGAAAAGTTTTGTGGGCTGATAATTTGATAATTGCTGGTGATTTTAATAATATAGTGTCTAATGAGGAGAAATGGGGTGGTAGTTCTGGAAAAGATTGGTCATTTCATGATTTTGGAAAATTCATTGAGACTAATGAGCTAATTGATTTGGGATTTATTGGAAAACCTTGGACATGGAGTAATCACATACATTGTAGGAGGGTGACAAAGAGATTAAGCAAAGACTTGACAGGATTTTGAGTATTGGGACTTGGCAACATCAATATGACAAGGCAACTTGCAAACATTTGGAGACCAATACTTCTTAGCACAGTATGTTGTTTTTGGACACCAATCCCTCAACCAATTGCAAATTGAAAAGATTTCAGTTCGATAAAAAATGGCTCCAACAAGCTGAAGTAGAAGACATAATTAGAGAAGCCTGGAAAGCTGACACTGCTAGTTCCAGAATGTTTAGGATTACCCATAAAATAAAAGCATGTAGGATGGCTTTTCTAAACTGGAACAGAAATGCCTACAAAAGAGCAGACAAAAGAATTAGAGAGATTAAGGAAAAGCTCAAGGAGTTAGAACAAAGTAATTGCCAAAGGAAGAGGAGCTAGAGAGTAGAACTTAAATTGCAACTCAGCAAAGTTATAAGGAAGAAGAAATCTTCTGGAGTCAAAAAGCAAAAACTACTTGGTTGAAGGAAGGGGAGAGAAATACAAATCAGGTTTTTTCCATGCTAGTATGATTGCTAGAAGAAAAAAGAACACAATAAACTACATTCAGAAAGATAATGGGGAAATGTGCACAAATAACATCTAGATTCTAATGAGATTAGCAGATACTATGAAAAATTCTTCACTACTTCAGTGCCCATTAAGTTGGAGGATATTCTGGAAGGAGTGCCTACAAAAATTACAATCCAGATGTCAATAAGTACTTAACTAAACCTTTTGAAGAAAATGAGATTAAAGTTGTTGTACTCTCCATGCATCCTCACAAAGGAAAAAATCTTACATGGACCCGATTCACGGTAAGTGAAATAGATTCTTTAGTCCATATTCATCCACATCACTCTAACTCATTAAAAAATAAACTTCTTCAGGGTGATGTGGATGAAGATGGAATAAGAGGTCCATCCCATCTACTGTAAACCAGTTCCATATAAGAATTTCCCTCACAAAGCACCTGGGCCTGATGGTAAGTCCCTAACCTTTTTCCAATCTTTTTGGACACCATATCATATGTAAGGATGTGATAAAGCAATTCAAAGTTTTTTTTTTTTTCACTCTAGCCTTATTCTTAGAGCTATTACTGATTCTATCATTAGTCTCATTCCTAAAGTGGAGTTGCCAACTAAGTTAACTCAGTATAGGCCTATTGCTCTATGTAATTATTTGTATAAAATTATTTCTAAACTTCTGGTCAACAGTTTAAATCTTTTTTTGCATCTTTGTATATATGAAAATTAGGGGTGTTCATCTTGACCCGCTGACTCGAAATACCCGCTGAACCGATCTGCTCCTAACCGAAAAAAGAAGGTACTCGAATCGCATTATGAATGAGGGTCGAGTCGAGGGTCAGGTCGTTCAATGTGAGGGTTGGGTAGCGGGTCACATTTTAGTGACCCACTGGGTACCCGACCCGATCCATTTCAGGGGCAAATTCGTAATTTTGCGTAATAGGGTTTGCAATCAAAGATTCAAACATAGGGTTATTTTTCATACTTTCATTTCATTCACTTACACAAGAACTCAGCAGCCACTCTCTTCTCTTTGTCTTCTTCTTTGTCACTCACTAGTCACCACTTCTCTTCTCATTTTTTTCCTCTTCGTCTTCCCTTCCTCTTTTTCTCATCTTCATTCTTCTTTCTCTCAACCTTAGGCTAAAAAATCTCATACATAAACTAAGGATTTGGTCGTCTTCATTTTTCTTCGTTTTGAACTCACAGAAAACTCAAAGTAAATACTACTCTAAGATTTAATCTCGATTGTCTTTGAACTCACAAAACTCACAGATCTATTTTTTTCTCGTTAATCTGTGATCTTAGGCTTAGACTTATTTGATCTAAACCTTAGACTTCTATGATATGATTTATGATCTATGGTTTTATATTTGACGATTTTTTCTATGTTATCTCTTTTGCTTCTGATTTAAGGCATAAAGATTTTAGATTTTTTGATTTTCTAATTTTTTAGATTTTTCGATTTTCTATTTTTTGATTTTCTCTTTTCTGATTTTTTTTTTTTTTTTTTTTGTTCTTCTGTAATTCTTCTTTCTTTTTCTTTGTTGTCTCATAAAGATTTCTTCTTTCTATCTCTAGCAGCATTTGTTGTGCATTTTGTTATTGATATTTAAAAATAAAGGACATCATAACAAGGACAGAAGATATTCCGTCTACCATGAAAATGAAGACTTTGTTTTTTAATTGATTTCTGTTTTAAGTTTGGATGTTTTTCTCTTATATGTTGTTTTGTTTGTTTGGAAGTAAGACACAATTATGTTGTTTTCTATAAGAGTAAGGTTGTTAAGCCTTGTTTGTTCAGGAATTTTGTTGTTGTTGCTTTGCTTGTATTTTGGGATGTATGCACTGTTGAAATGACTTCTCTTCCTTGGGTATTAAGGATTTCAACAAATTGTATAGGTTTAACTTTCAAGAATTTTAGCAGATTGTAAGAATTTTTCATATGAGATGTGATGTTGGGTCGATACCCGATATACCCGACCCTCTTTTGTGGGTACCTAATTGGCCGGGTACCCACTTTGTATGGACATACGTCGGGTAGAGGGTCAAAATTTTCTCGACTCGGTCGGTGAGGGTCGGGTACCCTTTTTGACTTATGGTCTGAGTACCCGATCCATGAAGACCCCTACTGAAAATCAATCTACTTTTCTCCCAGGTAGAAAAATTCTTAATAATGTAGTGATAGCTCATGAATGCATGCATTTTTTGAAAAACAAAAATAAAGGCAAGATTAGTTTTTTGGCTTTGAAATTAGATATGGCTAAGGCTTATGACAGGATTGAATGGTCTTTTCTTGCTGCCATTATGAACAAAATGGGCTTTAATTCCACTTGGATTAAATGGGTCATGGCTTGTGTGTCTTCTGTTTCTTATTCTTTTAGTCTAAATGGAAGCAAAATTGGTCATATAAAGCCTTCTAAAGATATTAAACAAGGAGATCCTTTCTGTCCTTATCGTATGTACTGAAGGTTATTCCAATTTACTTCATTAGGCTTACAGGAATAAATAGATACAGATTAAAAAATCTGCAAAGAAGGTCCCAAACATCTCACACCTCTTTTATGTAGATGATTCAATTATCTTCTGCAAAACATCTATACAGGAAATTAATGCAATCTTGGAGATAATTCATAAGTATGAAGTTTTAATTGGTCAACTAGTGAACTTAGACAAATCTTCAGTTTTCATCAGTAGAAACACAAATCCAAAACTCAAGAGAGAGATAAGCTTAGTAGTGTGAGAAGTACAATGTGTCACTCAAGGTAAATATCTAGGTTTGCCTGTGGTGATTACAAAATCTAAAAATTTGATTTTTGGAGCAGTTAGGGATAAGGTCAGGAAAAGAACGTTGGATTGGAAAGGGAGATTATTAAGTCTTGCTGGTAGAGAAATTTTTCTAAAATCAGTGGCCTTACGCATGCTTGTGTATGTAATGTCTTGTTTCAAGTTGTCAAAATCTCTCTGTAAAGACATTACTAATATGATGGCTAAATTTTTGTGGGGTTCTAGAGAAGGTGAAACTAAACTGCATTGGAAGAATTGGAAGGTGTGATTTGTCAAAAGGCAAGGATCAAGGTGGAATTGGCTTTAGAGATATTCAACTTTTCAATGAAGCTCTTTTGGCCAAGCAACTTTGGAGATTCCTTATTCATCCTAATCTGTTGGTCACAAGAGCGTTACAAGCAAAATATTTTGCCAACAAATCACTTTTGACCTCAAAAATTCCAAAAGGAGCCTCATGGTTTTGGAAAAGTGTTTGCAGTACAAGACATCTGTTGAAAGCTGAATTAGAGAGTTAGAGACGGAAAATCCATTAGAATTTGGGAAGATAGGTGGTTGATAGGAACTAAAGATGGAAAGTAGAATTTAGAAGACCAAATCATGGGCACTTGAATACAGTTGATTAGTTGATTCAAGGGTTTTGTTAGAATAAAGAGATTAACAATGCAAAATTTGGCCAATTAGACACAGAGAAGATAATCATGATACCTATTAGCATCACTAGGAAATCTGACAGTTGGTACCGGAGACATTATTCTTCTGGCTACAATGAGTGCAATTAAAAGAGATGCAATAGCTGAAAGAGTAAAAAGCAATAGAATCAAGCAATAATCATAGGGCTCAAAGTATATATTTGGGGATTGAACATTAAACACAAAAGCAAGCATTTCATTTAGAAAGGGCTTAACAGAATTCTGCATGTCAATGAGGTATTTTACAGAAGAACAAACAAAAAGGAATCCAATTTGTTTGAGGTATGGTGAAAGTTCTAAAACTATTGAGCACCTGTTCTTTTTTTTTTTTTTTTTTTTTTTGTAAGGCTTCTAAAAATGTATGGGAGCATGCACCTGATTGTTGGGATAATTATAATGGGGTGAGCAATGACTACTAGTGTTGGTGGCAACAAGTGAAGGATGCTTGTGAGCAAGAAACAATAGCAATTGTGCTACTCTATCAGCCAATATATTGTGGCAAATTTGGCATAGCAAGAACAAGGAGCTGTTTGAGGGTAAAATGAGAGAATTCAGCTTCATTGTCATGAAAGCTTCTGAAGAATAGACAGAGTTTGAAACAGTAGAAAGTTGGGCATAGCTAACTAAAAGACTTCTAGTTCTAGGAACATATTACAAACATCTCAACTCAATCAGGAACACCTCAGGAATTTTGTTGATCAGGGGTACATTTTCATCAACACCAATTCTAAGCAACTCAGTTCCAACAGAAGAATAGGAAATGCATTGCTACAAAGGATAGCTCTGGAAAGCTGAGGGCTACATGGCTAGAAGGTGAAAAGGGGCTTTTGAATATTGCTTACTTGAGGCTGAAAATATAAGGAAAGCTCTAATTAATGCTTTGCTGGAAGGATGGAAATATGTTATGTTGGACATCAGGCCCAAAATTAAATTTTCAAATAGAGAAAATAATCAAATTGATAACACAAATTTTTACTTTAATATAACTGTATTAATATTAAAGTAGTGACCCGCAATGACAATACTCACAAGCAATACAACTCTTTATTTGAACTAACACCGAAACTCTACTGGACACTGAGACTTAAACACTCTGTTATAAACTCTAAAGCTTATAACTTAGAACTCAAAACTCTTGGCTATGAATTACACTTGAGACTTGGATGATTACAATTGAAGAAAATAAACTCTATTTATAGTAGTGAAACTGCCGACATTCATCACCATTTTTGCTCATCACCTTGAATGCTCAGCACGCGAGAGGATCTGAAGAATGCTCATACAAATTTTACTGAAGATTGAGGAGTGATCTTCCGCCCATATTTTGCACACTAAAGTTGAAAATCTTTTGGCAATGTCAATAGTCCTATAAGCCTATGACAAGAAAACACCAAAAATGGTAGCCCATATTTGTTGACTTTTCTTGACAAATTGTGCTGAAATTCTCAATACTCCCCCTCAACACAAACTTTCCTTATAGTCATATCGAGCAACTCTCTGAAATTTATAAATTTGACAGGAGTCAAACTCTTTTTTAAATATATCAGCAACTTGATCATCTATGTTGATATATATCAAATCAATTTCACCCTGCAACACTTTTTCACGAACGAAGTGATAATGTACCTCAGCATAAGCTTCGTTCTTGCATGAAAAACTGGATTCTCAGCCATGTGTATCGCTGACTGGTTATCACAGTATAATTGAACCGAATCATCAGTTGCTTGGTGTAAATTCGTTATTAGTTGCACTAACCATGTGCTTTCCTGTGCTGCTGAAGCTGCTGCTCTATACTCAGCTTCTGTACTTGACAACAACGTAGTTGGTTGTCTCTTACTACACCATGAAACTGCTGTCGATCCAAGGTTGAACACATAACCTGCAGTTGACCTTCGTGTGTCATGATCACCGGCATAATCTGCAACACAAAATCCAACCACTTTGCATTCTTCTCCTTTCTTGTAGAATAGACCATAGTCAATGGTCCCTTTGACATATCTGAGGATTTGACATACAGCTTCCAAGTGTGGCTTCTTTGGATTCTGCATGAATCGACTCACAACTTCAACTGCATATGATATGTCAGGTCTAGTCAAAGTGAGATAGATTAAATCCCTACCAACTGCCGGTACATGGTGGCATCCCCTAGGTAATGTACATACTTTACTTTCAGTAAAGCAATATCTGGCATTGGCTCCATTGGAGTTGAGATTAGTTTACAATCGAGCATGCCAAATTCTCCTACAAATACTTAGCATACTTCTTTTGACACAAGGACAAACCTTTATTGGTCCTATCAATTTCAAGATCAAGAAAGTGTTTCAACTGTCATCTGGAACCGTATAGACAAGTTTCCTCTAGTCTGACGAATATCATCTTCATCATCACCTGTAATGATGAGATCATTAACATACACAAGAACAATAGCTAACTTTTCTTTAGTGGATTTCACGAACAAGCTAGAATCTGCTGCTGTGACAACATATTCACTTTGAAGTAAGAATTCAGCTATTTTGCCATACCATGCCCTCGGTGTTAATCCATACAAAGCCTTTTTTAACTTACAAACGTAACCTGGTCGGACCATATCTTCAAACCTCTGTGGTTGTTCTATGTAGATGTCTCGATCAAGTTCTCCATGTAGGAATGCATTCTTGACATCCATCTGCCAGAGCTTTCATGACTTGCTAGCTGCGTGTGCTGATTAAACTCGAACAGTGGTTAATTTTACTACTGGGCTAAATGTTTCATCATAGTCTAGCCCATACTTCTACAAAAATCCACAAGTCACGAGACGAACCTTGTATCTTTCAATTGAACCATCTGGACGAGTCTTAACCTTGTAGACCCAGTTACAAGAGATAGGTTTGACATCTCTTGGTTTTGGAATGAGATCCCAAGTTTCAATTTGTCTGAGTGCCTGAATCTCCTCCTCTATGGCCTTCTTCCACTCAGTGCTTTGAGCTGCCTCCTGATAAGTAGATGGTTCAACTACTCCATCAACTTCTGTCAAAGCAGCATTAGCATACCTGGGATTTGGCATTCTCTGTCTCGTTGATCTGCGAAGTTGTTCTGGAGAATTGTCACCAACTTCTATCTCCTCATATTGACTTGATCTTTCATCTTCTAAAATTCGAGTATGTACTCCTGTTCACCGAGAATTTCTGTTTTCATTTCTCAGGTGAGTCTTCACTTACCACATCTTGTGTTGGTAAGAACTCTTTTTGGCTCACTTCATCCTTTGTGGTTAGTTGATCATCTGATCCTTCCAACAACTTTTCCTCCATCTTTTTTGAATCTGGTAGGACTGTTACCTGTGGTGACAACCAAGATGATGCCTCATCGAATACTACATTTCATGAGACATAGCACTTCCCACTTGTAGGATCAATACATCTCCAACCCTTTCGTTGGTTATCATAACCTATGAATATACATTGTACGGCCTTCTTGTCGAACTTGTTCTGATGGTGATCTGGAACGAACACATAGCACACACACCCAAATACTCTGAAGTGAGTAACATTAGGTTTAACATTCTACAGCTTCTCTAACAGAGAAATAAATTTAAATTCGGGCTGAGACAGCCTATTAGTGACATGGACTGCCGTTTTCATGCACTCTGCCCAAAAATTTGAATGTATCATACTCTTGTAAAACTCTACAAGATGTCGATTCTTCCGTTCAGTTGTACCCCATTTTGTTGGGGCGTACTTTGGCAAGTCAACTGTCGCCTTATCTTGTACTCTTGTAAGAATATGGTAAATTCTTCTGATGTGTATTCACCTCCATTGTCCATGCATAGGCACCTAATCTTTTGGCCTATTTCTTTTTCCACCTTTTCTTTGAACTCTTTGAACTTGTCCATTGCTTCAGACTTTTCTTTCATGAAGTAAATCCAAACAAATCTAGAAAAATTATCAATAAACGTAATCATGTATCTCATACCGCTTATTGATGGTTCCTTCACTCGACCAAACACGTCTGAGTGAACTAGCTGTAGAGGCACCTTGACTCTGAATTTTGATTCCTCGTATGGAAGTTGATGAACCGTTCCATACTGGAAACCAGCACAAACAATGTCATCTCGGACATCTAACTGAGGAAGTCCCTTCAGCATTGACTTTATCATCATGATTTTCAACTTGTGGTAACTTACATGCCCTAATCTAGCATGCCAAAGATCAGCTGTCTCATTTTTTGCTCGCCTTATCAACATAGGCTTCTTGTGCAGACATCACGTACACTGTCTCCATCCGTTTTCTTTGTATTATTGGCGTACCTGTTATCTTCTCATTTTAATATACCTTGACTTCATCTGGTCCGAACAATACAAAATTGCTGGAAGCTGTTAGTTGAGAAACTGACATCAAATTCTTCTTCATTCCAGGTACATGGTAGACATGTTGCAACTTCACCTGGTGAGAGTTATATCTGGTTAATATATTCGCATTACCAATATGAGTAATTGGTAACCTGGAATTATCAGCTGTGACTACCACTCGACCTTCTTTGTACTCTGTTAAGTTTGTTAGCTTTCTTTTGTCTCCGGTCATGTGATTTGAGCAACTGGAGTCAATAATCCAATCAACATTATAATTGACATGATTGGTACAGTTGTAAGAGCTAACTCATCTTTTTGGTCAATGGTGCAACAAAATACACATTCTTCAACTATAAAGGATACGTGTACATCCCAATCTTGATCAGGTTCATAATTAACCTTTTGGGATGATGTGACAACATTACTTTCAGCTGATTTTGACCTGGAAAATTTGGCGTGATATCCTTTCTTACCACATTTGTAGCAACTGTCATTGCGCCATCTTTGATTGCCTTATGACCTTTGATGCCTTCTATCTTGGCTATTTGTACTTTGATTTTGGCCAGCTTTCCCTTGATTAGTGCTCGTCCACTGCTTCTTTTTCTTGCCTCCTTTTCTTTTGGTGAACAGTGCCTTTTCTTCATCATTGTGGACGCTTTAGATGTAGAACTGTCTAAAACTTCCTCATTGCAAGTAAAATTTCCAGCTCTGCTAGAATTGGTTCCTTGGCCCATCCTCGGGTAGTAGTGATAAAGCCTTTGTATTCTGGCCTTAGACCATGGACAATAATTCTCCTCGTCCTCATTTCTGTTATAGCATTTCGAGGATCCAATTTGGATATTTTATCACAAATTAATTTAACCTTCGAGAAATATTGACCTACTATCATATTTTGTTGTGAATGAATAAATAGACAGTAATTCATTCTCGAGCTTTTGGAGCTTTGCATCGTTGGTTTTTGCAAACAATGACGAAAAAGTGTCCCACGCCTCCTTCGGTGTCTTGGCTTCTTTGATCCGCTACAACAAGTCATCTTCTATAGCCATTGCCAAAGCATACATAGCTTTACCGGCTTTAGCTTTCCACTTCTTAAGTCGCTCTGCTTCCATTGGTGGTGTTGTATCATCTCCACCAACAATAATCCACAAGTCCTGTCCAAGTAGGTAGAATTTCATACGAGTACTCCAAGAACCGTAGTTGTTGGAATTGATACTTAATTTATCAATATTTTCAACCGAGATAGAAACCTCCGCCATAGTCAACTTTATATGGCTCAAACCACAACCTATGTATGATATAAAATTTATAGTATTTAACTGTGCTTCTGGAGAATCTCCTCTGGCATACCTGCAAATAAAGATTCAACAAGAATGGGTTCAACAAGAACGGGTTCAGGATAAACCTTGCTCTGATATGATACCAGTTTGTTGGATATCGGGTCCAAAATCAAATTTCAAATAGAGAAAATAATCAAATTGATAACATAAATTTTTACTTTAATATAACTGTATTAATATTAAAGTAGTGACCCGCAATGACAACATTCACAAACAATACAACTCTTTATTTGAACTAACAGCGAAATTCTACTGGACACTGAGACTTAAATACTCTGTTATAAACTCTAAACCTTATAATTTGAACTCAAGACTCTTGGCTATGAATTGCTCTTGAGACTTGGATGATTACAACTGAAGGAAATGAACTTTATTTATAGTAGTGAAACTCCCGACATTCATCACCATTTTTCCTCATCACCTTAAATGCTCAGTATATTCAGAGGATCTGAAGAATTCTCATACAAATTTTGCTGAAGATTGAGGAGTGATCTTCTGGTCACATTTTGCACACTAAAGTTGAAAATCTTTTGGCAATGTCAATAGTCCTATAAACCTATGACAAGAAAACACCAAAAATGGTAACCCTCACATTTGTTGACTTTTCTTGACAAATTGTGCTGCTATTCTCAATATGTTATTGTTAGTTCCAGCACTAAGCATATTGTGAGAAAGTTGACTACAAAGAAGATAGATGATGTACTCATGACCGCTTTGTTAGAAGATATTTTGCATTTGAGTAAGATGGTTTTTGGATGTTCCTTTGTTGTTGTTCCTAAAACTCAAAGTATATTAGCATCAAAACTAGCAAATTTTGCTATTAATTTAGAGAATGTAATTGTGTGGAAGGAAATGTTCCCCTGTGGCTAGAAAAGCTTGCACATGATGAAATTTGAGCAGTTGCTCACTTTTGTACAGTTTAAGGCTTTTTGCCTTATATTAATACAATATTTATACCGTTTGGGAAAAAAAAGATTGTTACCAATTTATAGGAAAATTTATTTGGATTCAACAAGTTAAAGATTTTGAAGTACACCTGAAGTATAGCTTAGAAGTTTTGGAAAATTTTATACTTTCTATAGGGTACCATATCGTTAGTTTTATTTTGAATACTCATTGTTGATGCTGAATTTTTTCTAGGTACAAATTCCAAATGTACAGTCCGGTGCTTAGGTAAGGATCTTGCGCATAGTACCTACTTCTGAAATATTTGAAAAACAGAGGTGGAACTTTGTCCTTCAGAGTAGAATTTGACGCTCAAGTCAGTTACTTTAAACTAGAGTAAAATTCAAAGAGAATCTAGAGTTTAAAAATGTGAGAATGAATATATTAAATCAAATCTGTCATTTCGATATTTATACCTGTGACTGATGGATTGAACAAATCCACAGGTCGAACACTCATGACTTGACCCATTTAGGCATATTTGAATCACAAGGGTAAACTTACTAAAATACCTATGATAGACCCAAGTACGGAGTCACATGTAATATTTTTAGTAGATGTATTATTTTGACATCATCAAATACAATACCATATGTTTTAAATACTTGAACAGTATTGTAAAATTGCACCTTAGTTCCATTTTTTTTCCCTTCTAAAGTTGGTTTTACCATCGTATCTAAAATTTCTTCTGCTTGTTTTTATTTTCGTTTTATGATGAATGTGCCTAAAACAACTACATCTTAAAACATTCTAAGCATATGAATTATCGACAAGTATCTAAATCTAAATATGTACATGAAGCAACAACAATTTTAATGTAATTTTTTTATAATGATATTTTGTAATTATTTTTAAACATATTTAAGAATCACTTTTTTATTTCACATAAATAGACATTAAAAAACTGTTACAAAGTATATTTCACTTTGATTGTTCAATTAGAAATTTTACTTGTGACTTTTTTTTTGAGAGAATTTTAACATATTTTTTATTCACTATCCACCTTGACATAGAGTGAAAATTGTAGATTTACCATATTCAAAATCTTAAACTCTTAATTCTAAAGTATATTTATTGTGAAAAACTTCTAAATGAACAAAATTATTAATTTTTTAATTCAACTATATATTCCTTTAATATTTATTGTATTATTCGAGGGCAGCATGAGCTGTCTAAATTTGTCAAAAAAAAAAAAGATTCTAGACTTTTCAATTTTATGTTTAAAAAGCAACTCAAATCATATTCATATATATATATATATATATATATAGTGTGTGTGTGTATATATATATATATATATATGTATGTATGTAGTGTATATATATATATATGTATGTATTTATATATATATATATATATATATGTATCTACATATATATATATATATGTATGTATTTATATATATATATATATATATATGTATGTATCTACATACATATATATATATATATATACACATATATATATATATATATATATATATATATATATATATAAGATTACTTCTATTTGGGATATTTGGGATATTAGCATTACTTCTAATATATTCCACGTGGATATTATTAACATTGCTTCTAATCATTTAATGTATTAAATATGGATTCTACGTTATCACATTTTTACTTCACCAGGATTAAATTGGTAAAAAGAAATAGGCAGGAGAAAGGAAAAAAAAAGGATAGATGCCAATCAAAATATTAATCTAAAATCTTTTGGATCATGTTTACACAGCCAATCCAATTTTATAGGATTATCCTTTATGTTATTTCCTTTATATATATATATATATATATATTTAAATTCATATTTTGAAATTGTTAAAAGTCTATTATTTGTAATCTCTAATATTACATATAAAATAATTTATTTCTTTGTTTTCTATACATGCAGATGTGCATAGGCATAAAGAATTTTTAAAATTATGGTAAGACAATAAAAGTAGTACAAAATTTTACAATATTAACTATTCAAGTGATTTATATATATATAGGGATGTAAAAATATGCATGTAGAAATAACTAACATATCATATGCAATATATTTAAAAAGATAATGAAGTATAGCTCAATTGATACAATACTTTCATTATAACTTATTAATCATAAATTTTAATCATTAAGGATTAAGTGGAGATATACACTATTGGTCACGATGCGTGATTCATTTTCTAATGGATAAGTAAGGTAAGTTAGAAATTTCTAGAGAAATAAAATTTAAAAATAAAATGAATATATGAAATTAAATGATACGTGGAGCTCTATAATGAACATAAAGAAAAAACTTTTTTGCTTTACGAAGCACATTCTTATATTTTTTTTGTACTTGTTAAATTTAATAAGAAATTTTTTTATCATTTATACATTACCGAAGGGATTTGTTATTTTTCTCAAACATAAATCTATATCAGTTGAATTTTTTTAGGAGAGTAATTATTACTGTTTAGTTTATCATGGCCAGTAAAACAAATGCTGTCATACTGATTTGATATATGGAAAGTTCGATGGTGTCGTTAGAAAGTTATTTAGTTGTGCATTAAAGTATTGTATAATACAAATACGGGGAAGATTACTCAAAGTCTCTTTTATGTATGTGTATTTATTTAATTCTCATTTCTGAAATGATAATTTAAGACATAAATATCTACATGTATAAAATATTGTATTTATCACGTCCTTGAATCAAATTCTGGACACTTTTTAGTCTAAATTAGTTATGTATTGTTGATCATATGGCATATCTTTTTTAAAGCATTTCAGAAGCTCGCCTTTTCTTCTCAATACAAGCACAAGCATCAAATTAGATTGTAAAATTTGGGATAAATTTTAGGGTTTATTAACATAATCTAATTGAAGACGACATGAGTAAATTTTACAGCATAAAATTCTCAAATTGACGTGGATCAAAGACTTCTCTTCTGTCATTGCAGTAAGTTAGCAATATTAAAGATGTCATACATTGACGATTATCCTAATAAAATGTTCAATGAATGTGGATATGTAAGTGATTTATTGACAATGTGTTTGTATCTAAAATCATTTCAAGAACTGACTTATGGTATATTCATCTAAATTTTACAAGACAATCTGATGCCCTTGCTTTGTATTGCGATAAAAAGCTAAATTTTGAATTTGCCTTCAAAAAATATGTCACATAAATAATACATGACTAATTTTAGGTGAAAAAGTGCCCAAGATTTAATTTAGGGACCGAAATACAATATTTTACATTTATGAAAGATTAAAAATTATCATTTTAAAAATAAGTGACTAAATAAATACAAATATTAACGTAAGAGACTAATAAAATAATTTTCTCTGCAAATATTTAGAACATAAAATATTATAAAATAAAAATTTTATAACATTAGGGCATAATTGCTTAACATATATATATGAGACCCATTCACCGTAGTTTAGCTTTCTATTTCCTTCCATACAAAGCGATTAGCATACATTCTATAGGAAGAAAGAAAAAACTTCACTTTTTCAATTCTTTGCGCTATGTTCTTTCCTCTGTGGACTCAGTATACTACTTCCCAACCGGAGTATAGGGGGCATTCATTTTCCCCCACTAGAACCTCTGAATATGAAATAAGATTCATTTGGACCGCTTATAGTTGGTCAAGCTAGAACTACTTCGTATTGACCCCGCAATGCTGAACCTAGAAACCTTATATATTATATATAAAGATAGGAAAATTTTACAGTTTTTTTTAGAAAATTATTTTCTTGTACTTTAAACTCTTGTACAATATAATATTATGTGCTTTAAAAATTTATACTGTACAAGTTCTTAAAACCAAGAGAATGGTTCCTTCAACGGAACTGTAGAATTTTTCATAAACATATATATATATATATATATATATATATGTGAGAAAAAATTTATAATTCTTTGTAGGGAACCATTCCCTTGTACTTTAAGAATTGTACAGTTTAATATTATATGTTTTAAAAACTTGCATTATACAAGTCCTTAGAATGGTTCCTTTAATGGGACTGTAGAATTCCCCAGTGATAACCCTATATATATTATAGAGTTGGTGTAATTTTAATTTCTAACTTTATCTTTTAGGCATTTAATTCATAGACTAACGATCAAAGCCAATAGTGTTAGATTTTTCACCTAAAACTACACTCTTTCTTAGGACATTTAAAATTTTTATTTTCTTTTTATAAATAGAGTTTGATGAATCTAGGATTTAATATGATGATAAATGATAAAAATTATCGAATTATGTCAATAAAATAAGAGAGAAGAAAAAAAAAAGAGATAATAAAGATATTTTTGTTAAAAAATAATGAATGTTAAATTAAATTTAACCTAAAAATTTAAATATTTACAAATAATATTAGAAATTAAATTAATAATTACTCTAAATATTAAAGGTAACCCGGGAGGGTGGGGTTTTGTATTTTTCTCAGGTAAATTTTTCTTGAATAGTAAAGAATGGAAAATATTCAATAAAAGTACTATAGCAAAACAGTGTGGCACGTGCCGGGCTGCACCTATAAAGAAAAGCAAGAAAAGTCCAAATCTAGATCTGACGACCGTATCTTCCCGTCAATAGCGGGAGCTCCAAAAGAAAACCTAATCCAACGGCTATAAATTCTCCTCCGTCAACCACCCTCCGATCATAACCCAACGGTCAAGATCAAATCCAAATGACTCCGCACCCCATCATCTATATATAGTCACACGCAAATGAAACTCGGGCCACTCTCACAACTCCCGAGATCACTCTCTTTTTTGAAAACACTCTCTCTAAATAACACACACTAACACACTTTTCTGTGTGTTTTCAGTTTTCACTCACTCTTCTATTCTTCTTTCCGGTTCTTTTTTAGTGCTTCACAAAAAAAAAAAGAAAAAAACAGTACACAAACTACAGTTTTTCAGAGAAGAAATGAAGCCGGCATCAGAATACATGATAAGATTATCACGATACAGGACGAGGGCCCACTAAAAAATAAAAACAAATCGTCACGGTTAAAATTTCTTTTGGCGGGACCTGCAAAGAAAATGGACGGTCAGAAGAGCCAGGCGAAGCTTACAAGAACTCACTCTTCACTTCTCCGGTCATCCCCAACCATTCGATCGTCCATCCACAGCTTATCTTCCGTGAGCGACATCACACCTGATGAAGAACTAGAAGAGCAAGACCTAGAAGAACAGAAGCCTCACTCAAAACCCGGTTCAACCGGGATGAATCGTTCCGGTTCATCCCGGTTCGCTCTGGTTCTTGTTCTGTTCTTGGTTTTTTCGTATACCCTTTTCGTTTTTCTCACCAGGGAAGGCATTTTCAGCTCTGAAAACCTCCTTCTGGCGCTAATATTCGTCGCGATTCTGCTGTTTTTGGTGCAAAGAAACCGAGTTTTAGTCCACCAGAGCTTCAATTTCCTGAAGCAATTGGTTGGAGAATACGGAAAGAAATTCGGGTCGTCGAAAAACCAATCGAAACCGGTCCAGTGGTTCATCGGAGAGCCAAACACAGCCCCCAAGAAAGAGAGGAAAACCAAGAAATTCATCAGAGAAGGAGTGGAGTTTTACAGCAATGGGGATTTTTATGAAGGGGAGTTTCATAAAGGAAGGTGTAATGGGAGTGGAGTTTATAATTATATTGGGAATGGAAGGTATGAAGGGGATTGGATTGATGGGAGATATGATGGGTATGGAATAGAAAGTTGGGAAAGAGGGAGTAGGTATAGAGGGCAATATAGGAATGGATTAAGAGATGGGTATGGTGTTTATAGGTTTTATACAGGGGATACTTACTCTGGTGAATGGTTTAATGGTCAGAGTCATGGTGTTGGAATGCAGACTTGCTCTGATGGTAGCTGTTTTATTGGTGAATTCAAAGGTGGTGTCAAACATGGCTTTGGTGTTTATCATTTCAGGTCATTTCTTTTCTTTAAATTCCTTTTAAATGCTTTTTTTTTTTTAAAGTTTATTTTATTCAATTCGAGCAGTACAAACAGCGTGTTTGCAATATGCAAGGGCACGGGTAGGGCAGTGTACCTATGCAATACAATTGTTTTCCTACCCTTGCAAAACGGGGAGACTTCGTGCACTTTGGACACGGAGTCTGGAAGATCGTAATTGGGTTGAATAGAAATGTGGATTGATTGTTTCTTGTTTCTTGTTAGGATGAGATGAGTGAAATTGTTGACATTGACTTGAAATTTTTGGAAATTTTCTTTTAATAAAAAGGACATGGTAACGGGCTGCTCTGTTTGGGTTGTTTGATTGATTGATTGCTTGATTTAGTATTTTAGAAGGGGTTGGTTGGACTTTATTGCAGCTCCAGCTGCTATTTGCATTTGTTTCAGTCTTGTCCATTCTTCCTACTCAGCATTTCCATAATTTGAAGTATGTTGCTTTTTCAACCCCCTTGCATTTACAGTATCATATGGTCTAAAGTCTAAACAGCTATCTTGATCATTTGAATGTAAATTACTTGGATTAACCATTGGTAGATTTTCTTGAATTGAATATTCTGGCTGTTGCCACGTTGTAATTTAAATGATTTTTTGGAGATGTGCAGAATTCGTTGAGGGTTCTTAATGACATGATTGGGTCTGATTGTTTTGCAGAAATGGAGATAGATATGCCGGTGAGTATTTTGCCGATAAAATTCATGGTTTTGGTGTTTATCACTTTGCAAATGGCCATTGTTACGAGGGATCGTGGCATGAAGGCCGAAAGCAAGGTTATGGCATGTATATGTACTTTCCGAAATGGTGACAAAAAATGTGGTGAATGGGATTTTGGCAATCTGAAAATTCCCACACTGCCATTAAACGATTCAGTCCTCAGAGCAGTGCAGGTATATCATCGAACACTGATTTCTCATTGCCCTTGTTTTAGTTTCCGATTGCAGATTTACAGGTCTTTTGACGTTTTGTTTGTTCTTTTTTCTCCTCTTGTTAAATTGCAGGCTGCTAGAAAAACTGCAGAAAGATCAATTCACATTGGGGGAGTAGAAGAACGAGTAAACAAGGCAGTTATGGCCGCAAACAGAGCTGCGACTGCTGCTAGAGTGGCTGCTGTTAAAGCAGTTCAAAATAGGATAGATGGAAAATTTTGCGATACTAATATCTGAAGAAATCCTGGCATATATAAATTTTACTGCCAAATCTTATATGTACTACAAATCTGTGCCATCCCTTTTGAGCAAAAGCTCATTGGAGATTGAGATGGAGAGAGTTGAGTTCTGCTTTTGGTTGACCAAGACACTCATCTTAACTTGTATATAAATCAACTTGTACATCAATATGTTCTGATGGCATAGCAATTTTCTCAGAAGCTCCTTTTTCCAAATAATTATCCACTTGCAAATATGTCAGTTTGTAGGGCTGGATTAAAACTGAAGCTCTCTATTATTGTGTTTTTTTGCACTGCAATAATGAGAACATTGTGCCTGATCCCAGCTCTTGTCCTCAGCATGTCCCGTATTCACTGTTGCTCTATCTCCTTCTGTATCCCCTGGATATAATAGCGCTTTAGGAAGTAACAAAAAATAGAATTCATCAACATTATTTTTGGGCTCTTGGGACGTAAATGAACATAAAGTTGAATATTTTAGTGTTTTTATTTAATTATTTTAATAAATTTGTAATTTTATTTAAAATTAATTTGTTTATTTTTCAAATCAAATTTAAACAAATTTTTATTGAACTTATCTCAAATCAAGTCGAGTATTTTGTTTTATCTAATTGAGTTAGACTTAACTTAGAGATTGATTTTTTATTTGAATACAAAAAAATTAATGAACGGTAAATCTTGTTTAAGATTAGTGTAATTATTAATTAATCAAATCTGACTTTTTTATCAAACCAACTTCGATTCATGCACCAAGTAACTTATAGTCATTTTTCACTGGTATTTCTAACATGATTCCAAGTTTGTGAATGAAGGAAATATTTAGATAAATTCAGTCTTTGATTCTACTTATAAACTTTATGATATAAATTAAATCATATAGAAGAAATAAAATCAGTTGATGTAAGTAAAATTTTATAATATTTAATTTTGATCACAAAATTTACAAATAATATTCAAAATCAGATCTATTTAAATATTTCTTTTATGAAGAATGGACGGAATATAAATAACTAACAAGTGATAAATAAGATACTGGGGAAAATTCTTAAGTGTGTTTTGGACCCTATACCTATTAATACACATTAATTTATTTACATGAATAATGTGTATTAATCTAAATTATAGGATCAAAGTACATTGTTTTGGACCAAATCCAACAAGAATATGCCACGGAGTGACAGGTGAACTTGGTGTACGTTTCATTTTCAATTGGATTCACAGTTTAAATTTCGTTTCCTTCGTCTGGGTATTGATACATAAAGCCAGCAATTCAAGATGAAGTCTGAAAAAGATGTTTGCTTCCTTAAATTCACCAGCTGGAATTACAATACTTGATTACTAATAATGACTAGGCAAAAAGGTTTGCGAATTTGTAACTTTTAATAAAGGAATTATACTCGAACTTGAATTTAAAATTGTTCAATAAAAAAATCGACAAAGCTTGAACATCAAATATTCGTCTTCTTAAGAGCTCTTTCTTCATTTGTTATTTAATTTGGGTGTTTCCTTTTTTGTTGAGTAACTCATTCACTTCCATTGAGCATTGCTATGCAAAGAGATTAATTTAAGATGAAGTTTAGAAAAAGTTAGGAGCTTCCTTCATATTGAATTCATGGGTTCTAATTCATTCCTCCATTTCACTCTATGACAAGCCTTTACTGATTTCGGTATGTCTAAACATGAAATATCAATTGCTATTTAGAGTTTAGACATACCGAAATCAGTAAAAGCTTGTCATTATATTTGAAAACTTAGTAAAATGTCAAATGTAATTAAGTTATACATTTATTGCAAAAAAACTATTTAAATGTTGAATTTACTATGCAAAACGACTACTTGCAGTTGTATGTAACACCAGGTTAATGATTAATTACCTCTTACGTATTTGTTTTCTTGAAATGATTCTCACGTTTCCTCTAGATTGAATTATCATTTACTTTATATATTGAGTACATATAACTGTCTTGTAGTTTTTCACTTTGGCCAATTTACACACTCGGCCGGTAAAGAAACCATTCTCAAGACTCCAAAATAATCGATGGTGATATATACTTGTTAAAATCCACACTTAAATCTCAAAAGTTTAAGCCACACTTAAACTCCATGGTGATATATAGTTGGTTAGATGATGTATATTTAAAATATCAACCACACTTAAATCTCAAAAGTTTAAGCCACACTTAAACTCCATGGTGATATATAGTTGGTTAGATGATATATATTTAAAATCCACACTTAAATCTCAAAAGTTTAAGAAGATTATCTACACCTTTCATTTCTATCTTACATCTTAACAAAATTACCCCTAATTTTTAAATACTTATTGGGTGCAATAAAAACTTGCCAAATAAAATTATAAATAGTGTTTAATTACATGTCTATCATTTTAAAAATTATAATCTCTGATGCTACTTTTTTTAAACCAAAATATTGCATTAGTTTGACAGAATTTTGTATTTCAAGAAGTGACAAACTATTTACTCATGATAACTTAAATTATATTTTGTGAGCATGTCACGAAAATGACATGAATTTTGGCAGCAAGATCCAACATCTAGTCCCCTCATCATGGCACTTTGGTATTATTACATGAAACGTCTTACCTTTTTCTTTATTAATTGTCCATCTCATATACATGCCTTCTTTAACATATTCTGTGCAAACAAGTTTTGTAGCCGATCCATACCCATGCGGCCCATGTCACTGGTACAGTCGACACTTCTAACGTGAGAAGACGTGACGAATCTGGGCACCATAAAAAACTGCAAATAAATTCGAGCCTATTCCTGTTTATTTTATTAAGACAATTCATTCTAAAAAATTTACTCCAAATTTCACAGATATATTGGTTGAATCTCTAGACATCAACATTCTATACGTGTTGTCAATATTGTCTAATACTCACAATTAAACTTTTTTCTTATGGCTAATTAAATGAAATTTCTTGTAATATAATCCAATAATTTATAGTATTGGGTTTTTCTGGCTTTTGAAAAATAAAAATGTAAGTTGTCTTAAATTTCTGAAAAAACAAACTTTTCTATGTAAAACCTTGGAGTTTCCAAAATAATTGAAATGTATGTGATAAAAAGAAAATTAAAATGATTTGAGTAGGTCTGAGTGAGTTTTCAATTAAATATATATACTACTACTAGTCAATTTAATATAACATTTAAGCAATGAAAAATCAAGTTATAAATTTAGAATTACTTGTCAAAATCAGTGTATTTGACAAAATTATATTCAATCACTGGCCTTTTATTTTAGATATTTATTCGAATTTTGTTTATTTTTTAATAAATCTATTGACACATTAATCGCTTTATTAATTTGTATAAATACACTAGTAAGCAATATAGATTTCTGACAAAAATAAAGAGAAACAAACTTCAAACACACAATTTCAAACATATATTTCTAGTCCAATCAATATGGCAATTGACATGTTAATCCATTTATTGTATGTTCTAATTTGTTTTTTTTTTTTTTTTTCTTAGAGTGTTAAAATTTTTTTCCTTGTCAAAGAAAGTCATGTGGACAAAATCTAATTGCTAACTTTGTGGCCTACAATAATTGCCACCCAAAAATCTGTACCAGTTTAATTAAGTGCTACTACTAGGGCGTAAACTAGACGAATAAGAGTAGAATATAACATATTCAAACTCGGATATTATTAGTTCTAGATTCAGATCCGAATTCAAGCGAGTCTACAAAAGTAAATAGGATCCGGATTCGTCAGTGTTAAAAATTTTTTCCTTGTCAAAGAAAGTCATGTGGACAAAATCTAATTGCTAACTTTGTGGCCTACAATAATTGCCAGTAAAAAATCTGTACCAGTATTAATTAAGTGCTACTACTAGAGCGGTAAACGGGTCAGATTCGAATCAGATCTAATATATTCAGATTCGAATAAGATTAATATTATCAATTTCGGATCTGAATCCAAATCCGAAAGGGTCTACAAAAGTAAATCCGTATTCGGATCTGTCGGGTTTTGTCGGATCCGGATACAAATTCGGATCTTAATAATTTTTTTAAATTATATATAAAACTATTACAATTTATCGAATTTTCTTTTTTTTAATTATACAAAAGTATTGAATTTATAATTAATATTTATGCATGTATTTTATATTAAATATAAATTATATGAGCAATTTACACAACATAATCTATATATATATATATACATATAAAATAACACTAATATATAATAATTTTATTATATATTAAATATTTTAATCGGATAATCCGAAAAATTAATCGGATCTTGAACACCAAGATCCAGATCCGACCCATTTATTATAATAGCTAAATGGGTCTGAATGGAATTCGGATAATCAGAATTTGTTAGAAATTCAGACCCCGATAAACGGGTTCGGATCGAGTCGGATCCGGATCTATATCCGACCCATTGACAGGCTAGCTACTACTAGTATTTACCTGAAATATTTAAATTGCAGTGACTGTCTTACTCTTACAGTCAATTTGACAAATCAAAAGGACATTTTTTAGCAGACTAAAAATAGCCAGGGTCTACAACAATTTCTTTGCTCTGGATACCAATATTAGTTTATCACTGAAGAAGTGGTGTCTACTCTTTTTTCTTCTACTATGGTAATTATGTAGGAATGGGAATTATTCTCATGCAAGCACATGCTGAGAGGTGGGTGGTGGGCTTCTTCTTAATATTCCTTGTATAAAAATGTGGTGCTTTTCATATATGCTTCAAGAAGTTGAATTGAACCACAATCTCTATTTAATCAAATTCTTTAAAAGGAAGGAAAAGGAAACAACTTTTTGGTTCTTTAAAAAAATATTCAAATGGTAAGATTTTTGTCTGGATTCTTGTTCTACCCAAACCTCATCCCCCATCCTTTGTTGTTTTACTCACCAAGAAAATTAGATTCAAATGACTCTCCCTCTCATTGATTCTGTCCATCTCTTTTTAAAACCTCACAACTACCTACCTCCACATGCAGGTAAGACATCCAATAATAGCACTTTTTTACATGCATTATTTTATCCATGGCTAGATTAGATCGATTTTCTATTTGACCAAATCGATAAATCCTACTCACTGGGATTTTGAGAGCCCCACCCAATAGGGTCTGGCTTAGCAGGGCTACTGACCAAAGTACTATTCCAATCAAAGTGATTATTGATCATTATATATGGTGGAAAATTTCAGCAGTTTGCGATATGGTTATTTTCAACTCTTTCATCATGAACAAAAATAATAATTTCGTTTGAATAATTATTATTCATAATATTTATTATTTAAGATATTATTTGAATAAATACTGTAACAAATTATTGGATATACGAGATATAAAAATAATTAAAAATATATTATAAAATAATTATAAAAACTATTTACAGAATAATGAACATTTTTTCTGTCCACATAGTATCAAAATATCCACATATACATACAGACTTATGCACCATGAAATTTTCCGCAATATTCAGATTGTGTCATTAAACCTACTCCTGTTTATTTTTATTGAAAACTGCCCTCTCGAGGGCGGATCATGACAATATGCGAGATTAATGAGATTATTTAATTTTTTCCTATCTCATGTTTAATTAATTGGTTTTCTTGCCATGATATCAATCTTTTGTCAAAATATCTTTTTTTAGTAACTTTTTCCTCCTAGATCAGATTGTATAGTCTTCTTAGGCATGATCATACGTTTTGAATAAATACGATTCAAATTTATAAATTTGGTTCTGATCTAGTAGTTCGACTATACAATTTGTGATTTATATGTATATTACTAAGTTAAACTATTATTTTGACAATTATTCTTCGAATTCATAGATTTCATGAGTTTAAACTATTTGTATTAGTATTTTTAATATTAAACGAAAAACAATACTAAAATTACGATAATACAAAACTTTTACAATATCATCATAATATGTCAAATATTATTAAATTTAAGTCAAGGAAACATAACTTTTGGCTACTATTAATTTTTTTAATATTTATTTACATAAGTTACAGTGAAATATTAACTTACAAACAAATAAAAATATTATATTTTTACATTTTTTATATATCTTACGATTTTACTATTTTACCTATGATCCAGTCATGTAACCTTCTTAAAATCTTGATCTTAAGCGTACTGTCTTAGTAGTTCATATCATGTCATCCTATGCTTAGTTGGATTTTAAATATGGGATTATCATTCCATTTAACTACGATTTAATCCCTCTTCCCTGGATTATATGGGATATTACACATCTCATAGGGTTTTAAGTATTAATAATCCCACCAAACTTGATAAAGTTTGAAATGCCAAAACTATCTTTTAAAGTACTATTTTTTTTATGTAATAGTTTTTTTTTTTTTTTTTTTTTTTTGCTTCAAAAAAAATTGTCATTATATCATTTTTTTGTTATAAGTGAAAATACATATTTTAGAACATGATGCAAACTTGTTTTTGATTTTATTTTTTTTTTAATTTTAGAAAGTAGCATGCCTAATTTTTATTTTATTTATTTAAGTGTTTCTTTTCTATAAAACATATATTTCCAAGTAAATTAAAATACTATTAACTAAATAGAAAGATTTAGCTAGTTGTATCAAGATCTGTTATATTCTTTCTAATTAACAAATTTAAGTACTAGTAATTTTTCAAGATTAATTCAACATCTTACTACTATTACAAATTTTATCACTCCTTGCTAATTTATGTATATATTTAAATAATTTAAGAACTATTAGTTTATTTATTTTGAAACATGATATTATATGATTTAAAAACTATTTTATGTGTGAAAAATTTAAAGTAATTAAGAATAGTGGGTAATATTTTAATATCTATAGTTCTCTTCTATCTATCATTTTTAATACAATATAAAATGATATTATTATCACAATATCTTATCAATATCTTAAACAAATCAAACACATGATTATGATCCAAACATGACACATTCCAGGATTATCATACGAAGATAAGTTATCCAAAGATGATTTATCTGTGAACCAAATACACCCCAGAAGAATTACAATAAAAAAAAAAGGTAAAAACATCTAATGGAAGATAAACAAGTGTTTAGGACCACCATATGGATTAATTCTATTTTGTATCCCTCAACTTATACCTAATTTTTACTTTGCACTCTAAACTTTAGTTTTAGATACTTTGCATCTCTAACTCTCAAATTTGTCCTACCTTATCCCCTTTTTTAATGCAGCCAAAAAAATTAATAAAATCTTCGGTGTTTTTGTACGTAAAAACATTGTTGTTTATTTTGCTAAATTTGTCATACACATGAAAAAATTTCATTCATTTTTTAGACCGCGTTAAAAAAGGTTGAAGGACGACGAATTCAATAGTTCATAGCGTAAAATGTTTAAAACTAAAATTTAAAATTTAAAGTGAAAATCGAATATAAGTTGAGGGATATAAAATAGAATTAGTCCACCACGATATCTCATTCGATGCATAGGGTCTGTTTGATAACTCAACTTAATGTTGAAAATTAATTGGTTAAGAGATTTTTGAATTCAGCATCTTTGATAATAGAATTTTCTTATCACTTAATGCATTAAGCACCACTTAATTTGTATTCAAAATTTTAACTGAAAATATTTTCACTTAATCTTCTGAATTTTAAATAAATATACAAATACATAGTCTAACACACAATACTCTCTCTCACACATATTCACACACACACACACATTCTCTCTCTTGTGCACACACACTCTTTCACACAAACACATGTAATGTTACTCTCTTACACACAAAAACATACACTCCCTCACATATATATTGTCTCTCTCACACACATATAAACTTATTCTCTTACACATTTTCTCTTGTACTTTTTCATACTCATATTCACACACACGCATATTCTCTTTCACTCACATACACACACTTTATCACATATACAGATTCTTTCTCATACACATACATACTCTATTACACACACATATTCTATCTCATACACATTTATAGTATATTTAATTATTCATTTTCTTTTCTATACATATATGACAATTATTTATAATTAATTAATACATGTATAAAATGACATATTCAATTCAAAAATTGTAATTCAACAATTAATACTTTTAAAATTTAAAATTCAAATTTCAAAATTCAATATTCAGCATTAACAAAACACCAGCATAGCTAATGTCCTGTATGCTGTAGCATGTCGCTGCCATTCATAGTTGTTGTTAGGAGATATACAATTAAATTAACGCTTGCTTGCCTCTTTTGATTACCTAGGCTAATTGTACATGGAAAGTCAACCAGTGACCGCTGCTCACCTCAACGGGTGCGTCAGCCATTATTAGTCTTTGATTCTTATATTCTTACGAGTAGTTATCAATAATCAATGGGGTAAACATTTAGGGTTTCTAAAGTTTTTCCTCTCTTCGTTTTAAAATAATTCTAACTTTAAATAATTTATCTTATTTTATATTAGTTGTGACTTTACAAAATCAAAAAAATATTAAATGATATTTTTTTAATTTTTATCCTCAGTGTCACATTAATAAAGGGATAATTATGTTATTGGGATATTAATACAAAATGATAATTTAATCATTTTGAACTATTTTTTTATAAAATTAATGCAATTTAATAGTTTCCTTAATTCTTTTAAACCAATCAAATGTGATAGATATTTTAAAACTAAGGGAGTAAAGTCTAAGCTTACTAGCAAAATTTGCTACTTTTACATTAATACTATTATCAGAATTCCACCCCTTATCTTTTACTTAATTGCATCAATTAATAACCTGAAGAATTTTATTTTATTACGTTAGGTGTATAATTTCTCTATCAAATTATCAGGATAATTTAGGGTTTGAAATGAACAGCTCTAATATACAAATTTAGAAGTATGAAGAACGGAATTTATAAAATCGAAAGGTCATGCTTCGATTATAATAATTAGACAAATTTTTAGAAGAAAAAACTGAATATGGCCAAAATTAACATTGGTCCTATATGTTTGGCAATTGGAATTAATTTCTCTCTCTCTCTATATATATATATATATATCTATGTGTGTATATGTGTGTGAGTATGTGTGTGTGTCTATATATATATATATATAGGAAAATATATATCTCAAGTTTCAACAAGCTTTGTAATCCTACCTTTTTTTTTCTTTAAGATACAATGGACTTCTTGATATTTATTATATTTGTAAAGACATTTTCATTCATTAAAGTAAAAAGAAAAAAAAATTCCTTGCGATTTTCCTGTAAATATGTATAAGGCAAGGTCTGCTAAAACTCAGGAATTAACGCTATTGAAGTTTCTAGTGTTTGCAATTGCACACATATGTGTGTCATATTCCTTAAATGTAGGGTTAATACCACTAAACCTTGTTGAACTATACGTTTAGTTACACTTTACTCCCTCCAACTCCAATTCATTTTATAAGCACTTAACCCCTTATTTTTGTATCATTAGATAAAAATATCTTTGCTAAATAATTGTTTTTCTTTTTCTTTCTTCAATTATTCTTTCTCACTTTTTTTTTTTTTTCCTTTTTCGCTTCTTCCTTATTCTTCTTTTTTTTTTTTTTTTTTGCTCCTTTCTCATTGGCATTAGCTATGTCCTTCATTTTGCTACAACTATCATTACACTTAAAATAAAATTTTTAATTTTATTTAACTAATTATTTATTTTGTGTGTGTATAAGAGATTGTATAATTGTTATTATAATTATTTATAATATTTTTTATATTAATAAAGTATTTTTTATCTAAATCTAAATTATAAAAATATATATAAACAAGTTAGATTTATAATTAGTCAACTACAGTAGGAAAAGTAAATAAGCTAATTAATCAACTAGAAATATTTTTATTTGTTGATTTCTTTACATTGATAAATTATTAACCATTATTTTTATTTTTTTCCATTAATTTGAATTTTTAAACTAATATTTCATTTATTGAGACTCACAATTTTGAATTATTAAAACTCTAATTTTTTTATATATTTAAATATTTTAATTAACATTTTAAATACACTTTGATATAACTAACATCTATTTTATTATAAAGAAAATTGTAATGAATTAACAAAAATAAAATTTAAGAAACCAATGAGTTACAAAAAAAAAGAGAATTAGTTGAATTTTTTCTCTTTTTCTCATACCAGTAGCTAGTTCGTTTCCTATGCTATTATTATTTGTATAATTAGGACATATAAATTTTTCTTTTCATTTGATTGAACTAATTATTTTTTTATAACCCAGTTGTTCCATAAATTTTGAGTAAAGTATCCATTTGGTCACTCAATTATGCATTGATTGCTATTTTAGTCTGACTAAACTTATTTGGTGGTCAAAAAGGTCACTAAACTTCTAAAAATATGTCTCCGTAGTAACTCTGTTTATTTTCCTGTTAATTGTGTATTAGTGACTACATGTGTGATTCACGTGCGTATTATCTGGGGTATTTTTGTCCAACTATAGTGAATTAGCACTAAAAAAAATTTGAGACCAAAATTAGATGATAAAAAATAAGTATAAATTATAAGTATTTTACTAGAAGACACAAAAAATTTTGGGCAAAAATTGAATAATTTTAATATACTAAATTTACAATTTAAGCCCCTCCTACCCCCACCCCCTCTCCCACCACATAGGTTATCCCCACCCCATTCCGTGAGAAACATCAGTATCCATTACTGTTCTTGCACCACTACATAATTCGTTGAGTTGGTCGTGGAGGACTTTGCTAGAACAAAATCCTACTCCAACTTTTGTTTCCTCAAATCACAATTTGCAGCATAGTAAGTCTTCTTTTAATCATCCCTTCCTTTAATCTTTTATTTCCAACTTGTTTTCTTCTTTGTTTGCGCACTCTTTTCTGATTTGTACTTTTGTTTGACTAAAATAGTGTAATTTGCAGGAATTCTTCCATTATTGTCTTCTAGATCAGCCACAGACCTATTATTAGATGTAAAGAACATTTTGGATTGAGTGACAGGGTAGGGTAGGGGAGGACAAGATGGGAGTGGGGAAGCGATGATGGGATGGGGTGGGAGAGTAGTGGGGGTGGTGGCATAAGGTGGGAGAAAGGCTGGGGGTTGGATGGGAAGTTTATAGGTGGAAGATGGGTTGGAGTGGCGAAAATAGGGTTGGGGTGGTAGTAGGATTTATTAAGATGGTTATAGTTGTCAAAGGAGAAAGAGGGTGGTGATAGGAGAGGAAGATGTTGATGGTAAAGCGTGGCAAAGAGTAATTGGATAATTTTACCCCTACTAAAATAGATGTGACATGCACATGCATTGACTAAAGGAGATTTAACGGCTCAAATTGACGGGGTGGCTTCTTAGACACAATTTTAAAAGTTAAGTGACCTTTTTAACCACTAAAGAAATTTAGTGACTAAAATGACAACTAAAGCATAATTTAGGGTGTGTTCATTTGGATTGAAAATATTTTCAGGAACATATTTTTCAGAAATCTTTTTGGTATCAAATACCGAAAAATAATTTCCGGTGTAAAATATTTTTCAATTTTTCTTCCTCTGGTTGAAAATTACTTACGAAATTTTCGAGCGTAAGTTATTTTCTAGATAATTTAAGAGCGACATTAAACTTTAAATACTTACTTTTATAATTTCATTTGCTGAACTTATTTTCGTTTTCAATTCTTTTTCATTCGTTTTTCTCTTAATCATGGGTCCCACATTAATATAACTATCATTATGCATATTTTACTACTACATTATACTATCATTTAATTTTGAAGAAAATCAATCTTTTATTAACCACAATTACTTGTAAGGTATTTATTATCATTGTTATAAGTTTTTTTTAACTTGTATTCATAAAATTAAAGATGAAACCATTAAAAAATTTTATTTCAAAATATTTTTATTTTGTCAACCGAACACCGAAAAATTATATGAAAAATGAACTTTTTCATGTAAAATGTTGTCCAAGGAAAATATTTTTCCCAAGAAAATAATTTTAATCCAACCGTACACACCCTTAGTAACCAAATAGACACTTTGATTTAAATTTTATCATTGTAAATTCATTACAGTTTCCTTTATAATATATATATACATACACACACACACACACACACATATATATATATATTAGTTACATCAAAGTATATTTAAACTATTAATTAAATTATTTAAATACATATACGAAAGTATTGGAGTTTCAATAAATCAAAAATTGGAGTCTCAATAAATCACATATTAGTTTAAAAATCCAAATAAACGGATAAAAATGAAAATATGGGTTAATAATTTATCAATATAAAAAATAACAAATAAAAATATTAATAGTTGATTAATTTGTAGATTTGTTTTCAATATAGTTGACTAATTATAAATCTAACTTGTTTACATATATATATATATATATATATTATATATTATAATTTTATAATTTAATTTAGATAAAAAATAATTTATCAATAACAATTATATATCCTATTATAATAAGAATTAAAAAAAAACAAAGACAACAAAATAAATACTTAGTTAAAGAAAATAAAAAATTTTATTTTATGTATACAAATATTTATAACAGAATGAATGAAGTTGCTAATGGCAAGAAAGAAGGAAGATAAAGAAAATAAAATAAAATAAGGAAAAGGGAAAAAAAAAAGGTGGGAAAGAATAGTTGAAAAAAAAGAAAAAGAAATACTTAGCAACTACAGGGTATTCTTGTTCAATCATACAGAAAGAAGGGATTACGTGCCTATAAAATGAGTTGGAGGGGACAAAGTGCAACTAATAGTGTAGCTTAAAGCGGTTTAGTGCTAATTAACCCTTAAATGTTCTATTGAGTATATGCACAAATACTTAGCAAGGGTATTCTTGTTCAATTATACAAAAAGGAGGGCTTAAGTGCCTATAAAATGAGTTGGAGAGGACAAAGTGCAACTATTGATGTAGTTCAAAGCGGTTTAGTGCTATTAACCCTTAAATGTTCTATTGAGTATATGCATAATATATTATATTACAAATTTCATAAAAAAACAAACTACATCAATAGTCATTACATTATTGGTTAGTTATATTTGAAGTTATCTAACTTTATATATATATATATATATATATATATATATAACTATATATATTATAAATTCAGTCATCAAACTACTTTAAATGCATTTTGTAGTTACTCTATATATTTAATTCGTTAATGCTAACAAAAATTATAGTTTTTGAGAGTTAAAATAATCTAATCTATAATGAACTAATTTCTAAAAAAGTTTTGGAGTTAAAATTAAATGATTGGAAAATGAAAAAATGTACTAGGTCAAAATCAAGTAATTTAATTTATTAAATTTTCAATTAAAGCCCCTATTACCCCAAGCCAACTTCCCTCGACAGCCTACCCCCCGCCACCATTCTTCCCCTTATACACCACTACTCATCTTCCCTTCCAACTTAGGCCACCACCTCTTTCTCACTCTAGTCGTTCCTTCTTTCTCTCTTCCTCTCTTTGTCTTTTATTCTCTCTCTCCTTCCCCACCCTCGCTACTCCCTCCCTTCCCTTCCTCTCAAATTTGCCACCCTTTCTCTGTTTTCCATATTCTGCCGCCTTTCATTTTTCCTTTCAAATTCGACCACCCCTTTCTCTCCCACCAGATCTAACCGTCCCCTTCCTCTTCTTTGCAGATTTGGTTACCCCTTTTCTCTCCCTCTCTCTGCTACCCCATCCCACTCTTAATGAAAATTTACCCAACATTCACCTTTTCCTCAAACTCCAGACATGACCAAAAGTACCCAAGCTTTTTTTTCGAACAAGGAGAAGAAGACATATTTTTTAAAATTTTGTTTTAATCCTAAGCATTTTTTATATTTTGTTTTAACCCCTATCTATTCTTTTTTTTTTTTTTTTAAAAAAAATTTAATAAGTTTACCCTTAAAAAATCATTATTCATTTGTCCTACGATCAAATTTGATGGAATGACCCTAAATATACACTTATAATACTTCAGCGATCATTTTTGCTAAAAAAAAATTAGTTGAGTAAAACTCATTGACAACAAACTAATACTCTCTCCATCCCATTTTATTTGGCATGATCAATCTTGCACACAATTTAAGAATAGTTGATATTTGATCAACTAATAGAATAGTTTTCCATTATTGTCCCTCAATTAAAATTCAAAATTTGTTAGTTGGTTTTTGGTTTTCAAAATTTGCAATGGCTCACGAGTGTAATTAATGTTGAAACATGATATTAATGATATTTTTTTAGAATTTGCATGAAGGATAAATTAAGTAAATTGATATTTAATTATTTATCTTTTTAAGAAATGACAAATAATTTAGAATAAATTAAAATAAAAAGAAAGACAAATAAAATGAATTGGTTGGTGACTATTGACGCGGTTTGCTCTTTATAAAATGGGACTCATTGATCCCTCGATCCGTTTATGCAGATCTAATTCAAATATCAGGGCCTACAGTCTAACACAAATCTAGCAGATTCTTGACGAATTGGGTTCGAATTTAGACATTGGACCATTAACAAAGCCCGGTGCCATGTGCTGCAACCGCCTAGCTCTCTTGAGTCTTGACTCGATAAGTGATAAATGGTCTCCAAGCACACGAATTCAAGACTTAGATGTTAAAACTGCAAGAAATGTTAAAATACAAAAATTATATTCTAGATAATTTTTTTTTCTTTTTAAATTGTTGGCGCGGGGATGGATCGGTGGTGTTCGTGGTTTTAGATTTCTTGTGTTCATCAATTGTAGAACTTTTCGTTTTTCCAAAAGTTCCACTTAATTAAAGTATTAGTATTACCCCCCAAAAAAGAAAGAGAGATTTAATTAAAGAATTAGTCAATATTCACAAACCCCATTAGATTTAATAAAATATTATTCTTCTTAATTTTCTTTCAAATGTCAAAATAGGAGAAATGGATATACACAGTGATGTTTCATTAATCTTTCTTTGAAAAGTCAAACTAATTATTTGATATTTTTCCTGATAAATAACCATGGTCTATGCTTTGAATCCAACAGTCCTTTTCTTTCTAGTTACAATATTATTTATGAAATCTGGTATGACAAAGTTAAGTCACCTTTTTGACTTGTGTGCAAATGGCGGTCTAATGAAAGAGGGTCTTAATTAATGATCTCACACAGTTTTCCCACCAAAATTCCTTTAAATGAGGAAAGCATTCATTTAAGTCCTTACTGCATATCTTTTGTTTTGACTTTTATGAAGGTATTCTGGGATATAAATCAAGCAAGGGGAACAATATTGAATACTTGATAAATCACTTTGAACTTTGATTCACCGAACCCACACAAGTGGCATCATACTTCTTGAAGCATCACAATGACAGATTAAAAGACTTTTTTTTTTGTTTGTTGTTGGTTACAATTCATCTTCTATCTAAATTTAATTAAATTATCAAAAGTAGAAGAAACATAAAACACGTTAACCTCGAGTTTATTTGTACAATATGTAATTCTAATTTAAATTTAATTGGATTATTAAAAATAAACGAAAATAAAATGGATACTACGTACATATTTTCTTGTATCCAAATATACTTGGACTATTAGAAATAAGAAAAAAAAAGAAGAAAAGAATAGTTCATAGTACACCATAACATGTCAACTTCAAGCGCCCCCAAAAAATAATAATAATATTACTACGTAATAAAACATGTCAACTTCATCATAATCATGTAGATGTAAAATGGATTTTCATATAAAAATATCTATACATTTGGCGAGTGCATGCATGGGTTTCTCAGATTTTCTTAGTAAATCTCATTTAGTACTTCTCCTTTCGAGGTTTCTATATAGGCAATTTATTTAGGATATCACAAGAAAGATATTTTATTTCCCTTCATTTTGATAGGGTTTTGATAGGGAAAAGTCCATTTTTTCCCTCTTTGCAGTTGACAATTTCTAGCATGCTTATTGAATAAATGGGAAATTCCTCTCCGTCTTTAATAACTTGTGAGGTTTTGTTTTGAGTTCAAATGCCACCAAACTATACCTTCATCCATGTTTTCTATACCCTTTTAAATCATTAAGAACCCAATGATAAATTTAACTTAAATGGTAAGATTACGTTTATTTTATGACTTAAATTATAGATTCAATTCACCAAAAGAACATATGAAGATTCACTGTGAATCCGCTTATATATATATATATATATATATATATATATATATATATATATATATATATATATATAAAACATTCCCTATTAACCTTGCGAAATTAGAGTCTATAAATTCTTGCTTTGACCAATTCCATAAAGGGACGCACAAAATGCTAAGTGTTCCCTCCACATGGATATTGCTCAGCTTGCCTGTTTTAGTGGAACGGACAAAAGTTGGCCTTTTGAATTTTCAAAACTTTTGAATTTGAATAATTTGTTTGCTAATATATCATCACAAATTTAAGTAGTTGATTGATTTATCAAATTTTTTGGGTGCGGTAAATCAAATTCGTCAAATAATCATCTGTTCAATTTCCCCAAAAAAAATCATGCAAAAGATTCGAGGTCTGATTTCATTTTATATTTCTTAACTTATACTCAATTCTCATTTTGCATCCCAATTTTAATTTTGAATACTTTGTACCTCAAACTTTCAAATTTGTTCCACTTTAGTTTCCCTTTTTTAACACCGTCAAAGAAGTTAATGGAATCTTTCTTTGCACCCAAAAATATTGTGTACATCCTGGTTAATTTGTCGTACATGCAAAAAAATTCCATTAATTTTTGAGACATAGTGTAAAAAAGGACTAAAATGGGACGAATTTGTCTCTTCTGGGTGTTAAGTGTCCAAAACTTTACTTTTGGATGCAAAGTGAAAATCTGTATAAATTGAGGGGTGCAAAATGGAATTAGTCCAAGATTCAATGCATATTTTGTTTCTTGCAAAGTTCTTTTTTTGGGTAGAATTTATAGATGACGATTAAAATATTGTTGTTTCCATATTTTAAACTCGTCATCATCATTATTATTATTGAAGAAGTTTACTAAAACGTTGATTTGCTTCATTCCTTCACCATGTTTTTGCTATGAAGACTCGAGGAAATTATATACACTTGAGACGCAATTGAGAATCTACATGTGCTTGTTTCCATTCACCAACTATGAAGGGAGGAACAAATATTTTTCTTTGTTTTTTATATTAATAATGTGTTCTATTGATGTATGTCTTGTATATACAGTGAGAGATGGAGAGAAACTTATAGGATTTATGGAAACTTCCTTCCCATTGTCGAGGAATAAGCTTGGGTCTTAAGCCGGATAGTCTAGGCTGTCCAGATCCAATATGGAAGAGAATTATTTGTAGTTAACTATTTTGAAAGATTAGCTTTCTAAATCATTATATATGCACTTTTTTTTTTTTTTAAGATCACCGCTCTCACCATCCCTTATTGACTCGAATTTATAATCAATAAGTAATGAAATTTTTTTTTTACTATTTAAACTGTATTTCGTAAAATATACTAGTAGTAATTTACATGGACATAAATTTATTAGCTGACCATTGAAAGTGACGAATTTGTATTAGGCCGAAATTTAATGGATTGAATGCGCTGAAGTTTAATTTATCGCCAGGCCGCAATGCTAAGTCTTGACCCGAACTAAAATTCTGAAAACGTTGGATGAGCTGAACTTAAAACACACGTATGCTTAGCCCAAAGCTGAAGCAGTAAAGCCCATTTCATGCACTTACCATTCTTGTTTATCAAAATAGATTTTTTTTCTTGCATTCATAAGAAAGGAAATAAAGTTGTCCGTCACCATCATGCAAAATTTGCATTCGACATAGTCAAAGATGTCAAGTGAAAGATTAGCTTCTTTATGTGGCTGATTGCTTAGGCACATATGAGTATTGGATCTTCTGTATCACATTTTATGTTATTTACTATCACACCATTAAATGAACAGTCAAGATTTTGAGGAGTCATTTTAGTGGAGTAATTTTGACTGTTCATTTAATTTTGTGATAGAAAGTGACACAGAATGTAGGATAGAAAATCTTTAACCACATATATGAGGTTGTTGCTGTGATTTGTATCTTGTATCTTGTCTCTTGTAATTATCAAGTTCTTATATACAAAACGCTGTTATTGGGGAAAGGGAAAAAAACTTGTTGAAAAGTTATAAATTCTTATAAATACTTATCTCTCATTCTTAAATTTGAGGTATGACTTGACACTTAATTTTTGGACACACGAGCGTTAAATTAAACAATTTTCTCATAGCCTTATGACTAGTATTTCTCAATTTAAAAAATTAGAATGTGCTACTAATACAACCCAAATCAAAATCCGATAGTATGTAAACCTTTCCAGGAGCCTTGGGGCATTCCAATCCATCGATGCTAATATACTTTTCTTTGTACATGAGCAAAATGTAGATGAAGAGACGGCAAGGCAAACTTCATTCTCTACTCAGCAAGTAGACAGCAACAAATCAAGAATTACTTCCTATAACCCCGAAAGGCATTCTTTTCCTTAACAATCCCACAAACCAAATAATTAGATTCAAAAGTTGCTTCTACCTATATATTGCAACAAATTAAGTTTCTGCATATTTGAATGACACAGTTAACAAAATCTAAAGAAAATCTTCTCTCTATATCTTCCAATTTTAAAGCATTCAAGACTTGAAAGGGAAAATGTCATCCAGCCCATCTGGTGAAAGAACCAATAATGGCAACACAAACTCCCAATTATACTGGTGTTACCAATGCCATCGAACGGTCAGGATTGCCTCCGGTAACCCATCCGAAATCATCTGTCCTCGATGTTTTGGCCAATTTCTTCTTGAAATTGACATGGAAAGGCCTAGGCCTGTTCTTGATTTTACAGAATTTGATGCTTCCCCTGAAGCCCGATTGCTCGAAGCACTCTCATTAATGTTCAATCCTCCAATTAGACCCCGAAATGATACACCCTTGGAGAGAGATAACACACTCCCTGATGGGGTACTTCCCATTCCAAGACGTCGAAATCGTGGTAATTACGAAGGGAGAATACGCAACAGGGATTCAGGAACAGGTGTTCGAGGTTGGCTTTGGCCGAGAAGGCGATACACATCAGATATTGCCGTATGACGATACTGATGATCATTGGGTTCCTGAGAGCGGCATTCTAGCCCGTCCACGATCCTGGATTATTCTCAGGCCATCAGGGCCTCTCCCAACTCGACGAAATCTTGGTGAAGTAATCGGTCTAACAACGCCCCGAGGCAATATGGATCCAAGAAATTACTTCATTGGTCCCGGATTACAAGATGTCAATGACTAATCGAACAATTGACTCAAAATGATCGTCCAGGACCTCCTCCATTGCCTGATTCAAATATTGATTCAATTCCAACTGTGAAACTGTCATCATCCCATTTGGTAAATGACTCCGAATGCCCCGTCTGCAAAGAGAAGTTCCACATTGGGGACGAAGCTCGGGAGTTGCCTTGTAACCACATTTATCATTCAGATTGTATTGTTCCTTGGTTGAGGCTTCATAATTCTTGTCCGGTTTGTCGACACGAGCTGCCCGTGCCAAGTGATCATACCGGAGTTGCTGCGAATGATGACTCCGAGTCTTCTGATGGACGAGGCAGCAGGAGCCAGAGGTGCCAGAGGTTGAGGCAGCAATTGGCTTCAATTTGGCCATTTCGTTCTAGATATCGACATATTCATCCACAAAACGATGATGGCATCTCATCTCAAGGAGGTCAGCATTGAACTGTTATGCTTTAGTCCATGATGACCCTGCATGTTTACATTTGATCATCTGTATTATATGTATTCATTAACTACGGAAAATTTCTCATTGCTTCCCCAAAAATTTTAATTACCCTGTTGTGAAAGGAAAAAAAAAATAAAGTCTACATTTTCTCACTTCTTGCTGATTACCAATGTGTGATTGTTACTAGTGATGTTTACAGTAGTAGAACAACAAAATTGTATCATCAATTTAGTACAAAAGATGCCCATTGGTATGAATATGATCAGGTTATTTACTGCATGTCTATTTTAGTTACATTGGCATTATTTTATAGTAGTACTTATTAAAAGTGAGAGATTAACACGGCAAGCCTTTAACAATTTTAAGTGATGCTTTTAAACTCAACCGATAATTGTCAAAGCACACATTATCAATAATTGCAAAACCCGAATCCAAAAAATTAGTGTAATACCCAGAGAAAACTTATAATCATATGCCAAGTATATGACATAAATACTATAAATATTAAGTAAACGAAAATAATTAAAGACTTGAATTTATAAACTATATTTTGTTCATCTCATGCATCTAGAAGTAAATTCAATCGAACAATTGGTTATTTTTATCTAGATTATTGATCTTTGATTGTTGTACATTAAGGTTATGCTGTATTCATCATTAATCTAAAAAATTATGAGGTGTTTGATTCGCATTCGAAAATCAGAATCGGAATCATTAAACTCTACTGTCGGTATGGGTTTATGTCATTCCCCTGGTTTGCATAAGGAATATGTTTCATTATATTAATAAGTTAATAAATTTGAAACCTATATCACAAGTGGGGAATGAAAGTGATCATTTTCTAACACTTTTTTTCCTATAGAATGATTCTCATAGTGATTAACCAAACAACATCTATAGGTATTATTAACCTTGATTTCCATTCCTACCTCTCATACTCATAAATCAAACACCTCCTACTTTTTGATGAGCGGCATTTAAATTTTACTATAATGTAAACGTTGAGTTAAGAGGACTTGATGAAAAAATTGCTTCCTCTCGATTATCGAGTTTGAACTTAACAACTTGACTCTCCTTTGAGTTTTCTTCAGATCACATATTTTTATTAATTTGAATTAACTTAGTTAGGAATAACTCAACCGAGTTTTTATGATTTTTTAAAACTATAATCATAGGGAAAGACTTAGATAGACCTGGTTTTTGACCCTATTTGTATACCTTGTGGTGTGGATTAAATGTTATGAAATCTATGACAAAAGCTGATGTAAGTAAGATTTTATAAAATTTAATTTTAACCGCAAGATCTACAGGTGGGGTCAAAAATCGGGTTCATGTAAGTTTTTTCGTAATTGATATTATCACAGGGATCCAATGTGGTCCAATTCAAATAGTCTGACAAAAAGCACAAGCTTTTTTAGCCCAATATCGATATTCTGAAGTTAACTAATGACTAAGGCCTTGGTCTAGTGTTACAACAACAAAGTTTGATTCTACTAGGAATTGAAAGTTAGGTTCTAGTCTCATGAGTATGATTTTAGTTTAATATTATGTTAATATTTATCTTAGGTTTTACACTCATTAGTGTAAGTTTAGTCTAATAATTCTATAATCGTTTATACTAGAATATTGTTTAATTTTGTAAAAGATTGCGACAACCACCATGACACCGTCAAGTTTTAATAATTGTATATAAAATTATTTACTAGTATATATATATATACTTTAACAAAGGTTAAATATCTTTAAAAGCCGATACCTCTAATATTTGGATCCTGACTCTGTTCCAGATACATAGGAGCTACAAATATAGGATTCGAAACTGAATGATGGTGATTATTTAGTATTAAAGGGTTATCTGGTAATTGTGTTTTATTTATTTATTTTTTTTTTTGTGCGTATCTCATGACCTTTTAAGGTTTTTTTGTTAAGAAAAGTCACTTCATAGTAATTGGAAATTTGTCAAAGATCCTCCGAGTTTTATTAATTAATTATGAAAATATTAAGACAACGAAGGACAAGTATATATATAGAATTTTCAGAAAAACTACAGTGTAGAATTTGAGAAACAAGCAAGATGATAATCTCTTGTCATAAAGCTGAATTTGTTTTCAATGTCAATTAATATATATTTTTTACATATATATATGTATATATATATATATATATATATATTTTATATATGTATCAATATTTTTACATATATATATATATATTGCTTTGCAAAAAATAAAAAGAGTTTGTTAGGCCTTTATGGGTTGCAAAAGCAACTTACTGCTTGACTTTTCAGCTAATTCTAGTATGCCTTGCTCATATTGCTTTATAAGATAATACCCCATTTGTTGCTTCGGTGTAATTCTTAATTAGTAAGTATATTGTTTCAGGGGCAGATGAGTCATGGTGGCGGTCTTGCTGCATTCTTTAGATCATAGGCCAATTTATATATCTAGGAATTTGCGAGTATTTATCCTACATGTGTTTGGTGAAAAATGTGTGGCACTTGAATTGAATAAAAGGTGTTGGTTAATATTTTACTTAAAAAAGTCAAATGACTAAGAAATTTTGATATGTGTATCATTTGGCCATGGTACACTCTATGTCATGTTTCTGCTTTATGGACGTGTTCTATGCATAATCCAGTACTGATCCTTATTATTTAGCTACACATAAATGATTCATTCTCTCACTGTTTTTTTTTTATTATTTATTATTTATTTTTTTAGATAAAAGTGAAAATTCTATTAATATCAAAATTATAAAATATGTACAATGTTCACTAGTACGAAACTCTTACTCACTAATATAGGGCAGCTGTATCTAATATTCAAATTAAGAGTTGAATCCACTTTGATCTCTTAAACTTATTTTTATTTATCAATTGCACTATGAATTAATATTTTAATCATTTTGTCTTCTAAATTTTTTGTTTTTTGATACTTTACTCAAAATGTGACTAAAGTTAAAAAAATAATGGAATGTTGGCGTGTGCACACGAGAAGGGGCGGATTCAAGAGTTAGAATTTGAGAGACAAGACTTATATGTGCTTCTAATTGGAGGATAATTTTACACTACTTGTAAAATTTTAACGAGGCAAAGTATAATTTTTGCAAAGGCATAGTATAATTTTTAAAAAATTAAGAAAAAAAAATATAACTATGAAATTCTCAGAGGGAGGGATCGCCCCTTCCTCTGTTCGTCATTGGTCGTTAGTGTAGTGTCTAGGGCCAGTTGCATGTGCATAGGAGACGCCTGCATTCTGTTACTTTTCTAATTTCCATCAAATTTTGGGCGCAATATCAAGAAACAAACACTTTAGGGGGCAAAGTGATCACAAAATTATTTGGGATGTAATGTGATAAATAGTGATAAGTTTAGGGGGTCAAAATAGATTTAACCCTCAAATTAGTTCCTCACTCCGGAACAAGTATCCAATTCTCCTTTTAACTCTTTTGATACCTCTCTATTTGCTTGTAATAAGTTGAACTTCTGAGATGATAAGCTTAATAAGACCAGTAGGCACGCACACTTTCTGAAGCACAACATCATTTCTACACCTCTAGATGTGGTATACAGTTGTTGATAGAGTTAATTTGAACAAGTTTGTAGCAAAAGCATTTCTAGGCTAATGATGAGTAATCCAATCCAATTACTCTCCAGTCCTGAGCCCCTTCTATACACCAGACACAAAGACTGAATCTTCTGCTAAACAGTAGTTGAAACAGCACAACTAAAGCACAAATGATCCATTGTTTCACCACGTTGATGACAAGAACACACACATCATCTTGACACAATCCCCGTATCTTCAGTTTATCTTCAGTATGAAGTTTCCTTTTGTATACCAGCCATAAAATGACAGCATATCTAGGGGCATACCTTTTAAACCAAACAATGTTATACCAATTGACCTTATGGAGTCTTGTTCTCAGCACCTCTACTGTAGAAGCAAATAGAAAAGGAACTAGTATTGCTTCCAGCCTTAATCAAACGATCAGACCTACTAATACATGGTTGAAAGGAAACTAGGGTGCTTATCACATTTTTCTAATTTCAGTACTCAGCCTCTTTGCTTGCAACCAGCTCCATTGTCCATTCCAGAATGATAACTTCAACAACACTTGTTGAACTTGTGCAACCAAGAAAAGTAAGCAAATTTTCAATAAAACAAGCTGATAATTGGCTATTGGATCCAATTATCAAACAAGAAAGAAGTATTGGATTCATCCCTAATAACCATTTAAAAAAAAAATTATTACTTTAGGCCTCATCCTCAAAATTTTCCTCCAACACCGATAGCAAGCAAAGGGAACTTTCAATTCCCAAACCCACCTATTCTACAAGTAGACTTCATGCACCCATTTAACCCACAAGCTGTCCTTCTTTACACAAATATTCTAGATATGCTTGAGAACCAAGCATTCATTCCATGAGATTGAATTAATAATTCCCAGGCCATCTTCCTTCTTTAGTGTGCACACATCCTTCCAACTTATTTTTGCTCCATAATGTCCATAAAAAGAAGCCATAATACTCTCAATCTTCTTAATGATCTTCTTAGATATGATAAAAACACTTGTCCAATAGATAAATCTACTGTGAAGGATTAAGCTGATTTAACCAATTGTAGACTGCCACCATAAATCAGCTTTCTTGCATCCCAATTGTTGATTCTTTGTTGTATTTTAACAATTATCACTTGACAATCCTTATAATGCAATCTGGCTGAAATTGAGGCAATCCCAAGTGATAGACAATTTTCGAAGAGCATCCCAAGCAGTTCATTATATTTCACTAATTTCTTCTTTTTTTAAGATGTTGCCTTAGTCCAGACACCGTTCCAAACTTTCTAAGACTTGGTAGTACTGAACGTTTCTTAGTAACTCTATAAAGTGATCATATGCAAAAGAGACGTGATAACTGATGCCTTACACATCTAGTTATAAATTAATAAAACACCTAAATTCTACTACTAACTAGATGGCATCCTACAAGTATACGGTTGTCAACTAGTAATAAAGGGAAGTAGGGATTGTTCTCACAAGAATTGTTGGAAGACAGTTACCAAGATTTATGGATACTTGTGTAGTTAAGCGAAATCAAGTAATGGATGATCTGTAGAACTATTCTAATAAAAATCATAATCAAATGAAAGTGATAAAAACTTAAATTAAAGATAGATTAACTAAAAAAGTAAATAAGTGAAAATAACTAATTACGAAATTAAGAAACTAGTTAATCTATTCTAGTAAAAGCAAGTAAAGGAAAACACTTAATTCTAACCTAAATTAACCAAATTAAGACTAAAATTAAAAGCAAACAAATTACCCAACTAAAAGGACTACAAATGAGAAATCTTGAATATTAAAAACAGTCATTTCTAAACTATAAATTGGAAAGAGTTAAACTAGAAATCTAAATAAACTAGAAATCTAAATATTTTTGGATTTTTGATAGAAATAAAGAAAGCCCACTAAGAATTAACTAGGAATTAATGCAAGAAATTAAAAATTCTAACTAGAAATGCAAGAAATTATCAAGAACTCTAATTTACCTAAGAAACCCTAAATTGCAAGTAAAGAAATTCTTACTAAATTAGACAAGAAAGCGAATAAAAATCATCATATCTACGCGAATAAAAATCGTAGTGGTGATTAACCCACTACGATTGTCTAATCAAAATTTGAACTTGACAAGAAATTAGAAGAAGATCTAAGAGAAAATTAAAGAAAAATTTCTATTAAAGAAGTAAATTTGGAGTTCAAGCTATCATAAACTATCTAAAACCTAACTAAAACTATCTACTACTTACTCGTACTAATTTTTAAGTAGTTTAAATAGTCTAATATTACACTAGGCAAAAAATCTAGATGTGTACTGGCTGAAAGTTTACAAAATTGCCCTTACAACTTAACTCTCAGCTAGTCGAGGTTGCGGTCTGGAACATTTGAAACTGCGATCTCGACTCTAATACAGTAAGACAATTTCTCGAGTCCCAACATTCTTCATTCCATCTATTTTTGCAATCTGGTCCCTTGAACTTTGTTCCTTCAACCTTCTAGCCTTTAATTTTTAACCTACATAATATTAACACCATTAAGCACTTAATTAAACTAAAAATTTAACAAAAGATATTGACTTATCATAATTAATTTAAGAACGAAAATACAAGTACATATGAAAGAAATTAACTAAAATCCTCAATTACTTATCCAACTTCGAAATTTAAACTATCAAAATGCTATAATTTGGAGGGAAATAACTCTAGTTTACTAGAGTTATCACACCTCCAAACTTAGCATTTTGCTAGTCTCGAGCAAAACAAAGATTAACATTAAATGAAACCAACTAACATTCAAACATAAAAACACCTCCAAAGTTGACGTGACACTTGATGAATCATGGATGTATTTAGAACAATTAAGCAATCTCTCAAAAAATATTCAACACTACGTGATATGTGAAGTATATGAGTAAATCAATCCAAAATTGAAATTTTGTTTTACATAGAAGCACACATTCATTGGACTGCACAAGATTTCACATCACCGAGCATTACCATTTTCAAAAAGAGTTACCAAAAGTTTTAGTTCTTTTCATTTGAAACATCATTACTTCTCAAATCACAAATATTATGAAGTTGCAATCAACTCTCTCGACTAGGCATCATGAAAATAGAAGTTCAATTAGGAATCAACTTAAATGCAATTGTCACTCATTTTGGGAATAAACCTCTAACAAGGAATAAGTAATATGTGATTAATGATAAGTATTGCAAACATTTACTCCTTAACTTATAGGTATACTAAAAACCCAATTCCTAATGGCTTAATTCGGAGAAACAACATGGGTACATGTCGGAGTCCCTTACTCGCCTTATTACTACTCTGATGGCTTATTTAGGAGAAACAACATGGATACATGTCAGAATCCCATACTCGCCTTATTCCATTTTTTTTCGGCCCTAAGTCAAGGAAAAGGAGTGAAATGTACCAAAAATTAATCTCGAATATCAATTATTTACAAGTTAGAAGAACATTCTCTGTGCAAACAAACGAAATGTCCCAAAATTCATTTTACTTCATTTAACTCATTTCTTTCCAAAAGATAGTTCATTAACCACATAATATAAGTGATTTGATAAAATAGATAACAACATTTCAAACAAATTTTCCTAAAATTTTAGCACTTTTTTTGAAAAATAGTAATGCTAAGTTTATGAATTCTTTATGTTGCAAATGAACTACTCACTCACACAAAAATTCTTGAAATGAATCAATTATACACTTCAATCACAAAGCATTGAACATCAAAATTTATCATCATTGAGTACCTAATTGATCAATTTTTCATCCATTAATCATCAAGTGGCAACAGAATGTATAAAATGACCATCTCCAACACAAAAAGATAAACACCCCCCAAACTTGTCTCTTTTATTCTAATTGATGAATAAATCATCCTTCCACTCACCCAAAATTAAACATCAAGACATAACGATAAATAACAAAAACTACTTAAACTATGTCCTACTTTTAAGTCGAGAATTGAAATTTAGTAAAAATGTCAAGAGCAACTGTGCCATACATCTCACCATTCAAGTTTCAAACAAAATCAGCATTCAATTCAACTCATCAACTAATGCAAAGATGGCAGAGTCAGTTTAGGGCCCTTAGCCACTCTACTTTTATTAAGAAATAACCAAACTTCATCAAGTGTCAACATGAGAATCCAAAAGAAATTCTATCCATAAAGCATCAAAATGTATCAACTTGGCATCAGTTTAAGGTCATTAGCCAACTAAAGAAAAAAATAAAATACTTCAATTCCAAAGACTGAAAGTAAAACAAAAGTCATTCAAAGTAATGAAAAGCTATGGTGTTCAATAAAAACAGAGAGAATTATCATCATCCATTAAATCGATCTAGTGATCAGGGTTGGTCTTCATCCATGCTCAAGCAAATGGTGGCTTCATCTCTTCATTCCATCTCTTCTTGACCCTCCTCAGCATCACTAGGTTGGGCCTCTTCATGATCATCATCCATGTCCCCTCCAGTCGCACCCGCGTAGCTAGAACTCTCATGATGTGTGGGAGCCGCCGGTGGTGTGTAGTACTATCCATGAGGTGGACTAAAGTGCCAGGCCAGAGGTAATGGTGGCTGGACTCCAAGTACCTAATGAAGTAATCTTTAAAACTTCTCCAATAACAGTCAAGTTGTTGTGCATCACCATTTGACTATACGACCAGTACCCTTGTAGATCATTTCTTTCTTCTTCATTTACCGGAGCATTAAATACCAAACTTGGGGGTATTGGAATCATTGAAGTTCTCTGAGGTGGTGGTGGCTGTGGTTGTGGCTGTGGCTGGGTAGGGTGCTCATCCTGGTGCTACTTTTCATATTCTCTCACCATCCTATAGACATATTCCCGATTGATCTTTCCTCTAGGATGTGTTAATGGTTCCAAATAACTAATCGGGCAACCTGCTATGGTGCAAAGATGGTGAATTAGATTAGGGGCATAAAATATAGGTCATCCAGACCTACTACTTTCTAAAAACCCCTGTCTAATAAGGTGACCAACATTCACCGGGACCCCAGTCATGATGGCATAGACTAAGAGTACTTTGTCCCTTTGGATAAAACTCATAGCATTGGACCCCCGAATGCGGCTACATAAGATGATAAAATAAAACTATAACTTATCCACTAATAGGAGTCCTTGACGAGCAAATTTTAACTCATTGGCAGACGAAGTACTCTTAATCCACTCTACCTTCTATCACAAATGGCATCTTTGATTGCATTCATATCCTTATTTTTATTGTTCAAAAATGCCAAATATTGACTAGAAGGTACGGGGGGTATGTTGAAATCGCATTAATCACATCAGCACTAAAATCTACCAAAACCCCCTGTATGCGCACCTTACCATCTTCTAACTCACATACATTACAATGAAACTCTTTGACTAACTGGGTAGCCCCGGGGTAAACTTGAGTGTTAAAATCCTCCCAATGCCTTGACCTAATTTGTTTTTCTATCGCTTGCCTAGCATCTTCATATATTCCCCAATGCATAGATAGGCCAAAATTTCTTTCTCTAATCATCTCATGCTTCTCGTTATTCTTGAATAATTGCTGAGCCCTATCACTCGAAAACTGAGGTTCAATTTGCTCACTACCTTCAAGAATGGTTGTTTCGAACCCCCTTCTCCGCTCGTACCCTCTCCGGATTTCCTTTTTCTAGAACTAGTTCCTCTCATTCTCATTCTAACTCTTCTTTCAGCACTGCTATTTACCCCTCTCGTCATTTTCTGTATGCAAATGGAATTCAATCACCAATTTAAAAATCCAACCTTCAATCAAGAACCAACACCACAAATTGTTGTCACAAATTCCCAAAATTTTTTTCGTATATTTCAATTCAACTCAATTCACAAATCAAACCAATAATTCCAACAATTAGACAATTCAAAATCACAATTCTTCTAAACAAATTAGCACCAATTACTTGTCCACTATTCAATAATTAAATACCACAAATTTGCCACAATTTAATCCACAAAACTACACAAATATCTTCAAAAATTGCCAATTACAACTAATATTCCAAGGAAGGATATTACCCGTTCTTTTTCGAATTGAAATTTTTCCAGGAATTGCTTGTGTGCCAATCCCCCTTGAAGCCAAATTTATTCACAAAAATCCTCAAAAAGATGCTTGCTTTGATGTTTCTAAAGAAAAACAAAATGATATTAGTGGTGGGTGTGGAGTTCTAAGTGATTTTTGGTGAAGATGAGGGAAGAATTAGAGGAGTTGAGAGAAAAAGAATAAGGAAAATTTGTGAAAAGAAAAGAAAAGATCGAGGCTTTTAAAAATTTCAGGCAATTGAGATCGAGTCTCAGTTTTGAAATCGTGATCTGACCTAATGTCGAGATCGCGGTCTCAGTTTTGAGATTGCGGTCTGGAACATTTGAGATCGCGATCTCAGATTCGATACATGTATCTCGACTCAGTGCAAAAATAGCCTTTGCAAAAGTTTGGAGTCGAGACCGCGATCTCAACCCAAACGACCATTCTGCCATCCAGAAGTTTGAGTTTGTCTCAAGCTCAATTTCTGCAAAGTGACTTTCACACCTAGCCGAAATTGCTCCACTCTTGACTACTTTTCTCCATTTGCAAGGGTAACCTACAAACAAAAAATTCACAAGTCTTAGGATGACAATTTTCAGTCATTCTTTAGCACTATTTATTTAACTCAAAAACTCAACTCTTTTTTTTTTTTAAACAAAAATTCTAACCTAATTCAAACCAATTTACTCAAAATTAAGCCAATTAAAAATCACACCAAAAGAAAGCAGTAACAACTAAATTAAAGACTTGGGTTGCCTCCCAAGAAGTGCTATTTTATAGTCACTAGCTTGACTTTGGCATGCCCTCATTCTTGTGTTAATCGGACGATTTCTCGTCCACCTTCAATGATTCCTCCAAAGTAAGGTTTAAATCGATGTCCATTAACCTTGAAACCTCCCTCTTTCCCCTTTATCTCCACCGTTCCATGAGAAAAGGTTTGGACCACTTCAAAGGGACCACTCCATCTTGAAACCTCCCTCTTTCCTGGAAATAACTTGAGTTTTGAATTATAAAGGAGCACCAAATCACCGACTTTAAATTCCTTCCTTTGGATATGCTTATCATGCCATGCCTTTGTCTTCTCCACACTTATAAATCTAAATATTTTTGGATTTTTTAAAGAAATAAAGAAAGCCCACTAAGAATTAACTAGGAATTAATGCAAGAAATTGAAAATTCTAACTAGAAATACAAGAAATTATCAAGAACCGTAATTTACCTAAGAAACCCTAAATTGCAAGTAAAGAAATTCTAACTAAATTAGACAAGAAAGAGAATAAAAATCATATCTACGTGTAGCTTGCGATTAATCCCCTACGATTATCTAATCAAAATTTGAACTTGACAAGAAATTAAAAGAAGATCTAAGAGAAAAGTAAAGAGAAATTTCTATTAAAGAAGTAAACTTGGAGTTCAAGCTATCCTAAACTATCTAAAACCTAACTAAAACTATCTACTACTTACTCTTACTAATTTTTAAGTAGCTTTAATAGTCTAATATTACACTAGGCAAAAAATCTGGAGTAACTGGCTGAAAGTTTACAAAATTGCCCTTACAACTTAACTCTCAGCGAGTCGAGGTCGCGGTCTAGAATTATGGATTTGAGACCGCGATCTCTGCTCTAATACAGTAAGACATTTCCCGAGTTAGATTGCTGTCTGGAACAGTCGAGATCGCGATCTCAACTCTCGTCCCAGCATTATTCATTTCATCCATTTTTGCAATATGGTCCCTTGAGCTTTGTTCCTTCCAACTTCTAACCTTTAATTTTTAACCTGCATAATATTAACACCATTAAGCACTTAATTAAACTAAAATTTATCATAATTAATTCAAGAACGAAAATACAAATACATATGAAAGAAATTAACTAAAATCCTCAATTACTTATCCAACTTCGGAATTTAAACTATCAAAATGCTATAATTTAGAGGAAAATAACTCTAGTTTACTAGAGTTATCAATAACCTCATTTCTTCACACCTTGGATGAATATCATAACCTAAAATAGTAATCTTCCAAGACAAAAACATAGTGAAAACTTCAATTGCTATCACAAATAAGTAAGGTGAAATTGGATCACCCTACATGTTGGGAAATTATGTAGGGTACTGGTGCAGGCATACAAATATCAGCGTCAATAATAATCAGGACCAAATTTCACTTTCCCCAAGTACTGATCAAAATGAAAACAATCAAATCAACCAAGCAACGATATCAACAGATAAAATAAAACTAAAAAATAAACAAGCACAGACACCAAGATTTAATATGGAAAACCCAAATAAGAAAAACCACAGGACGTAGTATAATCAAATGATCTCCACTATGCAAATAATGAGAATTCAAATTCTATCCAGAGCATCTGAATGACAGCAACATCAATATCCTCACACACAAGTATGGATCAAAAAAATACTCCCTCAAATACTACTATTTCAAAGGAAATGGATTTGAAAAGATATTACCAAACAAGCAGAAATTAAAAATTGGAATAGTAAATGTGTAGAGCTTGTTAAGAGGAAATCGTGGTTAAAATTTTATTAAAATCGGGTTTCGTTTCATCGCCCGATCGCGGTTTCAAAGTTGCAACTTTTTTTTTCTCTCTCTTGCACTCCCTTTCTTCCTTTTTTCTCAATTTTCTCTCTCCTCGCCTTTTGATCTCTTGTGGTTGATTCTTCTCTCTTGTGGAAGAAGAAGACTTTTTGGGTTTTTAATTCTCAAGTCAAATTGACTTGGTAATAAGTCACAGGCCAACACATATGAGAGGAACCCAAGCCCAATAATCTCCTCCCTTAACCTTATACAGGGGGCACCACCAAACCTGCTTCCTGTCTGCAAAATAAGAGATTATCCCTAGGTAATGCCTTTGTCAACGTATCAGTACCATTATAATCAGAATGTGTTTCTCAAGTGACAACACCTTAGAATCTAATACACTCGAGATCCAGTGATAGCTCACATTAATATGTTTAGACTAAAAATGAAATGTACAATTCTTCAAAAGATGAATGGCACTCTGATTATCACAGTGAAGAACATACCTATCTTGCTTCATGCCCAATTCCTGTAGAAATTTCTGCAGCCAAAGAGTTTCTTTGCATGCTTCGGTAACTATGATATACTCTGACTTCCTTTGTAGTGGATAAGTCGATATACTTCTATAACTTACTTTGCCATGACACTGCTCCCCCTGCGAAAGTCATCAACTACCCAGATGTGGACTTCCTAGTATCAAGATCACCATTTGCGTCTGCATCTGCATATTCATCTAGCATGGTCTTGCCATTGGCGAAACACAAACACAACTTGGAAATACCCTTGAGGTACTCGAAAATTCATTTAACTGTATTCCAGTATTCTCTACTAGGATTAGGGAGATATCAATTAACTACCCTAACTGCATGAGCTATATCTGGCCTAATACAAACCATAGCATACATCAAGCTACCAACAGCTGAAACATAAGCAACTTTCTTCATCTCTTCTTTGTCTTCCTTACTTGTAGGACACTATTTATTACTCATCTTAAAGTGACTTGCAAGTGGAGTAAAGACTTCCTTAGCTTTGCTTATGTTAAACCTGTAAAGTACTTTAATAATGTACTTTTCTTGAGACAACCAAAGCTTTCTATTTTGTTTGTCCCAAGTAATTTTCATTCCAAATATCTCTTTAGCTGGGCCCAAATCCTTCATTGCAAAGGATTTGCTTAGCTCCTTTTTCTACCAATCAATTTTCAAGATATTATGGTCAACAATTAGCATATCATCAATATAAAGCAAAAGAATAATAAAATCACCATCAAAAAATTCTTTACATAAACACAATGATCAGATGTAGTCCTGTGATACTCATGATCTATTGTGAAGGAGTCAAACTTCTTATACCACTATTTCGATACATATTTTAAAACATACAAGTTCTTCTTGAGATGGCATACAAAGTTTTTTTTTTTTTTGACACTTTCTTTGAACCCTTTCAATTGTTCCATGTAAATTTCTTCTTTCGAGTAACCATGTAGGAAGGCTGTCTTCAGATCAAGCTGCTCAATTTATAAGTTCAAACTAGTTGCAATCCCAAGAACAATTCGGATAGAAGACATCTTTAGCACAGGAATGAATATTTCTTCAAAGTCTACACCTGTTTTTTTTTTTTACTGAATCTCTTCACAACTAATCTTGCCTTGTACCTTAGATGTGAGTTATTTTCTTCACTATTCAACCTATACACCCATTTATTTTTGTGTGCCCTCTTGCCTTTAGGCAGTTTCACTAAATCATAAGTGCGGTTTTCATGTAAGGATTTTTTCTCTTCTTTCATGGCTTTCAACTATTTTTCTTTCTTTTCATGCTCTGGAGCCTCATTACAAGACTCTAGTTCACCTCCATCTATTACCAGCAAGTACTCATTAGGATTGTACCTATTGGAAGGCTCCTATGTCTGGTAGATCTCTTAGGCTATTGCAAACTGAAACATCTGAGTAACTAAAGGAAGGGAAATCAACCGAGACCCCGTTAGTATCTTGTGGTGGTGGCTCTTGCTCATGTTCATTAGCAACAAGAACGTATCATCAACATCCTCCCCTACTCTGGCATGTTCATCAGCAACAGGAACGTATCATTAACATCCTCCCTTGCTCTGGCTCAACTCCCTTACATGATCAAGATGAATTGGTAGTGGAAGAACTAAATCCATTCTTGTAGAAACTTTATTTGAGGAACTTGGTTTATCATCTTTATCAATGTTTTCAATGGTTTGATCTTCAATGAAGATAACATCTCTGCTTCCGATTACCTTTTTATGTACAAGATCCCATAATCTATAACCAAATTCTTCATTTCCACAACCAAAGAAAATGCATTTTTTTGATTTGACATCAAGTTTTGACCTTTCATCTATGGGAATATGAACAAATGCTCTACAACTAAAAACTCTCAAGTGTTTGAATGATACATCAATCCCTTTCCAAACTCTTTTTGGAGTGTCACCCTCCAAAGGAACTATAGGAGAATGTTGATCAAGTCGACTGCTATCTTCATTATCTCACCCAAAAAGGACTTAAGCAGTTTTGCATTAGAGAGTATGCACCTAATCCTTTCAGTGATTGATTTGTTCATCCTTTCTGCTACACCATTCTCCGAAGGAGTTTTTGGTACTGTTTATTTCTCTAGTCGGATTCTATGGGATTTGCAATACTCTTCAAATGGTCCCCTATATTCACCACCATTGTCAGAACGAGCACACTTCAACTGCTTGCCAGTCTCTCTCTCAACTTTGCTGTGAAAGTCCTAAATTCCTCCAAAACCTGGTCTTTAAATTTCAATGCAAAACACCACACTTTTCTAGCAAAGTCATCAATAAAAATAACAAAATACAAAGCACCACCAAGAGACTTATCTTTCATATAACAAACATCAATGTGCACCAACTCTAATGGATTTAATTTTCTAGATGGAGGAAATTTTTGAAATGCAACTCTGTGTTGTTTTCTATATATGCAGTCAACACAAGTTTTAAGTGCATTATATCTTACTTTAAGAAGGGGCTATTTTCGAACAAGTGTCGAATATGTTTTTCACTCATGTGTCCAACTCGCTTGTGCCAAAGATCAATGGAAGAATCTTGAACTGTGTTCAATTCCCCTTTCTTCAACTTGCCTTACATCAAGTAGAGAGTACCTTACTTCTTTTCTCTGGCAACAATGAGACTCCTTTTAGTGAGCTTCCATTAACCTCCTCATTGGTTGCTATGGTAGCTCTCATCATCAAGTTTACCAATGGAAATAAGGTTAGACGAATGTCAGGAACATGTCTAGTATTTTACATAATTAACTAGCACCCTATATTCGTATCTAAGTATATATCTCCCATGCCAACAACTTTGCATGAGACTTCGTTTCCCATCCTGACATAGCCAAAATCTCCTGCAATGTAGATTGAGAAGAAATATCTATGTGGAGTAACATGAAATGATGCACTTGAGTCAATGACCCAATCACTGTCATGACAAGTAATATTGGCACGACCATCATCACAGAACACAAACATATCATCATGGGCTGCCACTATTGCTATAGTTTCTTCTTCATCATTCTTTTTATGCTTGCCTTTACCCTTTTCCTCACCCTTCTCTCTCTCAAGACACTGTATTGAGACATATAATGCCCCATGTCCTCCCTTTTGAACAATGATAACATTTAATATATTTTCTATTGTTCCTTGATTTGGACCTACCTCTGGATTTGCCATTTTTGTTGTGGGGATCTCTGCTCTTGTTTCTCCCTTTTCTTTCTGTCACCAAGGCCTGAGAATCACTTTCAATTCCTTTTTTCTTCATTTTGAGTTCTTCATTCATCACAGCCTCTTTTGCAATTGCCATAGTTAGCTGAATTTCTGATTGAAACCACCATTGTCTCCCAACTTTCAGGTAGTGTGTTGAATAACAATAAGCCTGCACCTCATCATCCAAATTTAGATTTAAAGTAGTTGCCTTGTTTATGAAGTCTTGAAATTCATTCAAGTGCTCAGACATGTCAGCACCATCTGTGTACCTTAAATTAGTAATCTGTTTAAGACAAGAAAGACTACTTGAACCATTTTTTCTTTCATAAATATTTACAAATTTCTTCCAAAGTTCATCAGCTCTAGTATCTTCGGTAAAATGGGGGAAGATGTTTGACTAATCCAGTGTCTAATGTTACCAACAGTTTTCCTGTGCATACTAGCCCATTTTTCATCAGTTATCTCACTTGGTTTTCCCTTATCTCCTAGAACAAACAAATCTTTACAGTATAACAAATCTTTCATTCTAGGCTTCCAAATTGAATAATTTGAACCTGTCAATTTAATCATGACACCTCTTTCTATAGAGTTATCCATTTTAATGAGTACAAATTTAAAGTAGCCCAACCTGACTACTGTGATACCACTTGTTGGGAAAGGGGTACTGGTGCAGGCACACAAATATCAAAGTCAATAACAACTAAGATCAAATTTCACTTTCCCCAAGTACTGAATAAAATGAAAACAATCAAACCAACTAAGCAATGATATTAACAGACAAAATAAAGTTGAAAAAAAATAAGCATAATACGCCAAGATTTTTACGTGAAAAACCCAATCAGAAAAAATCACGGGATCTAGTCTAGTCAAATGATCTCCACTATGAAAATAATGGAAATATAAAATTCTATGCTTGGAGCATATAGATGATAACAACATTCAATCATCACATACAAGTGTGGATCAATAAATATTCTCTCCCAAATACTACTACTCCAAAGGAAGTGGGTATGGAAGGATATTATCAAACAATGAGCAAAATGAAAATCGGAACTGGTAGATGTGTAGAACTTGTTAAGAAAAACTCATGGTTAAAATTTCATCATATTCGGGTTTGGTTTCACTATTTGATCGTGGCTTCAAAGTTGCACCTCTCCTTTCTCTCGTTAGTACTCTTTCTCCCCTTTTTTCAATTTTCTCTCTCCTCACTTTTTGCTCTCTTGTGGAAGATGAAGACATTTTTGGTTTTTAATTCTCAAGTCAAATTGACTTAGTAATGAGTTATGGACCAACCTATATGAGAGGAACCCAAGTCCATCACTACCTAATACATTTCTCATTCCTAAAGTCCAGCCATTGATCTATTTAAATTTAATGAGAAAGAAGTTGTTGTAATTCACAGCTTGATCCATCCACTTATTAAAGATAGTAAGAAAATTCAAAACAATCAAAGTCTCAAACGTGAAACTCCCATTGACTGTGTCATAAACCTTGTTTTTATCAATTTTTAATGTAGTTCTAAGGACACTTCCGTTTCTACCATATCTTCAAACAAGTTCATACATCAACATAACATTATTTGTAATTTGCCTGCCTTTGAAGAAAGCAGACTGCATAGGACTAATGATATCATACAACATATTTTTCAGCCTATCAGTGAGAATATAAGAGAAATATTTATAAATGATAATACAACAAACGATAGTTGGGTCAAAAATTCTTTGTATGTGAGGCATTTGCTATTTTTGACACTATTTGAGGCGAAATTTATGCAGAAACATGTACCTTATTGCAGCCATAATATCTTCACCAATAATATACCGGTTATGCTTAAAAAATTCTGGGGGGTAACCATCAGTACCAAGAGCCTTTTGGTCCTTCATGTCAAATAATGCATCTTTAATTTCTTCATTTGTTACCTCCCTGAGTAAGAAACTACCTTGCTGTCAAGTAAGTCTTTTTGTCATAATCTGTTGCAGCTGTATCAGATTACAATCATTTATAAAATTAGCACTAAAAAGTTTCTTGTAGAACTACACATCAACCTCCTTCAAAGACTCATAATCATTGTATTGCATGGTTAGAAAAGCAAAAGATGTTTCGCTTTTAATTGGAATTAGCATTGTGATATATGTGAAAAACAAAAAAGTTCGACATGTTATTCTGTATCTAAGATTTTTTTTGAAACAATAAGAAAGTTGACAGGCAACGGACAGAATCTTCCCGCGCGTAAGGTTCATTGGGATGCAAATAAAAGTGAAAATTTGTTAAAGAAAGATAAAAGGGAGACTAAACGATAATTATTATATATATATGTAACGATAATCACAGATTTTGGAGTGCATTAAGTCTAAGAAATATAGCATTCATATAATGGTATTATAAGGGGTAACGCTGACCACTTTCAATGTTCGAACGGTTATATTTGGTTGAAATGTAAAATCGTAAAGTCAGATTCCAAAATGAAATAATAGCCACAAAAAAAAAAAAGTTAATAAAAAGAAAACATAAAATTTATAATAAAGTATAGCCCGAGAAAAGGGAAAAAAAGAAGAAAAAAAAAATCAAGTGTAGTTGAAAGTTAGAAACCGCTCATTAATTAGCTCTCGTCTCTTGACCGATTCTTTCGTTCTAAGATTATTTCAGCCTTGCAGACAAATGTATAAGAACTGAAGTTATAAGAATTCATCCCTCAAAAGTCAAACCAAAACCAAAGCAACTCTTTGCATTGATTAAATAACAGGTCTAGATTGTACCATTCTCGACCTAATATTTCAAAAAAATTTAAATACATTTTAAAATTATTTTTATTTTCACGTATATCACATATTGAAAAGTTACTATAGTCGTATTTAATACAAATAATATTTTCAATAATAACTGTTCAAGATTTTTTTTTTAAAGAAAATTTGCTAAATAGTCCTTGACATATATCCAATAGAAATCTAGAACTTCGTTGTAGTCTTTAAGAGTTTAAAGGGGTCATTTTGTCGTCAACGTTTTAAACATGTACCAGAAGGATCCCTAAAATAATACCCCATTGCCTTTTCAGCTAATTCTAGCATGCCTAGCTTATATAATATGGAGTATTTTGCTGTCCACTTCAATTTTATTCGGGATAATTTCATAAATTTTTTTGATGTTTATGTTAATAGCACTTCAACTCCTGAACTTTAAGAAATATCATTTAATTACCGTCCCTTTGTAGCAAATGGGTCCCATCTTTAGTACTGAATAGTATAAAAAGACATAAAGACCCCCAGTACTTTAACCATATAATGAAAATGATAATTTTAAAAACCTCCCTCGAAGTTTTTTAACAATTTCACTTAACCCTAAGTTCCTAACAAACTTTTTGTCAACTTTTTATTACAAAAATATATGCATGCTAATGTCTTTATGTCTATCTTATTGAACAAAAATCTAAGCACATAGAAACACACTAGCATATATTATTGTAGAATAAATATAATTTATATTTTTTTTAAGGAATCACAAGCTAATAAACTAAAAAATTTATGTATATTCAATAAAAAAAAAATCTAGTCAACTAATTTAAGAAATATGTCGAAACATACTTTGTAATATGATAAACAAATGTGATTGATACTACATTTAGGAAATCAAAAACTTAAAATGGAAAAACATAAAATGTATATTTGGTTATTTATTTGCAAAAATATATGTATATGTAATGTTATTGTGTGTGTCGATTTGAACAAAAATTTGAAAGATCTAAAAAGCACTAACATTACAATAAAAAAAATGATTGATATTTTATTCAACAAAAACTTAGAACACATAGAAATACGTTACATATTATAATGAAAATGTTGTTGATATTTTGTTTAGTAATTCACAAACTCCTAAATTAGAGAATAAAATACAATGTATTTTTCCGATATTAATTAGTAAAAAACATGAAAAGTTCCAAACCAATGTTATTTGTTAATAATTATTATCTTTATACCTCTCCAATTTTCTTTTCCTTTTTTTCCAACCACTTCAATAAATTAAAATTTGTTACTAGGGGTAAATTTTGAATGAAAAATGTTTTGTCTTTCCTTAAGTAAATTTTTTAAGCATTTGGGCTGACAATGTTACAAGAAAAATGGAATTAGGAGAGGCAATGATATTTTTGAAAGTTCGAGGGTGGGAGAATTATGCAATTGTCCCTTTTTATTAACTAGCATAGGAGTTGGGCAAATTCTTTCATGCACTAAGATACAAAGTGTGTGAACTCCATTGTGAGACCCACAGTGAGATCCATATAGGGCCCAAATTATTTATTTTGGCTACCACACAACTTGGTGTAGATATGGCGTTGGCCATGCCGGGATGTATTGGGCCAAAAGCCTAACGGGTTATGTTTTTTGATAGGGCGGGCCATGCCGTTCGCAAAGGGGTGGCATGTTGGGCGAGGTCAGGAATTTGAAATACTTGGTTTTGGCCTGGTGCACAACGGGGCGTATCCTGGCTGGCTCAAGCTGGCCCTCAGACTAACCCCAAGGTTGACTATCAGATTGGTCCATTTTCAATTAATAGTAATTGAACCAAATTATTATTTATTTTATTTTAAATTAGTATTAATACTTTAATTATAATTTATGCTCAAAGATGGTACTTAGTAGTCTAAACCATTACCTATTATTTTAAGTTATTATTAATTAGTACATCATTTTTTTTTTACTTACTAGTAAAAAATATATTATAACTGAGGGAAAAAAGAGAAACAATTTATTAGTTATTATATAATATTTCAAGTTATTACTTATTATTTTAAATTATTACTTATCATTGCAAGTTATTACTTATTTTACTTAAAGTTAGTATTTAGTAGTCTAAATTATTATTTCTTTATTCTAAGTTACTACAAACTAAACCAAATTTTATTATTAATTAGTTCATTTTTCATTACTTATTACTAAAAATTATTGTACATTAGTTCAAAAGGAAAAGAAACATAAAGTTTATTACAAAAATTCTAATTTAAAATGTTATAAATTTATAAAATAGTCCGAAAATGACTAGTCAATGGGATGACTAGGGCAGGACGGGTTGGTTATTAGCTGGGAAGTGGTGCACTGGGCCATTACGAGTTGTGAAGAACCAGACTCAGGACTGGCCTTAGATACTTAGACTAGCTAAGATAGGTCCGCTATAGAACTTAAGTAGGCTGGGTTTTTTTGCAGGCCAAGCTAGAGTGATCCAACCGGCCAGCCTGATACATTGCCATATCTATTTTGATACACACAAAAATTTACGTGCAAGTTGGCATTCTTTTGTCAGCTAGAAAAATGAACATTTATAATGTCATATATACCACCTTAAATAGAGAACCGTATTGCATCAATTTAAAGTCTAGATTAAATGAAATAAATTAACCATTTTAGCAATTACCCTTTCAACTAGACAATAAAATTTGCGGACATTTGTTAGGAATGTAGTTTGGAAATGTGTTGCTCATATAGTAAAACTACGTTTCTCTTGTTTCTTGATCGTTTGAATTTAATCATGAATTCGAGTTACCAAGAGAGTAGATGAAGATCCACAATAAATTATTTTTAAAAAAATAAAAAATTCTAAGAACTTTATATTTCTGATAAAATTTAGTTGGGTGCCGACTCACAATTTTTGCTACAAAGTGTCTGCAAAAAGTGGGTTGCCCTCGTAAATACTACGAATCTTACTTAAGTTAGCAAAAGTTGTAAATGATAAAGGGCAGAGATCCTCTAATTTTTAAAGAGAATTATGTGGTTATGTAATTTCCCTGTGTAGGTTGATGTGAGAATATACCATATTTACAAGACTTCTAATAGACTTATCAAGTATGTGAAGATAATGGACCACATCGAGTGTACAAGCCTATTGGAAAACCAAAATCGTGTGTCATGAGTATATGTAGGCTAACTAGTCCAATGAAGTGGAATACTTCATTTCCCCTGTGACTAAAAATGTTAGCACAGGATCTAGCATTCGCTCCACTATATATTTGTCCGTTTTGGTAAGTGACCTACATAAAAGATCTGTTATGGTTTTGAGGAAAAATAAAAATTAAAAAATGTATATGTAGGCTGGGCAAGTGACGAAATTTTTTTGGCTATCAAATTATATCATACCTCTGTACCAGTTCCCAAATATCGGATATTACACCAAAAGAACCTGGGGAGAACAATTCCAATGAATACTTTAAGAAGATAAGTAGCATAAGGTCACTTCACATAATAATAGTATAGTACTATATATAATGATTTATTTAACATATAAGAAACTCAAAAGGGACTGAGAGTTCAGAATTACCTCTCCCTCCCTGGCTAGTTACATTCTTTGGTGAATTCATCTCCAAGTAAACTCAAAACATACACTAAATATAACAATGATAAATGAATTTTTGTCATTGTCAGTAATGTCTTCATGAAATACACTGAAGATCATCCAAGGAATAAATTAAAGAATTCTTAATTAGCAAACAAATTTTTCTTAATGAATTCCCAATGGATCAACTGAAGCTCCACAAATCATGCCAACGGATATCACTTTCTTCATAGACATCTTCAATCATCACTGGATCAAAAAACACCCCATTAACCATATCATTGTACTTTGGTGAATCAAAGATGTACCATGGACCATCTAAAAGATTTGGCAAGTAGGACACTTCTTCAATGTGATAGGAATCATCAGCTGGTGAAGATGACAGCGATAGCGATGGCGATGGCGACGAGTATGATGATGTAGAGGGTGGAGATGGCGAGTCGGGTGACTCGGGATTGGTTATGGTCGTGGCCGTGGCCGTGGTCGTGGTGGATGTTGCAGCGGCCGCAGCAGCTGCAACCCTTTGGATGGACTTAGGTGACATGATGATGGTATCAGCGAAATGTTGATCACAGTAAGATGAGATTGGGAAGTTGAGATTGGCTTTGGCTGATGAACCTTTGAGGCATAAAAGAGCAGCATCATAGGCTCTTGCAGCTGCTTCTGCAGTAGAGTAAGAGCCTAACCAAATTCTTGTTTTTTGATTTGGTGCTCTAATCTCAGAAACCCATGATCCCCAGCTTCTCATTCTCACACCTTTGTACTTCTTTTTGCAACAATTAGACTTCGATGGTTTTGGTGATGATGTCTTGGTTGATAAAGAAGGGATTTGTTTGGTTGGTTCTAATTGAATCTTGGGCTCACTCTTCACCATTTTTAGTCACGTAAAAGAAGCAATGCTAGATTGATCAATGAGGAAAAATTGCTGATGAATATAATCAATGTGTTTTTGTAGGTTGTTTTTCCTTGTGTTGTGTATTTTGATAAGGGAAATGGAATTAGGAATTGATGAAGAAGGAGAAGAGATTGATATTTATAGATGGAAATTTGGTCTTAATTTTCTAGTGAGCAGATCCCTTTAGTCAAGGAATAGTTATGTCGACATGTTAGATGTAACATGAAATGGGTGCCAGATATTTCCCAGTTTTCAAATTGAATTAAAAAACTAGAAGGCCCTTACTTCAAGCGAAAATGACTAGTCTGTCCTGCATAGAACGGCAATTAAAGAGTATATGGTAGTAGAGTAGTAGTAATTGTTTAGGGAAGTTCAAAACTTAAAATGGACTAGTTTCCAGGCTCTTTCCTCCTTGTGCTGTAGCTTGTAGAATTCATATTTGGATAACAGGGTGTAATAGATTTTTTTTTTAAAATGAAAATGATATCATGACTTGGGTTCATATTTGTTTGAGGCAAGGTTTTGTATTAGATGAATATTATAATGACAAAGGGTTTTAGATAATCCAATAGCTTTTACTGTGGAATATTGAGGAGTTCAATATTATTACCAATTTTGAAAACAACAATCAATTACTACACTACAATTTCAAGAACACATGTCAAAACTAACTTATGTGGCAAAATTTTATTAAATCGCCAATCTTATGATTTTACATATATTTGATTGGATTTTGTTATTTCTTTTGCATATCTAGTAATACGTCAATAGTTTGTCAATTGATTTAAATTTATGATCTTGTATAAATGTACTGTTTTGAAAACGATTGCCAAACACCATTTTTACTAGAGTGTATTTATACAAAATGACAAATAATAGTCACTGATATATCAGTAGATCTTATCACACAAAGTGATTTTAATAAGTGACTATAAATTTGTAACTTTATAAATGATTTTCCTTTTTACTATATCACAAAAGGCAACATTATCAAGTCTTTTGAAATTATATATTTTCCTCTTAATCTAATTAAGTATACACATAATGATTGTTTAATATGCTAATTAATTAGTGTAGTTCGGTATCATAATAGTTATTTTTATTTTATTTTAATGAATATAAAATGTTGACTCCAGAAAAAGAAATTTTGCTTCAAAGAAAAAATATTCCAGTTGTTACCCTAATTTACCATTTGCTGGTCAAATGTGATCTGAGGGATACAGTTGGCCCGGGACAAGTCAAATACCATATGTTATTTACAGAGGACAAAGTGTTTCATTTTTAGCTTTCTCCTTAATGAGAAGTTTTATTACGAGATTGTCCTATTAAATGACATGTGTATTATTGGCATAATCAAACTCATTTTCAAGGTTCAAACTAATTGGTGAAAGTTAATTGGTTTAGGAATATCAATAACACACAATAAATTAAAACTCGGTTTTGTTTTAACAATCGTTATAGGTTGGTGTACAATAATTAATAAAACTATTAAATTATATAAATTTTATAAAAAAATATAATTTAAAGTGATTAAATTTTTTTTTATATGAATATTTTTCAACTGTATAATTCTCACTCTCTATTAATATGGCCTAAATAAAAGTTGAAAATTAAACACATAATACTTCTTTAAATTTCTAATGCAACAAACAATTTGACACAAACAAATTGTTTATAATGCTAAAAGATAAAATGAAATAGAGGGAGTGTGAATTTTATTTTTTTTTATATTACATCACTCATTTGTAAGAAATTTTTATTTTGGTTAGGAGCAATTACTGGACATGTCTAGTAGTTGTTCCTCAATTAATAAAAGCATGTCATTTGGAATGCAAACCCATTATTTTGAAAAATAGGATGACTATCTTATTTTTCAAAAATATAGGTCATCCATTCCAAATAAAAGACTCTAATTGGTTGAGGAGTAATTATTGGGCTTGACCGACATAAAATTTCCCTTCATTTATACTGATATGGAATAAAGTGTAATGATATGAGATAATATGAACCAAAAATATATAATATTATATTATAAACCAAATCAATGTAAAAATTTTTCGTTTAACCATTTATGCAAGCTTTGGCATTCTGTCTTCCACTGTTCCACATACTCAGCAGATCAACAACGAAACTGACTGACTAATTCTAGAGTTTTAGACTTACACAAGAAGTCATCACCAAGAAAGTGACATCAAAAGATTAAAGAAACCACAATACAAAATGGACAAGAAAGATTCTTACATATACTTCGATGGGCAGCCGAGTCTTTTGCCCACATGGGTTTCTCTTAAATTTAGTTTTAAATAACATGTTTTTGTATACATCTTTGGTTATCAATCTTGTTTCCAAATATTAAAAAATTGCAAAACAATAATGCATCCAAGAGACTGGAAAGAAAGAGACAGACAAACATAGGATTCTATTCTGCGCAGCTTCGCGGATTTTGCAGGTCCGGAAAAATATATAGTATTTTTTTTTTTTTTTGGGTCCGGAAAAATATTTAGTAACTGAAAGAGATGAGTGTGTCATCGAAGAGTTAATTTATTCAGTTTTCCACCAATACCACTTTATATCTCATGCCATTTTATATATTAATTTGATTGATTTTTGTAAATAGTTAAAAAAAAAAAAAAAGATTTCACTTTCATGCATTGTGAATATAAGAGGGCTAATAACATTTACTAAAAGTATTATTCTAGGAATTCTGATATTATATACTGAAATATCATATAAAAAATCATTTATTGGATCTTAGATTAATTAAAGGACAAAATCACTTAAGTAGAAATAATATCATACGACTTTTTGTAAGAAAAACATGTAGATTATTGGAATACAAGAAAATTCAATGTTCGGTACCAGTATAGATATTAATAATATTAAATTATGCAAGTCTAATTAGGGAAAAAGACACAAAGTGCTCCCCAAACTATTTTACTAATTTAGTATTGGTCCCTCAACATTAAATTGAGATAATTTAGTCCTCAAACTTTTTTTATTAGCTAATTTGGTCCCTTGGACAATACCACCATAATTGTCAAAATCTCCACCAAAATGATCGTTCATATGAGGGCTATTCAATCATTTAACATCTTTGAAATAGAAATAGAAGTCTATACTCAATTAACTTGGGCAAAAAAATAGAAAAAAAATGAAGAAACCAAATTGGGGCACTAATTTTTTTGCTAAGAATGCAGCACAAGTGTTTGCTCGATTTGATTCTTTATTTTTTCCTTTTTTTTTTTTGTCACTTTTAATGGAATTAGAGACTTGTATTGTCTCATAAAATACATTAACCATTTGAGTGTAAATTTTAATAATTGTAGCCGTACTTCTTGGAAGAACTAAATTGGCTCAATAAAAAAGTACGAGGACCAAACTGTAAGCCCAATTTGAACTTGAGTGACCAATACTAGATTAGTAAAACAGTTTTGGAGCATTTATGTCTTTTGTCCATTAAATTCAGATTCGACACAACTGGTTAGGGTAAGAACTGATCCGGACACCTCTAATATCTAGATTAATGTCCTTATTGGTTCAAATGAAGTGAAATTATTATGATTAACATGGTATACAAGATTCATGTTACATGTGACATGAAATGTTTGTAAACATTCTTTAAACCTTTTTGTTTAATTAAGAATAAGATTACATTGATTAAATCCTCGTAATTAATTAATAATGTTCTGGTCTTATCACGACAGAATTAGTAAGATGTTTGTACGACACAAAATAATAATCACAAAGAATAGAAAGCAGTAAGAACACAAATCCGAGGACGCGCAAAGAATACAGTAACAAAGTACTGAAAATAGCTTTACAAACAAAACAGCTGGTGCTTCTCTGTCTCGCAGCTCCAGAAAACGCGTCATAGACCTTATTCATGCATGGCCCTATTTCCTTATCAGAATCAATCCTCCTTTTTTTTAAAGGAAAAAAAAAAAAAAAATTCCCGTCTTTGGCCCCCAGAAAAAAGCTCAAAGCAGTTCAGTTGGATTGAAAATGTTTTTTTGGGGAAATATTTTTCTTGGAAAATATGTTACAAGAAAATATTTATTTTTCATATAATTTTTTGGTGTTCGGTTTATAAAATAAAAATATTTTAAAATAAAAATTTTTTACGACTTCATCTTTAATTTTATTAATATAAGTTTAAAAAAATTATAATAATAGTAATAAATACCTTACAAATAATTGTGATTAATAAAATATTTATTTTATTTAAAATTAAATAATAGTAAAATATGGTAGTAAAATATACATAATGATAGTTATATTATTGTGGGACTCATAATTAAGAGAAAAAAGAGTGGATAAGAATTGAAAACGAAAATAAGTTTAGAAAATGAAATTATAAAAGTAAATATTTGAGATTTAATGTCACTTTTGAATTATTCATACTGTTTGAACAAAATAGCTAACGTTCAAAAATTCCGTAAGTTATTTTTAACTAGAGAAAAGAAAATTAGAAAATATACATTTTTGAGTATTTGTCACTAAAAAAATTTTTGAAACATATTTTTCAAACACATCCTAAATGCAAATGTTATTGCCACAAGAACAAATGTTAATGATACCATTAAAAAAAAAAAATGTAATAAAATAACTAAAATATCCTTCGCATCGGAAGGGACTGAAAAGAAAAAGTAATTTGATGATTTCATTCCCCAATTACAATAATTGTCATGACAACTATTTCATTTGAACAAGAATATTATTTATTTTTCAATAATAATTTCTATAATAATTTTATATTAAAATTTTCAACTATTTCTTACTTTATATATATATATATATTATATTTCAAAATTTAATACAATAATTATTTTAATAATATTTAAAATAATAATTGAATAGACGGAGCGATTAACAATTGCCAAGTTTAAATAGACATTTAGTAGTACTCGAAATTGAAGCACAAGTGCACAGCCAACCGTATCATGGGTGATGGGACAAGCTTTTATTAGGCTTACGTTTGGAGGGCTTGACTTTTGTGAAACTGCATTTCTCAAAGTTTTTGAGTCATCCTATATGATTCTCATGTGGTACGGTTTAACTACTATCTTACTTTTTACTTTGGGAGTCTGGCAGTTCAGCAAGAAATTTTGTATATAGACTGATTTCCCGGATTTATTTATAGATTTAATGATTTAAATAAGAGTTATATATATATATCATTATTTTTTTTATAATAATAAGACTGCATTAAAATAAAGATAGCGTCACAAACTATTATTATTATTATTTTACATCAGTATGAATTACTTAATTTACATCATTTTTATTGTAATCAATAAATCTATAAATAGAGTCATGAAATAGTGCGTGTAAATTGTTTAAATTTTAAAATTATTTTTATACATGTGTTATACATGTAGACCTAATAGTATAAAAATTTTTGTATACTGACGATAATGCATGTAAGATTTACTCATAAGAATATACACTGATGGGCTACCCTGACATAGAGAAAAAAGAGTAACTTACCCTCTCCTAAATCTTTACTTACCAAAAAAAAAATAATAATAATAATATTTGAAAATTGAAGATAATGTAGTCATGTCAATTTGGCACATTTGCATGTTCAAAAAACTTTAAACAAATTCCGATATGCTACCCAAAATCGCGTCCTGTAATATATTGTACCAGCAAAGTTTTGTATTCTTATAAATCCTATTTGAGAATTCCAGAAAGCATGCTAAATTTAGCCAAAAGAACTTGATGAATACGACTGTTTACTTTCAGAGAATCAATTATCCAGATTTGTTAAAATACTTGGTAAAAAATCTTACTCCTATTACTTTATTAGTTTGTAATTTTGAGAAATATTCTGTTGTTCTTTAAATCTTATATAATATAAGTTTTTAAATATAAAATGTTAATAATGTAAAAAAATTTAAAACACAATAAATATGCTTTTAAGAGCTAAATAGTTAGATAGATCCGGTTTTTGACTACCTGTAAATTCTGTAGTCAGAATTAAATTTTAAAAAATTTTATTTACATCAATTGATATCATAAATTTTATAAGATTTAATATACACCATAGAGTGTATAAGTGGAGTCAAATACCGCGTCTACTTAAATCTTTACTAGCTTTTAATCCAACTTTTTGACATGTCTACCCTAAAGACTGTCCTTTGCCGTTGTCTATGTGGGCCACGCTTTCATACTCGTAGTTTCAGTCAAACCTGCAGGTTACGCTTGCGGTTTCACATTTCATAAAGTCGTACTTTACAGATATCGACGATCCTCATGTGTGACGACAATGCCACACGACGGATGGGAATAAAACCATCACAAGTACCTAGGAGGACTACTATTTGCGTATCAGTGTTCACTAAAAAGGTTAACAGTCAACAGTAGTTACAGTTTTACTTGAATTAGTGCTGCAAATAAAAGGGTTAATTACACTTTATCCCCTTAAACTACTATTATATACTATAGTTGCATTTTATCCCATGAATCTTAATAATGTATACTTTGCCTCCTTTTAAAAATTTCATCGTATAAATAATTATAAAAAGATGATGTCTAATTGTTTTGACAAAAATGTTATTTAACAATTTGTATTCAAAATTATTATACTTTTAATTAATTTATAATGATTGCACACATTCTTTTTATTTATTTATTTTGGAATTATAAGAGAATTTTATGAATTATCAAATTTCTTTAATCAACTTATTGTATTATTTTGTTCATTTATAAAACTAAATACAAAAAAGAGATTTTTACAACTATTTTTTGTTCGTTTCTCATTTTGCATGAACTAAACATGTTCAATATAAATTGCTAAATAATTTTTTTAATTAAAAGATATCTTACATAAGAATATAATTTCCATTCACAATTAATAATAAGGTGCAAGAAGAATTATCTTTTAACTAAATAAGTACATTTTCTTTTTTCTTTTTGTACGACATAAAAGCACATGCAAAATTTGTTTATTTTTTTTTTGACAAATTCTTTTGTTAAGTATAAATGTGTAAAAATAAAATCATTTATATAAATAAAAGAAATCTACTTACTTATTTTATTTTCAGTATATTTAAATCCTACAAAAAATTGAAGAAAAAGTATTGTAAAAATTCGCTCTATTAGTATTTAGTTTTAAAAATGAAGAAAAATAATATATAATTTTATTAAGGAAAATGTGATAAAAATTTTTATTATTCTTACGAAATAAAAATATGTTATATGAAATCATTAAAAATGAAATACAATGGAATATAATTGGTCTACAAATATTTGAAGGGTAATAATGTCAAAGTAAATATCCACATCATCTTTTTGTAATTATATATATGATGAAATCTTTCAGAGGAGGCAAAGTGTATATTTTTTAGAGTTCAAGGAGCAAAGTGCAATTGATGTGCAGGTTCAAGGAAATAAAGTATAATTAACCCTAAATAAAAAGGTAAAAATTAATATTGTAATACGTTGTTGGCACACCTAGAATAAATTAACTCTATCTACTCTCTCTGTGTATGTCACTTTCATTTAATGCATACGGGTTAAAAAACTTATTAAATTGTATTAATTTTGCAAAAAATAGTTCAAAATGACTAAATTTTCATTTTGCATTAATATCCCAATTATATAATTTTTCATTCATTCATATGGCACTAAGGGTAAAAGTATATCTATTAATAGTTTCTTGATTTTCTAAAGTGACAGATGGTATGGCATAAGACAAATTGTTTAAAGTAACAGTTATTTTAAAACGGAGATAGTGTATGTTAATGGAAAATACTTGTGTAGATCCAATCATTAGGTACACTAAATCCTGTAACCTGAATTAAATTTTATAAAATAAATAATATTAATTGATATAACTCAGATTATATTAGATTTGATTCTGATTGCAAGATCTATAGATAGAAAAATTTTATGCTACTCACTCCGCAATATGGAGCGAGTATTCCTAATCCTTGGATGATTGAAAAGTAATGTGGAGACCGCTTTTTTTAGTCATGTCAATAGTTGTCATACCCATTCCGTTTTATAGAGTAAGTAATAAAGATTTACTCCTACAAGTGGGGCCCAAAATCCAGTTTATTTAAGTATTTTCTTATCTTACAATGTTGATATAAAAAAGTATTTTTATAATTCTTGTTTAAACAACAAAATTAATAGATAGTGATGAAACCAAAATATTGCACCCTACTACAATGTTATATGTGGCTCCGGACTTGGGTCCACTAGGAGTCTTTAATAATTTTGCCCTTGTGATCCAAATTGACACAAATGGATCAAGCATTAAATATTCGACCTATAGTTCAACCTGATCTAATAAATATAAGTATAACTATCAAAAGGGTTAATTACACTTTACCCTCTTAAACATTAGCATCACTAACTCTTTAGTTTCTAACGTATCTTCTAAACACTTTATCCCTATTGTATTCTAATCTTCATTTTTTGTTTAATGCATTAAATTTTTATGATGATTATACTTGAGCTAATTCATGTAGAAATTGATATGAATATATGGTTAGAAGTATAATTCAATTTATGACTTTTTGGCTGAGATAAAATAAAGAAGATGACAAAATCTGATCGACATTATTTTTAAGCATATATCTTTGTAACTGGCAAATCAATTATAACAATTTCATGTCTCTTAATCAGAATGACTTCTTTAAATTGAAATTTGGCTAAATAGAAAGATAAACTCATAAGTAGAAATTTTGAATTAATTTTCATTTTAAAATTATTTAGGCCAATCGAAATAAAAGGATTGTTAAAAAAAGAAAAACAAAATGCATTATTATTTTTTTTTGTTATTGTCTGTAGTAGTAGTTATTAGAGAGATGGAGAGCAAATAAATGTAAAAAAAAAAAAAAAAAAAAATAGAATGGTCAAAACATTGAGTGACATAATAGACGGGGTCAAGTGTTCAAAATATAATGTTAGAGATTAAAATGTTAGTGAGACCAAAGTTTATGAGGGTAAAGTGTAATGAACCAAAGGCTATAGTCTCATATTTGTCTATTTAGCAAAAAATTTAGACGGTATTAGAATTAACCTTTAGTCCAGGGACTTTATTGATCAAAAGATAATTTTAGAGATTAAAGTATTGGTGATACTAAAGTTGAAAGGGGTAGCGTGTAATTAACCCATATCGAAATGGCAAGCCCGGTTAAGGAATTATTTTCCTAATTTTCTAATCTCTAAACTTTTATTATATTATTCTCTCTACTCGACTAACTTAAGTATCAAAACCTATCCAGAGAACAAAATCTTGCCATTTTTTCAGTTAAATTCATATGTGGGTACTATGTGGTAATTAATCAATTTTAACTTTGGACGATATTGTACACAGACTAACCTTAGCTAAAATTTTTGTGTCAACAGATAAGGGTGTGAGTATATTCATACAAGAAGGTTGGAAATGAAGCATTCGAATGAGTTTTTTTTTCATTTCCATTGTATCTGCATCAGATTTAATTTAGATATGATGTTAAAGAGCCCCTCTCATACATAAAACTAGTATGTTCATAACCGCACTTTGGCATAAAAATTAGGGTTTTTACCCCCCTTGTGTTCTTAAATCCTGTTCAATAGTCCCCCCTCATTGATTTTTTTTTTTAATTTTTTTATGCGTTTGTGCAATATGACATTACCAGTGTGTGACAATAAATTTGTACAGCTAATTAAAAAAGTGTACTTACACTCCAACTATAATAAATTGGTAATGCTAATGAGGAGGGTAAACATTGCTCTTTTTAAGAAATTTTATATGAACTTTTGTCACAAAATTTAATAAGAAAGATCCGCGTAAATTCTCAAACTAATGGAAATGTTGAGCTATCATATCATAGTTGGAGCATTAAAGTGTTCAGAAAGCCCGTCTTGCGTAAATTCAGAAATTAACACGGAGAGATATTTGTGAGTTGTGAATAGGTGAATTCTATGTTGGTGTTGTTGTAAAATATCAAATAGAAGTACAAATGTCGCAATTTACTTTTCTTTGACATCTATCGAACTTTTGGAGATTCATACCTTTTCACATATTTATTGAGTTATTTTTTTTCCAACTTGGTTTATTTTGGCGAAAATTAACTTAATGACTACTTTTATTTTGTACCTCTTAATTTTTATCCAATTCTCACTTTGTACATCTAATTTTATTTTTAGACATTTTACACCCTAACTTCCAAATCTGTCTTACTTCCATCTCCAAAATAAATGAAATCTTTTCGTATTTACAACATGTTCAGTGAGATATAAATAATATTGTTATAATATTTTGGGTTTACTTATGTTTTCTGAGAACAAAATAAATTAATATAGATTATTGAGTACAAAAATGTTGGCATATAAACCAAACCTAATTAGGATTTGGAAGTTTTAATTATAGTATATTTAGTAGTTGAGTTTGTAAGAGATTTATTCCCTAATTTATCTAGTGTTAGAAAATTGTGTTGGTTAAATCCCTTAAGGATTTAGATTAGTTTGTACCTATTTAAAGGCATTGTCTAGTTATTTCAATTGAGGAAAATTATAAATCATTGAAAAGTGACTAAATAAAGTTTGTTTATCCTCCCACAAAATTTCGTTCATCTAATCCTTCATATATTTTCAGTTTTGTGCGTGAAAGCCTTATGGCTTACTTCTAAAAGTTCTTGGCCATCTTAATTGAGTAATTATTTTAACTCCTTTAAAGTAGTATCAATTGTGTGTTCCGCTGCGTAATTTTTGAGTCTATCAAAAAAGAGTTTCTTTGACAAAAAAGCCAACAACGACAACATTTGTGAATTGGAGGGAGTAAATAGTTTGTCATTACTAATACAGCTTCACAAATGATGGCTAAATGTAACCAAAGTTCAATTAGGGGTGAGCACGAACCCAGTTAATTAAATTCACAATCATTTTTATTTTTAAATTGAAATTTCGAAATTAGTTAATCAGAATTCAGTTAATAAATAAATTGGAAGTCAATTACGAAAGCAGAATTGAGCTCTGTATTCAAAATTAGCCGATTTGTGAATTCAATTCGTGTTTTACGAACTCAAAGCTTACGTTTATTACTCTTGTACTGTACCTTGCATGCTTGAAATATCCTGAGATATAGTGTGTCAGTGTCCCATTTTGGAGATGTGACATTGAGTGATATCAGATCATAGATTACTTAATCCTGTGTCTAGTTATAAGTTGAATTGCTATTATTATAAGTGTAGTATTAGGGACTTGGACTTACAAGTAACTCAGGATTTGAGATTGGACACCTTGGACTAAGAGTTACTATACTTCCTTGTCTTTAATGCCTAGGTGGGGAATGGATGAATCATTAAGAATTGATGAGTGATGTTCACCTTGTTGAAATGTACAGGTGATGGCACCTAAAGCAAGTAAATAGAAGCAAGTTGTGGTAGCTCAAGAAGAGATACCTGAGCAAAGGGACAGGGACAATGAGGGATAGGTAGAGGAGCCTATAGGGATGGAAAAGGGAATTTGGGAATAGGCTCAGCCTAAGTAGCAATTATAACAGCTTTAGCCACAATAGTTACTAACACTAGTAATAGACTGGATGCTACTATTGCAGCTATTGTGAGTCAGGCAGTACACGCAACTATTCATACTATGCTTCTTAATCCTGTACCTAATCCAAGACTTTTACCAGAGACTAGGGATATCGACTATTACTACTATGCAATAATGAAGATTGGTATTCCTAATTTTGATGATAAACCAAATCCAAATGAAGCTGAGAAATGGTTGGGACAGATTGAGGAGAATCTGGACTTAAAAAAGATACCAAAGGTGCACAGATTTCCAATAGTGAAGAGGCATACTTGGTATGGGACACAGTTACATAGTGGAAGGGGTAAGACCTGTACTTGCTCTTTTGGGAAAGATTTCTTAAGAGGCTTTTAGGGAGGCAATTCTTGAGCATTTCTATCCTTCACATCTTAGAGTTGAGTTGAGTGATGAGTTCAATTCCCTTAGTCAAGTTTCAAGGATGTTAGTGGTCGAGTACTCATAGAGATTTCACGCATTAGGGATGTTTGTTCCGAGAGTTATGAGTGATGAGATAACTAGAGAAGTGTGATCGTTTTCAGAAGAGGTCTGCTAAAGGAGATCTAAGAAGGTATAGCAGTGGATACTGATACATTTGAGAATATGTACAAGGCTAGTGCTTGTGTGGATACATTTCTGAGACGATAGGCAACAGACAAGAAGGGCGACAAAGGTGCATATGTCTTTCCACAGAGATAAGTGTATAGATTTGCAACACTTTTCGCTTGTAGCATACGACCACCACAGTTACTAGTGTCATAATTTTGTAGTTCTAGTCCCTATCCATCACAGGTGAAACCACAACCACTTTTACCTATTGCTAGGGGTAATTTATAAGAGGGGAATGACAGCAATAGCATCAGTTCTAGCTTCGACACAAACCCGTGTCTCAGAATGTAGTTATTATCACTGTTATCATATATGAGAGTGTAGGTAGAGATTTGAAGTATATTTGGATTGTGGCAGCTTCTAGCATAGGATTAGAGATTGCCCTACTAATAGGCTAGAAGCATCACAGCAGTAGGCGCTCCATAGGAGAGGAGTGATATGTGCCAACAATAGCTTTATTTGATTGTGGTATTGTGCATTCTTTTATATCTAGAAGGCTTGGTAGAAAATTGAGTATGATAACAAATTGGCTTCATACATCTTATATAGTTGGAACTTGTAGTGAGAGGATTCTTGAATCTAGATGGGTATATCCAAATTGTAAAGTATCAACAGGTGATTGTGAATTTCATGTTAATCTAGTGTAGCTTAATATGTCTAATTTTGATGTCATACTGGGCATGGATTAGTTGTCTTGCAATTATACTCATGTAGACTACAGAGAAAAGGAAGTCAGGTTCAATCACCTTGAAAAGAAAGAATATCAAGGTAGTATCAGGAAACCAGACAGGCAACCTATACCGATACTATCAACTTTACAAGCACACAAGACACTAAGAAAGGGTTGTGAAGTGTTTTTAGTTTATGTGATCTAGTGTAGAGAAGGAGGTTCCAAATTGGAAGATATTCCTGAGGTGCTAGAGTAATCCCATATGTGTTCTTAGAGGACTTGCCAGGGTTATCACCAAAAAGAGAGATAGAGTTTAAGATCAATTTACCACCGGAGAAAACACCGATATCAAAAGCCCCTTACAAAATTACTCCAGTAAAGCTCAAAGCGTTGAAGATTCAATTACAGGAGTTACTAGACAAGAAATTCATCAGGCCTAGTGCGTTTTCTTAGGGTATGCCAGTGTTGTTTGTGAAAACAAGGACATGAGTCTTAGGCTATAAATTGGCTACAGGGAGCTAAATAAAGTCACCGTCAAGAACAAATATTCCTTACCAAGAATTGATGACTTATTTGGTTAGTTAAAGAGTGCTAGTGTATTTTGAAGATAGACATGAGATCTAGGTACTATTAGTTGAGGATCAAGGTAGAAGACATTCCAAAGAGTTCTTTCTAGACTAGATATAACTATTATCAGTTCTTAGTGATACCATTTGGGTTGACTAATGCTTTTATAGCTTTCATGGATTTGATGAATAAGAGAGTGTTTTCAATCCCTATTTAGTATGGTTCATGATAGTGTTCATTAACAATATTCTGGTATACTCACCTAGAGAAGAAGGGAATGAAGAACACCTCAACATAGTGCTATAAACTTTGAGGGAAATGAAATTGTATGCCAAGTTCAGTAAATGTGCATTCTAGCTAAAAAGTGTAGTTTTCTTGGGGCATATCATTTTCGAAATTGGAGTATCAGTGGATCGTAAAAAGATAGAGGTAATTGTTGATTGGTCCAGGTCGAAAAATGTGACCGAGGTTTGTAACTTCTTGGGTTTTGTTGGATAAGGTTTCTCTTTGATAGAAATACCATTGACAAAGCTTACTCAAAAGAAAAACAAGTTTGAATGGGGTACAAATTGTAAGGCTAGCTTCCAAGAATTGACGAATAAATTAGTATCTGCACCAGTGTTGACAATGTTATTCAGGATTGGGAAACTTATGATTTACAATGATGTTTCTAAGAATGGTTTGGTTTGTGTGCTGATGAAGGAATAGCATAGTCATTGCTTATGATTTGAGACAATGAAACCTTATGAACAGAACTATTCTACTCATGAACTGGAGTTGGTGACCATTCTATTTGCCCTGAAGATTTGGATACACTATCTTTATAGGAATCAATGTAAATTATTTATAGATCATCAAAGTCTGAAATACTTGTTTACACTGAAGGAACTTAATATGAGGTAGTATTTAAAGACTATGACTTGAAAATTAGCTACCATCCTAAGAAAGCCAATAGGGTAGCTAATGCATTGAGTAATAAATCTTTGGAGGTTTTGGCTAACATGCTATTAAGGCTAATGGAAGGACTTAATTTGGAAATCGTGGAGTCTATGAATAGTGTTTTAGTAGCACTTGTGGTTCAACTGACCCTAATAGACAAGATTAAACAAGCTCAAGCCACAGATGTAACGTTGACAAAGATTTAGGACAGGGTAGAAAGTAGAGATCTAGGGGAATTTTAGGTTGATGATGGCATTGTTTGGATGTAGACAAAGTAGACGACTTTGTGTGCCAGCAAATAAAAACTTGAACAAAGAAGTCATGAGTGAAGCTCACAGTTCTAGAATTTTTGACATACCACGGTAGCACCAATATGTACAAGGATCTGAAGCATCATTTTTGGTAGAATAACATGAAAAGGGAGATTGCTAAATTTGTATTAAGAGTTTGATTTCTCAACAGATAAAAGCTGAGCATTAAAAGTCTAGTGGTTTTCTAAGTCCATTGCCTATCCTATAATAGAAATAGAAGCATATTATGATGGATTTCGTTAGTAGGTTGCCTAGAACAAGATTGGGACATCATTGCATTTGGGTTATTTTGGATAAGTTAACAAAATTTGCTCATTTCTAGCCATTGAAGACTACTGCTCCTATAGATAAGTTAGGGAGGATCTATACTGATAACATTGTGAAGTTACATGGAGTGCCAGTTAGTATTATCTTAGATCGGGATCCAAGCTTCACCTCAAGATTTAAGATGGCGTATCAGCAAGCTATTGCATCTGGCACAGAAGTGAATCTGAATTCTACATTCCACCCTTAAACAGACGGACAGTCAGAGAGGACCATTCAGACCTTGAAGGATATGTTGAGACCTTGTGATTGATTTCAGAGGCAACTGGGATGAACATTTGATGCTCATGGTATTCTCCTACAATAATATTTATAACAAGAACATTACTATGGTTCCTTATGAAGTTTTATATGGGAGAAAATGTAGATCACCATATGTATTTGGACGAAGTTGGGGAAAGAAGATTAATGAAGCTAGAGATAATTCATATCATAGTGGATAAGATAGCTATTGTCTGGGACAGACTTAAGGCAGCTCAAGATACACAAAAGAGTTGGGCAGATATGAGAAGAAGATCACTAGAATTTCAAGTTGAGGACAAGGTATATTTAAGAGTTTTACCTACTAGAGGAGTTAGAGGTTTGGCAAGAGTGGGAAACTGAATCTCAAGTTTGTTGGACCTTTTAAAAAAGTTGGGAATTTGGCGTATCAATTTAACCATTACCTCAAAAATTGTCCAAGGTACATAATGTATTTCACGTTTCTTATCTTCAAAAATTTATACATGATCCAAGATTAAGTGACAAGGAAGAGTTGGTTCACGAAGAGATACTAGTCCGAATTGTGGATACTAAAGAATAGGTCCTTCGGCATCGGTCAATTCTATTTTTTGTGGTTCAATGGTCAAATCATTCATAAATGAAGGTTACTTTGAAATCCAAAGTTGAAATGCGAAGCATATCCTTACTTGCTTAATGTTTAGGTGCATATAGTTTGGAGGCCGAAACTTTTCTTAAGGAAGGAAGAGTGTAACAATTGGAATTTTTTGATCTTTTCATGTGAACTTTTTCTATCTTTCCACATCTATTTATACATGTTCTTACTCCCTAAAATATCCATTTATATCCTTCTCTTACTTTAATTGTAACATCCCGGGTCTGGACTAGATCAACAATTTTTTAGCAAAAACAACAAACTCAAAATGTTTAAACCAAGTTGTTATGTTCCTGTAGCTCAGAAACTAAGGTAATATAATACAATATCCCCTCTCAATTCCGATGTGGGATGGGGCATCACATTCACTCCTCCTTTAGTCTTTGCGTCCTTGCAAAGCCCAAATTGGGGCCCAATAGCATGTCACATACACTGTGTAGCACAATCCAATATCATTGGCCTAGTCTCACCCCATGTAAAGATTGCACGAGTTTTGCTCTGATATCAAATATAACACTCTGGGTCTGGGCTGACTTAACAACTTGTGAGCTGAAATAATAGACTCAAAATGCTTAAACCAAATTATTAGGAGTCCAGAATTCAAGGTGCTATAAATAATAGAATATCCCTTTCCACTTTCAATGTGGGACCAAGCGTCACATTTATCAATTATTTTATTTTTTTCGAGCATTTTTGTAAGTCGACAGGTTAATGGACGACTAAGTAAAACTTTAGGGACCAAAGTGAAATTTTGTGAAACTAGCCTTCAACCTTATCTTCACGTACTTGTCTCAGAACTTATCTTAATCAAACTCATCCTCTTGTTCTTATCTCCAAGTTTTGAATAGTGTGAATCCTATCCTCAAATTTTGAAAAGTGTGAAAACGATCATTAAACATGGAAAGGTGTGCAGTTTAGCTTCAAGTTTTGAAAAGTATGAGGTTTGTCTTGAAGTTCTAAAAATCCACCTACTTACTCTACTAAACCATTCTTTTTTCTTTTACACTCAAAATTTCCTACAACTTATGCTAACTCAAATCTTGATTTCTAGTCAAAAAGTTAGATTAATCCAAGGAAATTGAAGGTGTAGAAGTGTTTTGAGCTGATTTTACAGCTTATCTACATGAATTATTCAATGGTTTTTGTATTAAAATTTTTCCTAGTTCTTCCAAGAATCAAAGTTGTTCCAATTTTATTGTTTGTAATTTAATCTTGTTACCAAATGCGTTCTTGAACTACCTAATCTTGAATTATGGTTCTTAATCATTTTAAAATATTTAAAATGAAGGATTTGAATGAGAGTTTCAAAGTTATCTCTAGTAATTAAAATTCGTTAAATCATGTTGTCAATCATTGATTCTTGTTGACAAATTGTTCCTTACTTTGTCCAGTCTTTATTTATGACTAAAAATACTTCTTAAATATGATTTAAGGGTTCTTAGATTTGGGGTTGGTAGCTAGGATAAATTTCACATTCTTGGTCTTTAAGCCTATAATTTTGGTGTTTAATCACGCCTTCACTTGTTTAGAACTTCCACAACTTGTTCTTACATGTTTTAACACTTATTTGTAAGCATTTGAAATGATTTTAGATCACCAAAGTGAGCCGCTTCATAGCTTTGCTAGAATGACTAGATAGCTTGTTCATAATTACCTAGTAGCTTGTTCATATTCGAAAGCTAGTTTAATCATCCAATATTTACTCATTGATTTTGCCTGCTTTTTAATCCTATATAGTACCTCAAGGTCTGTACTTTTAATAGTGTTACTCTTCCTTGCTTATAGGTGAAGATAGTAGGGTTTCCGACCAACGGTGCTATGCCTGAAAAATGTCAGGGTTCCAAGTCAGTAAATCGCAAGGTAAGCTATGTTTACGCCTTTTTATTTATTACTTATATATGGTTGGTTATGTAGTTCTAAAATACCTTGCATTAAGGCAATTATGCATGGTTTAGATAATGTTTATGAAGGTAAGTACCTTCATAGTTTATGTACTTGTTAATGTAATGTATCATTTTGTTCCATTTGTTACACTTTGTATTACATGAATGGCTACATGAAGAGTTATATGGTTCACTTAAGTGGACTTGGTATGATTGAGTGAGTGAAATGATATACAGAGTACTCTGTTATGTATTGTTATACTTACCCAGTTTATCAGAAAGACAAGTGATAGATAATTTGTTATGCCTTATCTATTCGAGTGGATAATAGTTAAACATGGATCCAGTGTCGGAAGTATTTTGTGAACCATGAGCACATTGATTGATATTGGTATCTTGATAATTGATAATGTCTTGTATTGCATCTTGCATTGATCTTATACGTGTCCTCCATATATTATAATAGGGCTTTATTGTTATTTAATAAGCACTTCATGCTTACCGCATTATTCATGGGCAGATCCTCCCAAACCCGAAAAAATATTTGGGGATCTATGTAGATTATGTGTGTTTAAAAGGGTTGGGTATTAAAAAGTATAATATTTGCCCCCTCCCCAAAATTTTGTTTAATATTGTTTTACCCAAACTTTTATTTTCATATTTTCCCACTTTGAAGTTTTTAAAACTTTAGTTATAACCTTACGAAATTAGGCTTTAGACTCCTATAATATTATACAATTATGGAAAACTAAAATAACTAATATATAAACCAACTTAATCAAAATAATCATATGATTTAACCATTTTCAGATATTTTTTTCAACTATACTTTTCTTATTATCTCTGTAGTTCTTTTAATATCATTTTTAAATAAGTATCATTCTCAATTATTGTAGAAAGTAAGTTCTTTTTGTATTATTGTCCTTTTCATGTCAGTTATTCATTGACTTATTCATGTTGAAATAATACCAACTTAGTCTTGTTGAAGTATTATTTTATTTTTGAATAAATCATTGTTTTAATAGTAAATTTTTTGTGTCCATAGCCTTACTTTAAATTATAATAAGTTAGTATATTGTCTCCTTATATTTTATTCTACTAAAAGAATTTATGACCTATTATTTGTTTAACGAATTAATTTGAATCATTTCTTAGTTATAAGTGTCTAACATGTTTTAGTATTATGTAGTGTAAATTATCTAATTAATTTTTTATGATAATAATTTACAAATTTAGTTTTTTTTTTCTTTTTGATAATTATTAGTAGATGATGAAAATTTTATACATTAACTGTTAAGGTGTTTATAAGTTACTCAATCAAATTAATGGTGTCCCAAAATAATTTATTCTTTCTTTTAAAAAAATCACGAATAGAATTTTAATTAATAAAAAGTCGATCTTACTATTTAAATATTATTTGGTACAATTAGATTTGGTAAAATATTTTTTGGCCATATGACATGGAGGTCACAGCCAAGTCCAAATTTTTGTCTCATGAAAAAATATAAGATAAGGCTATTGACTATAAATAGAATAGTTTTACACTTTCCCAAACCTTGTACATAATGGTAGTCTATGGACAGGAAGGCCCGTTCTCATATACTTTTACACCCCAAACCTTCATTCTTGCATCCACCTCTACTGTCATTGTTCCCCTTCATTTGTAGTTGAAGACATGCTGGAGGAGATAGTGGGTCCTAAGTTGAGTGTGGATCCTAGTTATTAGAGATTGGGCTTATAGTTTACCATCTTAGCGTGAGGTTTATTTTTTGTTCAGACCTGCGTACCTAAGGACTAGTTAAGGTTTGTTGTGTACACTAAAGTCGAGATTGTTGTTTCTAACTGTGAGTTGATGTTGTATATATGTGTATTTGGTTATGTCGTGGATTGTTATGGTTATAGTTGTTGTGTATTCCCTCTTGTAGATTTGTCTTGGCTGATTTAGAAGTCTAATGACATGTATTTCCGTTTATTTATTACTCTAATTCTTGCACTTTGTCTTGCATGTTTTACAGTAAAATTTTCACATAATAAAAATTTACCAAAATAGCACTCCAAAAAAATTTGATTTGAAAAATCCACCAGTAATATCACTCCGAATAGTTTTTTCAAGAAATGATTAAAATATTAAAAATTTTCTTTTGTTAAAATTGAAATTTTAAAATATTCCATGTAAAGGGAACAATTTTCTAAAAGCATTATTGAAACATTTTGCATTTTAGCAAAAACTAAATTTTAAAACTTTTAACATTTCTAGGAATTTTGATGATTTTTTGAGTTCATTTGGTATTATTCAAATTTTAATGTTTTTCATACCAACGGTACACTATCCAAAAGTTGTACTCCAGATTTATTTTTTAATTATAATTTTTTCTAAAAATATTAGGTATGATAATATAATATTTGTGAAATTTGGTTACTTTTTATGTTTTTGAATATTTTTGTATTTTTACGTTTGAGTCAAAATTTTCTACAAGTATTACTGGAAAATTCTTCAATAGCTAAAGTTTAAAATATTTCTGGATATTTTAATGAGTTTCAGGAGTTTAATAGGTGTTTTTACTTTCAAATTTTAATGTTTTGCATACCAATAGCACACTATAAAAGGTGAAATTCAGAGTAAAATTGTTCAAATTAAAATTTTTATTATGTATGATAATAGAATTTTCATGAAAAATTTCGTAAATTTTTAGTGTTTCTAAGAGTGTATGTGTCTATATATATTACATTCAAGTAAAATCAGGACAAATTATACCGGATGGACTAAATTGGACGAGAATTTAAACATAAGGGAGCAAAATCGTTAATTTTTTGTTCAATTTAACAGCCATGTTACATGACCTTTTCTTCCATTAAATGTTCAAGATTGGCCATTTTTTTAAAAGATTAGAGACTTTATTTACATAAAAAGACAGAGGGACTAAATTGGCTAATATTAATAAATTAGGAACCAAATTGGACCATATCCAAAAGGAGAAAATTTTTACATGAATCTTGTATCCATGTCATGGTGTTATGGACCCCTTAGTCCAATATTGAGCCACCTCACTCCAATTCACCCCACATCACTCCAAATGAGTTATATAGTTCCATGTAAGAATTTCTCTCCAAAAAGTAAGGATGAGAATGGTATTTTTCCCATTGAAACAAATATTCATAGATTCATTGGAATATCTTAAAGCACGAGTATATAGACAAACTACAAGTATATATGTATCTATTGATAATTTCCAAATGGATTAGTCATTTATGTATGTAATTTATAGAAATTTAAACAACTTTTCCCTTCGCAATTTTTTTGAATATGTGGAGCAAAAGTATTTTCTACATTTTGGTCGATTCCTTGAATGCCTAAAACCTCTTAAAGCAGAAACCATTTTGTAACATGGTGACGGAACCACGTAAGAGAATTTGCGAACTTAGCCAACTACGGGCAATTCAGCTAGTGAATCTTAAGATTCTTAATAGTTTGACCTTTTTAATCATAAGGTTAGGCAATTGCCTGTTTGAGTTGCAACTTTAATCTCTTCATGTTTTTTTTTTATTCCTTCTCTCTTTAATTAAAAAAAAAAAAAAATCTATAATAGATTTTTACTTACCTCTTGATAACTCAAATCTATGACTAATATTACAGAAAAAATGTAATCTTATTATTTGTCATACACTTCAATGTCCCAATCTCTTCATCTTTGAATAGAAAATTCATTGTCTTAGCTTTTATCTTTTTATGCATCCTCTTTGCCTCATTCTTTCTTTTTTTTTTTTTTTCTTTGTTAATAAATCTGATAGCCCTTTTGCGCCTCAAGACTAAACCTTCTAGTTTTCTTTTATTTTTTTATAATAAAAAAGTTTAATTGGAAGGTATGTTATCTCTTTTTTCAAGATTAAAGTAACCTATCGATACATATTTCAACGACTTACAGTGATTATTATATATCGTCCATATTGACAAGGGATTGAGGGCAACTAAGTAGCAAGAATGGAACCTATAACCTTTTATTTGGCCTGATGAACCTTAGTTATCATCTAACCAACCCATTTTAACTCAACCTTCTACGAACATGCATTAGAAGAACTATGTCGAAGAAAAATATCAATTTAGTCCCTTATTTTTAGAATATCGACTAATTTAATCTGTTATCTTTTCAAAAGTAAACCAAAATAGGATCTATGATGAAAATTATGGATAAATTAATGAATCAAAATATGTGATAATCATGTACGCGTTTATATGCCATAGGTGTGTTGTCAAAAGGTTTGTTAGTTTGTCCACAATTTCTACTACAAACCTTAAATTAGTTAATTTTTATAATGACAAGGAACCAAATTTATCCTTTTGATAGATAAAGAATCAAATTGATCAATACTCTAAAGATAGAGGACCAAATCGATCTTTTTTCCAACTATGTCTGGTCAATCCGTACAAAGCATCCCCTATCCTATCACTTTCCTCGATAAATTTTAGGAACAGAAATCGACAACAAATGTAGAAGGAATCAATTCATTGATATTCTTAAGAATTGTACGGATTGAGTTGATTAATATGCTGAGTGTTGGATTATAATAGGAAAGCACTCTTCATTATACCTTCAGGTGGCTGACAGCGTGATTCCTGCTAGAGTTACAAGAATTTAAATGATATTTCCACATGCTAAGGCAATTAAGCAACACGCAATTTTGTTCACTCCAGCAATTTTAGATGTGCGAGATTATACCTTCATTTCTTGGAAGTTTAAAGGAAATTTCTTCCCATCCTTACTATTTGTACTCTAAAAATGTGGTTATATATTTTGTTTTATGTATTATTTCACAAATATCCTAGACAATTAAAAACTCATCCTCCATCTGTTCTTTTATAACTCAAACTCATTACCACTTATCTTTCAATGTCTCGAATTCATAATTAATATATTACAGGAAAACATCTTAATTACCACATAAACTGTACTTTGATGTCATCCTAAACCATTATACTTGCTACAAATTAAGTAACCTTCTCAACTTATATTCAACTTATAATAGAGTCCAAGTCCTAATGAGTGACTCTACAGGCAACCAAGTTGATAAAGATCCCCCAAGCTAGTTTGTTTGGCTTCATGATATGCATAGTCTTATAGTTGAATGGATAGAATATTTTCAAAAAATTGAAAATATATGAAATCAGGAGGGAAAAAGCAAATAAATTTAATGAAGTGAAAAACACAAAATTTAGCATTTTATTATAAAATGTCAATACTCCCTACCTATGACTTTTGGAAAGGAATTATGTAAAAGTACTTAATATTGTTTATGACCTAGATTATGATGAACAAATTGCAACTTCCATTGTATGCATGGGTTGAAATCTAGCTGTATACTTATAGACAATAGAGAAGCGGACTATCAATTTTTGAAAACCATAAGAACTTAGAAGTCACTTTATGCTAGAATAGGTAGAGCAGTTAGCTATAATTTCAGGAAAAATCAACGACCATTTGTGATTATCATAAAAAATGATCACACAATGATCTTTTAGAGGCATTATAAGACGCAAGTGCTAGCGTCATAGCTCTGCATCTTATTTAAATTGTAAAGGAGAATAAATTGCTCTCTAGGTAATATTATAAATAATATTTAGAAGGGATAATTTCAAAAACCTTTCATGAGGTTTAAACTAATTTCATTAAGTATTTTTAAACTTTAAAAAATATTTTTCTTACCTTCCTTATTTTAATTTTTTTTGTAACCTTTTCAGCCCATTCTTTTAAAAAATTAATTTAAGTGGAGAAAGACTATTTTTCTCCCAATTTTACCCCTAGCTCAAAGCTTTCATTGATTAAAATGATTGGACGAAAAGGAAAAAAGGTATAAAATAATTATTAACAAATAACAATAGGTTGTAACTTTTCATATCCTTCACCAATTAATGTCAGAAAATATATTTTAATTATTTTTTATTTTAAAAGTCAATGATTTCCAAAATAAAATACCAATAACATTTTTTATTGTTATATATTATGTATACTTATGTATTCTAGATTTTTGTTCAAAACGAAACATACAAACACATTAATACGTTTTGTCTTAATGATTAGTAAATAAGTTGGCTAAAAACTTTATCCAAAAATTCATTTAATTTTTTAAGAGTTTGTGATTTACCAAACAAATTCAAATCATATTGTTTTTTATAATATATGGTAATTTTTATACGTTCAAATTTTTGTTCGAATAAACACACATTAGCACATCACATAACCATATTTTTTTGCAAATAAATTTATTATTATTATTTTTTTGCAAAATACATATTTCAATTTCGAGTTTTGATTTACAAACAAAATAGTACTAGTTATATTCATTATATCATATGATGTGTTTTTAGTATTCAAAACTTTTATTCAAATAGATACCCAAAAATATCTTAATATGCACAATATTTTTTCATAAATTTACTGGCCAAAAAATTTATCGAGAGAATATTTTTTATTTACAAGTTTGTGATTCCCCAAACAAAATACTAATTATGTGTTTTTACGTGCTGAAGATTTTTATTAAAACATATAGAAGTAATCAAATTAAAGCATGCACAAGTATATTTTTTTTTGTTAAAAATAAGTAGATAAAAAATATTAGAAACTAAAAGGGTGTCAAGTGAAAATTATCAAAAACCTCACGGGTGGTTTTCAAAACTATCCTTTCGTAATATGGCTAAGGTATATATATGTATAAATGTCATTTCATGTATTTTTAGTACCATAAAGGGACCCATTAGCAAGAAAGGGGAGACAAGTGGTATTTTTAAAAATTCAAGAGTGTTAAGTAATATTAGCATAAACTTTAGAAGAGATTTATAAAATTATTCCCATTTAGAATAACAACCATTTTATTTTTTCAAATATGGTGCCGTTTGGACAAAAAATTTATTCATTATTTTTTAAATAATATTTTATAATTATTTTCTAAAATATTTTTTAAATATTTTTTTTGTCACTTACATCACATTGAAAAAATTGTTACATTCAGAATAATATTTAGAATAGTAGCTACCTAAATGGAACTTTTCATATGGTCAACAAAAAATATATATATAATCCTAGTTGGATAAAATCAGCAACAAGCTATCCATACACGAAGTGAGGTCAAATAATAAGCGTAAAAACTGGAATATTATATTATTAAAACTGAAAGAATCAATTTAATGTTCCATACTTTCAGTTGTACTAATACTTATGTATTAATATTTATAATTTTGATTTGTCCCACTTGGCCAGCAATTTAAGAGCTTTGTTACACCAACCGAAGCACAATGCCAATTGCTTGAACGGTGTATCTGGTTAAGAAGATATTTCATGGATCTTCTGTTGCCTGCCGGTTTTATACTTCGTTTATCAGGGAACAAAGTCGCACATTTGACACTCTCTTCAAACAAATATATATGGAAAATATTTAGGTAAATTCGATTTTTAATCTCACATGTAAATTCTGTAGTCAGGATTAAATTTTAAAAAATCTTACTTATATTAACTGATGTCATAAACTCTTTAAGGTATAATCCACAGCATAGGATATACAAACTCTTTAAGGTATAATCCACAGCATAGGATATACAGAGCGATACCAAAAATCGAGTCTATCTAAATATTTGTATATATATATATATATATATCATAGAGCCTATAATATTGAAATGTCGAAAAAAAAACAAAGAATGTGTAGGCAAAAACGCGTTAATTCGAATGTAATAAAAAATGAAACAATAAGATGATCTAAATCTCTATTTTATCCTGTTAAATAATTAATAATAGGCAAGAACATCATGGAACTAATTTTGAGCCCAATTCTGAATGTCTAATTCAACTAATATTTGGTAGCATGGAAGTATTATTTTTGGCTCAAGTATGGATTTCAACCCCAGTTAAGAGTTCAATATATTCAACTTTACATGCCTGAATCTGTTGTTTAGTTTAAGTAGAATACTGAAACTTAGTTGAATCCGGTATCCATAAAAGAGACCTCCTGTCATGGAAGAGTTAACTCTTCCCTGCAAAATAAGGAAAAGCTATGAAGATGAATTTTTCTATGAAGGAAATTATTAAACTACTTACAACATCATCTGTCATCCAATATCTAAGGGAAACAAAATTGTTAAAAACAATATGCAAGGACAATATAATTCCAATACAAATCTTCTTACTTCCCATGAAAATTAGGTTCCTATAATACAATTTTGTTGTCAACACTTGCACTGTATTTTATCTCTCTCACACATAGATTGATAGCTTTTGTTGGTGCAAATTTTAGGGAGGAGGGATTTCAATTTGTACAAAAAAGTGTCGTATATCCAAACCTCAACACTTGAAGCATTGGCAACAGTAAAGGACCAAGGCCGAAAGTTGTCCACATAGTTGAAATACTTGACATGCAAAAAGATATTGCAGTTTAGATCACATAATCAGCATTGAATTCATGGGAAGAAGTAGGGAAGTATAATACCCTTATAACCTTAATTTGGCTATAACATGAATCCAGCGATGTAAAGTTTAAAAACGGGACCTTAAAAATTCCAAAAGGCACACAAACACAGCATAAAGACTTTTTACCAATTGCAAGAAAAATAAATTATAAAATATTTAGGTGGTTAGGATCGGAACCCCAAATATTTACAGAAATTACTTAGTAAACCTTTGAAAATAATAACGAATATAAATAAAGAGAAATATTGTAATAAAAGGGACACGCATAGAAATATTGTAATAAAAGGAACACCGGAACACATATTTACGTGTCACCTTCGTCAAAGTGAAAAATCCAATAATTTAAGAGGAATACAAAAGCAAAGGAAAAAAATTCAGAAAAATTCAATAATTTAAGAGGAATACAAATTTGGAGAGATATCCACAAAATGGGCTATAGACACTATTATAATAAAAGTACAAAAGATCCCAAATAAAACAAAAAGTTGGATGGCCATAAAGGCCCTAAAAGCCAACTAAGCTTTCTTGGCTTGGTGCACTTAAAACCTTAACTAAGACCCTTAATTTATATCATTGAGTGAGAGATAAATACTCTTCTCAAACCAATGTGGGACAAAATAAAAGATACAAGGTATACACATACTCAATAAATTTCCACCTTGACTTGTATCGCACACCAAATTTTCGTAAAATGACAAATTTTCACAAAGCGAAATTCTCCACCTTCTCTACAAAAGCTCAATGGGCCGGATTCTTGATTTACAAATAGATCGACACACAATTAGATCGACATAATTCCACCTTCTCCAACAAAGTTCCAAATTTGTACTCAACGCAAGCCCATTCTTTATCAACAAAATATGCGCAACAAAACTCTTCACAAATGCCAAACGGCCCAACCGGAAGATCAAACGTCCAATACACAAAGAAGAGAGTAATAAAACGGCCAATACAAAGAATAAATTGTTTGCCAATGAGTAACCCATGATTCAAAATTTCTCAACCCAAAACTTTGATAACATTAAATTGGCTTAACCCGGGTCCCCAGCTCTAATACCAATTTGTTAGGATCAGAACCCCGAGTATTTGCGAAAATTACTTAACGAGCCTTTGAAAACAGTAACGAATATAAATAAAGAGAATATTGCAACAAATATAAGGAATACACAGATTTACGTGATTCGGTCAAATCGAGCTACGTCCACGGGCGAAGGAAAAAAATCCTCCAATTTAAGAGGAATACAAATTTGGAGAGATCTCCACAAAATGGGTTACAGGCACCATTATAACAAAAGCACAAAAGATCCCAAATAAGACAAAATGTTGGATGGCCATAAAGGTCCTAAAAGCGCACTAAAACTCTCTTGACTTAATGCACTTAAAACCTTAACTAATGTCCTTAATTTTTAACATTGAGTAGGAAAGAAATACTCTTCCCAAACCAATGTGGGACAAAACAAAAAATATAAGACATGCTCAACAAATCCCCTCCTTGACTTGTATCGCAAAACAAATTTTCGTAAAATGGCAAATCTTCATAAAGCGAAATTCTCCACCTTCTCCACAAAAACTCAATGGCCTAGATTCTCGATTCATAAATGGATCGACATAATTCTACCTTCTCCAACAAAGTTCTAAATTTGTACACAACGCAAGCCCTCTCTTACAGGGTATCAAAAAAATAAGCCTAACAAAACTCTTCACAAATGCCAAACGGAGCACTCAGAAGCTGAAACGTCCAATACACAAAGAAAAGAGTAACAAAACGGACAAAACCAAGAAGAAATTGCTTGCCAACGAGTAAACCATGATTCAAAATTTTTCAATCCAAAACTTTGTTACCATCAAATTGGCTTAACTCGGGTCTCCAGTTCTGATACCAATTTTTTAGGATTGGAATCCCGGATATTTGTGAAATTTACTTAATAAGCCTTTGAAGATAATAACGAATATAAATAAAGAGAAATATTGCAACAAAAGGGACACATAGATTTACATAGTTCGGTCAAATCGAACTACGTCTACAGGCAAAGGGAAAAAATTCACTAATTTAAGAGGAATACAAATTTGGAGAGATCTCCACAAAATGGGCTATAGACACCATTATAAAAAAAGTACAAAAGAACTCCAATAAGGCAAAAGGTTGGATGGCTATAAAGGCCTTGAAAACTCACTAACAGGAGAATAGCTTTCTTGGCTTGGTACACTTAAAAGCTTAAATAATATCCTTAATTTATAATATTGAGTGGGAGAGACAAACTCTTCCCAAACCAATGTGGGACAAAACAAAAGATATAAAACATACTCAACAAATCTCTACCTTGACTTGTATCTCATGACAAATTCTCGTAAAATAGTAAATCTTCACAAAGCGAAATTCTTCACTTTCTCCACAAAAGCTCAATGGCCTAGATTCTTGATTTACAAATGAATCGACATAATTCCACCTTCTCCAATAAAGTACCAATTTTGTACTCAACGCAAGCCCACTCTGCATCCACAAAATAAGCCCAACAAAACTCTTTAAAAATACCAAACAGACTACTCGAAAGTTCAAACGTCCAATACACAAAAAAGAATAACAAAATGGCCTATACCAAGAAGAAATTGCTTGCCAACGAGTAACCGATTATTCAAAATTTCTCAACCCAAAACTTCATTACTATCAAATCGACTTAACTCGAGTCGGCCCGACTCTGATACCAATTTATTCAGATCGGAACTCCGGATATTTGTAAAAATTACTTAATAAGCCCTCGAAAATAATAACGAATATAAATAAATAAAAAATATTGCAACAAAAGGGACACACAAATTTACGTGATTCAGTCAAATTGACCTACGTCCACAGGCGAAGGGAAAAAATTTATTAATTTACGAGGAATACAAATTTGGAGAAATCTCCACAAATTGGGCTACAAGCACCATTATAATAAAAGTACAAAAGAGCCCAAATAAGACAAAAGAGTTGATGGCCATAACAGCCCTGAAAGCCCACTAAAGCTCTTTTGGTTTCGTGCACTTAAAATCTTAATTAAGGCCCTTAATTTATAACACTGAGTGGGAGAGAAATACTCTTCCCAAACCAATATAGGACAAAACAAAAGATACAACATATAATCAACACATGTTTTCCTTTTCATGAAGTATTCATCTTTGCAAGACATGCAATATAGAGCATTCCTACAATGGGCATATTGTTACATGAGAACTCATTTTTGTCTCGAACTTCAAATAAAAATAGATTGTGATATATAACTGAATAAATCATTGTTTGTAATCCATATTAAGTAGATACTAGTTGCTTTAATAGGAGAAAAAGAAGATGACTTTTTTTTTTTTTTTTAAAAGGATCTACAGTCGATCTCTACATATCTTTTGGTGACTCGAACCTATGACCTAGGTCAAAGGAGAAATATAGTCCTATCATTTAGATTACACTTCACTGTCAAGGAAAAAAGGAGATCACTTAAGCACTTGGCTAAAAAAGATCCTTTGAACATTTTCTTCCAATAATTTATGTAATGACAGAGGTTCAGAATGACCAATCAAATGAGACTTTGTAGTTACGTTTTATTTTCTTCTCTTATCTGACAATTCTGGGCATGAAAATTTTTTTCCATATTTTTTATAAGCATGTTTCCATATGTTTTTTTAATGCATGACTATGTTGAAATGCAATGAGATCAGGAAACAAATGGTCCACATAAATATTTACAATCAAGAATTTAGGGTCTATAAAATATTCAAGAATCTAGGAACCTGTTAATATCTAGAACTACCACAATCCTTGCATTGATTCCCCACAAATTATTCATGACTACTGAGCTTTCGGTATAGAAAACATTATTGCTAACAATAAAAGTAAGATTACCCAATCTTATTTTCACGCCAAAGACATTTTTATTTTCACATATTTCACACCAAAAAGTACAACATAATCCTTTGAATTAAAAATTTCTTACCAGGTGAGCATCAAAGTCAAGTAAAAAAACAAATCATCCAAGACCTTAAGAAAACAAATACAGTAGATTTTGGACATAAGAACAATAAAGTTTTATTAAAAATCCCAGCGATTGGTTGGAAAAAAAAAAAAGAAAAGAAAAGAAAAGAAAAGATGATTAAAAAAATAATAATAATAATAAAGAATAGGAGAGACCTCAAGGAGAAGAATTGTGGATAATTGCGAATGAAGTAACAACTCAATTTAACTTAATTTTCTATCTACACAAAAGCAAAAATAACAAAGGCAAAATTACTCAAGTTAATTAGCAACTAAACTTGAATTTAATGAAATTAATCTAATTGAACTATGAAAAAAACGAAATTAACATAATAGAAGTTTATGAGTCTAGAAAAGAGTGAACTCACCAAGAGCTGGAGTAGTGGTAAAAGAATCCGAACCTACAAATTGGTAAAACAAAAAACTTGATCCAAAAATGCATAACCAATCCAAGCAAGTATTATTCATCGAATCTAGATTTTTTTTTTTTCCATAAAAATGGAAAATCTGAATAAAAAATAAAACCCATTTGCTTTTTTTTTTTTTAAAAATCATTTATGAAACTAACTCGTTCATGGATAAAGAATCTCAGCTCTTTGATCCACCAATGATGAGAACGCACTTAAATCCCGTGATTAACTCTACCATAACCTCCATTTCTTGCTTTTTCCCCAAATTTTCTTATGAGGTGAGCCTGTTTAAGAAGTAGAAAAAATAGTCAAATCAATTTTAAACATAATTAAAAAAAATGGAAACTTACATTCAAATGTGTATTTTGAAAGCACTTAAGGAAATTTTATAGTTAAGAAGAAGATGCAAAGCAGCAAGAGCAAGAGAACATATGCTTTTTTTTTTTTTTTGGTAAAACAAAAGCCTCTTATTTTTCTAGAAAAGGAGCCATCAAATCACAGAAAATCTGAAGAGTTATGGAAGATTTGAGTAGGCAAAAGTGAATTGCAGTACCATTACAACAGGAGGAAGTATGGTTTGATTCTGACATAGGATGAGTAAAAGCTAGAAAGACGGGGTTGTATGTATGAAGAGGTGAAAGAAGAAGAGAAGTTGGTTAAGTTTGCAAAAATTCTAGAAAGCGGGAGAAGAGAGAGAAAAGAAGGCAATGACTGGACTAAGGTTAATTAAGTGGAGCTTAACCACTCTTAAACTTGATCCAAAGGCAAGCATGAATTGTAATTAACTCAAACACATATCCAAGGGTCAAAACATCCTAGTCTAAGATGCTAATTTGCCTAAAATAGAGTTTATATAGGTTAATTGATTTCTAGGTTGTAATTTAGTCTATAAGCTGGGTAAAATTTGGTCTTTCCAAGTCATAGGCAAGATAAAATACTTATAATATTCATCTACAGTGTTGTATTGTTCATCATAAAGGGTATTTTTGATAATTGAATGTACATTAGGCAATTTTTCTTGTACTAATATAGCAAAAAAAGAGCCATTTGACTAATATAACCTCCAACATACCAACCATATACAATACATATAAGGGATATCAAGAGTCATTTTGTAGCCTTTATTTGAGAATGGAAACAAAAAAAAAAAAAAAATCTTCTCCACATAAGCTGCCATATTAGCATCCCATGCCATGTGGCAATTGACGGAGTTTTTAAGCTTTTACCTTGACGTTGCATGTATACACATACAAGCCTAAAAATCCGTGCTTGTAAGGGAACAAAAAGATTATAAAATTTAAATATTCGGTATAATTTTTTTGATAATTAAATTAAATGGAGTCTGGTGAACAAAAGAATGTGATAATACTATTAGGTTCTATAACACTATAAAATTAAAATGCAAATATATATCAACACAATTCTCGGATGTGCATTTAAAAATCTTCATATAAAAATATAAAATGATTGAAAAATTAATTATAAGAAAGATATGCATATGGATATTTAATATTATGTATGGTTTTAGGCACTTGGCTATTAAAGTAAATGTTTTCCTTCCGATGTTTGTATAATTTTAGGGTGTACTTTATTTTCCTATATCAATAGTAGTATATAAGATCTTTGTATATAAATGATAAAGGATTAATTTCACTTGACCTCTTAATATTTAGAGTTACTATCTATTTAGTCCTTAACATTTCAAATCTATCAGTGTTTGAGTTTCAACAAAAACAGCATTTTTACCCTCATATTATTATTGGGTAGACAAATTTTCTCGTGACACTCAAAATATCTTTTTTTCTTTCCATAAATAAGTTTGAATAATTTTGAAACATAATGATTTGTCTTTTAAAAGATGAAAATTGATGAAGCATGTCAACGAAATAAGAAAAAAAAAAGGAAAAAATGAATCATATAAAAAGGAGAGAAAAAAAAGAGAATGAGATTTAGATAGCATTTTGATTAGAAAAAGTGAAGGACAATTTTGTCAAAACGAGTATCAATATTGGGTTTGATTTATTGGAATGGCTTAAATGTCTAAAACATAATGTTAAAGACTAAAGTGATAATAAATTTAAACATTGAGCAGGTAAAATGAAATTAACCAAATGATAAATAATGTTGCAAATATAATTCACATTCATCAACTTACTTATAATATTAATTTCTTTAATTCATTGGTGGAATATTATAAAATCTATTCTATATGAATAAACGTTGAGCGGGTAAAATGAAATTAACCCAATGATAATTAATGTTATAAATATAATTCACATTCATCAACTTACCTATAATATTAATTTCTTTAATTAATTAGTAGAATATTGTGAAATGTATTCTGTATGAATACCACAAAAAATGATACGTTTCATTGCAGTATTATCATTTATAACCAGCATAACACATTTCTTGAATGATCTAAAAAAATAGGTGAATAAATGATGCATTATTTTCACCAAGTTATGTAAGGATGGAAAATCTTTTATTATATGTCTACCTTGCATCTCATTCCTCATGTTGATGTCATGCATAGACACAAGACTCATTTTTTATTTTCTGTTGGAAAAGAAAATAAGGCATCAAGTTATTGACATAATAATGCTATACACTATTATTAATTAGTCTAAGCAACAAACAAAGCCGAAAAAAAAAAATTCAAACCCATAGTTATGTAAAATGTAGATGTATAAAGTTACGTACCTGGAAAGAAAGAAAACTGCAGAGTCTGCAAGAGGAGTCAAGTGAGTGTTATTGCAGATCCTTTAATATATAACTCAGAGAAATTAAAAAGTTATGCATCCTTTTTTCTTTTCTTTTTTGACAAAATAAATGTTCTCATGCATACATACATACATATGTACATATTGTATGTTACATACATACATACATGCATACATACATACATACATACATACATACATACATACATACATATATATATATATGTGTGTGTGTGTGTATATTGGAAATGAGACTTTAAATACAACCTCCGTCCAATTTTATTTGGTATGGTCAAACTTGCACATAGTTTAAGAAAATTTGGTGCTTGACCCACTAATAAGATATTTTTTCCATAATTGTCCTTCAATTAAGATACAAAATTTATTAGTTGATTTTGGTGCTTTAAATTTTAAAATGACATGAGTGCAATTAATGTTGAGACACGAAGTTAATGCTACGTTTTTGGGACTTGCATGAAGGATAAAATAGGTAAAATGAGCTTTAAAATTTTACCATTTTAAAGAGTGACAAATAATTTGGGACAAACTAAAATAGAAAGATTGACATATAAAATGGGACGGAGGGAGTAACTATTTTCAAAAACAATTAGTTGTTAGAAGTGTTAATAAGTAGATGAATATATATTTAAGTAGATCTAGAATAGGGCAAAAACAATTTTGAAAAAATTTTAGCCGATAGGTAACTCTTTTTTTTTTAATAAATAATAGATGTTTTTAAAAAAAAAAAAAAGTTTAGTGAATTAATTAAATCCTTTTTATAAATAATTGGTACTAATGGTTAAGTGGATAAAGATAGCATTGTAAAAAGCTTCTTAAAAGAAGTTTAGCTGTAGTAACAATTGTTTATTAACAAATAGTTGTTACTAATGATTACTAAGAAATAAAAATAGACTAAGTGATAGAAAAAGAGAAAAAATGTTTTTAAAAAAATCCTATTTTTTGAAAATGATTATAATTTCATTTAGAATGGTACTATATTGGATAAAAAAGTTGTTGGATAACTTTTTTCTTATTTAAAAAAAATATGTTTTTCTTTATTTAAAAAAAATATGTTAGTTGTTATTAATGATTAATAAGGAGATAAAGATAGAGCAAAAACCTTTCTCAAAAAGTTTAGCAATAGATCTTTTTATTTCCCAAAAAAAGAAAAAAAAAGAAAAAAGAAAAAAGTTGTTAGTAATGATTAATAGGTAGATAAAGATAGAGTAAGTGGTAGAAATAGGACAATTTTTTTTTTTTAAATAAAGTTTCTATTTCTTAAATAGTCATTATAATTTTGTTTACGAAAGATAAGAGAGTCAATCATTATCTTTTAATATCCAACAATTAAATTCAAGTGATATCTAGTGTATGTCGTAACAAAAATTTCCTACAATGTAATTCATGTTTCTGAACTAAACTTTTGTTTGATCAAGAAATTCATCTCTAAATAGAAAGAATGGTTATTAATATTTATAAATGATTTGGTTGTTAGTAATGAATTATAAGTAGTTAAAAAAATAGAGTAAGTGGTAGAATTAAGGCAAACATCCTTTTTCAAAAATAGATACCTCACTTTTAAATCGTTATGCATTTTCTATATACATTATTCACATATATTATAGACTTATTTTAGGATTTAAACCCTTTTTGAGAAAAACTTATAGAAAGATAGAGAAGAAACTAAAGCACGACAAATGTCCTGCTTTCATAAATTCTTGTTAACACCTATTCTCCTACACTATACACACACACATATATACGTATATATGTTGAACACTAATCATGTTTTGATGATGACCAAATCATACTATTGACTTAAGAACAAGTGTGCAGACTTTTCCACGAATCAGAAGCTGTAGGATAGGATGTATATGACCGTCCGAATAAGAAACTGTAGGATACACATGAACATCCCAACCAAAACCTATAGGATAGGACATAAATGACTGTCTAAACCAGAAGCTGTAGAATACACATGACCGTCTGAACTATAAATTGTAGGATATGATGCATATGACCGTCCAAGATAACGAATCCGAAACCAAAATGATCGGACGCTGAAGACCGTTCAAAGAAAAGAACTCAAAAAGAAGAAGTTTCTGTCAAGCTATAGGACACTTATGATCATCTGAAACACTATTCATAAAGCTGTAGGACGTATGATCGGACGTCCGAACCACCGTCCGTATCTTTAGCAACTCCCAACGACTAATTTTTAACAACTAGTTTTTGAACGTTAAAACATAAATTTTAGCACATTTTTTATCTATAAATAGCCCTAGGACATCCAAATGATATGAATAACTACAACATTCAATACAAACACTTGTGAGAGCTATTTGGTGAGAAATTGGCTAAAATATTGTGGGTTAATTGGTTTGGGTAATGTAGATCTCTTGGCTCAACTAAAGAAAATTAGTGTGAGCAAGATTAGACTAGTGAGTGATCTTCAAGTGTAAGAGTGGAGGGAAACAAGTGTACAAAAGTGAGATTGTGGTATAAAACTCATTGGCTCAACTAGAGAGACTTAGTTGGTGCAAAGAGTGATCCTACTTTGTGTACAAGAGGTTATTTTTTCACATTCTTTGAAGAGACACTACTAGTGGATGTACTCCATACTTGAGAAGTTTGGAAGTTTGGTTTGCATTTCTTAATCTCAATCTTTTTATTTGTTCTTTAAGATTCAATTGTTGAATCCTATATCTCCATACTTGTGGTTATTTGTGCTTAAATATTTATTTGGTGCATATAATTTACATTTTCATTAAGCACATCAAAAGGTTTATTTTTAGAGACAACCTAATTTACCCCCCTCTTAGGTTGTTTTTGGGCCAACAATTGGTATCAGAGCTTGATCTCTTCTTGTTTTGGTTTAATCACCTTAGAGTAAAGACCATTATGGTAACCAATGATACTTTATTTTTAGAGGGGTATTCCATTACTAGACCTCCCATGTTTAATGGCTTTAATTTTGTTAGTTGGAAGGAAAGAATGAAAATTTTAATACAATTCATTGATATTGATTTGTGGTACATTGTTGATGAAAAGGTCCTTTTGAGGCTAATATTTTTTTATGAAAATACACATAGATTAAGGCCTAAGGTTAGATATGAGTTAAATGTACAAGATAGAGTAAATTTATCTTCAAATACTAAAGCCATGAATATTTTGTATAATGCTTTGGATGCAGATGAGTCTATTAAAGTGAAAGGTTATTGCAAATCAGCCAAGGAGATATGGGACAAATTGAAAGAAATCCATGAAGGAAGTGAAGATATAAGAAAGCAAAAGAAGTTACTTCTTGTGGCTAAATATGAATCCTTCAAAATGGAACATCATAAGAATATTAGCAAGATGTGTTGTAGTTCAATGATATTGTAAAGGATTGGGAAGGATTAGGTAAAGAATATTCTTTGGGTGAAAAGATTAGAAAGATTTTGAATGCTTTACCTAAGGAATGGGGACCTAAATCCATTGCCATAGAAGAGTCTAAAAATTTAAATTCCATGCCTATTGAGTTTTTGATTGATTCACTAACCTCCTTTGAATTGAAGTTGAAATATAAGGTACAAGATGATGAGGACGCAAGGGCAAAAAGAAGCATAGCATTGAAGGCTTCACAAAAAGATACAAGCAAGAAGCCAAGTGAAAAATGCTATAAATATGGCCAATTGGGACACTTTTCAAATGAGTGTCCATTCAAGAAGAAGAAAGAACGACAAGGAAGCCTCACTTCGACAACTTCCAAATACCATGGCAAGATTGCAATTCGAATAGAGAAATTGAAGAAAAACATGAGGAGACACAAATGACTTTCATGGCCTTTGGAGATAATAATGATGTATCCTTTAGTTACGATTCTTTTGTGATAATTATGATCTCGATGATGATGATTTTGAAGATTTTGTGATAAAATTGCGTAATAGCTTGAAAGAATCTTATGCTAGAAATAAAGAATTAAAAATTAAAATTAATGCTTTATTGAGGGCTAATTCAAAACTTGTGCATTAAAATAATATGTTGACAAAAGAAAATGATTCTTCGAAGAAAAATGGATTTGATTTGAAAAGAAAATTGGATGAAAAGACAAAGTTTTATGAAAAGATTATGAAAGAGCAATTACTATTGAGAAAAAGAATAGATGATCTTAGCTCTTTCTTCCAAAAAGAAAAATAAAATGTTGTTGACAGAAAAGGACTAGAAATATACTCATCAATAAACAATTTTACCACTTTTAGAAAAGATAGTTTGCGCTTTATGAAGTCAAAATCTTCTTTTTATGGCAATCAGAATATTATTTTCAATTACTGCCATCAACATGGACATGTGAAAAATGATTGCTATATTAAACAAAATGAGAAATTTGGAATGAAGGCAATTTGGGTGATCAAGTATGCTACTGACCCAAGTGAACCCAAGAAAGTTTGGGTACCAAAAGTTGTTGTCTTATTTGTGTGTAGGTATGCGTGTAGAGTACCAAGGCATTTAAGATGGATCATCAATGGAGGGTGTTTAAAGTATATGAGCTAAGATGACATAGATGGATAACATTTAAAATTCTTGTCAAGAACGTATTTTTAATTGCCTATTTGAAACATAACCTCTTGTGTGCTAATTAATTATGTGATAGGAATGTATTTACCTTCATATTTTTTTGAGCACCCCTAATTTTGTCTAAATTAATTCATTTCTTGCAAAAGAAAGATGGAGCATTCAAATGCCTTGATGTGCTAATCCTATGCATGTATTCCTTAGGGAAGAAATGTTTTCAACTTGATTTTTCCCATGTACTCACTTGAATTAAATGCATAGTTTAAGGGGAAGATATTTGATAAAAAAATATTGCCTTTATTAAGGGGGAGATTGTATGTGTTTTTCTTTGTGTAGCTCCTAGGTCTTTTGTGAATAAATTTCTTTGTACTATAATATTTTGATGATGCCAAAAGGGGGAGAAAGATTGGACTTCTTGTGATTGTCCTTACTTTTGTTTAAATTGTCCAATTATTTGCTATTATCAAAAAAGGAGAGATTGTTGAACCTTAATTATGTTTTGATGATGACCAAATCATACTAGTCACTTACGAATAAGTGTACAAATTTTTCTACGAACTAGAAGCTGCAGGATAAGATGCATATGACTGTCCGAACTCGAAACTGTAGGACGCACATGACCGTCCGAGTCAGAAGCTATAAGATAGGACGCGTATAACCGTTCGAACCAAAAGTTGTAGGACGCACAGACACTATGACCGTCGAAACCAGAAACTGTAGGATAGGATGCATATGAGTGTCCGAGATAAGGAATCCAAAGCCAAAAGAATCGGATGCTGAAGACCATTTGAAGAAAAGAACTCAAAATGAAGAAGTTTCTATCAAGCTATTGGACGCTTATGACCGTCTAAAACACTGTTCATAAAGTTATAGGATGCATGATTGGACGTTCGGACCATCGTACGAATTCCTAACGGCTAGTTTTTAACAGTTAGTTTTCTTTATCATTAAAGCTTAAATAGCTCAAGGACATCCAAATGATTTGAATAACTACTAAATTCAATACAAACACTTGTGAGACCTATTTGGAGAGAAATAGACTAAAATATTATGGGTTGTATTGGTTTGGGTAGTGTATATCTCTTGGCTCAATTAGAGGAAATTAGTGTGAGCAAGAGTGGACTAGTGAGTGATCTTCAAGTGTAAGAGTGGAGAAAAAACAAGTGTACAAAAGTGAGGTTGTGGTGTAAAACCCAGAATACCTGGCTCAACTAGAGTGACTTAGTTGGAGATAAGGATGATCCAATTTTGTGTACAAGAAGGTTATTGCCTCACCTTATTTGAAGATGCACTACTAGTGGATGTACTCCAAACTTGAGAAGTTTAGGAGTTTTGGTTTGCATTTATTAATCTCAATCTTTTTATTTGTTCTTTAAGATTCAATTGTTGAATATTTAATTGTAATTATGTGTGCTAAAATATTTATTTGGTGCATATAATTTACATTTTCATTAAACACATCAAAAGATTTGTTTTTAGAGACAACTTAATTCACACCCCCTCTTAGGTTGTTTTTAGGCCAACAATATACACACACACAAAAGTTGAATATCCTGTGTTATGTACGGGAGAATGAATATCTATATTTAATTTTGATGATAAAAATACTATTAGTAAAATAAATAATCATGAAGACATAAAACCTTTATCATAATAGAATCCTAACTTTTGACTATTGATTTTTCCTATTTAAAATATTATTGATACTAATATGAAGATAAATTAAAGTTCTTGAATATTCAAATTATATCAAGTTAGTTATGTACTTTATTACAATAATTTTTCAGTTAGTGATAAATAGAAAAGAAACAGATTTAGGGTGAAATGTGCTATGTATGGGAAAATTTTTATGTTCAATTTATATACATAAAAAAATAATACTAGTGGTATGAAGATGATGGTAGAAAATTTTAGTAAGTAAACCAAATAAAGAAAAATAAAGCTAAGTAATAATATTAATACTTTCTATAATACCAAAAACTTAAAAAAAGAAAAGAATTAAGGAATTATTTAGTATTGAGTCAAAGTCTTTATGTTTTTGCCCCATAAAATTGATTGATAATTAATTTTATAGTTACTTTCGAGCTTATATTATATATCTATACAATGAAAATGACATTAATTTCACTTGAATCTAATTTTTAAAATTCTGCGTAGTTCATGTTCTGTGCAAAGATAGAACAATAAAATCCATTAAATCTATTCTTTTTAGTGTTTTGGAATGAATTAGTTTAATTTGGTAGACATAAATGATCAAATTAACACAATAATTAAGAAATATTTGTTAAAGTTTTAATTATTTTGTATTTGTTTTCCCTAATCAAAGACATTATTTGTGTTGTTGAGGAAAATTTAAATTATTATTGTTACCTTATTTTATTTATTCGTAGGACTGATTTGTTAAAGGTTTCAAGGTGAGGCTAGAATTGATTATTTTTATTAGTCAGGGATTGTAATAAGAAGAGGTGCCAAAATCCAGAATAATAATCACATAATTAGTACATATAAAATAGATTAAGCATCACTACGAAGAGCAAGATGATAGATAATATAAAATAACCTGCTCTTGAGTTTCAAGCTAGTAAGTATTTATCATGACTCAAGTTTGAAAAACAAATTAGTACTAACAAGATAAATGAATTTATCAAGAATTATAACTCTAAACATTTATGCAAGAAAGTTATAGAATGTTTGAAAGAAATTCATGTGATTCTACACAGCCAAAAAAAAAAAAGCATTTTTAGTTTAGAAGTGCAAAATCAGCCATTAAGCTTTAGATGATATACAGTTTACGAATTACTAAAGAACTATCACAATTCATGGTAATTATACAAAAATACAATTCTTGATCCAATTGTCATAAATAAATGATATAACTTATTTTTAGCAATTGTTTTTTTCTCCTTGATTGTGGGATCTTAATGTAGTTCGAACATTTGAATAATTATAACAACAATGACTAAATCTATAAGACTATTCATTGGATATATTTAATGTTGAAATTACTCGGAGCAATATTTCTTGAATCAACATGGATAATTGCAAGATTGACTTTAAACAAAAAAAAAAAAAAAAAACTGCAAGATTAACAATATTTGACTACAACATCTTTTACCTTCGAGAGCACATCAATCATGTCGAAGAAGACTTGTCCATTTTAATTTCTTTTGAACTCTCAGTTGAATCTATTAGAAGCCCAAGATTTAGAATACATAGAAGAAACGGTAAATATATTAAATAGCGGTGAATAATACTTACAAATCACGTGTTCTATATAATAAACAATGATGTATAAAACTTTACAAGCATAATACATAATTAATGATGTATAAAACTTTGCCTTGCTTAAGCATAAGTGAAAAGATCATGTACAAATAAAAAACCTTTCATGTTTTACATCCAAGTGAACATTTACTCATCAAGGTGGTATTTACAAGCAATTGAATCAGAAATTAAGGGGATGATATTGAGATTTCAAATTTTCAATTCAAATTATAATTATAGACGGATAGATTAGTATAAGATAGAGCGAGAGTGTGAATGATGGAATATGAGACTTTTAAAAGATGATAAGGTAATTTAAATTACTAGTTTGTTGCATGTAGAAAGGATTAGAGATTTTAACAATTGAGTGAAAGAAGAGTTCATGTCAAATATGAATAACTTAAAATTAGGTAGGCTATAGTTATTTACATTCTTAATTCTCTCAATTCAAATGCTACCATATCATAACAGTATGGATTAGTTTTGTAGATTTTACGAAGAAAATTAATAATAGGAGTTTTGTAGTTTTGGGGGGGAAAAATCAGTTATGGGTTGTAGGTCTGGGGAATTTTATAGTCTCTTTTAGGAAACCATTCCCTTGGCTTTAAAAGATTGTACAGTACAAGCTTTTTAAGCACATGGTGTTGTACTGTACAAGCATTTAAAGCACAAGGGAATGATTCCCTAAAAAGGACCGTAGAATTTTCCTATATATTATAGCAAAACCCCTTTTGGGGAAAGTTATAAGGAATTGAAATGTGGCATATTCGGTAAAAAAAAAATTTACTTGGTAAAAATAGAGGTAAAAAAACAACTACTCAATTAAAGAATTTTACCTTTAACTAGCTTTATTTTTTTTTTAAATCCTTATTTATCATACCTCTTATATTTATTTTTTTTTTTCCAAAAAGAGCTACAAAATTAAAATCGTATTATAAATCATCATGTAAGTATCATTATTAATTATAAGTTAATAAAATAAATAATTGAATGTTTATTCATTATAAAAAACTTTTATCTATATGTCATCATTAAGAAATTAATTTTAGATATACATTTAAGTAATAACTTTCATAAAAGTAGGAAGATATTTAGCCTAATTATCTCTAAATAATATCATTTTTACAGCCTAATTACATCCACTTAATATTTATCAAAAGGAACTATAATTTATTATATCAAAAAAAAAATGAAAAAAAAGATAAAAAGGTTGTTAGATCATTTTTTTTACATCTTCTTGCAACTTTATATTTATTGTTAATTAATAATTCAATGTCAATACACATCATTCTTAAGTGATCATGTAATCGTAATAAGTTAAAAAATAGTTTTAACAATATGTCTTATTTTTGTTCTCACCATTAGTTGTATTATTTTTTTTTCTGTTGACTTAGAGATATATCTAATAGACTAGAAAGAAAAATAGTAAAATTAGGTGACTTTTGTCATAGTAGTTTATAAGATTTAAATGCCAAATTATTAATGATTAACCGTTATATTGTACATAATACTAAAAATTCTTAAACACAAGTATGTTTTTTTTCAAAAAAAAAAAGTTTTTAAGAGTTTGAGAAAGGATGGGTCACAAGCCTTTTGTTTAATATCTCATTTGCTAGCTAATAATCATATTGTGTCAATTCTCCTTAATCAGTCATCATGTCAACCAGTCTCCTTATTCTCATTGCCTACTTTTCTTTGCTCAATTAGTTTTTATCTGATAAAAATAGAGATATGTAACTTTTCACTTTTCATACACAGATAATTTTTTTTTTAAGTTTTTTTTCTTATATCTACCATTTACTCTATCTTTATGTACAATCACCAAACTTTTTACAAAAAAAATTTGTTAATTTAAATTTAACTCCTACCCACATATCATGATTTGTTTCATATGGGTATATACGTTCTTATGCATCTCGACATTCTCAAGTCCAATCAAGCCAATTTTCACCTCTGATTCATCATTTTTGTAAAATATGATTTCCTCTATTTGGAGATTCAATTTAGTTATATAGTTATGNATTTCATTTGTTTTCTTTACTTTAGGTACATAAATTTCAAATAATACACTAACTCATATCTTTTTATTTATTTATTTTTTACTATACAAACTTGAGTAATAGCCAGTACAAAAATAATACTACAAATATGTTTTTCTCTTCTATTTTCTCTAAATCCAGACAGAAGTAACTTTTTTATGACAATATCAATTTGCATATATATATATATATATATATACACATAATTCCATATATATATATATATATATATATATATATAGAAAATCATACTGCTCTAGAAAATTGGAATTATGTGTCAAGACATAATCTTGACCAATGCACATGTATTCATCATGCTTGATTGCATGGTATGTATAAAATGACAATGCCAAAATATGTACATGACTATATTAACTACACAAATTCTATTTCTTCTTAATTGTAGTTTCTATTGACAATTTATATCAACAAAATTAAGTTAATTTATACTAAACAAAACAATACTTTTAAATTATTGTGTTTATTTGATCTGTATTATAAATAAAAATATGTTCATCAACATTCAACAAAATGAGTTTTATCCTTTGGTTTCGCATAGAAATTAGAAGTAGGTTATCAACACAATCATATATCCAGTTGATAGTAATATAGTTACTATAGTATACATATCTAATATAATTTCAACTATTATTTAAGTTATATAATTACTTTTTAATTAATTTATATGAAAGATATATAAACATTTTATATGCATACTTAAGATTTAGTATATTTTTAGTTGTTCCATAAACTAACATATATTTTTAATTTTTTTTTAATTTATATTTTCTTATTAGTAAAATTTATAGATATTATTACTTAATTTTGTTTGTATTTATATAGTTTAATTACTAAAGGTTATATATCTTTAATATTATTTTACTAATATTATTTTGTTGTAGTAATTGAATGTAGATATTAATCCTCCCGTGCTTAGCACGGGATATTTCGCTAGTATATAGTGCAGGAGAATGGGTTTTTCTGAGAAGGGCGTAAAAGTGGATGACATGTGGCATATTTTAGATCCAGGAAATTTACACAATAAATAGTAACACTAAAAATGAAATATTTAACTATCTTGGATTCTAATTAATTTAACTAAAATTTATTTTTAACTACTTTTATTTATTCAAAATCCTCATTTTATTCATATATATTTCTTATAGTTGATTATTTATTCCCAAAAAAGTTATAAATATATACTATGTAATATTTTTAAAATCATTTTATTAAAAAACATGATTTTAAAAAGATTATCATATAGATGGAGTAATATCTATGATTAAGTAATGTACATGGCAATTAAAAATAATAATCAATTTCTATTCTAAAAGAATAGAATAATTTTAGACCAACTATTTTGGCACTCAAGAACTCTAAACACTCCATATTTAATACTTTTTAACTAATTTGACAAAATTAACCATGGACTAAATCCTTTTAAACCTGTTATATAGAGAAAAACATTTTTCCCTACATTTTGTCTTTTGTTTTTCTTTTCTTGTATGGTTCCATTTAGAACTTATATAAAAAAGAAGGTTCGCATTATATTTACATGTTGATTTTTATTTTTTTTTTTGCTAATGAAAACAAGGGAAAAATTAAAAAAAAAAAAAAAAAAAGCCCTTCACATTTTCTATGTTATATTTTTAATAGATAAATTTTTTAATATTCATAAAGTTGATTACGTTTTCCTAAATATCAAATATATTTTGATCTAAATAAGGAATAAAAACTAAGTATGAACTCTAACAATTATAAGTTCATTAATTTTATTATTTATTTTACTATTAAGTTTTGGCTGACGTAATATTTATTATTTATTAATTAGTTTTCTTTTGTTTTTATTTACATAATTATTAAAACTTTTTACATCATCATAATTCCTACTAACATATATATCATTTCATTAGTTATATATATTATCTTCCCCATGCATAGTATGGGTTTTTAAGATGGGCAAAAATGAACTATGTAGCAATAAAATTCAAATAGTTACCTAATCTTATCTTTAGCTATCCTTAAAGTCATATATATATATATTTTTAAATGCTCAATTTATGCACATCTCTTATTGTTAATTTTTTTTCTAAGAGTGTTGTAAAAATAAACGTGTATTATAAATCATCAAATAAGTATCAATTATTAAATACAAGTTAAGAAACTAAATATATTTTTTTAATTATGCACACTTTTACCTATATATTAGTGTCAATAAATAAATTTTAGATATATACACTTAAATAATAACTTTCATAAAAGTTGGAAGCTATTTAGGTTAACTATGTCTAAATGATATCATTCTTGAAATCTAATTACTTTCAATAAATATTTATCAAAAAGAATAACAATTTATTATATTACAAAAAGATAAAAAGGTCGTACTATTATTATTATTTTTGCATTTTCTTCAACTTTATATTTTTTGGTAATTAATAATTCAATAAATATTATTCTTATGTGATTATGTAGTCTTAATACATTAAAAAAGGATTAATAGTATGTATTATTATTGGTGTCACCATTGGTTATATAAATACTTTTTTGTTCACTGATTAAGAGATATAACAAACATATGGAAAGGAAAAAGAGTAAAAAATAGTGTGACTTTTATCATGTAAGAACAATATTTATATTTGTTCGTATTATTTAGTGTGCCAAGTGTTTCAAATTTTGATTCGATGCTATTTTCTAATTGATGGAAAAACATTTTTTGTAAGTGAAAAATATTCATAAAAAACTATTGATTTTAGAACTAAATAGTGTAAAAAAATTCATATTATCTTCAATTATTATAAATATTGTTACTTAAATTTGTTTATTTTTGTTTTATGTAATTATTAAAAATTGCATGCCATCATCATGATCTCACTAGCATTATTTTGTTTTATAAGTTAATTATATTTGTTTACTCATGCATAGCACAGGTTTTCCTGCTAGTTAATTTTAAATTCTTATGACTATATTTAAAATTTTACTTTGACTATATACTATTCATTTAACTTTTACTTCGACTATGCCACGTGTTAAAGTGTTAAACCTTCTCACAAAAAGACTTTTTGCTTTAATGTATATATACTAGCTGAATGCCTCGTGTTATGTATGGGAGGACTAATATCTATGTTCAATTTTCTATTATAATAATATAATATTAATAAAATAATGATGACAACATAAAACCTTTATTAATTAAATTATACTTAAAGCAAACAAAACTAAGCAATAATATCTATAAATTTACTAATTACAAATAAAAATAAAAATTTCATTGTTAAGTATGCATGTAAAATATTTCTAATTCTGACATACAAAATAACTAAAAGGTAACTATATAACTTAAATTTTAGTTGGAGCTTCTCGGCTTTTATTTTTAAAAAATAGTAATGATATTATTATGACTTGGATATATAATCATTTTCAAAACTTATGTCTATCGTGTTCCACGGAAAATAAAGGATAAAACTCTTTTTATTGAATGTGAATGAACTAATTTTTTTTGTTATAAGTGGTAAACAAACACAACAATTTAGAAGTATCATTTTTTATAGTATGAATTAACTTAATTCCATTGATATAAATTGTCAATAAAAAAAATAATTAAGAATTATTCTATCACATTTCATAATTATTTTGTATTTTTTTCTAATCAAAGAACATAATTTTCAAATTAGCCAATGGAATTTGTGGATAGAATAGCAGTGGACAGGGTAATAAAAAGAGGCTTAAATAAGATTAAGTTGAAGTTAAAATCTTTCCAAGAAAAAATTTCCAAATATGTGTGTGAATATTTCAAAGATAAAAATATATAATCTCTTAAAAATGAAAATAATATTTTATTGGGAGCATTACGTATCTAGGAATGAAGTGATGCACATAAAAAAAACTTTTTATAGTAATTATACAAAAGCTAACATCTTGTAGTGAACTTCAAATAGTGTAAATTAGTGAAATTCATCTTCCAGAATACTTAATCTAATTCTTTTCATATTTAGCATTTTGTGCTGTGCACAGAGATGATTTTTTGTTTACTTGTATATCAATTTTAAAAAATTCATGTTCTATAAGAGTTATATCATTTTGTGTAGTATGAATTAACTTAATTGTATTGAATATATTGTCAATACAAATAATAAATAGGAATTATTTTATCACATTTGATAATTATTTTACATTTTTAATCAAAGAATATAATTTTCAAAAGTATCAATGGAATTTTTAGATAGAATGGCACTGGATGAAGAAATGGAAAGAAGCTTGAGTGAGATTAGTTGAAGTTAAAATCTTCTTAAGAAAAACCTTCCAAATACGTGTGTGAATATTCCAAAAAATAAAAAAGATATAATATCTTTAAAAAGATAATAATATTTTGTTAGGAGAATTTTGTATTTATTAATGAAGTGATGCACATGAAAAAAAGTCTCTTTTAGTAATAATACTACAAAAAGCTAACTTCTTGTAGTGAACTTCAAACAATATAAATTAGTAGAAATTATTTCCCCATCATACTTAAACTAATTCTTTTCATATTTATCATTTACAGTCCCTTCTATGTACGGAGTAATCACAAATTTTGTGATATTCTTTATCTGTATATCAATTTTTAAAAATTCATGTTCTTTAATAAAATAATTTTTAAAAGATTATACAGTAAAGTTTAAGAAACAAAATTTTAAAAGAGAGTACGAGAACAAATTTAGATTAAGTATTTGATTTTATTAAAATTACATAAAGTGAAATGTCATATATTTATGAAATATAATAAGAAAGAGAGGGAATTTTTTCTAGATTAAAAGGAAAAATAATATTTCTAATAATTGATTTTAGGTCTTACCATATATATAAAGCATACACATAAAATGAAGATGCCAAAAAGTGGAAAAGACATAATAAGAGATAATATTAAAATAATTTTTTAGTATATCACGATTAATTAATCACTTAAAAATAATATATATTCACATTGAATAGTTAATTACCAATAAATATAAAGTTGCAAGAAAAAAAAAAGAAATTGATAATTAAAACTTTGTTATCTGTTGTGATATAACAAATTTTATAAATATTAATTGGATGTAATTAGGTTACATGTAAAAATGATATTATTGAGACATAGTATGCTAAATATTGTCCTACTTTATAAAAGCTATTAGTTGTAACTCATTAAAAAATCTAAAACTTGTTCATTAAAACTTCTTTTATTAACAATGATATATAGATAAAAGTTTTTCATAATTTATATATATTTGTTTTTTTAACTTATTATTGGTGATTTATAACACATTTTTAATTTTGTAACTCTTTTTAGAAAAAGTGGTGTGATTAAATAAGGATTTAAAAAAATAAAGGTAGTTAAAGATAAGAATTAGGTAATTAATTTAAATTTCATTGTTAATTAAGTGGTTCATTTTTTACCTCTATTACTTAGCATGTAATTTTTTTTTTGTATAATATGATGCCACTTGTCAACTTTTTAGAACTTTTTACTAAAAGGGGTTTTACTAGTATCTATATATGTATATATAATGTGTGTGTGCGTGTGTGAAAATTCTTAAGTGGAACGGGTACATGGTAGATGCCATGGATCCTTTGATCTATAGATCCATCAACATCACTACAACTCAATAAAATCCTATTTTCCTAAAATAAGTTTCTCTAGGATGATGTTGATGAATATGGACCAAGGGGTTCAAGACATCTATAATGTGTGTGTATAAATTTAAAAAATTTATAAATTAACACTACTTAATAGCTTGGTAAATTTATAAAATTTAGAAGAGAGAAAAGAAAGAGTATGTTTGGTTCATCAAGTTCTGTCTTTATTGTACAAGATAGCACCTGAAACAAAATCTCCTTTCTCCCTTCTTGCTTTATTTTGATTGCGGCTAGCGCACCATTGGGTAGCGATTCCTCTCCTTCCCCCTGAAAAGTAGAAGCAAATAGATCTAAACCTTCTTTAAAGTGGGTCGATCACTTTGCTTGATATTCTTGTCGACTAATTTTACATTGACTGAAAATTAATCACATGCTAAAACAAAATGATATTGATATATAGACTTTTAGGATTATTAACATTTTTAACAGTTACTACTAATGTTCTAGTTTCGAATTTTTGTAAGTTCAAGATTAGAAGGTTAATACTACAATAATAAACTAAACTAGGTATGAAACTATTACAAGGTCCTTTTATATTATCGTATATACGCATGTACATACATATATATATATATACATATACATATACATATATACATATATATATACATATACATATACATATACATATACATATATACATATATATATATATATATATATATTAACACAGGCAACTCGAGCAAGAAACTTTCCTTACTCTGTATACTTTATTACTAAAGGGGTATCAACGTTCGTATTCTTAACAATAGGTCCTGGAGACTTTTTGGTTCATCATGTTGAGCGGCAGACCCGATGCGATTGACAGATAAGCCGACATTAATAGCAAGCCCATAGGTCGGAATGAGAATGATTTGGACCTATCAATTAGCAAGGAATAACATCTTTCAGAGAGACAAGCTTCTATCTCCGAAAAGAAGTCATTGTCCCCATGGAGATAGAAGTCTGACTTTTTTTTTTTTCAATTCTATGAAATTGCTTAGATTGAAAAAAAGTCGAGAAAGGCTTCTTGTGAAGCCAACTATGATAGGAGGTTGTAGGAACCGTTGGTGCCATTGATCCTGTTGGAGGTAGGGCACCGCCGCCTTTCAACGTTTTCTATATATATATATATAGGCGCACACACACATATATACATATACACATACATATATATAGATATATATATATATACACACACACATATGCATATATATACACACACAAAGACACATTTATATATACGTATATACATATATATCTATATATGTGTGTGTGTGTATATATGTATGTATGTATGTATGTACATATGTATACATATAAAAAGAGGAGGTTTCATTTTGATAAGATATGGCTTTTAGATGATGATGTTCATAGGGTATTGGATAGTGCATGGTCTAAACAACACGTAGGGTCTTTAGCTTTCATGAAGAAAATTAAATGGAGCAGGTAGGCTTTGATCAATTAGAGTAGGCATGACCACGGTTCTGGTTCCATGAAGAGCTAGAACCGGAACCGAAACCTTGGGAGCCGATTTTGGTTCTGGAACCGACAGTTCTTGCCAGTTTTTCGGTTCCGGTGACAGTTTCGATTTTGGATTTTTTAAAAGTAGATATACATTTTGTATAATACTAAAAAATTTATTAAAAGCTAAGATGAGAAACAAAAAATTATATTTTATTTATATTTCAATTATAGACTTTGTTTTTTGAAAAAAAGTACATTGTTACATCATTTATTGAACCATTAATAATTAAAGTAAAGATACACTTTAGGTAATCCATACTAAAAGATAATCTAAAGAAAAATTAAATGCATCAATTACATTGGCCAGTAATATATATAGATAAAAAATTAATAAAAACTAAATGAAAAACAAAAAATTACATTTTATTTATATTTCAATTATAAACTTTGTTTTTGGAAAAAAAATTACACTATCACATCATTTATCGAATCATTAAAAATTAAAGTAAAGATACATTTTAGATTATCTATACTTGCCAAAAAAAGATAATCTAAAGAAAAATTAAATGCATCAATTACATTGGCATATATATATTCTTTTTTTTACCCGGTTCCAGTTCTGAAATTGCCTATTCCCGGTTCTGGCTCCAAAAAATGTAGAACCGAAACTGAAACCTTGTTCTCAATTCTGAATCTAGTTTCGAATATAGTGAACAATGATTTTGGAACCGCCAATTTTTAATGGTCCGATTCTGGATCTGGAACCTGAACCGTGGCCACCCCGAAATTAGAGCAGTAGTAGAAGCAAAAATTCCAAGAAGGAGATTTCTTAACTAAAAGAAATGATCGCAAAAACTAGGAGATTGAAGGAAGGGAACTCGGAATAGATGGTGTTCAACCTGAAAAGACAACTGGACAAGGCTTACAAGAAAGAAGCATTGTTTTAGAGTAAAAAACGCGAGTGCAATGGCTGAAAGAAGGACATAGGAACACATCATATTCAAAGCTTGTGCAAATTGTAAGAGGAAAAGATACTATATATCAAGGATTCGGAATGCTGTACGGTGAGTGTTGTACAACAAAAGAAGAAATAGCATTGAAGATAACACAGTTTTACCATGCACTTTTTACTACTAGTGGAGCAACTAATATAGTTAAAGTCTTGGAGGGAATTCCACTGTCAATCATTACTGGGATGAACCTAATCTTACCAGACCTGTATCAGAAGATGAGATCAGGATTATAGTGTTTTCAATTCATTCTAACAAAGCCCCCAGATTTGATAGTACGTCCCCTATCTTTTTTTTAGAAATTTTGGCATACCATTAAAAAGGATGTTGTAGAAACTGTTGAATCCTTCTTTATGTTTGGCTTTGTTCCTAAGTCACTTAATGAAACTCTCATTACTCTCATTCCAAAAATGATGTCCCTATAAACCTTTTGCATTATAGACCAATCAACTTATGCAATGGTTTGTATAAAATTATCTCAAAAATTTTAGTTAGTAGGCTTAAGCCCCTTCTTAATTGTTGCATTAGCAAGAACCAAGCTACTTTTATGTCTGATACTATGAAACGACAAATTATTGACAATGTGATTATTCCTCATGAATACATCCATTTCTTGAATCATAAAAGAATTGGTAATGAAGGGTTTATGGCTATTAAACTGGATATGGCTAAAGTTTATGATAGAGTAGAGTGGTTGATTTTAGCTGTGTCATGTTCAAAATGGGTTTTTGTCCTCTGTGGATTAAGTAGATTATTGGGTGTGTCAAGTCTGTTAACTACTTTTTTAATGTTAATGGAAGCAAGGTGGGTCATGTTATTCCTTCTAGAGGTATTAGGTAGGGAGACCCCTTGTCCCCTTAACTTTTTTTATTTGTGCTGAGTTCTTTTCTAACTGAATCAACCTAGCTGTTAAAAAGGGTGAGCTATCTGGGGTTAGGATTTCTGAGAGAGGTCCTGCTATATCTCATCTATTCTTCGTTGATGATCTCTTATCGTTTGTAAAGCTAAGCTCCTCACCAGATTTTGTGGAAATATAAGCAGGCTTCAAGTTAGAAAGTTAATTTAGAAAAATCTCTCTTTCTGTGGTCATAAGCAAGAAAACCAAAAGGAGGCACATGGAAGAAGCTGTCAGCAAGTTGGGAAGCACACAGTTGGTACATCAAGGTAAATATCTTAGATTTCCTCTGGTTATTGGTAGGTCCAAGAAACAAGTTTTCAACTTCATTAAGGATAGGCTGGAAGGTAGGATAAAGGGTTGGAAAAGGAAGTTGTTGAGTGCAATTGGGAAAGAAGTGGTGTTGAAATCTGTTGCTATAGCATTCCCAACTTATGGAATGTTTGTGTTCAAGTTGCCAAAGGGTTTGAGTAAGGATATCTGTAGGGTGATGGCCAAATTTTGACGGGTTAGTGATGAAGGAGAGAGGAATATGCACTGGTTACAGTGGAGTAAATTAGCATATGTTAAAGGGAAAGAGGGATTGGGGTTTAGATATATTCAGTGCTTTAATATTGTCTTGCTAGTTAAGCAAGTGTGGAGAATTATCAAGCATTCAAACTTGCTAGTTAGTAAGGTGGTCCTCTACTTATCCTACTGGAAGCATAATAAGTCTTGGATTTGGCAGAGCTTGAGGTATGGTATAGAATTGCCAAAAAAAGGTATTAAGTTGAGATTGGGAGATGGAAGAAAGATCAATATCTAGGATGATGGTTGACTGCCTGGGGATAATGGGATTAGAATATCCACCCCTAAACCTCCTAATTGCCAGGTTAGGAAGGTCAAGAGCTGATCAGTGAACTGGAATATAGAATATGCAGGTCTCTTTTCTCCTTGGAGAATTGTAAGCTTATTCAATCAATTCCTTTGAGCTGCAAGAGGTAAAGGCAGGTTCTACTGGAGCAGGGCAAAGTATGGAGATTATAATGTTAAATCTGGGTATGTGACTGCAAAAGAGAAAATTGATATGCTAAGGACACAGGTGGACAAAAATAGTGGGACTAGCAGGAGAATGTCAGAATCTGACATTTAGAGGAAGCTTTGGGGCCTAAACATAAAACATAAAATCAAACAGTTTATTTGTAAGTGTTTACTTGGCATTCTCGCCTACTAATGAAGCTGTCAAGAAAAGGACTGGTATAGGTAACATCATCTATCAAAGTTGTGGAAAAGATGTTGAAACAATTGAACATCTTTTTTCTTTTGTAGCAAGGTTTTACTCGCCTAGGAAACCTTTCCTATATAGTTGGATGGATTGAAGGAACACAGGTCGAGTTTTTTGGAGTTTGTGGGAAATTTACAGGCCGCAGCAAAAAGGACACAAGGAGTGGAGCATATTGTACTTACAACAAATTTCCTTTGGCAACTGTGGAAAAGCAAAAATGATTGCAAATTTAAAGAAGGCGACAAAGATGATTTTCAAACATCTTGAAAGGCAGTTACTGATTGGATTGACTTCAAAGTGGCAAATACTAAATGCATGGATATCTCAGCAAAGGAAGAATTCATGAACAGGATAGCAGCAAGTGGACTCTTCCATCTTCTAGTAAGGTGCTGATCAATATTGATGCAGCTACTAATAGAAACAAAAACAGGACTGGAATTGGGGGAGTCGGCAAGAGATAACTTTGGTAAAATGGTAGCATCTTGGGCTGTCCCCTTGGAATCATGGTTTAAAGGCACAGTGGCGGTGACTATTGCGGATCGTATCGTTCCACTTCGGTTTCTGTGTATCGGTCGCATATTGAGATTGTACAAAAAAAATTTCTATAGAAAATGCCTAAAAAATTATGGAATATACCCTTTTTAGAGAACCATTCTCTTAACTTTAAAAACTTATGCAATACAAGTTTTTAAAGCACATAGTGTTATACAACCATTTAAAATACAAAGGTCAAGACTGTAGAATTTTGTATAAATATATAACATCATAATAGACACAATTATCAAACTAAATAATGTAACAACATATCATGTTTGATGAGCATAATTGTATTAACCAATCAAACATTTTATACCCAAATAAATAAATCAAACTAGCTATAATATTCATCAAAAAAAAAAAAAAAGTATTGTACAGTTTTAACTTTATTCTTTAAATTTTTTAATATGGATTCTTTATTGATTTTGATTAACTATTTCCAAAGTTACTATCATTTTGCCATTTCATCCACCAAAAATAGAACTACACTTCTTCTCAAAACTCATTTCCATTGAACCCCAAATTGCACCTGCAAACCCTTTGTTCTCTCCCGCTCATCGGAGATTTCACCAGCCAAATTAGCACAAGCCTTTTCTTTTTCTTTCCTTGCCACTGTAGATTTCACTAGCCACATCTCTTCCTCTCCTTTTGAGGTGAAGCCTTACCTATCATTCCCTTCTCCTTTTTTTTTCATATGCGAACAACAAACCTCATCAACAACTTTTTTTACCTACTCAAACTCTACTAAGGAATGAAAAGGGCTTGAAGATGGCATATTTATATGGACTGTATCCCATTTCAAATCTGGATCCCATGGCTGTGGTCAACTGCAACTCAACTCGGACAGATCTCGTGAGTCGACTCGGGTAGACTAGTCCGAGTCTCTCCAATTTTTCAATACAGTGAGTTGAATCGGTAATATTCGGTCTCTAACTGAGTCAACCGAGTCAACTACGATTTCAGTAACTCTGGTATGATTCGGCGGGGTTTCGAAACAGAATGATGAGTTCTGGTTACGACTCGGTCGAGTCGACTCAGAGTCGACCGAGTCTTTGAACCATGCTTGGAATGGAACGAAGATACAGCTATGCTGGAAGCTTGGGCTATTAGATTGGCTCTTCAGAATGCTGAGATGGAAGGATGGCAGAAAATTATAATTCAGTCGGATTCCCAACATGTTATGAATCTTATTAACTTTTGTACAAAGCTAACTTGCCCTTTAAGAATCATTTTTGGGCATATTTTGGCCCTAAAGAATGTTTTTGCTTTTTGTTCCTTTTCTTTCATTAGGAGAGAAGAGAATAGGTCAGTCATGAGTTGGTTAAATTTGCTACTAGTCTATGCTATAGTTTATTGTGGAAAGGTAGCTTTCCTATTTGGCTTGTGACCAAGGCACAAGAAGATTATGGGGGTAATTACCCACTAAGTGTAATTTTCCTTTTGAAAGTATGCAATACAAGTGACGTTTGGGAGGGAAAATAAAGGAGGACACTTCAATGTAAGCATTCTGTAATAGTTGGATACTTACTATTTTAAGTATACATGTCAAATTAGGAGTCAATGAGGAACACGTAGTACTGATAAGAATGAGCACACTTACATTTCTTTTAGGAAAAATAGTAATATAGACCTCATCTTAGAGTCTATATGAACATCTTATGGTTAGAATTAAATTTTATAAAATTTTGTCTACATCAACTGATGTCATAAATTTCATAACATTTAATCCACACCACAAAATCTATATATAGGGAAAAGACCATATCTATTTAAATATTTTCCTTTTTTAGTCTATTGTAATGTAAGTTGGAAGCAGTTACACTAGACTTGACTGTAGTATTGGCAATTTCTTATACGAATCGATAACACGATACGAATATAATACGAAATTAACAAGTTATGATACGAGATAAAATTATCGCGTCATTATTGAATCAACCCGTTTATAACTCACGAAATTAAACAGGTTGGATTAGGTCAATTCATAAGTTGATACGGTAACCCGTTAAGTTACTGAATGAACTGATTTTATTGAAGTGTTATGCCAATTATAATTTAATATAGTATATTTTAATATTGTGAATAATAGATTTAACATAAGATTATTAAATCAAACACAATAATTATTTTAAATATATTATCTAAAAAATTTCAATAATTTTAATTATATGTTTTGCTATGAGAATAAAGTTACTATTAATAATTGTTTAAATTATGAAATAATTAAAATTTGAGATTTTAATTCAAATAGGTGGCAAGTTATTTAATTTGTCAACCAGGCTGATACATCTCTGTTAAGAGTAAATTGATCAGACACAAACACGAGACAAATACGAATGGGTTAAATACAAACATGACATGATAAGAAACATGTCACACACGACACGATACAATAAGAAACAAGTCACACCTAATATGACACAATATTGACATAGCTGACACATTGACATCCCTACTTATTGACTATAGTAAAGAAAATTTGTATTTTCTAAATAACATTCAATAATTTGTTGTAGTATCTTTCTTGGATCGAAGTATTTTTTTTAAAAAAATTTATTTAGCATAAAGGGATTGTTTATAAATTAAAAACGCATTCAAGGAAAATAAATTTCATTGTTTAAAAATAATAAATATGTAATTTATTTAAAATGTAAAAAGTTGTCTATTTTTTTTTTTTTTTTATCACATGAATAATGCTTCATGACAAAGTATTCTCATATAAATTTTATCTCTATAATGGAACATCAAACATAAAATGTTAATTTAGCATTCAGTTTAGATTTCTGTATTTTTTTTTTAAGTGATCCTACATTTAAATTTCAAGTTGTGACGAATAACTACTTCTATCGTTCGTAAATTAACATTGTCCAAGTGGGTCAGGCTGCTAGCACACAGTTGCTGGACTCGAACATTATCGCTTTCTGCACTTACTGAACGATGACCTTCAATTCATAGGATAGTGCCACAAAGCTGGATTCCGTATTGAAGTTTCAAAATTTATTTGAAATGTTATTTTGTAATTAAAATAAGTACAAACCAATTATTGTTCTTTAATGCTGTTTTGGATCTATAAATTTGGAAAAAAATTTGAAATCATTCGTTTGTTGGAACAATTTTTAGAGTTAAAATCAGCGAATTTTAAATTTATCTAAATTAAAAAGTGCAAAAGTAAGAATTTCAAATAATTTTTAATTTGGATGAATTTTAAAATTATTCATTTTAATTTTACAAATTCTTCTAACAAATGAATAGATTTTAAATATTTCTCCAGTTATATCGATCGAAATGAAACCTAAAAGTTGTTTTGGTAAAATGAAAACTTTAGTCATGGTTAGAGTTTACCATTTTTTACAAAATTTCCTCTTTTCTTCTTCTGTATTCTTTTTTCTGTGCCTTCCTAACATGTAATGAAAGCAACGGATCGTGTGAAAAGTGTACGATTCAGAGTACCAACCGTACAAACCATTATACGAAAGAAATTGACATTATAAGAATATGGGAAATATTGAATGAAGACAACTAGTCCAGCAAAGGTAGGACCAATATTCAGTTGAGTCAAATGCCAATTGGCAAATGAGACCATTTTGGTCATCCGTTCATGAATTTCGGAGTGAATGAGATCAGGTTTCTGTTCAAGAATGGGCAAAAGCGCAATGAAGGCTTTGAATCTCGAAGTATGTTGTACAATCAAGGGGCAGGATCCATGTGGCTGAGGTCTGACAACAATCCTATCTTGATTTGGAAGAGAGATTTTAGCATGTTGGTCCATTTTAGGGTTAGTTACTGGGAAGTTCTATCCTAGGGGTGACCAATGTTCATTTCTTAGATGCATTAGCTAAAGTTTTAACCACAAATTTTATTATGGATCTCACTACTTTTTATTATGGAATTCTTTACTTCAAGAAAATGTATGGTTAAGAAGAAGACAAATTGATAGTCAGCATTGCTCATCCCTAAGATAGTATTTCGGAAAATTTTCAATTGTATGGATCAAGGTGTACGGTGGGACTGTACACCTTATGATTCATGTTATTCCACATCCACCAATTTGTTAATTTTTTAAAAGAATTTGGTAGATATAGAACTGTATGGATCACAAAGTGTAATGCTCCACTGTACACCTTGATCCATACAAGAATTTTCTTAGCATTTCTCGTTAATTCCATACATGGTGACGTAGGATACGACAAATCAAATATCACCCTTTGGAAAATTGTTTGTTCTACAAAAGTTTAAAATAAGTTACTTTGGTTTATGTCGAAGTTTAATATTTGTGTTAGGGTTAAATACATTTATCTTTCCTGATGTTTGTCTGGAGTATAAAATTAGTCCTTGACATTTTGCGTTTGGATTGATAAATTTATAAAATGATTTGAAATTCATTTATTTGTTAGAGGACTAAAATAAAAAAATTTCAAATTTACACAAATTAAAAGTTATTTGAAATCTTTCTTTTCACATTTTTTAATTTAGATAAATTTAAAATTCCAAATACAATGACCAATATACAATCCATCCCTTTGAATGACCTAAAACATCTTAAGTCATTGTAGTGTTTTAGGTATCTCCCTTCTAGAGAACTAAATGGAATTAGCAAGTTGAAGAGTTATCCATTTTCTAACTCTCTTTGTTTCAACATCTTTCCGATTACCTATCAAACATTAAATTCAGTGTTGTTTGATTCTCTCTCCTACCCTTCAAATTTGAAGTTCTTATTTTGGTCATTTTAATCTTTTGTTACACTGGATGCTGCAGTCCTTCTTTCCTTATTTTGATCGAATAGATAATTTCCTTTGCTAAAAATAAGCACAAACGAGGCCAAGTTTCAACATTCAAACAACTGAGTTCATTCCGTCCATGTGGGCAATCGTTGAAACTTAAAACAAACTTCTGGGTAATGAAACATAATTAAGTTTCTTCATGGACCTAAATATTAGAAGTGAAATCAGGCATCCATATTCTAAACATGGATCATCCCCATTTAGAGGTAACAAATGAAGCTTTCAATAAATAAAATTTGAATAATATTTTTAAACTCAAATTCGTTTCATAAATCAAATAATGTTATACGCAAATGTGTTGTAAAGAATCAGAACAAAATAATAACATTTTATAGTTTAATTAAGTAATTTTATATTTCATCAATATTTAAAAATTTGTATACCATCCAAATGTGTATTAAAAAATCAACTGTAAATGTTTTTTTGTATATCATCCAAATGTACATTAAAAGGGAACGTGGAATTTTCCTAAATTATAATTTGTTTTGCTTTTTAAAAGTACTTCTAAATTTAATTTTTAAAAAGTAAATACAGTTCACCCCATTTACCCAAAATCGAAAGGATCCATGTAATGTTTGCATGTTGAATCATTAGGGCCAAATTAGTTTATAAGCTTTTTGGGCTCAGTGACTAACTTTATATTATTTTGGGTCTTACATGGATAAAAAGAATGTAGCTGGGCTCTAACTATTTAAGATTAAACGGTTTTTGGGGGCTTTTTTATTTTTTTTTAACGTCAACGTGAAAAAAATGGTTTCAGGGCTATTAACACTCAACAAAGATGATTGTTTTCGTTCTTTCATTGTTCTTCCTCTGTTCTAGCCTTTACTTTTTGGTGTTCATACTCCACCTCTTCTTTATTTTGTCTCAGTTATCTTTCAGCTGTCGAAGGTTAGTAATGAAGCTTGAAATTTGTACGCATTATTGATTGCTGTTAGTGCTTTAATAATTTTGTTAATTTTAGTTTTTTGCCATCAGAGTTATATTGTTGTATACAAGATTACGTAAGTATTGCAAATAGGGGTGAGTAACGATTAACCAATAAGTTAATTGGTTAATAAAATCGGTTAAAATTTATGAAAAGACACTAAAATTTTGAATCAATTCAATTTCAAATTCAATTTGGCAGAAAATTTAGTTACCTAAATTAAATTTCAATAATTGGTCTTGAATTCAATTAATGAAATTCAACTTGGTTTAGTTAGACCCTTGATATTAGAATTAGAGCTAAAATTTTATACAAAAACCTATTATTTAAAAAAAATTTCCTATTTTTTTGATTACATAATTTGACATGTCTATGTGGCTTCTATTGATTAATAAGAGACAGGTTAAAAAGTAATAAACTATATCACGTGTAACTTAATTCAACAGTAATCAATATAATTACGTATAATACTATAATATCATGTAAAGTGCAAGTATTAATAATAGGGTCTAATCCACTTTGAATCCTTCCACTTGTCCTCATTTTCCATTTTGCATCCTGACCTCTTTTTTTGTGACTTTGCGCCTTAAATGTTTTTATTTCTTGCCATTTCAATCCAATCATTAAAAGATTCTACTAATTTAATGGGTTGGAGTAAATTAGCAAAAAAAAAGAAGAAATTATTAGGGTGCAAAGTGCTAAAAAATTTTGAGGTACAAAGTGGTAAATGGCAACAAGCTTGAGGTGCAAAGAAGAATTAACCGAAAGACAAAATAAAAGACCAATTTGGAAAAATAAGTAAATTGTAGTAAGAAAGGGTTTAGATATTCTTCATTTGAGATCTATTAAGGAAATGAGACTTGCTCTAGTTGGATTTGATGGTTGAAAATATGGAAAACGAGAATTTAGTGGGGTAGTTATGCACGCAAATGATCCTCATAAAAATGAGATTAATCTCATACTATGTTGCTTGTACGTGTTTGTTTAAATCTTTTGAATAAGGTAAAATATTTAATTTACGGTTGTAATGTTGTTTTAATTATTAAACGTAGACTCGACGGTTATAATGAACAAAAAAATTTAAAAAAATTTTCAAATTTATGCTTCACATGTTACAAATTCTCACAATGCAACAATATTTTTTACCACTTTATACTATAATATTTTTCTTGCCATTTCAGACCAAACATTAACGAAAGCCATTGAATTGACAGAAGGACTAATTCTATTCTATACCCAATTTACACCTACTTCTTACTTTGCAAAAAGATGTGTTTAATTTTAAATACTTTACACTCCCAACTCTCAAATACATGTCTTGTTTCAATTCACTTAATTTTAAACACCATTCTAAAAATTAATTGAATTTTTTAATGTATACAATAGATTTTGGGAGATGTTCAACAATGCTGACACAAAATTTTGGGTGCAAAAATAAAAATTCTGTTAAATTTAATTACGACTTTAAAAAAATGATTGAAATGAGATGGATTTGAGAATTTGGGATACAAAAAATCCAAAACTAAAATTGGGTATACAAAATGAGAATTAGATATAAGTTGAGGTGCGCAAAATGAAACTAGTCCTTGAGAAAATTTCTTAAAGGTTGGACTAAAATGACAAGAAATAAAAACATTAAAATACAATCAAAAAAAGTTTCGGATGTAAAGTAGAAACTGGTGACAAGTTGAGAAGTTCACAGTAGATTTTGCCCTTAATAATATACTTATCGTAAGACCACACAATGTAATTTATTGGTACTAATTCAGTAACTAATAAAATAAGTATGTATAAGTCACTATCAATACAATTATGAATAAAAGTTTCGATGTGATTTAATGTATAAGAATATAACGATGGAATATATATTTGATGTACAATTATGAATAAAAGTATGTGATTTAATATATAAGAATATAATGATGGTATATATTTTGATGTACTATTTATATAGTAAGATATTGTAAGAAAATCTATTTTCAATTATTTAATTCGAGAATCAGTTAATTGAATTCAAAAAATTTCTCTATTATTTTTTAGTTCATACTGCATTCATAAATTCGATTAGTTAATTTTTGACCAATGAACTGAATTTAATTCGAAATTGGTTAAACATTTAATTAACCGAATTCTTGCTCACCCTTAATTTCAGCAGTTATTTATTAAATTTGTTTTTGAGTAGTTTTATTTATTTTCTCTTCTTAGTTAAATCAATCAGTTTACTTTCTCACAACCCAAACTCCAATTAATATTTCTCAGTTTGTTGTCTCAAGCTTATTGTTATGTTTATTAATTTTTCAGCTTACTCTAGAAAATAATCATAAAGAAAAAGGTCTAAAGTATGTCGTGTTTAAAAAAATTTATTTTAGTTATGAGATTAAATATTAAGATTTTAATGTAATCATGTATCTCTTTAGTATTTAAGAGAAATAGAGGAAAAGTAGTCATGTAACTAGGTACTACAGTTAAAAGAATGGTTATAAACAAATATATTTCATACGCTACATTACCATAAAGAAATAGCAATAATTTGTGTACATGTTTGCAGGTGTTTGCTTTACAATAGTACAAATTGCTGGAATCCAAGAACCTTGAATTTGCATCTGGTTAAAGTTACCATACAAAATGTTCCTAGCTTATTAGCAGAAAAAAAAAAAAAGAAAAAAAAGTGACCTTAAAAATTGCTAGTTTTCTGCACTTATTATAGGTTGTTAGGAAGTGTCCCAAGAAATTGACAAATGTTCGAGACCAATCCGAAACAAACGATAACAAAATAATAGATAGAGAAAATAAAAGAGACACCAGATTTACGTGGACGTAAAGGCGAGCAAAAATTTTACATATATGAGAAGAATACAAAAGCTTTAGGAGAGTGCTCCTAAGCCCACAAAAGCACTAGTACAAAAATACAAGAAAAGCCAAAATAAAGACAAAAGGCTTAATGACCAATAAGGCCCAATAGCCCACTAAGCTTTCTTATGTTTAGTGCTTGGTGTATAAAGCCCAAAGCCTAAGGTCTCTATTTATAAGATCAAGGCTACATAACTCTCCTTAAAATAATCAATGTGGGACAAAAGCCACATAACAAATTTCCACCTTGGCGTGTGCCCACATCCACAAAATAGTAAAATAGCAAACTTGCTCCACCTCCTCCACAAAAGCCTCAATGGGCTTAATCAACAACAACGAATGCCAACCAAATCCAAGCATTGCTTGAACTTGTAAACTGGAAGAGGTTTCGTAAACATGTCCGCTGGATTATCTTTGGTCGATCTTTTGAACAAGAACTTTTCCTCAAAGCAATAGTATCCCGAACGAAGTGAAATTTCACATCAATGTGCCCTGTCTCACAAATTTTCGAGCTAGAAACCAAGTCATCTAATTCATCACTGGTGTTGCAGCTGATGAGAGTGATGGCCATATATTACCTTCCGTAGTAGACAATGCCACAATAGGTTGTAAAGTAGCTTTCCAACCGATCGCACAACCGCCAACGCAAAATACATAACCAGAAGTGATCTTCTTTGTCAAGATCCCGGCGTAATCGAGTTGACTTTTAAGGTTAGATTGAGTTCTGTCTCTTATACACATCTAGATGTGTATATTCTTCCTCACCTGATTGTGGTGACTGAGCAGCTGAAAGTCGAAAATGACTTGCAAGAGGAGTATTCACTGGTTTAGCATTTTTCATGCTAAATTTCTCCAAAACTTTCTCAAGGTAATGTTTTTGGGTCAGGAACAATTTCATAGCTCCTCGATCTCTCTTGATTTCCATGCCAAGAATCTTCTTAGCTGCTCCCAAATCTTTCATCTCAAATTCACTACTCAACCTGTCATTTAAACAGTGTCGTGATACTACAGATTTATTGGCAGCAATGAGCATGTCATCAACATAAAGTAACAAATAAATGAAAGAATCATCATTTAATTTTCGAAAATAGACACAATTGTCATACATGCTCCTTGAATAACCATGACCCAACATAAAGGAATCAAACCTCTTATACCACTGTCTTGGAGACTGCTTCAATCCGTACAAGGATTTCTTTAGCAAGCAAACATGGTCTTCTTTTCTTTCAATTTCAAATCCCTGAGGTTGTCTCATATAAATAGGGGTTGTTCTTCAAGTTCACCATGTAGGAAAGCTGTCTTGACGTCAAGTTGCTCCAATTCCAAATCATACATGGCAACTAAGGCAAGCAAAACACGAATAGAACTATGACATTGTTATATTCTCTTCAATAGACTCTGATTCATCTACTGAATTTTTCTGACTGGAAGAGGCTAACTGAGAAGGATCAGAACTACCAAACTCTAGCTCCACCTGCTTCTGCGTATTATCATCTGTATCTGAATCACAAGAACTAGAAGGCTCCTTTTTCGAAGATATCATAGAAAGTTCATCAAATGTAACATCTCTACTAATTATAAATTTTGGGGATTTGGGATCAAGACACCATAATCTGTAGCCTTTCACCCCAGAAGCATAACCAAGAAAAATGCACTTTTTAGCTCTAGGCTCTAATTTTCCATCATTTACGTGCATATATGCTGGACACCCAAAAACTTTCAAGTCAGAGTAATTAGCAGGAGTACCTGACCAAACTTCTTCAGGAGTCTTGAAATCAATAGCTGCAGAAGGAGCTCGGTTCACAATATGACAAGCAGCTATCAGTAGCAATGAATATGAGTTCATACGTTTGGCCACGCCATTTTGCTGAGGCGTCATCCTAACTGTATGGTGCCGAACAATTCCTTCATTTTTGTAAAATTCATTGAATTCGCCTTCACAAAATTCCATGCCATTATCTGTTCTAAGCCGCTTGATCTGTTTACCTGTCTGTTTCTCAATCAAAACTTTCCATTGCTTGAAAGTTAGGTAAACATCATTTTTATATTCAAAAATCTAAACCCAAACTTTTCTTGAATAATCATCAATGACAGTTAACATATGTGTATAAGAGACTTAGGGGCTGTATTAGACAAAGATGATGAAGAGACTGCTGCTGAACCTGTGATAGTAGAACCCTGCAAAATATACAAAGTACCAGACCTGCAAGCTTTCATAATAACAAGAGCACCCTTACAAACTTTCATAACTCTTATACACAGCTGCATATTTGCACCCAAGAGATTCTAAGGTGCCCAAGGAGATGAGATTCTTTTTCAAATCAGGAACATGTCTAACATTAGTGAGTGTCCTCACAATACCATCATGCATTTTAATTCGGACTGTACCCTTACCAACAACATCACAAATGGCATTATTTCCCATCAAAACAATTCCACCATTACAAGATTCATAAGTAAAAAATAAATCCCTATTGGGACACATGTGATAAGAGTACCCCGAATCTAAAATCCACTCATTTATAGACCTTGTTCTGTCATCTAGATGTGTGGAAGAGACAGATTTCAGATCAAACAACATGAGAGCAAACTATCTATAAGTAGTGGAAAACAAGTTTGGTAGCATACTCAAATTGCTTTAAAATTTCTACTATTCAACTCGAAGCATTCGGATTTAATGTGCCCTTTACGACAATAATTGCATACCATATTTCTATATCTGGATTTAGATCTAGATTTTGATTTATTATCACAAAGTCTCTCCTTTCGATCTACCTGCAGCCAAGCCTTCAGCTTGATTTCCACCTATTTCTCCAGTTATATCCCTATCAATTTGCTCTTTAGATTTTAAAGCAGACTTAATTTCACGATACGAGATTGTTTCTTTACCATAAATCATAGTATCACGAAAGTGTTTAAATGATAGGGGAAGGGAACATAACAACAAAAGGGCTTGATCCTCATCATCAATTTTTACATCTATATTCCCCAAATCCATAACAATGGAATCAAATTTATCAAGATGTGAGAGTATAGATGTACCTTCAGTCATCCGAAGCATGTAAAGGGTTTGCTTTAAATAGAGTCGATTCTCAATTGTCTTCTTCATATACAAAGTTTTCAGTTTATCCCACATACCTTTGGCTGTCGTCGTCAGTAGCGACCTCCCTCAAAACCTCATCAGAGAGATTTAGGATAATACCTGATCTGGCCTTTTTATCAAGGTCCTCAAAATCCTCCACCGACATCTTCTCTAGCTTTTTCTCCACTCCATGAAGCGCTATGTCCACACCATCTTGGATCAGGATAGCCTCCATCTTGAGCTGCCACATTCCGAAGTTCACACTCCGGTCAAATTTCTCTACATGGGTTTTTGTTATCGTCATAATGTCTCAAAACTTTCCTAGAAGCTCTGATACCAGTTTGTTAGGAAGTGTCCCAAGAAATTGACAAATGTTCGAGACCAATCCGAAACAAACGATAACAAAATAATAGATAGAGAAAATAAAATAGAGATGTTTATAAGGATCGGTCATTAGAGACATGTCCTAAATTCAGCAAAAATTTTACTATATGAGAAGAATACAAAAGCTTTAGGAGAGTGCTCCTAAGCCCACAAAAGCATTATACAAAAATACAAGAAAAGCCAAAATAAGAGACAAAAGGCTTAATGACCAATAAGGCCCAATAGCCCACTAAGCTTTCTTATGTTTAGTGCTTGGTGTATAAAGCCCAAAGCCTAAGGTCTCTATTTATAAGATCAAGGCTACATAACTCTCCTTAAAATAATCAATGTGGGACAAAAGCCACATAACATAGGTGTCTACGTGGCTTTTTTAAGTCCACTCGTGGAGTCCGTCAAAAAGATCCTTTACCACATTTTCTTTTTATCTTAATGGCAAAAAATTTTAGTAGAGGTATGAAATTGTGAATCATCTCTTCTTACCAATCGGATAGCTAATTTTAATTTTGGGAAAATACTTAGATAGATTCAATTTTTTATTCTACTTGTAAATTTTGTGATCATGATTAAATTTTAAAAAATTTTGTTTATATCGGCTGATGTCATAAATTGTCTAAAATTTAATCCACACTATAAGATTTATAAATGAAATAAAAAATCGAATCTACTTAAATATTTGCCTTAATTTTAAGATGTCTAGGAGATACTACTTGCAAGTTGCCCATGAACTCATGTATCCTATGCAGCTGATGTAACAGTAATTTTTACCACAAGTGAAAAGTGTTCTCTCCAGAAATATTTTTTTCAAGAATTCTGAAAAGGGCTTCATGCCGGTTAATTAGCCCTTCTAAAAGTTATTTTACGTCTCTCAAAGACGTCCTTTGGCAGAATTAATGGTTTTTGAGGAAAATATTATCATAAATCTGGTCTTAGGTCCTATCGATAGATCTCGCGGTCATGATTAAATTTTATAAAATCTTACTTATTTCAACTGATGTAACAAATTTCACAATATTTAATTTATACCACAAAATTTATAAGTAAAGTCATAAATCAAATCTATCTAAGAATTTTTCCCCTTTGAGGAAAACATTTCTTAGCACTTACTTGGCTGTCTAGTCATGAAAGCAAGCAAGCGTGGAATATTTTTTCAACCAACGATCGAAAATATCATTTCAAGAATAAGTGGTTGGCATAAGAAACTCTAATCACTGGTAGGTGGTAGACTACTACTCATAAAGCGTGTTTTGAATCCACAGCAAAAATCTTAATGCCACAACATTTTTATATTAAATGACAAAATTACCCTCCTCTCTCAATGATTTGCCATTGTCTATCTTCGGGTACTATTGGTAGGCTTACAATATAATGGTCTTGGAGTTTCTAGTCTTTCAGACATATCTAAAGCTTATTGTATGAAGCTTTGATGATCCTTTTGTTCTGGATCTTATCTATGGACTGATTTCTTGGCTTCTCAGTACCTAAAAGTGTATCACATTAATCTTGTGCTTCCAATGACAGGATGTCATGTCCATTTGGGAAGAGAATGTTATTTGCCTGAGAAGAAATCGAACTTAGGTTTAGCAGTGTGAAGCCTATAACCCTTTTTAAGTTCCACTTTTCATTCTATAGTTTGGACTTCTAAAGTCCAAATCTGCATTCCTTTTTCTTTTTTTTCGTGCATGAAAAAAATTAAGACTGATGAATAGAGATGAATAAGCATAATGCAAAAAAATTAATATAAATACGTCTGAATAATAAAATATGTGAATTCATGAATAGTATAAATAATGGTAAATAATTGAAATAAAATATGTGAATTCATGAATAGTATAAATAATGGTAAATAATTGAAATAATGAGTATTGATAGACAAAAAATTGACCAACAAACATATCACTAACCAAGCAACTATTTGAGATACTGTAAGAAATAATGTGAATATTAAATGAAATAATTGGAAAAAATGCTAACAATGCCATCCACACAAGCCCACTAGCTTTATCAAATATAAATCCACAAAGAATAAAGTACCCTGTGCTTTGTTTATTATCATAGCAAAATAGAAATGAAATGGGAATTGAGTTCTCTTAAATAGAACAGGATGTGAGAGGTTTCCAGGGAATTCGGTGTATGAAAACCTTTTTTCCAACAAAATCTCCATTAGCTATCTCTGCATGTATTACACCATTATTCAAATTTCTATACATATTAATCTGGTGTTGTTGTAATCTAGTAATACCTTCAATAGGATCTAAGTTTATAAATAAAATAACTAATAAATTAGGCTTAAGCAAGAGTCTATGTGGTTGCAAGCCTGCAGACTAACTGGCTAACTGGCAGATTGAACTAGTCAAATCGAACAAAAAATTTAGCTAGTTTACCTATTGTCTGAGTTTAAAAACAATGGACGGCCTCATGACACAAACATGAACTTATAACACATACCAAAAACTGAATTCAAGAATGAGCAAATTGAGGCGTGATAGAAAGATACAAGGAAATAAGTTGAGGTAAGGGGAAGTAGAGGGTTGCTGACTAGAGCATAGTTATCATAAATGCGGTATAGTAGGAAATGTGGTATGGGTACCGGGACGTGATTCACTACTTTTTAAAGTATCGGATACGTAGGGATAGGCTTAGTTGATACGTCGCAGTACGCCACTTTTTAGAAAAAATTACTACATTATAGGGATAAGAAGATAGTTGATAGTTGATAGTATTAAATTTCTAATAAATGTTGCATTTTTATTAACTAGATAAAAGAAAATATGCAACTTTCAGAAATTATTTGTTTGAATTGACAAAAACAATTATGAGTGAATGTGAAATTGATGTCTCCTACCTTGTACATGAAAGTTAGAATTCGTGAATTTTATCTTGATTAATGAACATGTATTTGGATTCATAAATATGAAGGGTCATTCTTATCAATAGTTTATGAACCTGGAGGTTTATTTCTAATTCATAAATTTTCATGAATTTGGTGAGTCTTTCATAAATGATTGTTCATGAACTTCATATTCACAAAATTCCTATAAATAGGTATCTTGGAAAAGTATTTGTAACAAGTCTTTATCACTAGCAATTCTTTCCTTCTTTGTTTAGAGCTCACAGGATCTTGTGTAGTAGAGAGGAAATTGAGTAAAAATTTCATTAGTTCATAGATCTTGATAAGGAGTGCAACTTTCAAGGTGGTGTTATTGAAATCCTGAGAAGCAATTGCATTGGATCCGTTTGCACCAAGATCAGTGACATGCAATTTTGCCTTAAGGAAAAAGGGTTTAATTCTTGGCAACAACAATATTTTTTGGTCCAGTCTATATTTGCTACTTTTACCTCTTTTCTATTTTATCTTATTTAAGAATTTCTAACAATGTTAAGGTGAAAATTATTATTATAGCTTTTGCTTCTGAGATTTTTGTGGCTAAGATTCCACAAGGAAAGATTCCGCCAACACCTTATGTGTTGCGTGGTGAGAAATCTGAAAAGTTCAACGGGTTGAATTTTAAGAGGTGGCAACAAAATATATTATTCTATCTGACCACCTTGAATTTGGCTAAGCTCTTGGCTGAAATGCACCCATGTTATCATAAAATAAATCTGATACCATTGTTGTGGCTGCTATGGATGCATGGAAGAAAAATGACTTCGTGTGTAAGAACTATATCTTGAATAGGTTGGACAATTCCCTATATGATGTGCATAGGTCCATTCCTAGTGCTAAAGTACTGTGGGAAGCTTTGAATCGAAACGATATGCAAGGCTGAAGATGCTGGTTTGAAGAAATTCATAGTTGGCAAATTTCTTGATTTCAAGTTGATTGATTCAAAGACTGTAGTAAGCCAAGTTGAAAATTTTCAATTTATCTTACATGATATTCATGCAGAATGAATGGTTCTTAGTGAATCTTTTCAAGTGGCTGTAATTATTGACAAGATGCCACCTTCTTGAAAGGATTTCAGGAACTATCTAAAGCATAAGCCTAGGAAAATGAGTATTGAAGACCTCATTTTGAGATTAAGGATTGAAGAGGACAATAAGTTGTCCAAAATACATGCAACACCAATTGTCCCAAACGCCAATATGGTTGAACAAATGGCAAAATCTCACTACAAGAACCAAAAAAAGGACCTTGCTGTGAAAGGCAAAGGCGTTGCCAAGAAATTCAAAAGCAAATGCTTTAACTACAACAAAATTGAACACCAAGCCAAAGATTGCTGAAATAATACTTAATTTGGAAAGTCCAAGAAAGGAAATACTGTTCAACTACTCAAGTCCATGTCACTGAGGTTGATGACCTCGCAAATGACGTTTCTGACATGAATCTATCTGCAGTTATTTCCGAAGTCAACTTGGTGAACAATCCTGAACAATGGTGGATTGATACTAGTACCACAAGGCATGTTTGTGGCGAAAAAAGAATGTTTTCCACCTACAAAGAAGTGGATAATGAACAATTATATATGGAAAATGCTTCTATCTCTAAGGTACTAGGCATTGGAAAGGTCATATTGAAGATGACGTCTCGAAAGCTTCTTACCCTCAACGATGTGCTTCATGTGTCTAACTTTAGAAGAAACTTAGTGTCTGGCTCATTGTTGAGCAAAAATGGTTTCAAAATGGTCTTTGAAAGTAACAAATTTGTACTTACCAAGAATGGTTTGTTTGTAGGAAATGGGTATCTCTGTGATAGTCTTGTCAAAATCAGTGTAATGACCATTGTAACTAAAGATGTGAAGAAATATTATGAAAACACATCTTGTTCTTATCTTGCTTGAGTCTTGTGATATTTGGTATGGCAGGTTAGGACATGTGAATTATAACTCTATGCAAAGCTTAATAAATCTTGATTTATTACCGACTATGGCTTTTGACAAAAATCATAAGTGTGAAATTTGTGTAGAATCTAAATTCACAAAATCTTCATTTCAATCAATTGAAAGAAGTACTGCTCCTTTATAACTAATGCACTCTGATATTGGTGACTTAAAATTTTTGCAAACTAGAGGTAGTAAAAAGTATTATATTACTTTTATAGATGATTGCACAAGGTATTATTATACCTATTTGCTTAAAAGTAAAAATAAAGCTCTTGAAATGTTTAAACATTACAAGAGTGAAGTTGAAAATCAACTTGGTAAAAGAATAAAAGTGATAAGAAGTGATAGAGGTGGAGAATATGAGGCACCATTTGGCGAATTTTGTTCCCAAAATTATATTATCCACCAAACTACTACTCCTTATTCACCCCAACAAAATGGCATTGATGAACAATGAAAGAACTGAACTCCAAAAAAATGATGAATGCCATGTTAATAAGTTCAGGAGCACCACAAAACTTGTGGGGGAGGAGGGGGGAGGCAATTTTCATTGTCAATTACATTCTTAACAAAGTTCCTCACAATAAATTAGAAAAGACACCATATGAATTATGGAAAGGAAGGAGACCTTCCTCCAAATATTTCAAAGTGTGGGGGTGTCTTGCAAAAGTGGCAATATTTGATTCCAAAAAGGTCAAATTACGACCTAAAACTGTGGATATTCATTAGATATGCACACAACGGTAGTGCATCTCAATTTCTTATGCACAAATATAGTATTGAGGATATTCATCCTAATACAACTCTGAAATCAAGGAATGCTACATTTTTTTGAGAATGTGTTTCCTTTTAAGGAAGCACAAGTAATTCGTTCATTTAAAAGAACACGTAAGGCAAGCTCAAGTGACAATCAACAATCAGAAGTTGATGAATTTGAGCTTAAAAGAAGTAAGAGGGCTAAATAGACATCAAAATCATTTGGTCTTGAATTTTTAACTTACTTGTTAGAGAATGAACCTCAAAATTTTTCCGAGACTATGTCTTGTCCAGAAGTTTCATATTGGAAGAAAGCAGTCAATAGTGAGATAGACTCCATCTTGCAAAATCATACATAGGAACTCGTAGATCTTTCACTTGGAAGTAAATCATTAGGCTGCAAATGGACTTCAAGAGGAAGATGAAAACTGATGGAACTATTGACAAATATATAGGTAGGCTTGTGCTTAAAGGATATAATCAACAAGAAGGTGTGGAATATTTTGATACGTATTCACCTATATCAAGAATAACATCCATACGAATGTTAATAGATATTGCTGCTATTACGAAATTAGAAATACATGAAATGAATGTCAAGGCAACTTTCTTAAATGGTGACCTTCATGAAGAGGTATACATACAACAATCCGAGGGCTTTGTGGTAAAAGGGAAAGAAAATAAAGTATGCAAACTTGTCAAGTCATTATCTTTTATGGTTTGAAACAAACTCCTAAACAATAGCATGAGAAATTTGACACGGTTATGTTGTCAAATAAATTCAAAATTAATGAAGTTGATAAATGTGTCCTTATAAAGGATACTGATAAAGGTTATGCCATTGTATGTCTATATGTAGACGACTAGTTAATTTTTGGCAGTAATGAAGATATGATAAAGTCTACAAAGAATATGTTAACTGCAAAGTTGGACATGAAAGATTTGGGTGTGGCATATGTCATTCTAGGAATAAAAATTTCTAGTACATCTAAAGGATATGCATTGTCCCAATCTCATTATGTTGAGAAAATTCTAGACAAATTTTCTAAAGGTGATAATAGCATTGTTGAAATACCAATAGACTTGAGTGTACATCTATCCAAAATAAAGCAGAGGGAATACACCAAATAGAGTATTCTCGTAGAATAGGAACCTTGATGTATGTTACGAAGTGCACAAGATCGGTGATAAGTTCATAATTGTGCAATATTTTATAACATGCACATGTCAATTACCATGCTTTTGTGTGTTGTAAGCAAGGTTTGAGTTGTTATTGAGCTTAATTTGGTTATTCTCAGTTTTTTTAGGGTTAAAGTGAAAAAGGGCTGAAAAAGATGGAAAAGATGAAAGACAATGCTAAGGGCAGAACAGGCACGAGTATGAAGTCATTTCAGATGATGTTAAGTATTTCAGGTGTAAATTTTGATCCTGAGATCCAATTGAAGTGATTTAAAATGAATTGGAAATCTAAGGAATAGAGCTACAACTTTTGTGTTTTACATTTTCTCAAATTCCAAAAGCATGAAGGTGAAAATTGAAGCCGAAGATGGAGCACAATTGTAAAGCCAGCGCACATGGGCTGGAGCTGTGTAGCGCATGTGCGCTGCATCCAGAAGAGGAATTTCAGATGGAGTTCACGCTCACATGCATGCTAAGAACTCAGTGCATGTGCGCGGAAGACAAAAGAGCAAAGAGAGGTTCTGCCTCGCGCGGACATGCGGGCTAAGCTTGCCAGCGCATGTGCACGGAAGGTAGCAGGGTGGCGTGAATTAGATTTTTGGCATGTTCCTTCGCCCAGTTGGACTCCATTTTCAGCCAATTTCACGTTCTTATCCATAAATCCTTAATTGTAGCCCTAATACTCATTATAAATACCCCAAGAAGGGTGAGAAAGGGGATCGAGACTTTTATTTTCTTTTGGCTAGGGTTTTTAGCAGTAGAAATTCTTCTTTATTCTTTCATGGCACTTTGTGCCTAAATCCTTTTCTTGGTAGAGGAATTTGAAGCCATGGTCAGTTCTACAAAGTTGTGAGACTTCTTGTGCTTGAATTATTCAATTTTATGTCAAGTATTGATTATTTTTCTGCAATTAAATATATGATTGTTCTTTTTAGCTTATTATTGCTGCAGAATACTAAGTTATTGGAATTAATCTACTGCTGGATTGTTTTAACCGCGTGTGTTTAATTCAATCTGTGAAGCAACTAAATTTGATAATTACTCAATTAGTGTTATGTCTGAATTTATGAAAATTAATCATTTAATTGGCATAACCGCGTGTGTTTATATTTAATTAGTCTAATTGTTCTTGTTGATTTTAAATCTTCTATTAAATTAATCGGCTCGTGTTTGGGTTAAATTAATAGTTAGGGTTAATTGGATCACGTGTTAAAAATTAACCAACTTTAGATAAGAAATATGAATCGACTTTGAATTGGTATTCGTTCGGGTTAATTCTTCAATTAGTGGTTGATATAAAATTGAATTATCTTGTGTGTCAAGGATCGACTAGTGAAATTGCCATGGTGGATATGACCAAAACCAAGACTTTTCTTATATCGTATTTTCTTCAATTATTTTCTTGTTTTAATTTTTAGTTTAAAAGCATTCAAGAAAATCACATTTTTTCCATTTAGTACAAGAATAAACTCCGTTCTCTGTGGGACGACCTGTTCTCACCACAACTACAATATAATTGAGAGTTGTTAATTTTGGGTGCTTACGACAGCATTGCAACTCGGCATTGTATTATTTCACACCATAGTTTTTGTGCCGTTGCCGGGACGGTTTGACTTATTACTTGATTTCTTTTTTATCTCTATCATGGTTACCAATTCGCATGAGGTTTATTGTTCCAATTTCAATGTCGATCAATTACCATCATAACCTTGGTATGACCTTTACACGTATAAGTACAATCAAGAATGGATAGATTATCCTAAGTTTGGTTATCCATCACAAGATCTTCCGTGTATACATCCAGTTTTGCCATAACAACCTTATACCCAAACTAGTAAGTTTTTGGAAGAATTAATTTATTCTTTTGCTTCTAATACTTTGCAATTTCAACAGGAAACAAGAGCCAGTCTACAAAGTTTGGAGCATCAACTAAGTCAACTGAATTCTTCCATAAGTAGACTAGAATCTCAAGTGACTAAGGGTAGAGAAGATGAAGAAAAAGAGCAAGAAATAGAGATGGGATTAATAGATGTGAAGCCTATTAAGGATAACTCTAATTCATTTCCTCTGATGTTCTTTTGTCAATGCCTCAAGATCTTCCAGAGCAAGAGCCAATCAAGGTTTTAGACTTAGCTATAGACGAAACACAAGAGATTATAACTACTGTGAAAGATACCTACTTGGCTGTTAATATGGATAGTATTGTGGTGTCAGTATACCCTACATTTTGTTATGGATCGACCTTAAGAATTGAAGATCAAACAGTGGCTCGTAACGAGTTTAATATTTTCAAGTCTCTTAAGGGTTATGAAGAAGAGGTTATGCAAGCTTATGTAGATGACAATGGGGTCAGAGTTGAGTTTTTAACTGATGGAGTCAAGAAGGAGATTAAGGATAAGTATATGGCAAGCGGTTACACGGAGAAAGCCTATGCACAATCGCTGACAATTATTGAGCTCTCTTTTCTCTGGTATAGAGATGTTATTCCGACCATCTTGTTCAAAGTCGAGCCAACGACAGTACAAAGGCACTGCATGGGAGGCAATCCATGTTCATTTACATTTTATTCCGTTTATTTGTTTTTGAAGTTTTACTTTTGTTTATTTTATTTTTAGTGTTAGCTTAGTTTTATTATGTTGTTAGTGCAGGAAATTGACTTAATTAATAAGTTAAGATGATAAAATGGTCCTTTAAAAAGGAGCGAGGAGAGGACCCATCGACATTTCCACATTTTCCTCCTTTTCCCGCAGGATTTGGGGGGCCGCATGATCCTTGAGTTTTTATGCCCTAGGTGTTGGGCCATTTTCTTTGTTTGATATTTATCGTCATTGATTTCCTAGACTATATTATACATTCATTCTTGTTTGTTAGGTTTCATTTTAGTTAGTTAATTTCCTTTTAGTTAGGTTTTATTTTCGTAATGGTGTTTTCATTTATTTTTAGTTGTGTATTCCCTTAAGGGAGTAAATTTTTCTTGATTATTGTAGGATTCTTTCTACAATTTTCTTGTTTTTCTTATTGTCTCAAGGGAATTATTTGTTTTGTTTTGTTTTGTTTAGTGTTCTCCAGCTTTCATTCGCGACAAGTCTGCGGGTATTATAGTGGATAATGCTCCAAACGCGAATTAAATCCAGAGAAGCTTTTCTTTTTCCCATTTTCTGTTTTTTATTTTTGCATTGAGGACAATGCTTCATTTTAAGTGTGGGGTGGGTGAGTTATTTGGATTTTTAAAGATTTGGTGTATTTTACTCGATTTTGCTGCAATATTTTAACTTTTTCTTTAATCTGAGATTTTGTTAAAATTTTGAAAATTTTTGTGGATTAATTGACCATTTTTTGACAATATTTGAAAATTTTTGTTTAATGTTTTTTTTTTTTTTCATTTTTCTGCATAATAAATCTTTAATTGAACCATGCATGAATTAGTAGTCGGAGTTAATATTTTGCATTCATGATTTTCAAGATTTTTTAGCACTAAACCATACATTAATTTTTGATTTGGGATATTTAGAGAAATTTATGTAGACTCAATTATGTTGCATCCCAAAAACTCACTTTATTACATTTTCGAAGCTAATTCTTAGATGACCCGATTTAGTTGTTAAAAATGAGGGTAGTGCTTTTTCATTTGTTGAGCCTTTCTAGCCAACCATTTTAACAATTAATTTCTAAGTACCTTATTTTAGCCTTATTCTTGATTAGAGAAACATCATTCTCTTTCTTTCACTTATCATTTACCTACACTTATTGAGTTTAATGTTCTTTTCTTTGTTTTATCATAAGTTTTCACTTTTAGAGCTTATGGTGCACATTATATATTAAAGGGATATAAGGGTGGAAGTTTGTGAGAAATGAGTGATGTACATTTTTGTAGCAAAATGGGGTATTGGGAAAAATTAATATGGAAGTGTTGGTATATGCAAGTAATACCCATCACTGGTACCTGCGTGTTTATTTGATATTTACAGGTAGTGCCTATCACTGGTACCTTTATTTGCAGGTAGTGCCCATCTCTGTTACCTGCATATTTATTTGTTGTGGGTAGTGCCTACCAGTGTTACCGGTACTAGGAGTGGACATAAAACTAAAATCACTACGTGATGTATGTCTAATGTCCAAGGGAGGTTGGCATGTTTGGTTTCAAATTTTTTTATGGATGTTTGTTACTCAAGTGTGGGGTTGTGGATGTATGATAATTTGCAAGGGAAAAGAAGTTTTATTTTAATGTGTGGCCACCATTACTATAAAGCTCTTGTTATTATTTGCTATATCCTTTCCCTTCTTTGGCTAACAAATATCTTAACCTACAGTTCGAGCTAAAATTCCTACCGAATTTAGATTGAATCAGTTGTCTAGATTAGTGGAGGGCGTAAGAAGAGTGAGCTATGGGGTGTTTAGAAAATATTTTGAGGGTCTTTATGATTTAATCTAGATATTTTCAAATCTAAATTTTTGAATGGCTATACATACATACACATGAATTTCATGTATTAGTTTTAATTAGCATTTGAGCTCTTGGGTTCATAGACTACTCTGATTGCTAGATTGATCATTGATTATTTTTGTGGATACTTGAAGGAATATGTTGAGTAGAATGTGCTAAGCTTAAATATTTATTAATTTTATTTTTGCTCAAGGATGATCAAAGGCTAAGTGTGGGATAATTTGATAAGTTCATAATTGGGCTATATTTTATATGTCAATTACCATGCTTTTATATGTTGTAAGAAAGATTTGAGTTATTATTGAGTTTAATTTGATTATTCTCAGTTTTTTTAGGGTTAAAATGAAAAAGGGCTAAAAAAGATGAAAGAAAATGCTAGGGGCGGAACAGGCACGAGTATGAAGTCATTTCGGACGGTGTTTCATATTTCAGGCGTAACTTTTGATCTTGAGCAACAATTGAAGTGATATTAGATGCATTGGAAAGCTAAGCGATAGAGCTACAACTTCCGTGTTTTACATTTTTTCAAATTCCAAAAGCATGAAGGTGAAAATTGAAGCCAAATGCGGAGCACAATTGTAAAGCCAACGCACATGTGCTGGAATTGTGCAACGCATGTGCGCTGCGTCCAGAAGAGGAATTTTAGATGGAGTTCGCGCGCACATGTGTGCTAAGAACTTATCTGGGGCATGTGCGTGGAAGACAAAAGAGCAAAGAGAGGTTCTGCCTCGCGCGCACATGCGTGCTAAGCTTCCAGCGCATGTGCGCGGAAGGCAGCAGGGTGGCGTGAATTAGATTTTTGGCATGTTCCTTGGCTCGGTTGGACTTCCTTTTTAGACGATTTCACGTTTTTATCTATAAATCCTTAAGTGTAGCCCAAATACTCATTATAAATACCCCAAGAATGGTGAGAAAAAGTGATCGACACTTTTATTTTCTTTTGGCTAGGGTTTTTATTAGTAGAAATTCTTCTTTATTCTTTCATGGCACTTTGTGCCCAAATCCTTTTCTTGGTAGAGGGATTTGGAGCCATGGTCAATTCTACAAAGTTGTGAGACTTCTTGTGCTTGAATTATTCAATTTATGTCAAGTATTGATTATTTTTCTGTAATTAAATTTATGATTGTTCTTTTTAACTTATTATTGCTGCAGAATACTAAATTATTGGAATTAATCTACTGCTAGATTGTTTTAACCGCGTGTGTTTATGTTTAATTAGTCTAATTATTCTTGTTGATTTTAAAACTTCTATTAAATTAATCTTTGGCGCGTGTCTGGATTAAATTAATAGTTCGGGTTAATTGAAAATTAACCAACTTTAGAAAGAAATAAGAATCAACTTTGAATTGTTATTCGTTTGGGTTAATTCTTCAATTAGTGCTTGATATAAAATTGAATTATCTTGTGTGTCAAGGATCGACTAGTGAAATTGCCACGGTGGATATGACCAAAACCAAGACTTTTCTTATATCGAATTTTTTCTTCAATTATTTTCTTGTTTTAATTTTTAGTTTAAAAGCATTCAAGAAAACCCCTTTTTTTCCATTTAGCACAAGCATAAACTCCGTTCTCTGTGGGACTACTTGTACTCACCACTACTACAATATAATTGAGAGTTGTTAATTGTGGATGCCTACGACAGCATTGCAACACGGCATTATTATTTCACACCAATCGGATATTGCTTACTCACTTATAAGCGTTCGTAAGCTAAGAACGTTTACTAACAATCCTGGAAATGATCATTAGAAAGCAATCCAGAGTGTACTTAAATATTTGAGGTACAGCCTAGCCTATAGGCTTCACTACTCTGGATACCCAGTTGTATTAGAGGGATATAGTGATGCAAATTGGATATCCGACACAAAGCATTTTAAATCCACTAGTGGATATATTTTTACACTCGATGGTGGTGCTGTGTCTTGGAAATCTTCCAAGCAAACGGGTATGGCTAATGGAATTAGAGTTTATTACTCTTGATAAAACTAGAAAAGAAGCTAATTGGCTTCAAAATTTTTTAGAAGATATTCCATGTTGGCTAAAGCCAGTGCCTACGATCTGTATCCATTGTGACAGTCAATCTGCAATTGGAAGAACACAAAGTAGCTTTTATAATTGTAAGTCTAGACATATACATAGTAGACATAATACCATTAAACAGTTACTCTCAAATGGCTCTCAAATGGCGTTATTTCTATGGACTATGACAGATACTAAAGTCTAAGAAAAATATCGCGGATCTGCTAACGGAAGGGCTAACTAGAGAGTTTGTGTATAATTCATCGAGGGGAATGGGTTAAAAGCCTTTAAAAGTTTTTAAAAAAAAAGTATTATGATGGAAACCCTACCTAGTTGACTGGAGATCCCAAGATCTAAGTTCAATGGGAAAACTCAGTCATATTGCACTTTTCAGAAACACTCGAAAATAGTTATTTCCTACCTATTTGTATGATGACAAGAATGCTAGCTGCAGCCTAATAAGGATGAGCTAGGCTCTTAATGATTCTCATATCTTGATTTCCAAGTGGAGTATAGTAGCATACTTCTAATGAGAGATTACCTATATGAACGAGAAATATGGCCGTTTCTTTGAGAATTTGAAAAGGTTGAATTCTCTAAAGCATTCACGAAACCGGGAGTTATTCAAGGCCAAATGAACACAACCGTGAGAACTTTTGGAATCTCTAGGAATAAAATTATGTGTGTACTATTGTCTTGGACTTACACTAAACGTTGAATAGTTCAAGACATCAAGTTCACTAATTAGCCAAGTAAATCCGATAATATTTCACAAGGGAAGGTTCAAAGCCAAAAGCCTCTCCTAGTGTAATGAACTTCCAATTTATTTCCTCTCTATGAACTCTTGAGTCTGTATGCTAGTCAATCAATTTCCATACATATGGGAAATTGTTGGAATTGGTAAAAACAATTATGGGTGAATGTGAAATTGATGTCTCCTACCTTGTACATAAATGTTTGAATTCTTGAACTTTATCTTGATTAATGAACATGTATTTGGATTTATAAATATTAAGGGTCATTCTTATCAATAGTTTATGAACCTGGAGGTTCATTTCTAATTCATGAATTTTCATGAATTTGGAGTCTTTCATAAATGCTTGTTCATGAACTTCATATTCACAAAATTCCTGTAAATAGGTATCTTGGAGAAACATTTGTAACAAGTCTTGATCACTAGCAATTCTTTCCTTTTTTGTCTAGAGCTCTATCATACAATCTTGTGTAGTATAGAGGAAATTGAGTAAAATTTCATAAGTTCATAGACCTTGATAAGGAGTGTAACTTTCAAAGTGGTGTTGTTGAAATCTTGGGAGGCAATTGTATTGGATCTGTTCGCACCAAGTGAAAGGCAATTTCACCTTAAGAATAAAGGGTTAAATCCTTAGCAACAACAATATTTTCTGGTCCAGTCTATATTTTGTACTTTTACCTCTTTTCTATTTTATCTTATTTAAGAATTTCTAAAACTATTATCCTCAATCCAATACTAAATAGTTCTAATTAGGTAAATTTAGAGAATAGTTTCTTATTTTCTCAGTAAATAAGAATTTGCTATCTTTGACGTTCCGAAACGTGAATTATCGCATTTTTGGACACAAATGAATCATGTTTCAATACGCATGAATTGGTACGCAGTTCGTAGGGATAGAAAAAGTTTCCGGCAACTATGGACTAGAAAACATGATTAAGGTTTCCATAACAAATATGGATACTCAGAGAGAGGGAGGGTTTAGAAGAAGATAGCTGCCATAGATTGATAAAAGAGGAATGGCTAGGATTCTGGAATAAGGAGACTAGAAGCAAGAACAAGAAATGAAAAGAAAAAATAATTGAAGGAAAGCATTCTTAAAGATATGTATGTCATCTTTTGATTTTTAGAGTTGAAACATGAAACAAACTATACTTGGATCGAGTTTAATTGGATAAGAGTTTGTTCAAATTTATTGGTCAACTAATCAAAACGTGGACACGACCTAAAGCTCGGTCAAGTTTTAAACTCGATTCCAGGTCCGCTTGATAAGCATAAAACGACGCACGGTCATCAATTTGCATGTACAATAACTGAAGATGGTAATTACTTGGCATGCTTCTCAACGGACAACAATTATCAAGGAGGTAAAGAGGTGACGGTTGGTATTGACTGGAAAACTGGAATTGCTGCAAAGGCTTGGGAATCAGTTGCTAGAAAAGAAAAGATTGAAGTAAGTTTATCTTTGAAAAGTAAAAATGATTGGTGCTATCTCTTTCTCTTGCTCTCTCACTCTTGCCTTTCCCTATGGGAAATTCTTGTATGGAAATGTAATGTTATCAATTTCTTAATCCATATGTATCCACATCACCCTAATAGAGTGAAGTGAGATAATATGAAGTGATGTGGAGGCTTATGGACCAAAAAGTACATAATACTATGGTATGAATCAGGTCTATATAAGAATTCTTATTATTTAACATAAAAGAAAATCATTTACAAGGATACAATTTAAAACCACCTGTCAATAACAGTTAAGATAACAAAATTTTATTAATCACCAACGCTCTTAATTTTAAATACTTGATTAGATTTTATTCCTATCTTTTGTTAATTGAGTGACATGTTAGTGTTCTTGTCAAATAGTTTTAAATTTGTACTCTTATATAGATGTGCTGTTAACACAAAATCTCTATTTATGTGTTTTCTCTCTCTACCCCTTTCTCTAAATGGGTATTGAAGTCAAATCACATATTGGTTACCTATGGATTGAATATAGGTTCTCGAACTTAAGCTAAGGAAACGTGAAGGATTTGTGGAAGCCATTCCTAAGAATTTGATCTATCTCAAGAGCAGGTATTATTAAGGTTTTATTTGTTCAAAAAGATGCTTTAGCTATTCAGACTACTTTTTTCTTCTTTTTCATTAGATTGATTGTTATTAGGACAATGTTATTTCCACAGCAACAATTATTGCAACACAAAATTAACGTGACATGACCAAAATTCCCTCCTCTATTATGAAGGAAGATTTGATGTACAAGGATATTTTGGTTATTTCACTCTAATTTTGATGTGGCAATAAGATTGTTATAGTGGCAATAGCATTTGCCTTGTTAATAGGGGCGACCACGAGTCAAATAGTAGAAAAAGTATTTTTTAATCATATTAATGACTGTAATACTCACCCACGCTATAGATTAAATAGCACAAAGTTACTCCAAATAATGTAGGATCGAGAAATTTAGAAGGCAAACAACTTCCTAAAATGCCAGAAAATTTGGAATGCAACAAAGAAATCTTAATATAAAAGGACAGCTATGTTTTTATATTAATGATTTATATAGTGTATAGATCTTACTGCTATTGATGAAAGCAATAGTATTCTACTTCAGTTGTTAATTGATTACTTGTTTTACTTGTCTTATCATAAAATTCTTAAATCTCACAAATCACTTGTTATTCTACATGAATATTATATCAATAATATTTTTGGGTTAAACACAGTAAATCCCTTCAGGTTTAGACTGTTTTGTACTAAATTCTCTAATGTTATTTTTTTTTCTCTCTTTACCCCTTTGACTAACAGTTAAATATAACTTTGCCGTTAGTCTTTTCAAAAAGACAAATTTACCTCTAAAGGTTAATTACAGTAAACCCCCTTAAGGTTTAAGCGAGATTTTTCTTCAGTTCCTTATGTAAAATTTGTGTCATTTAATACTTTGAGATAAAATAAAATGCAATAATGATGTCAATATTATTAAAAATATAAGTAGTGTATGCTTTAAATTAATTAATATTCTAATTCTCAAATTATACTTTCTTCAATATTTAAAACTTAAAAATACGGTTAAATAATTAATTTTAAAATATTTAATGAATAATTAAATATATTTTATCCAAATTATTTTAATTTGAGTTTTAGTTTATATATATGAAGTTACTTTGTGTAATTTAAGTGATAGCTTATATATTAACAAAGAAAAAAAGCAAGAAAAATATCATTTTAAATATGTATAAAGAAAAGGAAAAAGAAAAGAAAATGATGGACCTTAATAGATTATTATGAGTCTAATATATTTAATTTTTTTTTACTTGAAAATAAAATATGATGAAAAGATCGAAAAAATACCGATAGTGTTGGAAAATTTTTGTTTTTAATTTTTTTTCACAACACAAGTATTTTAAAAAAAAATCACTAGTATTGGTGAACATCATTAAATTTTTAGTTTGTTTGACAAATTATATTTATTAATGACTAAAGTAGGTTAATGGATACAAAACATTCTTAATGAAATTAGGACTAAAATGACAAATATAATTAACTTTAAGGGTTAATTTTATTTCTTATAATGTCTAAAGGTAAAAATGTTTTTCTTGACTTTTTAATAGTCAAATTGTTGATGTGTACTAACAGAAGGGGTAAACTAAGAAAAAAAATAATATTAGGAGGTTTAGTGCAAAACAGTCTAAACCTTATGGGGTACTGTATTTAACCCTATTTTTTGGTTATCCATGTAGGGAAGCAGACATGAGGGAAGTAAACGAAAGAACAAATGCAAGAATGGCTTGGTTTAGTATAATGTCCCTTGGTGTTTGCACTGCCGTTTCACTTAAAACAAGTATTGCGCATAAAGTGTTGCTTTGAAAAGAAAAAGCTTATATAGCTTTAAGAATTTTGCTTACTTTCAACCGCCTTTGTTTTCTACCAGCTATAATCTTAAAGAAAAAACTTATATGGTTTAACAATTTTGCTTACGAATGATACCAAAACCGACCAAGTGCATAGAGGTGACATAACGTGTCAGGCTTAAATGACTTTCTCGGAGCTATTCTACTTAATGAGATAAAGATGAGCAACTAGTTCGGATGATCATCCAACAGTATAGATAATAGCTCAGATAAAATGTAGGTCAAATAGACTAATTGTGTAAATAAATTGTTTTCTACTCCTCGAATAACTGAGCAACTTAGTTAAATAAGCCGACCTCGAGATTGGTGAACATATAAAAAAATCACTATAAATAGGGGTTACCTGTCATTTGTAAACTTGAGTGGGTAACAAAGAAAGCAAACTAATATTAAGAATTTCCAACATACCACATGGTTATAATGAAATATCAAACATTATTCACTCTTTCTCTCTCTCTAAATTACTTTTTTTATCCTATTTGTTCAAATTTCTGAATCATCAATTGGCGCTATCTGTGAGAAATGACATAAAATACTCATTGATTCTCTTACCTTTGAGATAAATTCATCGTTCTCACAAAAACGAAATCACAACAAAAACCAGAATCAAGTTCAAAGGAAGTTAATTCTAACTGATACTTTTAATCTAGAAATGGAAAATCATCAACAAAGCTCAATACCTCCAAGGAAAAAATGTTTGAATTCTTCACCAACAATTTCCAAGTCTTAAAAGATTCTGTTGAAAATCAATATCATAACATGAATAACATAATCAAAGGCTTACAAGCGAAGAAACAGCAACTAGTTCCCATCATCATCATATTCCAACCTTGTCACCTATTCCTCAACATGAAGGATCTATTTTTGATTGAATAGGTTCTTACCCAAAGAAAAAAAATTGAGCCTGTCTTACAACCTATTGATGATATGAATGAAAACGATAATGATTTGATGGCAAATGTTGAAAGAAGAGTGCATGAACACTTAGGAAAAAAGGGAACTCCCACTCTCAAAATGCTCAATGTGGATAAAGACCCATTCATTCTAGTCATCCAAGCCGAGCAGATTCCCCCTTATTTCAAGTAGTCTGATCTGGATATTTATAAAGGCACAAATGATCTAGATCCAACTGACCATATTGCCCATGTCTCATCTATTACAAGACTCTTTGGTTACTCTGATGCTATAACTTGCAAGTTGTTCTCAACTACGTTGAGAGAATCAGCCCAGAAATGGTTTAAAGAACTCCCTCCTTGCTCAGTGGACTCATTCATTGATCTAGCAAAGAATTTCTTATGCCATTTTATGAGTTGAAAAACTATCCAAAGAGAAGCATCACGTCTATTGAACATTCAGTAGCGACAAAATGAGACACTTCAGCAATACATTGGTCATTTTAATGATGAAGTTGTCCACATCCAAAATATCCATGAAACATTGCTCATTGCTGCCTTTATGAGTGGAATTAGGCTAGGGATATTTAATACTGATCTTGCTTCAGCTGCACCAAAGACTTTAGGTGAGCTTTTCCAAGGAGCAAATGATTACTTAAGGAGAGAAGAATCAAACTAAGCAAAGAGGAAACTAAATGAATCTCGAGACAAGAATCGACGTCTTTCGGATCGTGCTAGATTTAGCCAAGCAAAATAAGAAAAAATGTCATGAGGAATCTAGTTCACAAAATGCTCAACCTCCTGTTCTAGTAAGTCGGGTTGCTTTAAAATTTCTACGCTTCAAAAGAATTCATGTTCTGCCTAATGAAGATTTTACTCATAACGCTTCCCGAAAGGAAATCTTATACTAGGTCAGACATACTAGAATTCGTCAACCACTAGCTCCTATTTGTTCAGAGTATCATCGAAGAGATTGATCCAAATATTGTTCCCATCATGGAGATCATGTACATGATATTGATGATTACAATGATCTCAAAATCAAAATCGAAAGCACTATTAAGAATCGGCACCTGCAGGAATATATTTTTCATGCTGCTGAATAATTTTGGCATAATGAAAAATGACCTGCTAGAGATGATCGATTACCTTCTTGGCCGAAAGATTAGCAAGAAGCTCAGGAATGTTACATAATGCCACTCAGGAGAAAGACCTTGGAAGACCAACTTGCTCAGATCCTTGCTGAGGACAAAGTGATATGATGTTCGAACAAGATCACCAATGAACGAGCTATTGAACCTCAGGAAGCAAATGATGCAATTACTGACTTGTTAATAGAAGAAATCTCATTTGATCCTGAGCATCTTGATAGAAAGCTACGAATTTACTCTGCCTTGCCATCTATCTTGAAGACTAATCTGTTGCAACTTCACTATGAGTTCTAAGATATTTTTCCATGGTTGCCAGTGGATATGCTTGGAATATCACATGAAATCATTGAACACAAGTTAAGAATCGACCCATCTCATAAGCCCATCAAACAAAAGAAAAGACTTCTGGGGCTTGAAAGTAGTCGGGTCATAGAGATAGAGGTCGATAAATTACTTGTTGCTTGATTACCTGAGAAGTTCTATATTCGACTTGGCGTTCAAATCCTATACTTGTACATAAGCCAGATACAAACTAGCGTATATGTATCAATTACACTGATTTGAATAAAGCCAATCTTAAAGATAGTTACTCTTTGTCTCGAATTGATACAGTAGATACAGCTATAAGAGCAGATGCTTCATTAGTTGGAATTAAGCTTGGACACTTTCTAAATACATATAAAGGGTATCATCAAGTTTTTCTCAATAAAAAAGATGAGGAAAAAACTACCTTCATCACAGACAAGGGAACTTATTGTTATCAAACTGTGCCCTTTAGCCTCAAAAATGCTGGAGCAACATATCAGCGACTAGTCAACAATTTGTTCAAATAACAAATCATACGAAACATAGAGGTCTACATGAATGATATGGTTGTAAAGAGTCGAACATATTAGAATACCCTTTATGATCTCAAAGAGGTCTTCTTGATTATGAGATCTATAAATTTTCGACTCAATCCATTAAAATGCACTTTTGGAGTACTTTCTGTAAAGTTCCTGGAATTCATTATGTCTCAATAAGGAATCGAAACAAATCCCTAGAAGGTTCAAGACACTATGGACATGAAATCTCCTAGTTCAATAAAGAAGGTATAATGTCTGATCGGGCGAATGGCTGCTCTCAATTGATTTCAATCTAACTAGTTATTAGTAGAACGAGGACTTCATTTTCTTCAAACGATCAAGAAGACAAAAAACCTCGAATGGACTGAATAGTGTCAACAACTTTTGAGGAATTAAGCAATATTTGACTGACATTCCTTGTCTGACACCGCCAATAGGAAATGAAGTCCTATCATTATATCTACTAGTTACTTATGTTGTTGTGAGTGCTGTTCTAGTATTTGAATGAGACAAGGTACAATGCCCGATCAACTTTGTCAACAAAGTTTTGCATGGACCTGAGTTGAATTATTCAAATATAGAAACAGTGACCTTCTCTCTTGTTGTTGCAACTTGAAAATTGAAGCCTTACTTTCGAAATCATGCAATTATGGTTAACACAAATTTTCCTCTCAAGACAGTTTTGGCCAAGTCATATGTACTAGGACGTATGCTTAAGTAGTCAGTTGAGTTACTTGAGTATAATCTCAAGTTTCAACCACGATCGGCAATCAAAACACAAACTCTGGCTGATTTCGTTGTGGAAGCAGTACTTTTTCAGAAAAAACACAAGGGTTGTTGTGCATAGAAGAACAAACCAAGTGTAAATAAGAAGAATACCCAATTTGGGAAATGCATGTGGATAGATTATCTCGTGAAATAGGTTCGAGGTCTAGAATTGTTATTCAAACACCGAAGGAAACCGGCTTATTTATGCTATTTGGTCTGAGTTTCGAGTAACTAATAATGAAGCAAAATATGAGACATTATTACAGGAATGCAACTTGCTTGAAATTTGAGTGCCCCATGATTTTGGATCAACAGTGATTCTTCATTAATTGTGAATCAGATCCTTGGAAATTTCGAAGCGCATGGAATAATTCTTCAAAAATATCTTTAAAAGATCAAACAACTCAAACAGGAATTTGAAAAAGTGGAATTCATGAAAATTCCACGAGCTAAGAATGTCCATACTGATGCCTTATCAAACCTTGTTTCCGTTCTTTATGCTCATCTAATCAAAGAAGTGCTTGTTGAGGTAAAGGCACAACAAGTCTAGCCTGACTATTGATGAACCAAAGATAACTCAAATCGATAATGAGTCAAACTAGATGACACCAATGATTTAGTATTTGACTCAAGGAATGCTCCCAAGAGAACGAGTTCAGGTAAGGAGATTGTGTATATGAACAATGCAATATGAAATGCACCAGGGAATATTATATCGACGCTGGTATCTATCTCTATTGTTGCATTGCTTATCACCAAAGGAGGCGACCTATGTGCTCCAAGAAATATATGATGGGATCTGTGGAAGTCATATAGGAGCTAGGAGTCTTGTTCATAAAGAAATGCTTATGGGCTATTATTGGCCTACTATGTACAATGACGCTTATCAATTGGTAAAGCATTGTCATAAATGTCAAGTACATGCTCCCATTATCCGCAAGCCAGCCACAGAAATAACCTTTCTCCTCGGATCATAGCCCTTTCAGGAATGAGGTCTAGATATATTGGGTCCATTCTCAAGAGAAATAGGAAATTCAAAGTTAATAATCGTAGCTGTGAGCTAATTACTTCTCAAAATAGATCAAGGCAGTACCTCTCTGATCAATTTCAGGTTCAAGTGTAAAGAAATTCTTCTAGAAGAATTCTGTTTGCCAATATGCAATTACTCGTGACGTCATTTCAAATAATGGAACTCAGTTTGTGGGGAAACCCTTCAGACCATTTTGTTAAGAACTTGGACTTTGGATGCATACCACCTCTGTTGCTCACCCACAAGCTACTGGCCAAGCAAAACTATCCAACCGAACTCTTTTAGTCAGACTTAAGACACGTCTTGACTGAGCAAAAGGTACTTGGGTTGAGGAACTCTTGAGTGTTTTGTGGTTTTACTAAACAACTCCTCAAACACCACATGGTGAAACACCTTTTAGTCTAGTGTATGGAGCTAAAGCCATCATTCCTCCTAAAATAAGAGTCCAATCAGCAAGAACTGCCAACTCAACTCATATTGATAATGAGGAAGTCAAGAAGAGTGATTTAGACCTACAAGAAGAACAAAGATTGGCTTAGTTGTAATCCGAGAATAACTTATAAGCAACTCATAAAGAAGTATTATGACTTTGCTATTCCGTTTAAATATTTTCGTCTAAGACATATTGTATTATAGAAAAATGAAGTTAGTCGTGCAAATAGAAATCATAAACTAGATGCTAATGGGGAAGGTCCTTATCAAATAATTGAAACCCATCCCATGGGGTATTATAAGTTAGCTGATCAATATAGACAAGTATTACCTCGAATGTGGAATGTAATTAATTTAAATAAATACTACAATGTAAATTGATATAAAGAAGATCTATTACTTCAAAAAAATTTCAAAGTACAAAAATTTCCTATTATAAGTCTAGCTTACTTAACTATGTACCTCATCCTTGTCTACTAATACTTCATTAAATACATTCTCTTTCGTACGAGGTTCAAGGAATAGTCTACCTATTTCAGTGATCAAATCCCTATATACTAACTCATCATATGTAGAAAAGAAAGAAACTTTCACTGGATAATCAAGAAGAACATATATTTGTTTGATTTCTTCCAAGGCTTCTTTAAACCCAAGAGCACTTGCTTGTTGGCAAAATGTTTTTATGTCCTCACTCAGAGCTAAGGACCCAAGAAACTAATTTACATTATTAACTAAAGGGCTTAAAGAAGAGGAAGAAGAAGCTTGGCCGATCTTTATATTTTTAAGCTCAGATTTGCGCTTGTTCATCTCTTCTTGTTTTGAACTCAGATTCTTGGCCATTTGTTGCACCTGGTTCTTCAGCTAATTGAGTTCTTTTATATATTTACTCTCCATCTAAATAAGCATGGAAGGATTAACTTTAAGTTGTTGCTGAATTTTAACCAAAGCATCATCGTTTTCTTCTAACTGTTGTTTCAAAACTACCTTGTCAGTTGCCTTGGTCTTCTCAAAAGCCTGAAGTTGCTCCCTTAGCTTGATGACTTCCTTCTCGGCCTTCAGACAACGCTGATGTTCTTCTCTCATTGCATTGCCTACTGAAAAGAATTAGAAGAAGTAATTCTACTAAGGGCAGATCAACAACATGTTAAAACAAAACAAAAAAACTTACAGTGTAATATGACTGAACTACTTTAGTTTGGAGTTGCTAAGTAGACAGGTCAGCATGTATGCTTGGTCTCATATAAAAAAGGATTATCAAACTAGTTGTTGGAGACTCAACCATCTTGAACCCTATCATTAATGGTTAGAGATCATAGGGGGCTTGAAAAGGGTTCTATCTAACCCTCTTTCTCTGTCCTTGATCGTTTGAACGGATCTTGCCATCCAAAGAAGGGCTTGTGATCCACTTGCAACCCATTCCTCTTTAGGATTCTAGTTCCGAGCTCTTAGTGTTGCATGCCAAGCAACCACTTTGTTATTTCCTAGAATGCAAAAAGCTCTAAGCTTATAAGACCATGGACAAAAACATCTACCTGGAACTGTAAGAACAATAGTTCGGATTAGTGGAATAGCAGTGGGAATGAATGAGGAAGTTGAGGAACCCTTTCTCTTACACTATAGTGCTTCTGCAATTACAGCGGAGGAATAGTAGGATCAAGATCTTCAGACTCCCCAGTTATTGCTAGGATTGATCTCTTCCTCTTTGGAGCCTTGACAGCAAGAGCTTTTCCCTTCTATGCCACTGTTACCGAGCTAAATGGTCCTCCTGCTGCCCCATTGTTTGATAGAAATTTATCCATAATTTGAATAGGAATTGGAGCAATTAAGCTAGCACCCCTCTGCCAAAGAAATAAATATCATTGGTTTCAGTAAGGCCTCTGTTCACAAGTTAAAGGGGTTAGTCAGGCAAATATAAACCACTTAATGCTCTGAGTAAAGTACTTACTCCATTAAATCCTTCTGGAAGAATAGCTCCCTCAACAAGCTTGGCCCATACCAATAAATTACTATCAATAGTGGAATTCTTCCACTAAAGTATATGGATGATCTTTCTTTATTTAGCTTATTTACACCAGCAAGTGATTCTTCATCCAATTCTCCCATGAGGTCGGTATTAAGAATTGGATCATGTTTAGAGAATGACTGCATTTTGACTTTATTTTGGTCATTCAACTTGAGCCACAGGAGAAAAAAAGATTTCCAATTCTTAATTGAGCTTGGCATAAGCAACAATACCTGCTGTTTTTTATCAACCAGTGAAATAATAAAAACCAAATTCCATGCACTGTACCAACTTATATAAACATCTGAAACCATATGCAGAAGCCTTCAGATTTGCATACTTGTAGATCAAACTCCATGCAATAACAATTCTCATGGAATTTGGCATGAGTTGGGAACAACAAATCCCAAAGAAAGAATAGAGGGACAATAGGATCTCGTACACTGAGAATCGAAGACCTATCCTGAACTGGTCCTTGAACACAATAACTAACCCATTAGGAGGATTGTGAGCACGATTAACCTCATCTAGAATTTGTATAGCCACTATTTCTGGAATGCTATACTAAAATTTCAATCTGTTAATATCATTTACTTAAAGAATAGACTTGATATCAAGCACAGTTGGCTAATTCTTTGGTGGTGGAGAGATCGATGGTTCCATGGAAGGAGAAGAAATAATCTGACCCTATCCTTTCTCTGAGAGTGGCATAGAACTGATGGGGACAATGTCCAAAGTTTCAAGTTCATCCATGAATGTAGCCATTTGAAGAGAAGATAGAAGTTTGGAAGGTTTTAAAATGCAGGAAAGAAAAAAACCCTGGAATTGAGATTGGGAAGAAAGACACTATAAAAAATTCAAGGAAATTAGAAAAAATGAAGTTCTTGGATTTTTGATAAAAGGGTACTTATAGGCAATTCAAAGAATCAATTTGCAATTATGATGTCTTTTCAATTTCTTTAAAACTGAAACGTCATACAGTACAATCTGCTGACTACTCCTGTGGTAATAATGTGTCTTAAATAGGTACGTCTTTCCATGAAGTAGGGGTTATGAATTTTCAAAAATTGTCAATGGTTCATATAGTACATCACTGACCGAGCTATAACTCATTATTAATAGGCTTTTCATGATCAGAAGAGTAAACGCCGACTAACCGCTGAAGAGCATTAAATGATTCGGCCGAATAAGGGCAAGCTCGGCTAAGTGCATTAAGTTGCTCTAAGTCCCTAAATTGGCTCACATATTAAGTAAAAGGCTCACCGAAGTGCTTTAAGTAACCAATGTTTTACAAGAAAATGCTCGCTTACGTTAGATGATCTAAAAAGAATTATTGTTCAGCAAAAGTTAGATCATGTTGGATGTTCTAAAAAAGAATTATTGTTCAACAAAAGTTAGATCATGATGGATGATCTAAAAAGAATTATTGTTCAGCAAAAGTTAGATCACATTGGATGATCTAAAATGAATTATGGTTCAGTAGAAGTTCGATCACATTAGACGATCTATCAAAATCAAATTACATCACTACGGACGATCTAAAAAAGAAGTATTGGCTAGAAAAGACGAGTCTTTATTTGATAAATGAAATTGATCAAGTGAATGAAAATACAAATAATAGATCAGAAAATAAGTTCATATTATTATAGATTTGTTACAGAAGCATATATCAATAAGCTTACTACTATTCTTCTTGTTATTCTTGTTATTCTTGTTGATCTCCTTCAATCTGCTCTACAAAAAGAATTTCAACTAAAGAAGGAGTTCTTGTTACTCCCTGATTATCAAAACCAAAAATAATTAGAGGATTTTGATCTATACTAAAAAGACCTAGATCAATAGAGAAACAGGGCTGGCTTTCAACAAAAGCTAGTGGCTCTGAAATATTTACCTCTTACTCGGGAGCTTCAATCCTTGTGTCCTACTCGACTTCCTCCTCTTTCACCTCTACTTCTTCAATCACTTCAACAACCAATTCAGCCAGAATGCTTTGCCTCATGGAAGAGATAGATCTTGGCTTTCTAAACTCAGCACCTAGCTCGGTCATTCGGTCAAAGGTAGATATTTCACTAAAATAAGAAAAGCTACCATTATAAAACTCCCAGAAAGGAAATTGAGCTCGTATATCACCCAAAGCTTTGCCAAGTCCTGCTTTGGCACTGATTTTGCAAAAATTCCCTCTAAGTCATCGCTCAGGACTTTGGATGCCAAAAAGGCATTGACGCTTTGTAGAGGAAGCTGCTCTTTCAACTCTTGAACTGAACATTGACTCTAAGAGACCTTAGATTTGATCTTCTATAGCTCTTCCTGAGAAGATTCTAGTTCAGTAATCTTGGAGGTCAAGTTTTGAGAAATTTGTTTCATCTCCACCTTTATTTTCTACACCTCGGTTCAATGAGAATTTTGCAGCTCTCTGTACTTCTCATTCAAACTTTTAAAAATATCACTTATCTCCCATAATTCTACTTTTGTTGTAACATAGTTAGCCCAAAGGTATCAAAAATTGATTTAAGGAGAGGCAAAAACTTTTTGTTCCAATTTTAGCCCTAGTAACAAAATTTTAACTTAGTATAATGATTTGATAAAAAGGAAAAGAAAATTCAAGGGTATATGTATGTATATATATATATATATTCAAGTTAGGAGTTTGTAATTTCCTATACAAAATATCAATCATATTTTTGATTGCAATAAATAGTACATTTTTTGACATTTCAAATTTTTATTCAAATAAACACACACAAGAACACTATACATACATATATTTTTGTATATAATTATAAAATTTGAAAATTTATCAAATCATAATTTATCCTTTTTGTTTCGACTTTGTGATTTGCCAAAAAACACCAATTACATTTTTCTATTATATTATATGATCTATTTTTATGTATACAAACTTTTTATTAAAACCATAGACACAAGCACACTAAAGTGCACACATATTTTTCTAAATTAAGAAAATTTATCGAGAAAATATATTTTAATTTTTTTTCCTTACGAGTTTGATTCCCCAAAAGAATATTAATCATATTGTTATCTAATATATGATATGTTTTTACATGCTTAAATATTTTTAGACTGCAACAAATACAGTAAATAATAACTTGACAAAAAAATTTGTTAGAAATCAAAAGAGTGCTAAGTAAAATTATTTAAAAACCTCAAGAGAGGTTTTTGAATTACTTTGATGTTTTTGTTATATGACAAAAGTACTATGGACATAAATGTCATTTTGAGCACTTTGGTACTAGCTTTGGGTCCTACTAACAAGAGGAGGGAGGTAAGTGATATTTTTAAAAATTAAGGAGTACTAAGTAATGTTAATAAAAACCTTCGGAGAGGTTGATGAAATTATCCCTTTTTTATTTCTAAATATTTTTCTCTTTGTATTTTCATAGGTGTCATAGATTATTTGGTAATATAGCCAAATATCAGGTATTTTAAACAGAATAAGAGCATTCACTTCTTCCTAGTCCAGTCCTAGTTTAGAAATACTGGGAGAGATTAATTCATTATTTAATGAATACTACTTTCTTGCCCAATTATCGTTCCCTTTCAACTGTGATTCAAGATATTTTGTAGAGCAGTAGCTACGACTCACAACAGATTGTCTTGTTTGGCAATGACTCATCCAATTGTAAGTCTAGTGTCTCACAATTTCTTTCCTTTTCCACAACTTTCAAACTAGTTTTAACATTACTAGCTAGAAAAGGTGTGAAATTTTATTTTGGACTGGAGAAACTATTTAGCATGTCCAGCAGTCGTTCCTAGACCAAAAAAAGGTCTTGTATATGGAGTGGGAGACCCACTTTCTGCAAAATAAGAGGACCATTATTTTTTAATCATTGGCTGATTTACACCACATGGAAGGCCTTTATTGGTTCAGAAGCAACTACTAGGCATGTTAAGTAGTTGCTCCAGTCCAAAATAAAAATTTTCAGTAAATTTTAAAAACTAATTTTCTTGAATCTATACTATATTTGAATTCGAACCCATGTTTGTTTTTCTGGATCTATTTATTTGCCCTTGCCCACTACTAGGGGTGTTCAAACCTAATACAACCCAAAAATTCAACCCAATCTAAATGAATTTTGGGTTAAATGGGTTGGGTTATCAGATTTCAGGTTATTTGGGTTGGGTTACTTGAGTTTGGTTGGATTGGATTGGGTTTTATTTTTAAATCCCAATCTAACACAATAACCTGGAATAACCCAATAAAGTTTAATTATATTTTTTATTTTTATTTTTGTCATAATTATTTCATCTAATTTTTTTTTTCTTTTTATTCTTGAAATAACATCTAATTTATCATATTGTATATTTTTCCTTCTAATTCTTGACCTAATCATTTTATTTTTAACTAAACATATATTTTTTTATGGATAATCTTGCAATCTTAGATTTTTAAAATTTTTTTATTAATTTATATTTTAACCCAAATAATCCGAAAACCCGCCAACTCCGAAAATCTAACTCATGAGCACCCCTATCCACTACCTTGTTCACTGCATTTTGATCCTCCCTTAACGGAATTGTCGGACTAACAAACCTACAATCTACTACTTCACGGCCTAGCTTGCAGCGAGTTGTATGATAATTTTGACAATTTTGTTGGATTTTGGACATTTATATATATATATATATATATATATATATTAATTGTGTAATATATGGTGTCATAGTTAATTAGCCCAATATAAAGTGATCTACTTTGGATGGTTTAAATTCAATAGGCTTAAGTTATCTAATTAGTATGGAATTTCATGTGTAGATATCTAAAATCTTATTTCTTATTTTATGATAGACAAAACTTAGGGAATAATGAAAGTGTGTGCTTATAAATAGATTATGGTCCCTAAATTCTATGTATGTTATTTTTCCTGATATCCTATCATCAGAAAAGTGAGAATCCTATTGTCTAAAATACATACTCAATAATTTAAAAGATCAATAACTACAACATTCAGGAATCAAATTGGAGGTTCAAGAATTCCATCTGGGTATTAAAGAATCACATCAGTTCTTATGGATTCAAATATGCTTCTGCATCCAATCTTTAGTTTATGTTCTTGATGATTAAACATGAAGGATCCAGGTTATGATAACATTGGTTGTCATGATATTAAAGTTTATTCAGTATTCACTAACAAGTAGTATCAGAGCATCTTCATATTGAATCATTGAGAAATCAATTTTTGATTTGATTCATGATATAATTGTCATGCGGATTTAGTTCTTGAAATCGACAAATATTTATATGATTTAATTTGTTGTGTTTAAAAATAATTGTGATTATATTATAGATTAAGTTTTTGAATCCAATAATTTTTATATTTATTCATATTTAATTGTTGGATTCAAAATTTTGATTTTATTTTTCCCTTTTGGATTCAATTGGTTTTTGAATTCAAAAAGAATAATAATAATAAGGTATCGTTCATGAACTTACTGTTCATGACCATAAGGTTTTGGGTTAACGATTCCATTAGACTCCATTTGGTATTAAAAAAGGGAAAAAAAGAAGAAGTTACAGATCGATCATTAATTCACAATTCATGACCAAAAGGAATTGTCATGAACTTTATGATCGTAAGGACATACGGTCATTAAGTTTATGACCAGAAGGATGTATGGTCATTCAGGACCAATCGTGGCAATAAAATCATGAACATAGTTCATGGCCAAAATCGTTTCCGGCCAAAATTAACTTTTACGATTAATTTTCACTTTCTTTTTTTATATTATTAAATTCAAATTTTGGTAATTTAATTAAAGATGTTTAATGTTAAATTATCGATTGACACAACATGCTATCAAAATAGCCTTTCTTACGTCGGTCAATTTATTTTTGAAAATAATTGTGTGTATGTAATTCATGCGGATATTTACTGACCCAAAGGAAGGTTAATATTTGGCTGAATCATATATATACCTGTGGTAATAAATATCTGACAATTATTTAGTATTCCATGTAAATAATAAGTCGGTCTAAAGATAAACTTATTATTTGAGTAGATTTATTGTCAATATTTGATCACTACACCAAGAGTACCACTTGCAAGTTAATATTTCTGTCCAAAAACTAAATATTATTGTTGTGTTGGTATCTTGTGATGGGCTCTACCATTATTTGAATTTAATTAAATTTAGATTTGGAACCTCTGTGAATATGTTATTTTGTTCTATGTTCAATTAATGCATCTGTTTCTATAATAGTTGCCAACATTAATTATACATCACTATGTTGAATGGAACCAATTTTAATAAATGCAAAGAAAATGTAATGATTGTTCCTGGTTGCAAGGATCTAAACCTTGCGCTAAGAAATGAACAACCCGCTGCTCTTATAGATAATAGTTCTAAAGAGGAAAAATAGGACTATGAGAAGTGAGATCATTCAAATTGTATAAGTCTTATGGTCATGAAACTCACAATTCCGAAAACCTTCAAGGGCGATGTGCCTGAAATGGTAACTGCCAAAGAGTTTCTTAAAGAATTTGAAAAGCGTTTTGTTAAAACGATAAGGTTGAAACAAGTACGATTCTGTCAAACTTGATTTCAGTAAAGTATAAAGGAAAAGAAACATAAGGAAGTACATCTAGAGAAGTCTCATCTTGCTTTAAGGCACTAAAGTTAGTGCTCTATGGCCTTGCTCGTGCATTTTATTTTGATCTCTCTTCCTATACAATTCAAATAATTTAAGGTCAATTATAACTGACAAAATGATAAATGGTCTCAGATTAATAAGCTCATTTCTCATTGTGTGCAAGAAGAGAAAACGTTGAAGTAACAAAAGATTGAAAGTACTCACTTGGCAAGTATACCTTTAAGGACAAAAGTATGAAAAGAAGAAAAAGGATAAAGAAGTTGTGGATGGTACACTACAAAAGAAACAAATTGAGTAATTTGGCTGTTACTTTTGTAAGAATCTTGAACACATAAAGAAGGATTTTACTAAATGTCACGTTTGGCGAGAAAAGAAAGGTACACTTCTCAGTTTAGTTTGTTTTGAGAATTCTTTTTCACTATGACACAAGCATTTAGTTCATATATCTAAACAAAGAATTGAAAAACTTGTGTCAGATGGAATTCTTGATCCCCTTTATTTTTTAGACCTTCTAGGTTGCGTTACGTGTATTAAGGGGAAACAAACAAACATAAGAAAATTAGGTGTCAATAGATTTTTGGATGTCTTGAAAGCAATGCATACGAAATTTGTGGGTCATTCCCTACTACTTTTTGGATGAATTTGATAGTTAACAATATTTTATTACATTCATAGACAATTTTTCTCGTTATGACTATCTTTATCTAATGCATGAGAAGTCTCAGCCACTGGATATGTTCAAGGTTTTTAAAGTTGAATTTGAGAACCAACTTAGCAAGAGAATTAAAGTTGCCAAATCTGACTGTGGTTGTGAATACTATGGCAGATATGACAGGGTGTGTAAAAATGTCTAAGGTCTTTCACTAAATTCCTAGAGGAATGTGGAATTGTTCCACAATACACCATGTTAGGATCTCCTAGCATGAACGGTGTTGTTGAGAAACGAAACAAAGCATTAAAGAATATGGTAAGGAATATAATTAGTCATACAACTTTTCCGGATTTATTTTAGAAAGAGACATTAAAGACTGCAACTTATAAGGCTACGACCAAAATCCCTTATGAACTATGGACCAACAAAAAGCCTAGCATAAAGAATTTATGTATTTTGAGTTGTCCAGTTGAGGCAAGGCCTTATAAACCAAATGAAAACTGGGCAGAAACCAGACTCAAAATGGTTAGTACCTATTTTGCTGAGTACTCTAAACTGTCTCGGAGGTACAAATTTTATGATCCCACATCCAGATCCTTTTTGAGACTGGAAATGCCAGTTCTTTGAGGATACTAAGTCTGGAGAAGAGATAAGATTAGAGACTTTGTCTTTGAAAAGGAATCCATTTCTCTTCGCATGATCATTATTGACAATGGTCAGACTTCTACTCCTGAAATTGTTTAAGAAGGAATACCATAATCAAAAGACAATGTTGAAAATCTCCCTCATTAAGAACAATTGGTTATTCCTGAATAAAAAATTCAATAACCTCAAGAACAAATACCATTAAAGAGATCCACTAGAGAAAGGAGAAGTGCAGTTCCGGATGATTACGTCATATTTCTCCAAGAACATGAGTATAGCATTGGATTGGTGGAAGATGATCTAATCAAATTTCATCAAGTCATGCAAAATATTAATTCTCAAAAGTGGATTTATGCATGAATGACAAAAATTAAATCCATGAAAGACAATGACGTTTGGGAATTCATCTCAGTACCCAAAGGTGCAAAACCCATTGGTTGCAAATGGACATTTAAAACAAAAAGAGATTTGAAGGGTGATAAGGAGAGATATAAGTCTCGTATTGTCACAAAAGGCTTTACTCAAAAGGAATGAATTGATTATAAAGAGACTTTCTCTCCGGTATCATAAAAAGACTCTTTGAAGATAATAATGGCTTTAATGCACATTTTGACCTTGAGTTACATCAGATGGATGTTAAGACTACGTTTCTCAATTGTGACATCGATAAGACCATTTATATGGTGCAACCAAAAATTTTGTGTCCAAAGATGCAAAGAACAAATCCATCCATAAGGTTAAAAAAGCTTCTTGTCAATGATATCATAAATTTCATCAAATTATCATCTCGTTTGGTTTTAAGATGAATTTAGTTTATGATTGTGTATACCACTAGTTCTGTGGGAGTAAGCACATTTTTTTGGTTCTATATGAGATCGATGACATACTACTTGCCAGCAACGATATAGATTTATTGCATGAAAACAAGAGATTTCTATCAAAGAAATTTGAAATGAAAGATCTTGGGGATGACTCTTTTGTATTAGGAATTCAAATACATCGAGATCACTCTTGAGGTATTCTTTGGTTATCACAAAAGAGATATATTGAGAAGGTACTTAAGGGATTCGGCATGTAGGATATTAAACCAGGAGATACCCCTGCTGCTAAAGAAGACAAGTTCTGTCTCAATCCGTGCCCTAAGAATACTTTTGAAAGTAAGGAAATGGAGAAGAGTCCTAATGCTTCAGCAGTGGGTAGTCTGATGTATGCTCAAATTTGTACATATCCAGATATTGCATACATTGTTCATGTTTAGGCAGATATTCAAACAATGCGGAAATAGATCATTGGAAAGCAGCCAAACTGGTTATTCGGTATATTAAGAGACCAAAATATTACATGTTCACATTTGGAGATTGGATAAGGTAGAGATCATCTGAGAATCCCGACTCCAATTTTGTTGAATGTCTAGACAATCATAGATCCACTTCGGGTTATATTTATCTGCTTGCTAGTAGAGCTATCTTATGGAAGAGTGTTAAACAAAAATTTATAACTCCTTCTAACATGATAGCTGAATTTATAGCAGGTTATGAGGCATCTAATCAAGGAATATAGTTGTGAAATTTTGTCGCAGGGGTGCGAATTCTGGATGGTACTAAAATACCACTTAAGTTATTTTGTGACAATAAATCAGTAATTTTATATTCCAACAATAATAGGAACTCAACAAAATCTAAGCACATAACATCAAGTTTCTAGTCGTTAAAAAAAGAGTTCAGAGTAGTCTAGTATCTATAGAGCATATTGGCACAAACTCTATGATTACGAATCTGTTTATTAAAGGTTTATCCATCTAAGATCTTTCATGAGAATACCGCTTATATGGGTGTTATGGCATATAAGGATATTCAAAATTAGTGGGAGTTTATATTTAGTTTCTCATCCGATATGCTTTAAGACACTTCTTATGATTACAGATATTTTCTACAAAATAAAGTATTGGGTTTGTGTTTCACTCTTACTCAGTTTCAGTTTAATCTTTATAAAGAATAAAGTTTGATCAGCTAAAAATTCGACATGTTTAAGATCACAACATGTAATTTCCATACTACACATCCATACTTGATTTATGTCATCTGATTGTGTTGATATACGTGACCAAGAATGAGTTTAATTACGATTATTATAATGAAAATTGTGTTAATCCTATATTGGCATGATTAATAGACGAGAATGTTTGGAGATGACATTGGTCAAGATAGCAAAAGATTTTGAACTCATAAGATTTTATACAATGATATATGTAGTCCAAGTGGGAGAATATTCAATTTTGGACATATATATATATATATATATATATAGATATATTAATTGTGTGATATGTGCTATTAAAGTTAATTGGCCTAATATAAAGTAATCTAATATGGTTTAAATTAAATGGGTCTAAATCATATTAGATTCTTGATCTAATTAGTATGAAATTTTATGTATAGATACCTGAAGTTTTATTTTCTATTTTATGATGGACAAACTTGAGAAATAAAGAATGTGTGTGCTTATAAATAGGTTATGGTTCCCAAATTCTACGTATGTTACTTTTCCTAATATCCTATCATCAAAAAAGTGAGAATCCTATTCTCTAAAATACGTAGATCGTAATTTAGAGAATCAATAATCACAATATAAAAGAATCAAATTGAAGGCTTAAGAATTACATCCAAGTACTCAAGAATCACATCAGTTCTTATGGATCCAGATACGTTTCCGTATCTAGTCTTTAGTTTATATTCTTTATGATTAAATATGAAGAATCGAGTTATGATAACGTTGATTGTCATGATATTAAAATTTATTCGGTGTTCACCCACAAATTTATCATACGAAAAGTCGGCTAGAAACTAGAATCTTCCATCCTTGTCCAAACTCAATTTGAAAATGTAGAGAGCAAATCTACTTCTTTACATAGACATACTTAGCAAGCCCAGCCAATTAAGGAGATGGTAAATGTTGTGATATCCATCTTTAGAGGTCTCCCCACAAGCTAAGACATAGAAAAGAAATTTGACTTGTTGAAGAAAATAAGGGACAAATCATTAAAGAAAATCCAAATTGAAACTACTGATGATTTGGCATTCATTTTTAAGTATGGAATTCACTTAATACTTTCATGTGATATCCATTATATTGACTTTTGGACCCAACATCTTAAAAGTCCTCTTCAAGGACACAATGATGGTCCAAAAGTTCCAATAAGAATCCAATTGTTTGGAAAATTTTACATATAACTTATATATTTGGTCCTGTGGTTACGAATTTCTCCACAAATATATGCTGAAACGGTAGAACTCTGTATCTTTTTTGGAGAAGTGAACAACTGGACTTGTCGCTTACCTTATACTATGAATTTATATTGTATATTGTGAACAAGAAGGTTTTAAAATTGTAGACATTGGTTACCTGGATATTGCAAAGATAGCATGCTTACTAAGCATGCAAGTTTTATTACATAGTAATGTTGGCTAAAAATATTATCCAATAGCTTGCAGACCTATGGCCAGTCTGTCAAAGCTGTCAAATATACGGGAGAATATTTTGATGATTTTTATTTGAAGTTAAGTCATGAAGATTTTCAATACATTCAAGACCCTCATGGGCCCAATAATTATTCCTAGGCCCATGAACCAATCAAGTCTATCCTAGAAGAGTATAAATAGTAAATTGGAATGTAAACAACAGGATTCTAAATTTTCATTCTCTCAACCCCACACTTTACCAATCATTGCTCTCATTTTACGCTCAATTCTCATCCTATCACCAATTCTGACTTGAGTCGGAACTTCCCCTAGGGGACATAGCCCAGCTGCTCTTGTTTTGGTTGCAAGTTTCCTAAACGTGGGTATACACGCGCAAATTACCATAGCTTTGTAGTATCGAAACGACTAAGGATTTAGACTAGAATACTGTATTGTGGTGCTATACTTTTTTACGCAATCAACATTTGGCGCCGTCTGTGGGAAACATACAAGAAGCCATCTTGTGTCTTTACCTATGACTCCTACCACGCACAACACCCACTGCCACAATCCAGATAAAAGGAAAGAGGTTATATTCCAACACCAGTCAAATTGATCAATTAGAGTATTTGATAGATTGGAGGGGCAAGCTGGAGATCCCGATCTCCGGACAAATGATAGAGAGACAGAGATACAATTGCTAAGCCAACAAAATGCCATGTTAAAGGAGTTACTTATGAAACATCAGCATGAGCAAGAAGGCGGTAAAGGTGGAAGAGAATATTCGTATAATTTCGATGGCAACCCTCGGGTTGTCCACTCTACACATCATTGCCCCTTGGATGAGAAACACTCTCGTGCAATCTATAGGGACAATCAAAGAGGAAGGAAGTAACTCCATTTGGGTCCGCCCAACAAGAACATGAAGGCCCATCTGCCCGACATTAGTCAAGAGGAGAAGCTTCCTCCAGGCCAAGTGAAGCCTCTGAATAAGACCAAGCAGTCCAAATGAGGCAGCCTCAATAGCAAGGGAGATGGAAGACATCGTGAAAGAGAGAAAATTTTGGAGTGCATACCCGAGCGAGAAGAAGAGCTAAGAAGAAAGTTGGAGGAGTTCCAAGGTCGGGTAGACAAGATGGATGACAATGAGGGGATAGATGCCAGATACAAGTACTCCTTGCAATTCACCAACGAGATAATGCAAGAACCTCTTCCAAGGCGTTGGCGAACACCTCGTTTTGACTCGTATGATGGAAGTTCGGATCCGTGGGAGCACCTTGATGCATATCGAGCCAAGATGTGTTCACAAGAAGTCTCAGATACTATACTGTGCAGAGGGTTCCCCGAAACCCTCAAGGGTGCAGCTTCAGATTGGTTCACAACATGTAAAAAAGGGGACATAAGAAGTTTTGATCAACTTGTAGATCTCTTCTTGAACAAATTTGGGAATCGAAAGAGGATTCCAAAAATAAGGACTCACTTGCTTACTCTTAAGCACATGATTCAAAGGCCAGAAGAATCTCTTCTCGATTACGTGGATCGATTCAAGAAAAAGACCTTTGGAATTCAAGGAGTTACGAAAGATATGCAAATCATGGCGTTCCAAAGTGGGGTTAAGCCCAAAAAGTTTTCATTTGATCTTAATTTGAGGTTACCTTCCACCCTCAATAAACTTTTCCATAGGACCAAAGAGTTCGCTCAAGCAAATGATGGGTAAAGGAGAAAAAAAGAGTCTGGGAATGAAAGTGGGAAGAAGAGAAAAGTAAATGGAGGAGTTAGTGGAGCGGAACCTCCAAAGAAGGTTAGTGTGAGGGATAGGTTATCTGTAACTGTTTCTCATAGGAGGAGTCCTGACCCCCTAGAGTTTATACCCCACTTAATACACAACCTTCACGCATTTTGACTATCATAGACAAAGAACCCTATGTTAAATGGCCTGGGCCTATAAGGAGTAACTCAGAGTGGCACAACAAGAACAAATGGTACTATTTTCACAAAGATCATGGACATAGACAGGGTGACTAATGATTGGATTTCTCTCAAAATTTTGATTGAAGACTTGATAAGAATGGGTTACCTTAAGCAATTCATCCAAGGAATGGATAGAGGAAGATCACCCGAACACCAAGCACAAAACCTAGACAGAGCAGATTGAGGTCTGCCTCGAGGAGAAAGAGTAGCAGGGTTAGAAAATCAAGAAAGAATCATCATTCATACTATCTCTGTAGGGGCAACAAATGGTGACTCTACATCATCCCGCAAGGCCTATGCTCATCAGATCAATTTGGTCCAATCTAGCATGAAGAGACCTAGGTTGTGCCAAGACATAATATTCACCGCGGAGGAGACGGCTCAGGTGATTCACCCTCATAGCGATCCCTTGGTAGTGACCTTGCCCATTGCAAACTGTGATTGACAACGAAAGTTCCACGGACTTTCTTTTTTATGAAGCCTTCAAACAGATGAAATTGGAGGAAAAAGACTTGAAACCCGTGACTTTGCCCTTGGTTGGGTTCGCGAGGATTGAGGAGAAGTGGTTGAACCCCTTGGATACATTACTCTTCCTGTCATGTTTGATACACCCCCTCAAGATGTTCAACTCATGATTGATTTTGTAGTCTCCAAGTCCTCTTCGCCTTACAACATCATTATTGGCAAACCTACGACTGGAGCACTTGGTGCTATCCCTTCCTCCCACCACATGAAGATGAAATTTCAAATGGAAAATGGAGTAGGCGAGATAAAGGGAGATCAAGTCGCAGCGAAGCAGTGCTATATAGCTTCATTGAAGTTGAAAGGGAATGAGGTTGTTCCTAGTTGCAATGTTGAACTCTTGGAAGAAAAAAAAGAACTCAACCCAAAGGGAGAACCTATCGAATAACTTGAAAATGTGCTCTTAGATGAAAATGATCCTTGCAAAGTTGTGAAAGTTCTAAAAGTCCCTCTAGGGAGACATCAAGGAAGACCTCATTTCTTTTCTTAGGTAATTCAAAGATTTCTTTTCTTGGGATCCCTCAGACATTCTAGGGATTCGACCTCGACATTGCCATGCATTCCCTCGATGTAGATCCAAATTTTAAACTTGTCTTCTAAAAGAAAAGAAATTTTGGAAGGGAAAGAAGCCAAGCGGTAAAGGTGGAAGTAGACAAGCTCTTGGATGCCAAGATCATAGAAGAAATTCAATACCTTGAATGGCTAAGTAATGTAGTCGTGGTGCCGAAACTAGGGGCTAGGTGGAGGATGTGTGTGGACTTCACAAGCTTAAACAAGGTTTGCCCCAAAGATTGCTATCCTACACCCCGCATAGATTCCATAGTAGAGTCCACCTCCAAGAGCGAAGTTATGTCTTTTGTGGATGCATACAAAGGTTATTACCAAATCCTTTTGAATTGCAAGGATAGGGCAAAAACCGCATTCATCACCGACTCCAGCACTTATTGTTTTTGGGTAATGCCTTTAGGCTTGAAAAATGCTGGAGCCACTTATCAAAAGATGGTGGATAGAATGTTTCTCAATCAATTGGTCAGAAATATGGAAGCTTACATAGATGACATGCTTGTCAAAAGTAAGTTGAAAGAAGATCATGTGGAGGACCTCCGAGAAACCTTCACTACCATGAGAAAGTTCAAGATGAGGCTAAATCCAGAATGTGCTTTCAGAGTTTTCGGGGAAAAGTTTTTGGGTTTTATAGTAACTCAAAGAGGGATTGAAGTTAACCCCAAAAAAATCAAGGCCATTCAAGACATGGAATCTTCCAACGGAATCCAGGAAATGCAAAGGCTTACGGGGCGACTTGCCAGCTTAAGTTGTTTCTTATCCAAGTCCAGAGATAGAAATTTGCCTTTCTTCAAAGATTTATGAAATTCAAAGAATTTTCAATGGACGGAGGAATGCCAAAAATTATTTCAGGAGTTGAAGAAATACTTAGCTTCTCTCTCCCTCTTAACTGAGCCCGAACCCAGAGAGACCCTCTACTTATATTTGGCTTGTTGATCCGCAGCAGTGAGCGCCAGTCTCATCAAAGAGGTAGATAAGGCCCTAAAGCCTTATACCCATCAGTATACTATGTGACTAAAGTGCTAAGTGATCCAAAAACGCGGTATCCTACCATTGAAAGATTGGCTTTAGCCTTAGTGATGGCGGCGAGAAAGCTAAAGCCTACTTCTTGTGTCATCCAATTGTAGTTCTTACCAATCATCAACTCAAGTTTGTTCTCTTAAAGCCCGAAGTCTCAGGGAGGTTGGTAAAATGGGCAATTGAGCTAAGTGAGTATGACATCCGTTTCCAACCAAGGGCGACAATCAAAGCACAAGTTTTAGGCAATTTCATTTTGGAAGGGGTGAAAGAAGAGAACTTAGAAGATCCAGGTAAGGAGAAAATTCAAGAGGTGGCTACCTCCTCCGGGAGGCGAAGCATAGACTCACCCCTATGGAAAATGCATGTGGATGGAGCGTGCAACGCCGAAGGATGTGGCATGGTTATTGTTCTTACCTCTCTAGAGGGATTCAAGACAAGCTACGCCTTAAGGTTTGAATTTCAAACGAGTAACAGTGAAGCCGGCAGACTATGAAGCTTTAGTCTCCGGACTTAGGCTAGCTAAAGAATTAAAGGTTAAAAACTTGTTGGTAAATATGGACTCAAACCTTGTGGTTCAACAAGTCAAAGAAGAGTATGAAGCAAGGAAGCCATCCTGCAATTTTATTTAAGCAAGGTGAAGGACTTGATCTCGCACTTAGAAAATTTTGACATAGTCCATGTGAGTCGAGATGAAAACCAAGAAGCGGATGCCCTCTCAAAAATTGCAAGCTCAGTGCATTCCAATTTGTTGAAGGAAGTGTTCTTGGAGGTTCTAAAAGAAAGAAGTATATATCACGGGGAGGTCATGAATATCGACTCTACTCCAGATTGGATGACCCCAATCTTTCAATACCTGAAAGAAGGAAAATTATAAGATTGAGACTCAGAGGATAGAAAGAAGGTCGGCCAAGTACTTGCTCATTGATGGAATTTTGTACCAAAGGTCTTATTCAATGCCTTATCTTCAATGTCTAAATCCAAGTGAAATTCTCAATATGCTTTAGCCGAAGTACATGAGGGGATTTGCGAACACCATATTGGAGGAAGAGCTCTAGCTCAAAAGGTGCAAAGGCAAGGTTATTATTGGCCAAGAATGTTAAAGGATGCCATGACCTATGTGCGAAAATGTGATAAGTGCCAATTTCACTCCAACCAACCTCGCCATCCAGTCGAACAACTAACTCCAATTCTTACTCCTTGGCATTTTTCTGAATAGGGCATAGATATCTTGGGTTCTTTTTCTAATAGCTCTAGTGAAAAAAAAGTTTGTGGTGGTAACCATTGACTATTTTACTAAGTGGGTGGAGGCCGAAACCTTGGCGAGAATTACTCATCAACAAATCATACAATTCCTTTGGAAGAATGTTATATGTTGCTTCGGAATACCCAAAGCACTTACCTCTGACTTGGGCATAGAATAATACTTCTTCTCAGTAGCCATTCTCAAAGCAATGGCTTGGTTGAAGTGACTAATCACACCATTCTTGAAGGCATTAGTCAAGAAGAGGCTTGATGATGCTAAGGGAAAATGGGTGGAAGAGTTCCCAAGTGTTTTGTATTTATCGTGCACCACCTACAAGAATGCTACCGGAGATACTCCTTTCAACCTCACTTATGGAACCGAAGCACTTGTACCTGTAGAAATTGGTATGCCGGGTTTTGGAGTTTACAACTTCAACTTGAAGAAAAAATGAAGGATTGAGGTCTAACCTCGACTTATTTGAGGAGGAAAGGGATAAGGCATACTTCAAAATGCAAGAAGACAAGCAAAGGGTTGATCGCTACTACAACCGGCAAGTCCGAGGTCGGAGATTCCGAGTAGGAGATTGGGTTACAAGAAAGGCGGAGGTGATCCAATCCCAAGCTTTTGGAAAGCTCTCGCCAAATTGGGATGGTGTATACAAGGTAGTTGAAGCATACTCTAGCGGTGCCTATAAGTTGAAGAACAAGGATGGAAAGCTCGTGCCTCGTACTTGGAATGCCCAAAACTTGAAAATTTCTACAATTTTTAAACTTTCTTTATGTTGCCTTTTGTTTTATTGAAATTCCCCAAACCAAGCGCTTTTGCTATTAATAAAAATTTCTAAGTCTTTTGCCTACATAATGGCTCATTATTTTGTTTAGAATAGCGGTCATATCCTCCACCCAACCTCCAAGTGCAAAACCATGACTCTCCGGGGTCACTTATTCCTACCGGGAAGCATCCTCCGGGATACCATGACTCTCCGGGGAACAAAATTATAGACCACACTCCGGAGTTGGCATAACCCTTCCGAGGGCAAAAATAAGCTTATCCTTGGAAAGGTAGTTCCTTGGTTAAGTAAGTTCAAAAGAACGACCATAGCCCATCCGGGGGCGAGAAGAAAAATTTTCCTAGGAGAATTGCTCCTAATGTAATCTTAGTACCAACACTACGGTTTTACTTACGAGTTTTATGCATAGGACAACCCCTCCGGGGGCGAAAATAAACTTATGCTTGAAAAAGTAGTTCCTTGGTTAAGTGGGCTCAAATTCTTAGAGCAACCATAGCCCTTTCGGGGACGAGAAGAAAAATTTTCCTAGGAGAATTGTGCCTAAGGTAATCTTAGTACCAACACTAAGGTTTTACTTAGGAGATTTGTGCCTAGGAAAACCCTTCCGGGGGGCGAGAATAAACTTTTCTTTGAAGACATAGTTACTTAGTTAAGTATACCACTATAGTCCTTCCGAGGGCGGTGATAAATTTTTCGTATAAGAGGTACGCTTATAGTCATTTTTGGTTCAGCATAAGAGCCATGGTTTACCCTTCGGGGGCAAAAAATTTATTTGCTCAAGCATAGCGATGAAAGCTCAATCTCACAAATTTAGTCACTTGAAGAATATGCAAGTGCCTAAGGGGGTTGAAGGCGTATGTGGAAATGCTTGAAGAAAATAAAAGCACAAACTATCAAAGAAAAGCAGTGATATTATATAAACAAAAGGAAAAGCCTAACTTAGGTGGAGTTGGTACAAGGAAAGGCCCCAACTCAAAGCCAAGCAAATATAAGCCCGAGTATGCAAGTAAATTAAGTAATAAGGAAAACAAGTAACATAATACTAGGGTAAAATAGCTAAGCTAAATGCTGAACTAAGCTACTCTATCCTCAGGGGAAACCCCCGAAGAGCTAGGGTGAAGAAGGGTAGAAGGAACATGGCCTTGAAGAAAGTCTTCAATACCCAAGCTTGGATATTTCTTCTTCACATTGGATAGGGCGCGATCATAACCTTCGTCAAAATACCCCATGCTACGGTCTTCTACCAAATCCTCAAACTTGGGGCTAGTGCGATAGTCTACCAAATGCTTTTCCATTAGAACCTTGTAGTCTTGAGAATCAAGAAACGCCAAGATGGCAGAATCTCTACTCTTCTTTTCTATGGATTTAAGCTTCTCCTTGTGCAACACATAAAGCTTCTTTACCTTGCTCTTATGAGATGCTTTAATCTCATTAACCTCATTTTTACGAGAGACTTGAAGTTTGTGGTTCTCTTTCCTCAATTTGGCGATCTCTTGGAGGTTCATGCATCTTGATTGTGTTCAGATGCAACACACATAACTTGGAAGTGTTTTTCTTTTGCTTCTTCTGACTTTTTAAGCTTAGCCTCCAAAGACGAAATTTGAGAAAGATGGTAGTCTTGAGATTTGTTCAAGTGGTAGTAAAGATCGCCAATCTAAAAATTATGAGGAGAAAACAATGTTATCCGTAAGTATAATAAAAAATACTTAGTCATTTTTATGAAATAAGAAGGAGCAATTTACTTGAGCAATATGATGAAACATGGTGTCGACATCAGCAACACAAGTAGAGCTCAAGGATTTGCCAGCTCTCTCTTTCCGCGACTTGGGCAATGCTAGTGCTTCTACCAATAGGCGGCTCACTTCTTCCAAAGAGGAATTTCATAAACCTCCCAAGAAGGGGTATAGATCATGCGGGAAGAATTAGAGACCTCAACGTGAGAGTAACTTGTTCTTGAGGCGGATTTGAATCAAGACCTAGTGGGGTTGAAGGTTCTTGAGTAGAAGCCTTAACAGCTTAGTTTGAGCCAACGATGTCGGAGTAGCCTTTTTGGAAGGCATCACTTTCTTTTTAGGTGGAGACAGCGCAAGAGCTTTTTGTTCCGACCTCTTTGGCCCCAAGATCCCAAAGGTAGATGTCTTGGGAGCTTGAGATGAGCCTCCATACCTTGCTTGTCTTCCGCTCACAAATGGTATCTTTCAAAGTATCCACTACAAGATCAAGAAGAACAAGTTAAGATCAAGTGAAGTATTAAAACAAGATGAAAATGAGTAAAAATTTGTGCGAAAAATGCTAAGTAAAATTCATATGCATGGTAACCTAGATATGTAAGAGGATCAAGGTCAGCCGGACTCAACTCCACTGACACCAGCGCTTGTTCATTAACTACTTTTTTCCAAGCAAGTGGTTCGACCTCCATAAGCATTGTAAGATTCCTACTCTCGCGCCCACTAAGAGGAGAAAGTTTGTTGATCTTTGAAACCTTTAAATTATAGTTCCAAGTGGAAAAATTCCATTTCGGCAACTTATAGGCAACGCTTATTTTGGATCAAGAAGTAATAATTTCTCCAATCAATTAGCTTGGGGTGAGCTTCTTCGACCAACTTTTTGTTAGACCGCCAACTAAAGGTGTACCTCACTCTGCTCGGCGCAAGTCGAAAAAACTCCTTAAAGGTGCCTATTGAGGTTTTACCCCAAGAGCGGCATAAGTGATCAAATATGCATTGATGTGGCGGATGGATTTGGCATGTAATTGTCCAAGCCCTACTTGGTAATGCTCCAACACCTTGTGGAAAGACAACGGCAATGGGAATCTCAATCCTGCTTCTAGTTGCACCAAATACATGGACACATATCCGGAAAAGATTATGCAAGGTTTATGGTCGAAAGGAGGAACCTTCACCTTGTAAAAATTAGGAATGTGATATTTCTCCATCCATTTCCTAATCAACTCCAACAAATCAACAATCGAACGAGACAATTGAGAGTATACATATGCGGGGTCATTAATATCATCCTTAACTTTCTTTTTTTCTTCATGCTTAGGTGGGGGAAAAACTTTGTTCTTTTTCCTCTTAGATGGAGGAGGAACCATAACCTCTTCACTAAAAGGCTCATGCTCATGTTGAGAAAAATCCTCTTCATTAGACTTTTCCCACTTGAGGTGTTGCCCTCTAGCCCGATGCACTTGAGAGAGTCCCGATGACACAAGTGTAGATGGACTGGTAGTTCTACTCATATTGATCCTCACCTTGGAAGATGAAGCGCCACCAATCAAGGGTCTACCAGCAAACATACTTTGCCGAAATTTTATTGGTTTTGGTTTCACGCAACGAGCTAACTACTTTATTTGGGATTTCACGCAACTCACCAAATACATGCTCAAGGATATCCTCCATCTCATTCGAAGAAAGTTCCCCACAAGAATTGGTCATATGATAGTGTTGCATGACTTGTCAACATCTCTTCCTTGTACATAATCAATTTCAACATCATTGGCAACCCCATGATAATTTAAGTTGTCAACAATAGCACCACCCAAATTTTGGATACTGGATACTTTACTATTCCCCCTCTCTTGTGCTAACTTTGGCACTTCATTCAAATTATCAATGTCACACCCTCGGGCACAATCAAATTCACCATCGTCATTAACCACGTTCTTGGTGTCTAAGTCCAGTGAATGAAATTTTACTACATTAGGAACGTATTTTTTCTTACCATGAATCCTCGTACCCCTTTTACATATGTTTTGTACGGGTAAACCCACAATCATGTTCACTTCGAGCCCCTTCGCCGTTGAATTTTTCCCTCTCATGGGAGAACAAGCTTCGGCAGCCACAGCAATGTCATTTCTTTTGCTAGTAGAAATGGAAGAATAAAGCGAGGTGATGACGACATTTCTGGTAGTTGTGGTGTGGAATTGAGTAGCAGTAGCTACTGTATTTTCTTTTGGCGAAATGGTGGCTACAATGTTACTAGTTTTAGTGATTCCCATGGCTGGAGTAGCAGTACACTCTGTTGCCGAGTCAAGTCTTTCCACATGGGTAGTTGCGGTGTAGTTTTTCCCTATCAAACCAGCAGCTGCAAGGCATTGTATTTCAGCTCCATTAACAATAGTATCATCATCAAACTTTTGAACAACATCAATGTCAACAGCAGCTTCTTCAGTAGCCTAGGTGACGAGGTGGTGGGAAAAAGAGGCAGCAACGGTGTTTGTGTCTGCACAAGCTGTTGCTGCAGTTTTCTTCTCTTGGAGAGCAATTAATATCGTCATTTGCGGTGATGGGATCGACCTCTGTGATTGCAGTGGTAACAGCAACACCTACTGCCTCCTCTCTCTTTACTCTAATTGCACTAAGTTCTTGGTCAATTGCAGCTACCCATTCATTCCTTTGAGCAGTCGCAACTGCATGTTCACGGGTAGCAACAACCTTGGTGGCTACATGAGTTGCTGAAGCGACATCGACAGTGCAATCTCAAGCAGCAACGACACCCACGGCATCTTCCCTGACAACGGAGATTTAGTAGCATTTTCTTGAACAACCATCGTTTCACTGGATGGTGATGCAGCAGCTCTATTGGTCCAATGGAGAAAATGACAAACCCAGCTCCATTTTTCTCCTTCTTATGGTTGAATGTTGCAGCAGCAGTGGTGGATGCAGCTATGGAGACCGAGCTTGATCCCCCATCACAGACTAAAATAGCAACTGAAATATCCTCTCCCTCTGCTCGAGCAACTGCTGCATGGGGTTTCTCTACGCCAGCAACCGTAAAACTTTGATTTTTAGACTTCATAGAAGCAGCATTAATAGCTGTTTCTCGAGCTACAATACTGCAAATGACGGCACCACTAATTGCAGCAGCACCAAAGGCGAGTACCTAAGTTCCTATGGCGCAATCTATCATTTCCCGAATAGCAGTAGAGAGGATAGTACGTGTTTGGCAGCAGTAAGTGACCTGTCTTCTTCATCTTCTTTCGAAATTGTGGCATCCATAAGAGTTTTTTTGTGCTCGCGCTGTTAGGAATTGAGGTTACCCATGGATTTTTCTTGTGCAAATCCATCCTAAATCTCTCACCCAAACCTTCTTGTGCATCTTCTACCTTCATTTTCTTCTTTTCTTTTCTTTCTTCTCCTCTTATCTTCTCGTTTTTCTTCCTTCATTTCTTCCTTACTTATCCTATTATCACTCTTCTTCATTCTTTCTATGTCCTTGCCCCAAGCCAAGAAAATCCTTGTCAAGATTTTAATCTATGATGAGGACACTATATTTACTCTTATTTTGAACTTTGAAGATCAAGATAATAAAGAGGAGTGATGAAGATTAAGGTTCAATCAAATGCACTACACGTGTTTGATGAAATGTCAAAGAGAAAAATGAAGAAAGAAAAAATAAAAAGAAGTGCAAAAGTGTACTTACTTGGATAATGATTTGGAAAAATACAAGATGTACTTGAGGTCTTGTATATGGATGAAGGGGGTTAAGGATGGAGTATTGGATGTTGTGGGTGTTGGATTAAGGGTGGAGTGATAAGGATGGAGGGTTGAGGGTAGAGTATTAGGTTTTAACGTAAGGTTGGAGTGATGAAGAGTAGATAGAGTGTTGAGGGTTGACTTTTGGGTTAAGGGTAGAGTGTTGGGTTTTGGCGTAAGGGTTGAGTATTGGGTTTCGACGTAAGGGTGAAGTGTTAAAGGTTGAGTGTTAGGTTGAGGGTTGAGTGTTGGGTATTGGCGTAAAGGTGGAGTTTTGAATAAAAATTATTACTTTGAGATACTAAATACAAGTATCACCAAAGTTCAAAAATGAGCAAATGAGTACCACTACTCTATTTATGGAGGTATGCAAGAACTAAAGAGGTTGGGGTTCAATCTTTCTCCCTAAGAATAAAATTCAAATTTTCAAATTTTTGGTTCCGGCTAGAATCTTATTGACTCCGGTCAAACACTTATTGGCTCCTGCTAAAATATTTTTTCGACTCCATTCAAGATGCAAGTCAAAAATTGTTATACTACTATCAATCCCTGCAAACTCGACTTGAGAGTAGGGGGCAAGAGATGATACTTAAAAGTATTATCCAATAGCTCGCAGACCCGTGCCCAGTCCACTATCAAAGCTGTCAAATATACGGGAGAATATTTTGATGATTTTTAATTGAAGTTAAACCATGAAGATTTTCAATATATTCAAGACCCCCATGGGCCCAATAATTATTCCTAAACCCATGAACTAATCAAACCCATCCTAAAAGAGTATAAATACTAAGTTGGAAGGTAAACAACAGGATTCTAAATTTTCATTCTCTCAACCCCACACTTTACCAATCCTTGCTCTCATTTTACTCTCAATTCTCTTCCTATCACCAATTCTGACTTGAGCGTCGGAGCTTTCCCCACGGGACATAGCCCCGCCGCTCTTATTTTGGTTGCTGGTTTCCTAAAATGTGGGTACACGCACGCAAATTACCATAGCTTTGGAGTATCGAAATGACTAAGGACTTAGACTAGAATACTGTATTATGGTGCTATTCTTTTTTACGCATCAACACATAGCTATGTGTCGACCAGAATTCTAAAGACTATGTATATTCAATAACAGACATATTTCTAAGTAAGTAGAAATAAGAGATAATAGTTAAGCTTTTGGTGTAGGTTGTGTACTCTAAACAAGATTTCTGTGTATTTAAGTTTTAATTTATAGTGATTTTTGCATTTAAAATTGTGTAACCTTATATTCATGATGCCTTGTGAGTACGACAAAATGGTTCTGAATCAAGACAAAGGATTTTAGTTCCGGAGAGTGAAAACCTACAATCAATCTATGCTCATACAAGAATTGCAACAGAAATTGATTGTACTTTTTTTTGTTATGTGATGATCGTCTCTTAGAAATAGGCGGTTTACCAGGGGATAACACAAGGAAAATTGGTTTTTCGCATTTTATTTTAACTTAAGCTTATTTCTCTTTATTGCTATTTATTCATTTTCATATCAAAAACTCTATCTTTAGTGTACATTTCGAATAAAATAAAGAAAATTTATTTACAATATCACAAATTTAAAATTACATGTCAAGATCAATTAACATGATAAAATCATGTTAAATGACCGATTACCATGTAGAATAAAATCATGTTAAATGATCAAATTTCCTTATTTTAGATATGGGATAATTTCACTCACCTTCTCTGAGGTACATCACGGTTATAACTACCTCCCCTTAAGTTGTAATAATTACACTTACCTCTCTTGGTTGCGTGAAAGGATTTTAGTAACCTTTGCATTATAATTAAACCATACTTTTCAAAAAAAATGAAGGAACAAAGAAAAGACAAACCTAATCACCAAAGCAACGCCTGAAACGTCATTCCTCCTTCCCAATTATCTTCATCAGCCTTCTCTCCCTCCTTCTCTAACTTTCTCTCCATTCTCTCTGCCGCTCCTTTCCCCTCTTCCCTTCTGTCTTCTCCAACACAATCTCTCTTCTCACCACCAACCAATTCTCTCCATCTCCAGCACCTATACTTCTCCTTCCACCGGAGCCACATTAAAGTGAGGGGGCAATTGCCCTTCCTTCCTTACCTTTTGAAAATTACAATTTCATAAGGAAAAGTTGTACAAAATTTAATCATTTATCTTATAATTGCACCTTTCTAATTTTTTTAATTTGTTTCCTTTATGTTGCCCGCTCCTTCTCAAAGTAGTGAATTCCTTAAATTACAATGATGGTATATATATATATATATATATATATATATATATATATATATATATATATAAGAATGTCACTAGAAACATAAAATTTTTTAATATTTTGAAATTTGAAATATAGAATGAATATATAATTTTCATTTTAAATTAATTTTTTAAGTACATGGTGCCCAAAAATTGAGTATTGTATGGTTTTTTTAATTCCAAAATTGTTTATTCTATTACATTATTTATTTCATAAAAAGTTAAGACAAATACCATTAGATTCCTAAAATTGCATGTAAAATTATACATTAGATAAAAATTTATTTTTATGTTATGATAACCAAATACCTATCAAAGTCGTTGATTTTCTTAAAGTAAAAAATTTATTTTTACTTTTATGATTATTAAACACCTATCAAACTCGTTGATCCCCAATGTATCAAGATCCTGGCTCCGTTCCAATGCCCTCCCTATGTTTCTCTCTTCTTGCTCCCACCTATTGACAAAATTTACTACTATAATCACCGCCTAGCCCCATCTCCAAATCCATCACCACCACCACCACCACCTTGCCCCCATCTCCAAATCCACCACCATCACAACCACCTTGCCCCTATCTCTAAATCCACTCAAACCGCCTCTCTTATTCTCTATCCCTCCTAGCTATGGGAAGAGCCTTAGCAGCGGTATTGATTGTAGACTTCAAGCAGATAAAGGATGCTGACTTATTCGAGGAGTCGCGATGGCAACCTTGGCCCCGAATGAAATCTTTATTTAGAATTTTGCTAAGGGGATTTTGGATTATTTGGCAAATGATTTTTACAATTATGTTGTAGATGAATATGATAATATGCATGATTTTGATGGTGATGATGAAACAATGAGCTTCTGCAATGTGGGTTTGTGCGAGAGCAAGGAGTCCATTTAAATTTGTTATATTATCTGAAGATGAAGAGTGTTTCTTTTTTTACTGTTGTGGGTTAGTGCTATGTTGTGATGTAGAAGAAAAGAATGGTGGATCTCTTGATTTGGTTTAGTGATACTGGTGGTAGCGGTGGCATTAGCAGTTGAGAATTTTCTCAGAAGCGGATTTGAGAGAGGAAAAGAGCTTAGGATTTGGATGTAGCGGATGATTAAATGATTTAATATTTGTTTTTAAATATTTTTACGTGTTCGAAAAAATATTAGGGCTATTTTTTTATATTTAGTTGTTCTTTTTTTTTTTTTGGCTTTAGGTTAAACAATTGAGTTTTTTTTTTGTTACTGAAACCTTAAAATAGGAGGTGTAAGTGTAATTATTGAAATTTAAGGGAAGGTAACTGTAATTATGATAAACCTCAGGAGAAGGTATATGAAATTATTCTTTTAGATATTTGACCAAATTTTGTTCATTGCTTTTGAGGAATTAGTAATAATACCAGCTAATTGATAAAAATGTTTTATTCCCAGAATATACCCGAATGTAACACCTTGGGTCTGAGTTGGTCCATTAACTTTTGAATAAAAATAACGAATTCAAAATGGTTAAGCTAAGTTATTAGTAAATCATGATCCAAAATATTATAAACAATATAATATTCTGTCCTACTATCAATTTGGGACGGGGTGTCACAATTATGGCCGGCAATTTCTAACACGACCTAAAATTTATCGAGTCATTATTGAATCAACCCATTTATGACATGAAATTAAACGGATTGGGTTGGATCAATCCATGAATTGACATTATAACCCGTTAAGTTACTGCATAAACAGATTTTGTTGAAATTTTTTCTTTATTATAATTTAATATACTATATTTTAACATTGTGAATAATGGATTTAATATTATATTATTAAATCAAACATAATAATTATTTTAAATATGTTTAAAAAAATTTCAATAATTTTAATTATGTGTTTTAAATTACTATGATAACAAGATTAATATTAATAATTGTTTAAGTTATTAAATAATTAAAATTTGTAATGGATTTTAACTCAAATGGATCGCAAATTATATAACTTATTAAATAGGATGATGCTCTCTTTTAATAGTAAACAGATCAGACACGAACACGATACAAAACCGAACGGGTCATATACGAACACGACACAATAAGAAACATGCCCCACATGATACGACACGATAAGAAATTGGTCACACTTGACACGATATGATAACTAACAACCCAACTAGGGGTGTTCATGGACCGGGTACCCGGTCCATGAGCATTTGGAGTGATCCGAACCGATTTTACCGGTTCGCTATTTTTTTGAACCGTACCCGGTCCATACATTTCGGGTATCCGGTTAAAGCGGGTCGGGTTCCACAGATACCCGACCCTATGACCAAAAAAAAAACATTTCTTTCAAATGTTAGTTCATTCCAGCAACAGCAATAGTAAAACTTTTAACTGTTGCAGAAGCAGCAACACAATTCCCATTCACTACTTAACAACTATAAACTATTAACAACAGAGAGTACCTATGCAATTTACTAACTCTGCAACAACCACAAACTATTAGGATTAAACTTTAAAACACAAGTCTAGTAGTCCATCCAATATCCATTACAGTTCACAAGAAGAATTCTACAAGATTAACATGCAAATAGCCAAATACAAGTCCATTGCAAGTCCATTACAGTTCACTGTCCCTTGCAAACTAAAAAAAAAAAGAGAAAACACAACCCAAATTTAAAGCCTTCAAATACATATTGTCATATTCCAACAACAAACAATACAAGAACATAAAATTACAAGTAGATAGTAGATTCTTGTGGTCTTTAGTCTTCAATATTGACCACGGGATGCTCATCTTGTTCAGGTTGACAGTTCTGCAAGTTTTTCAAAAATATAATTAGGAATTAATGACATTCTGCAATTCTGTCTAAATGGTGGTCAAATACAAAATATATAATCAGAATGGGAGTACCAAATTCTATTTCTTCAAGTTCTTGTAGGAGTTCTTCCAAATAAAGAGATTCATGGCTTGTTCGAAGCCAATTTTGAACACAAATAAGAGCTTCCACCATCCTAGGAGTCAAAGAGCTGCGAAAGGGATCAAGAACACGACCTCCTGCACTAAAAGCTGATTCCGAAGCCACAGTAGAAACTGGAATGGCAAGTACATCTCGTGCCATCAAAGACATGGTGGGAATCTACTTATGAACATTAAAAAAAAAAAAAAAAAAAGCTGGAACAAGAGCTGCAATGTTTAATATGGATAAGTGCAAGCATACATTTTTCTATATATTTAATTACACGAATGTAAATTAATTGCAGCTATATATTATTACAAGAGAAAATAATTTAAAAACTCTTTAGATAGAAAATTATAAATCAGTCATACATACGAAATTACGAACATAAAAAAAAAATCTACTTATGAACATAAAAATGTAAAATAAAAAAAAAATTGACATATGAACACCAAAAAAAAAAATCGACTTATGAAAAAAAAAATTTACATATGACATACATTTTTCTATATTTTAATTACACAAACGTAAATCAATTGCAACTACAATATATTATTACAAGAGAAAATAATTTAAAGATTCTTTTAGACAAAAAATTATAAATCAGTCACACATACGAAATTACGAACATAAAAAAAAAAAAAAAAAAATTGACTTATGAACAAGAAAAAAAAAAAAATTACATATGACATACATTTTTCTATATTTTAATTATACAAACGTAAATTAATTGCAACTATATATTATTACAAGACAAATAATTTAAAGATTCTTTTAGACAAAAAATTATAAATCAATCACACATACGAAATTACGAACATAAAAAAAAAAAAAAAAAAATCTACTCATGAACATTAAAAAAAAAAAAATTTTTCTTATGAACACAAAAAAAAAAAAAAAATCTACATACGAACATAAAAAAAAAAAAAAAAAAATCGACTTATGAACAAAAAAAAAAAATTACATATGAACGTATATATATATATATATATATATATATATATATATATATATTACAAATAAATCAATAATATATAAACATATGATATTGATGTACTAGGAATTAAATTTTGAAACTTACTGTGATTTGAAGCAAGCAGTCACGCGTACGGTAGAAGCAGCCAACAGATCTCAGAAACAGAAGCAGAAACAGTCCGAAACTGAGTGATTTTTATGAGTGATGAGTGAGATCTGAGAGTGAGAGTGAGAAAAAGATGAAAGGAAAGAAAAGGGCAAAAAGCTACTGACGACAAGTGAAAGAATAGGAAAGAAAAGAATTAGCTGCTCCGCCTCTAGTGCTCCATCCTTAGTTTAGTTAGTATAGTTATTAGTTTTACTTTTAGGGTTTCATATTTAATGAAATTATATAAATATCCCCAATCGTGGACCGGTTCGGGTACCCGCCGGTTCATAGAAACATGAACCGGTACCCGAACCTGTTATATATGGACCGGGTTATTACCCGAACCGTTTTATTAAATCCGGATCGGGTACCCATCTTTTCTGTTCGGAATGGACCGGTTCCACCGATTTTTCAGATCGGCGGATTTTTTTGAACACCCCTAAACCCAACCCATTGACAACCTTAGTCCTTACAATCACCCTTGTTTAGGCTTGGCGTTCCCATAAATCCCAAAGTCGGAATCCAATACCATGTCACATTCATTGCATAGCCCAACCCAATACTATTGCCCTAGTGGCACATTATGCAAAGATTACAAGAGATTCGTTCTAATGCCATGCAACTATAACGTCTTGGGCTAGGCTGCCTCAATAACTTTTAGCCCTAAACTAGGGGGTCAAAATATTTAACCCAAATTATTAGTAGCCTATAACCCATGTATTATAAACAATACAATATTTCTTCCCACTATCGATATGGGATAGAGTGCTACAATTACCCCTTCTTTAGGCTTTACTTTCTCACAGAGCCCAAAATTAGAATGTCACAATCACCCCTCCTTTAGACATTGCTTCGTCATAGAGCCCAAAATCAGAATCCAATACAATGTCACACAGTGCGTCATAGAACCCAAAATTAGAACCCAATACAATGTTACACACAGCATAATACAGCTCAATACTACTAGTCAGGTTGGGGCCATTAAGTCATCCAATAACTTTCGAATAAAAAAGACTGGTTTAAAATATTTAAACTAAATATTAATAACTTATGATTTAAAATATTATAAATAACAATATATTTTTCCTATTATCAATATGGAACGGGTGTCACTGAGATATGTTGTAAACTGCATAAAACTGCCCATGTGAGTTCTGCATCTAATTCTAATTCCTAAGTTAGTGCTTGGAATTGGGTTGACATATATGTCAAAAGACAAAGAATGCCGTCGTTTGTCAAGAATATTCTAATCCAGAGCGGATCATCTGATTTGATTTAGAGAAGATATTTTATTCGCTTGTGAAATTGCAAAGTCTCGTATAGAATAAATGAATTTTTTTTTTTCCCGAATATTCGGAATTCTGCAGCAAATATTTTCGGGCAGAAAATATTTAGGTAAATTTAATTTTTTGATCTCATCTATAGATTTTATGGTCAGAATTAATCCTTAAATAGTCTTACTTACATCAGCTGATGTCATAAATTTTCTAAAATTTATGTAAGATCCACATCATAATTATACAAGTGAAGTCAAAAATCGAATCTATATAAGTATTTACCTTTTCGGGCTTTGTTCCCATTGGATTTTTGTACCGTGAACTTTGGCAGCAAGTTGATATACTTGTTTTGTTAAGGAAAAATCCCAGAGAACACCGGTGCATATTTATGTTATGGATTAATTTCATTTTGCATCCTCAACTTATAAATAATTTTCATTTTATACCTCTAATTAGTTTTGAACATTTACACCTTTAATTCTTAAATTCATCCCATTTTAATCATATCTTTAACACAGTCAATAAAATTAATGGAATCTTTACTCACGAATCCAAAATATTTTGGTAACATTGTAATACATTCCATTAAATCTATTGTACACATGAAAGGATTCCGTTACAATGTTAAGAAATATAGCGAAATACAACAGATTCAAAAGTTAAAGTGTAAAATATTTAAAATTAAAATTAAGAGTGCAAAGTGAGAATTAGATATAAGTTGAGGAGTGTAAATAAAATAAAATTAGTTATTAATAGCAATTTTTTTCACCTCATATTTCTTGTGCAATAATTTTCCCAAATATTTTTTACTATATATACTAGTTGCTCATTTTACTTCCTCACGTTAAAACTGAAGTAATTTATTCCTTGACATTTAAAAATTCAACCACAATCATTCATGACCCCATGCCCTTTCATTTTTCTTGCTGAAAAAAGTAGACACACGTGAGGTCTTTTTCTCGTGTACATATCTTTTATACAGGAGTGTCAATGGATCGGATTGTCAAGTTATCGTACCTGTCAGGTGTGATCCATCACTTATCGTATCGTGTCGTGTGTAACCTATTTTTTATCGTATTATATTCGTATCTGACCCATTCGAGTTCGTGTCATGTTCGTGTTTGACCCATTTACTGTTGACAGAGAATATCAGCTTATTTGACAATTACATAACTTGCAACCCATTTGAGTTAAAATCTCAAATTTGATTATTTAATAACTTAAACAATTATTAATACTAAACTTGTTATTATAGTAATTTAAAACACATGATTAAAATTATTAAAATTTTTTGGATAATGTTTAAAATAATTATTATGTTTGGTTTAATAATCTAATATTAAATCTATTATTCACAATCTTAAATTATACTATACTAAATTATAATAAAGAAAAAATTTCAGTAAAATCTGTTTATACAATAAGTTAACAAGTTATCGTGTCAACCCATGGGTTGACCCAACCCAACCCGTTTAATTTCGTGTCGTAAATAGGTTAACTCAATAATGACTCGATAAATTTCAGATTATGTCATAACTTATCAATTTCGTATCGTATTCGTGTCGTGAATTGCGGTCCCCACTTTGATATCATGACGTAACAAGGGGGAAAAATCATATTTAGAGTTGTTGCACCGTGTTAATTATGTAGCTAGAAACAATTACGAGAAAGTTTATAATATTTATGAAAAAGTGCTTGAAAATTAGGAAATTATGGATATGGTTCAACCTTTATTTTTATTTTTTTTTCTGATTTTTTTATTTTTTATTTTTTTGTGATTGTTTTGCTGCACTAAACAGCATACAGTAGATGCACGGAAATTTAATGCTAACTCCCACATTGTGGAACAATTTTTATATTTCTGGAACAAAATTTCTTAAATATCGGTGAGTAATCTAAGATTCTCTTCTATCCGCAACTTGCCCTTTTTCGTGTATTGTCTATAGGCGAAGCGCTTGGAATCAGCACATTTCTTCTTTTATAGGCAAACGCAGTTCCACTTTCACTGCCCGCTCATTTGCCGTTTTATGTCATATCGTAAATGTCCGCAAATATATGGGATGTACGAATTCTTGCCAAAGGCCAATGAAGGGAATATTTTTTGTTCTATTGATGTGTGCTTAATTTTCCTCTATTATACTTGTGGTATTATTAGTGGTTCCAAACAATTTTCTTTATTTTTTTGGGGGGTTTGTGTTTGGGGACGTCAAAGTAATTTTATTCTGAAATGCCAGCATAATTTTATTCAACCATAGTCATGACTTGTGATTGGGCTACGTTTGGTTCAAGGATTAGATAAAGTAGGATTCCTTGTCCTCAGGTTAGGACTTCTGATATGTCTGGACAAGGACTATTCACTAAATAATATTTTAAAAGATTTTTTGAATATATTTTAAATTATTTTTTTCTTACATACATCATATTTTAAAAATTTATTTATTCTACATATAATATTCAAAAGTTATTTATGCTAATATTTTTAAATAATATTCCAAATGTAGTAGTTTTTGGAATTATTTCTTCTTTTTACACAGTAAATTATAAGGTTTTTCATAAATAATAGACAACGTTTATTAAGATTATTTTAAGAGAGACACACATATATGTTAATCCTAACAACTTCTTGTATATGGATAATAATTTTAGTACTAAAGATCTTGTATCTCAGGTTATATTCAGTCATTATCTCACATTCTATATATAAGGTTTATATTTACTCATTATCTTACATTCTACACGGTATTTTATAAGGTTTTTCATAAAAATACTATGACAACGTTTATTAGGATTATTTTAAGAGAGACACGTATACATGTTAGTCCTAACAACTTGTTGTACACGGATAATAATTTTATTTCTAAAGATCTTGTCTCTCACGTTATACTCACTCATTATCTCACATTATATATATATATAATTAAACAACTAATTACTTTTCTATAATAAAAACTCTAACTAGATTATGCTATAATTTAGATACTGCATTAAATTTAATTCTGAAAGACACAAATTCAATTTTACATAATTAAATAAAAAAATATTTTCATGTTATCTCATTAAAGAAAAATAAATTTGAACAATAGAGTATACAACACGATTGGGTTCATACTATTATAAATTTATAATTCTTTTAGTCTGTAAAATCTGAACAATATTAAATTGCTGAAAGTGATATATTGATAAAGTTCCATTTTATAATGTTTAAGATTTATGTTCTAAATAAATAGAGTTCCGATAAATTATGATATTTTTCCATTTCAATGACATCTATGGAAATTATTGATATAATTTTTTTATTATTAGGATGATATTTAAGCAGAGAAAAGGTGTAGGGCTTTATACCAATTTAACATAATGGTGAGCAAATATTTAGTTAATGGAACTGAAACTGATTTTAATACACACACAAACAAACACAATCGAAAATAGAATAGAGTTTTTTTTTTTTTAATACACACACAAATAAACACACACATACATTACACATATTAAAATAGCTTTAAATGTATTTTATTGATAAAACATTTTAATTTGCTTTAATTTTTAAAATTTTTCCATATATTAGTATTATATATTTTTATATATTAAATCATATATTTTCATATATAATTATATTGATAGTGACTTACACGTGCTTATATTATTAGTTACTGAATTGTTACCGATAAATCATATTTTATAGCCTTATGATATTTAGAATATTAATATTTGCAACTTACATGATATTATAGTTTTATATGTAATATTATTGTTGGTTATTGAATTAAGTTATATAAAGGTATAATTTTTTTATCAAATTAATCAATAAAACCCATACACAAAAAGATATATGGTGAAAATTAAACAAAACTAGAAAATTTTTATTTGAGGAACATATTTTTTGTATATATACCAAATATCAAGGCCGCAACTAGCCAAGTTCAATTTAGTTAATCGAATTAAAAAACGATTACCAAATTTGAATTCAAGTTAATCGAATTTTCTACCGAATTTATATATATATATAAAGTGCACATGGTAGTATAGTAAAAAGTGGAATATTAAATGAAATAGAAGATTCTTATCTAAATTTCACCTCTACATATTTACAAGAGATAAACCACATTTAGAGGAATACTTAGAGGTGACCACAAATCCGGTCAATCGAATTTGTAACTGTTTTCACCTTCGAATTGAAATTTCAAAATTAGTTAATTGAAATTCAGTTTATTAATTGATTCGATCAGAATTCTGAAATTAAAAATTAATTACAAAATTAGAATTGAATTCTAAATTCAGAATTAACATCAATTTCTGAATTCAATTTATTGACTCTGTCCTATGCACAAGTACTTCTTCTTAGTAAATACATATACATAAAGTTTCGAACTGAAAACCTTTTAAAGAAAATATTTAGTACTTATCGTCAAAGCAAGTTGGAAGCTTGTAATATTATTTATTCTTTTTAAGTAAATATAGTTTTTATATAATATGGTTTTATAAATTAATACTATAATTTTACTTATAAAATACTTACATAGTCACATAAATGATATTATATATTTACACATGAAAACAAACTCCCGCAAATGTATAATATAGTTATGATTATATGAAATTATGGACTATTTTATTATTTGTTGAGTTTTATTGGAGATAGGTTTTTCAGTTTTTATATAAAGAATTTCAGTCTAACGTGAATGGGCCCGATTGGTGATTGTGGTTAATCAAATTCGTGACCAATTTTCGAATTCAAATTTGATTAACCGAATTTTATTCTAAATTCAATTTGAAATTAAAATTAGTTAGTTAAACATAATTTTAGGATTCATTTTTAAATTTCAACCGAATTATTTAACTTATTGACTAATCAATTAACCGATGCTCAACTCTAAAAATACTGGTACTAGATAGAAAATTCTTATATAGATCAAGGTGTATGGTTTCACCATATACTTTGTGGTTTATATTTGTCTACATATTCTAACTTGTGGATGAAGAATTTTAACTTAGTTTCTTTAAAAAGTTGAAGTATGTAGATAAATATAGATCACAAAGTGTATGATAGGACCATATACCTTAATCCATATAAAAATTTTTCGTACTGGATTGATAAATCAATCCTCATAGTCTGTTAGGACAATTATGAATTATGCAGGTAAAAATATTTTCGACACTTGGTGTTGCAATTCATTCAAGTGTTTTCCACTTGTAAGGTGGAAACCACACAGATTTTATTGGAATCTTAACGCAAAGGCACCAACCTATCTTTCCGTAAAGTTTGTCTCCGAAGTGCTCAAATGCTTGTAAAGAGGCACATAAAGGTCAACGTGGATACAAATTCCCGAACTTAACTAATTGTGAAATAACAAGTGCTCTTAAATATTATCAACTTGCTAGATTCATACTAAGAGGAGAAAGTGGTGTTTGTTTACTTATTGTACTCCAAATATTGCACATGATCGATGTGAACCAATGATTAGGCAATTTTTCATTTAATTGCCGTTGATTTGAAATACGGAATTGATCATTAAGAAATCAGATTCGAAAGCCAGATTTTTTTTGATCGAGAAAAAAAACCGCAATGGAATCTTGGGTTCTTTTCAGAAAAGAAATCGAAGTTAGGTAACAAAATGAAAGCTCATTAACTAATATCCTAAAGAAAGTTTATTTGTTAACAGGAAAAAGAAATACTATACTATTCGAGCCAAGAAAATTTTGTATCCCACAAAAACTTTTATGCTTTAGGCAAAGTCAAAATTTACAAAATATGGAAATTTTAATTTTATCATATGATTGCACCTGAAAATTTTGTTGACTTTCTCTTTTATATACATATATATATATATATATGTATATGTATATGTATATGTATATGTATAAATATGTATGTGTATATATATATATATGTATATGTATATGTAAATATATATATGTATATGTATATGTAAATATGTATGTATATATATATATATATATATATATATTGCCCCATAAGGATTGAAATCCTTAAATTATATAATTAGAAATGATGGTACTTAGAAACGTAAAAATTTTAAATACTTTTGAAGTTTGGTACATAAAATGGATATATAAATTTCATTTTAAATTTATTTTCAAGTATATATTGTATAAAAATTAACATTTTGTGGTTTTCTTAGCTCTAAAAAGGTCTATTTTACTAAACATGTTTTATTTCGTAAAAAGTTATACCAATCATCATCATATTTATATAATTACATGTAAAAATTATTTAATATTTAAATAAGTAAATTTTACTTTAACGATTGCCAAACCGCTCTAGAAGTCTTTTCCACCATAAGTGTCTCTGGCTCCGCCATGTTTTCATTAACCATTATTACTTTTGTTGCTGGGGTGCAAGTACGATAATACACCGATGTGCTGCCTGCGTGGCATGCTACATGCCAAGGCACAATAAGGATATTATTGTATTTTTACTTACTTGAATAATATTGTTATAAATTAGCAGACTCCCCGTCTTAAATTTATAAATAGGAGGTCTATTAATCATAAATGTATCTTATGATCATTTAATACAAAGTATTTTCTCTTTTCTTTCTCTCTAGTCTTTATTCTTATCAAAGTACTTATGAGGCTGAGTAGTACTTGAAAGGTAATTGCATACTTTTAAGACACCCACAAAACTTGAACTTTAGATATTAAAATAGATATGATTTGTAGAGATGCTGTTCATTTTGACTCCATCAATATTTTCGATCATCTAATCCCAAATAAAACAAAAAATTACATGAAAAATTATGCAGCTAACCTACTACTTTAAATCATATAATATACAGAAGAACCTATAGTCAACCATGTCTATAAGAATTTGTTTTGTACAGAAGTTTGTAATAATTGGCAGTTGTACAAATTAATTAAACGGAAAACTCAACTTAAAGTGATTATCATTTTCCATGTTTTGCAAAGCCTAATACTTATGATCTTTGTGTTCTCCTTCAGAAATACGTGCCAAATCTCACCCAAAACATGCATACGATATCAGGACGATTCTGTACTGTACATTATCAATTTAATCACGTAATTATTAATCTTCCTTCTTCAGAGCTTGATGGAAACGTTCCTTTGTCTTTTTTCTCACTTTTTTTAGCTTTAGGATAGTCGATGATATTTAATTTCAGATTCTACCACACCAAGAATAATTGCTAGCTTTTTTTAGTTCATTAGTTATACCATTAAAATTAGGAAAGCGAGTAGAAAATTCTATAATCCTTTATGGAACCTTTCTGTTATACTTTAAATTATTCTACGGTGCAACACTAATAATGCATAAATTTATGAACCTATAATACACGATTCTGACACGTGACATGATAACTAATTAGCCCTAAGGGCATATCTGTCATTTTAGTATAAATAATTCTCAATGGGAAAGACTTAGGTAGACCTGGTCTTTAGTCTCATTTGTAGATCTTGTGATGTAGATTAAATATTATAGAATTTATGATATAAACTGATATAAGCAAGATTTTATAAGATTTAATCTTGACAGTAGGGTCTATAGGTGGGGCCAAAAATCGGATTTATATAAGTATTTTTCATTCCCAATATGCAAAATATTTTTATTAGGCCTTTATGGACTAAATAATTATACAAAAACCTAATGACCACAAGGGTCAATTCACTACTAGTATAAATGGTTGACTCACAAGGTTAGTACTCACTTCATTTGGGACAATTACAATTCATTTCTAACTTTCATTTGCTAATTTCCTCTTAGCCCGGCCTCACATTTTTTTGTCTCAAGTATTCTTCTCGTTAGTTTAGTGCGTGACATTACCCTTGTTTTGGAGTATTTTCTGTGAAGCCTCAGACAACTTTAAACTTAGATATAGGTTATTTGACTCTTAACCTTGGTGCTAACAATTTTATACATCAACAAATACTATGTATTTAAAAAATTTATATTGTATAAGTTTTTAAATCTAATGAGATAATTTCCTCACTAGAATTATAGAACTTTTTAATATTTTAATCATTTGCCGAGTAAAATTATTAGATAAGAAATACAAAAAATGCAAAGAAAGTAAGGAAAAAAAATTTCTTGATTGAGAAGGACAAAATAAGAGTCAAGAAGCTACAATTGAGTGCATATTATGGAACAATGTCACCTAGTCCTAGGGCTATTCTTGGTCTCTAGTGTAACTTTATGATGATCTGATTATATCCTTTAGCTCAAAAAGCAGCTTTAATTAATGGGTTTTGTTTGAGTATAAGAAAGAAATCCTTCCAGGTCTCAAGCAATTATTTAGGATATAAACCCATAATTTCGCTTGTATGATTAATATTTCAGACGTCATTGGCATTAGTATTGATATTTTGTGTTTGAATTACAGAAGATACCTAATCAATGGCCTACTGACTAATAAACTCACGAGAAAAAGATATTGGCCTAATAGTTTTTTATTAATCTCCAAATCAATGTGCTTAATTAGTGGGCCATTTTCGGGAGAGGTGTCCACCCGTAATCCCACTCATAAAAACCTCATACCATGCATGCATCACAATGCACTAATCTAAAACAGCATTTGTTGGTCAATGAAATCATCTCCACTCCGCCAAGAAAACGAAACGTAAAAGATATCTTTTTCATTATTGAGAGATTTGTGCATAAACTCAATCTCCTCCGAGGTTGTATTATTATAGTATGTAATCTTGTTGGCCTGATCACATAGGAGGGACGCAGAAATTAGAACTTGAGAGCAATTTTGCATAAAAGTATAGGGAAATTTTACAGTGTCTTTTACGGAATCATTCTCTTGGTTTTAAAAATTTATATAGTACAAGTTTTTAAAATATATGGTATTCTATTGTACAACCATCGTTTGAAACACAAGAGAATAATTTCCTAAAAGAGACCATAAAATTTTTCAAAAGTATTTTTTTCAGATAAACTTATACTTTACATCAAATTTTGAGAAGGGTAAAATTTACTTCTTTTGAAAGGATATAATTAAAAATTTTCAATTATTAATTGAAAACATAGTAAATGACATCATTGATACTTAAATTTTTGAATAAATGACCCTTTGATACCCTATCTTTTAATTGTGTCATTTTGATATTCTATCTTTACAAATAGTGTTTAATTGGTGCAAATTTTCAATTCCAGTGGAGGGAAGGCACCCGAGATCATCACGTATATTACATAAAAGATTAATAGGGTTAATTTAGAACACAAATAAAATAAAATGGTATAATTTCATTAACACAAATTTAAAAAATAAAAAAATAAAAAGTATGTAAGAGTTTGCATTTAATCATTGAAAGTTTGGGGATTTTCAGTGATTAAATGCATATTTTTACTTCTTTTTAATATTGATAATTATAATATAAGATAATGAAACTACTTTGATTTTTTTAATTTGTGTTCCAAAATTTCCACTATTAATCTCTTGTACTATACACGTGACAATCCTAGGTCCATTGAAATTGGACAATTGTATCAATTAGACACTATTTATAAAGATGGGGCACACCAAAATAATATAATCAAAAAATGTGATACCAAAATGCAATTTAATCAAAATTTTAAATACCAATAGCATCATTTACTCTTACAAATACTCTATTTTTAAAATTTTTGAGAGGCAGCTGCCCCCACCGACCCCATTAGTAACGCCCATACCGATCAGGTAGTAAAAACTCTAGTCATATCTCCAAATTTTCATGTCTTGTTACTAGTAACTCATTCGTTCTAGTTTTGATATTACTCATGCTCGTTTCCATAAAGTAAAATCTAGAATTTACTGGACAAATTAATTTGAGACGTGTGCAAGTCGGGCAAAATGTCACCCACTAAACAAATTAGAGAGAGACAGAATAAAACGATACCATAGAGATCTTGTTGCTTCCTCCTCCCACCAAAACCCCCCTTCCCTTTTTCTTTTGTGTTAATGGATAAGGGAATCTAAGTGGAATAAGTGTAAGCGCATCCATTCATACGTATACTTCACCAATTTGTAGTCACACACTATCATCTCTAGCTTTCTTTGTGTATAAAACCACATGCCCATTATCATACTTTCTTACAATCACCTCTGACAACATTTTGTGATTAAGCTAGAAAACTCACTAAAGAGAGAAAGACAGAAAATGGGAGACCAAATAGGGCTTTCTAAGCAATTGAACTTGTTTTTTGACAAGGCAAAACCTTATTTGGCCATGGTCTCCCTCCAATTTGGCTATGCAGGCATGTACATTATCTGCATGGTTGCCTTCAGGCGTGGCATGAGCCATTGGGTTCTGGTAGTGTACCGTCACGCAGTTGCTACAATAGTCGTTTCTCCGTTTGCATTTTTCGTTGAAAGGTCAGTTAATTTAATCATTCACTTCTCAATCTGGTCCCGAATAAGAGGGCTTCAATGAGTACGCGACAACTTTTTTGGTATACGTAAATATAAATTGTACGTCAGGAATAGTATCATAACTAAGTTATGCAATTTTGTCTAGGAATCATTCTGGTAGTTAGTTCTAAAAAATTTATATAATATTATTTTTTAAAATATATATTGTTGTACTATATAAATTCTCAAAATACAATAAATTTTTTTTTTTACAGAATTATAAAATTTTCATTTTCATGTGTTGTATACTTCAAGTGTTCACTTGTTTTAAATTTTTTATCTTTCTATGAACGTAACATAAACACTCATAGATACCACTACGAGATTAATCATATTTCCATGCTCTTTTTTTTCTTTTCTTTTTTTCTATTTTACAAGGGTATTTGCATATTGACTAGTATTGCTCTTTCTGTCAATTTGATGCAGGAAAATACGGCCAAAACTGACGTTCAGAACATTCCTCAAAATAGTGGCGCTTGGGTTGTTGGAGTAATGCGCTCAAACACTCATATTTCTATACAAAATTATGCTATGTTTGGATGGTGGTTTTTTTATTATTCTTTAAATAATATTTTATACAAATTTTTTAATTATTTTTTTATTTTACATATATTACATTAAAAAAATTTATTACAATACTTTTTAGAGTATGGTCCCATGTGTTAATCTCATCCTATCTAATTTTAACAAATGAGTTCCTCATCAATCACATTAAGTCTATACTATTTACTCCACTATGTATCAGCAGTTGAATGACTAAAAAATAAAAATTTTATTATTTTTTCAATCATCTAACTGTTTAATAATACACATTTTATATCGCAAATTATGTAACAAAATTTTTTTTTGATAGATATATGGAAGTCACGTTAGTGCGCTAGAATCTTTCTACGTACCTTACTGCGTGTCCTAGTCATTAACCATTATATTAAATTCAACTTATATATGTGGGCACCATTACTGATATTGTTTTCTTTGTCACATATTTACAGATGAACTTAATAGTTTCTCATATTTATTATATTTATATTTTTTTAATTCCTTACATTTAAAATAATATATTTTAGTCTCTCACAAATTCAAAATATACTATTTTGGTCTCTCAATACAATTACGGATATATTTTACCTTGAAATACTCACATGCATATAAAATAGAACATATTCAACTGTAAAATTGACAGTACATAACCTTAAAAAATAAATTATCCCAAAAAGAAGAGCATTGGAGCTGTTGGAGTAGAGTTAGCAAAGGAAAAGTTGCGAGAGAGGGGAATAGAAGTGGTGATGGTAGGTGAAAATTTTGGAGTGTTGGTAACGGAGGTTTTAGGTAGTGTCATTTAATATTTAAAATTTGCGTGGTGCAAATTTTTTCTGTGAAAAATATAACATTCTATACACATGTGAGTATTTCATATTAAAATATGTTGATAATTGTGTCGAGGGACCAAAATAGTATATTTTGAATTTGTGAGGAACTAAAATGTATCATTTTAAATGCGAATAACTAAAAAAATACAAATATGAAATTTATGAGAGACTAATAGAGTTGTTTTTCCTATTTACAAATACAATTTTATCTGATATTCCGAGGAAAACAAAAGGAAATCACGGAAATGTATACACAAGCTAAATCAAACGAAACAAATAAATGAATTGCTTTTTTCTTTTCTTTTTTTGTTTTAGTTCGTAAATGACTTTTTTAGTTAATTAAATGTAGAATATGTTTAACCATAATTAATAATTAAACTCCATTTTTCAGGCCAGTGCTTGATCAAAACTTATACTACGTGGGCATGAAGACAACATCTGCAACATTTGCATCTGCTTTTGTCAATATTCTCCCGGCCATTACTTTTATAATGGCTATTATTTTCAGGTAATATTTAGTTATTAGAAATAAATTAATTTTACAGATATTCTGTAAATACCGGAAAATAAGGTATATGTTTTTAGGTACTGCAGAATTAAATAAATTTGTATATATATACACACGCATATTACTTGATCGACAAACCTAAAAAGCAAAACAGACATACGAAAATTATTTCGGAATAAGTATTAGGGTTCTCTAAATGACTTTAAGAATAGATTTTCTTATTGAACAATGCCTATACCATCGGTCTAGAATAGATCAAATAGTCAAAATCATAACACTTTTTATAGAGTAAGTACTTATCTAAATAGACATTTTTAACCCCTTTTAATATGTATAGATTGATAACTTTCCCAATTATAACCAAGACACAGATTTTTTTCATGATTTTTCATCATATATATATATATATATATATATATATATATATATATAGAATAATTCTGTGCTAGTCATTTTACAAATCAATCGAATGATTGTATGAAAATTGGGGATCCTCTATTTTTAAGCAATCATGCAGTTGTGGTTAGGAATTCCGCATATTCAGCTTTAATCAGAAAATGATGAAATTTTCTTGAAGGGTAAAAGAATCTTTTAGTTTGTACAGATTAATATGTGATTTTGTTTATTCTCAGCAGTTAATGTTTAGCTGGAGTGATATCTGATATGTTCATATATTGTTTAAAATAGTTCATAAAAATAATTTAAAATAATTAAATTTAAAAAAATTCTACAATTCTTTTAAGAAATCGTCGATGGTTTAAAAGAATGGTAGAATTTTATGAACCATGATTTTGTAAACAATTAATAATTCTCTAATTTTATTTAACCAGTTTGGAGAAAGTCAACCTTAAAAAGATACCTAGCTTAGCAAAGGTGATTGGAACAGCAATTACAGTTGGTGGAGCAATGCTTATGACTTTGTATAAAGGCCCAATTGTAAATATCTTATGGTACACACATGGAGGAAATCAACGCACCTCCAGTGGTTCATCCGATCAGCAGCATTGGGTCACTGGCATAATTACGCTAATTTCCTGTGTTTTTGGTTGGTCTGGATTTTTCATTGTGCAAGTGAGTTCCTTTTCATCTTCACTTTTAAATATTTTTGTTTTGAATCACATGTACACTAATAATTATATAAAAAATAATAATTTATAAAATTACAAACTTCTGAATCACTCGCTAAAACCATTTCGTGTGATAACCTTATAGAGAATCACCAACCTCTAATTTTTAATATTCGGTTGAATTTCAATATTTCTTTCTTGGATAATACATAAATAACTTTTGTTACTTTATCGCTTTGTATAAATGTACTGTTATGCAAAAATTCTTTATATAATCTGGTCGTACAATCACATCCGTGTTTTAGATTGCCGTAAACTTTCAAATATTTTGCACCCTAATGCTATGAATGTGTTTTATTTTTTGTGCTCGGGCAAAACGGGGCCAAGGAAGGGCAGCCGAACTCTAAAGATTTTTGAAATTTCATATTTTTATTTGAAACTTATGAAAATTAAAAACTAAAACTTCCTAATATTTTATGAAAATTAGAAACTTATCCCCCCTTATATACATCTATATAATCTTATCTTTCGCAATCTAACTCTTGCATCCGTTACTAATTAAAACCCCGCACAATATGTTTGAACTAGAAATTCCAATTTTATACAATTTTAATATAACACAATAACACTGACCCATTTACCATTTGTTTTATATATCAGTCAATGACACTGAAGGAATACCCGGCAGAGCTCTCCCTGACAGCCTTAGTGTGCTTGATGGGCATGATTGAAAGTGGCATTGTTGCTTTGATATTTGAACGCAATATGGACGCTTGGGCCATAGGTTTTGACTCCAGATTTCTCGCTGCAGCATACTCCGTAAGTGGACTCTTAGTTTACATGTATATGTATATATATATTTCTCCTGGATTTTTAAATGATTTTCTAAGATGCAAGTGCAAATTCAACAAAATTCTAAATGTTTGATGGAAGTTGGAACTCTCAACACTTTTACAATAAATTAGATTGCAAAATAAACAGTAATATAGGCAAAAACGTTCTCTCTTCTAATTAATGAAATTGGTAAATTTTGTCTTAGGGTGTGGTGTGCTCTGGAATTGCTTATTATGTGCAAAGTGTTGTTAACAAGGTTCGAGGACCAGTTTTGCGTGTTGTGACTGCATTCAGTCCTTTAAGCATGGTTATTACCGCTGTTCTAGGAGCTATTGTGTTGGCCGAGCAAATCCATCTTGGCAGGTAATTAATTAATTACCACAATTCTACCATAGATCCTCTTTATAAAAAAATAGTCAATTTCTAAAATAAACTCATGAAAAAAAAAAATAGAAATGAGGTGATAATAGTTGAACCATAACAAAAGCTTTCCTTTGACTTATAAGTAGATAACATATAAAATTATAAATTCTTGGAAATATACGTGGTGACCATTTTTACTCTTTTGCAATTTTTATTTGGTAATAATTGAATTGGTGAAAATATGATTACATCAAATGGACTTGAATTGTTTGCGCGTCTTTGATGTTTCAGTTTAATTGGAGCTCTCATCATTGTCATTGGCCTCTATTCTGTGATATGGGGAAAAAGCAAGGATCTTTCTGCCTCAAATGTAGAGTTTGAGAAAGGCAAAGCTCATCAATTAGAAGAATTTGGAAAAAATACATCAGACTTAGGGGGAGATATTGAATCCAATGGGATATCAAAGATTCCACAGAAAAAGTTCTCATCGGAACAGCCATGATTGAAATAGTTTGCAAAATTTTTCACTTTGTGGAGTCGCATAAATATCACAGCTTCTCCTATGTGCCAAGGGTAACTGGTTCCTTATTAATTTTGTTTTGTTTTCTGTTCGAGTCAGTCTGTAATTCCCTTATACTATCAATTAATTAACATGAAGCTCCCGTGTTTTGTGTAACACTCAATCTTAATCCAGTTCAATCTGATGCTTCTTGGTTAATCATATTTTTACTATACATATATTCTTTGTATAATAAAATTGTCACGTCCCAAATTTGTGATAACGACACGCCGCATCTCAAAATAAACCTCGAATATAATAGACAACGGTACAAAGAATCAATTTTAAATCACAATAAACAATTAATATTTACCAACAATAACAATAGGTCAACAATTAAACTAATCTACTATCTATTACAGTTGGACAAGGTAGTGTCCGAAAAATGAAACATTAAACTATTTAATGTTGATTCACAGTTTTTTCCAGCAATCCTCTACTCAGGAACCAACTCATCAATTCCATGTGCTACAAAATGTTAAAATAACGGAGTGAGCAAACACTTTACTCAGTAAGCTGATCCCATTTCCTTTAACTGGATTGAGCACATAATAATATATACTAGCATTCAGGCAATCATGCATCAGTCATACACTTAATGCATTAAACAATAACAATGACACTCAATCGGTTAACTCATGGTTCGCATAGGTAAATCGATTACTGGATATCCATATCTAACAATTAAGAACCCGTTAGATAAGGCCAGTGGCAGTCACAGTGACATTAGCAGTAACAGTGGCATTGGCAGTAACAGTGGCATTGGCAGTAACTGTAGTATTAGCAGTAACGGTGATGAAAACTAGTTATCACTGAACAACATATATTTATCAATGAGTTTTACATACATACATGCACATTCAATAACATTTGGTCACATTCTCATATGCATTTAACATTCGATTATATTTATAATAAAAGTATTCCATATGCAGTATGTATCAAACTTATTCCATCCGATTTGCATATCGTAAAATACTTTTAAACAATTAATAACTTGTAGAACATTTGAAAAATGATAAAAGAAAAGAAGAACCACTAATCTGGATCCTCAAATATCGTACTCTTAGCCCCTTTAATCCCTTAAACATAAATTATATAAGTTATCAATCTAAAGGATACACTGAGTTAATGAATATCATACCCTCCTTTCATGAATGGCCTTCCTATGATCTAACAAACATTCTTAAATTACATCATAGATGCTATTTTAAATATCACTAACTTATCAACATCCAGTATACAAGATTGCACAAATAATTTCAATACAATCACTCTTTATTAAGCCAAACAATTAAATGTAAATCAACAACATGATATACCAGTACACTAAGCAACTTTCAATAACTAATTTTCATTGATTAGACCAATATAACTGTATCCAATTGAACAGTTCATGAACAAACAAGTTTGATAGTTTGAAAAAATTTCCATGTTTGATACTGTCTAGTAAAACTAGCATATTTTGAATTGTATAAATGATTTGGTGTGATCTTTATACTGTTAGAAAAGATATTCAGAATTATAAAACTTTTATATAAGAGTATCCTAAATTACTTCTTTAAGACATACCAATTTAGTTATAAAATTTCAGAACCTCGACTTATATTATATATTAGGTGTAGTTTATAAAAATTACTATACTTCAGGATATATAAATCTAAAAATTGTGTACTTTATAGCGTTAAAACAAATACTCAATTATCTATAAATCATAAAAAAAAAAATCTTACTCAGATGCTTGTTGTAAGACACACAAAAGGGCAATGATATTGCCACAACAAAGATCTTATTGCCACAACATATATTTATTAAATGACAAATTTACCCTACTCATCATTCGTACCTATTTTCTGGACCTACTACATAACCATCTCTCCTCATCCCAATTCTTTTCGTTGAGTTGCAACACCACCTCACTGCCCTCTTTCCAGAAGCCTTACTTCCTTTGCATACATCTTCATCTTCATTTTTCCAAGCCCAATCTTTATCAAATTGAGGAATTTTTCCAAGCCAACAAATTTCTTTTGGAAACTTATATACTAGATCGATTCTCCTATAAATTTTGCAGCCTTAATTAACTCATAATCCAGCAATTAAATATCTACTTTTTAGAAAAAATTTCAATTTTAAAATCATGTGGATGAAGGCAGCCGGAGAGAAAACCACAGAGCAAAAAAGACCACCATTGCTATTTGTAGAAGCTCCAACACAGAAGAAGCCCTTGAAAGAAGCTGGTGCTGACGCTAGAGATAAGAGGAGGTCGGAGACCTAAAAGAATACATCTTCGAGGTGATGAAGCAATTCCCACCCAAAAATCTGATTTCCAGCCAAAAGCCATGGGAATTATGAATAGCTTTATCAACCATATTTTCCAAAAACTGGCTCATGAGCTCTTCCAGTTTTGAAATTTGCTAGATTCCCTTCCATTAAATAGATGATGGATCTATTGAATGGGTAGAGAATGGAAAGGATGAGGTCCATGAAGAAAAGGGGGTAGTCAGTTGCTGAAAAAGACAGAACGAAGGGTTCGTTAAGTTTTTGAGGGGTAACTTTGTCATTTAATAAAAAAATATTGCGGCAATAAGGTGTGCCTTGTGGCAATATCATTGCCTCACACTAAATTATCTATGAACATTCCTTATACAGTGTTTCATATCATACTAGGTTTACAAAAACTAACCTATACAAAGCTATAAATTCGAATCAACAAGTTTTTCATAATTTTAAACACTAGATTCAGATAGCTACAAATATATGAACAAGTCAAATTTAAATTCGGACTAAAAAAACATGTGTTTCATATGTGTAACACTCCTGATTTGTTAGAAATTTTTATTAAAAAATAAATAAATAACCAGTGAATAATAACATAGAGTACAAAGTATAAATATTTTATTTGAGATTTATATATTACTTAGTTTTTTATGCAAAAGTTATACATACATACATATATATATATATATATATATATATATATATGTTCAAATATATACATATACAAATATATATATATATAAAATATTAATGCTCTTTTCTTCATAATTATTTTCACCTTTCTTTTCTTGATATATTTACACTATTGTTTGTTATTTGTTACAATATTTATACATAAATTCCATCTCTTCTCAAATAATTAAGAAAACTTTCTCTTTTATGGTAACGACATATTATATTTGAATCTTATTTTTATTTCACTTCTAGGCACTTAGTTTATGGTTTCTGCAACAATACTGCCAATTTTTTGATCAATTAAAGATAAAAATATTTTCCATAGTGTAGTGAACTTTTAAAATATTTATGTATTCGTTGTCATTACTAAAAGATAAAATCACTATCAAGCTACTAAACATCATTTTGTAGATGAAGTATCTTGATGAAAAATATTTGCAGGAAATCAAATTATATATGAATAATAATTAAATATAAATAATTACTATAATTTCAAGAAATAAGAAAAATAAAATTAATTAAACTGTAAAGAACGAATGCATCAAACAAAAATCATTATAAAAAATTAAAATCTTATTAGACTAATATCTTCCCCGTATTATTTATAGGTATCCAAAATCTTTATTAAAAATTAAAATAATAAGTTGTTCTTTTGTGTTGCTTTGAAATGCACAGAATGTTAATGAAAATAATTCTTTATCTTAGTATAACATATAGGCAATGCTAATGAAAAGTATGTAATTCTAAAGATTCTAAAATTACACATTACTTTAACTTGGATTTTATACAAATTTTGATCACTATTAATATTCATTAAAATATTGTGTAAATGTGTATACATATAGAGAATATATTACTTTTTTTTTTTTTTTTTTTTTTTTATTTCTTAAACTTATGGTATCATTCACTTCAGTACTCTATTTAAAATTTGAACTCTTTATTCATGTTGATGGCACAAAATGTGGTTAATTTCGATCCAAGATAGGTTTCTATTTCTCTTTTAGGTTCCCAAGTTATAATTTGTTATAACGATACCACCAATAACTTGATTATTTAAAATGAAGAGTTTTTCATAATATTGAATTTGAATATATATATATATATATATATCCTTTATCATTATTAAAACATAAAATCACTATCAAGTATCAAACATCATTTTATAGATAAAGTGCTAATATTCTTTTATTAGGGAAAAATTTACAGGAGATTAAATAATATATGGTAATAATTACAAAATGATTAATTAAAATTTTAAAAAATTCAAAATAATGAACGTAAGTAAAATGTAAAGGACAAAAACATCAAACTAACAAAATTAAACTAATATATTCTTTATAATATGGATATATATCATAATGTATATTAAAATCATTATCAAAAGATGAAAATAAAAAGTTATTCTTTTATCTTTTTTTAAAAATGTATAGAACATTGAAGAAAATTTTTTTTTATCTTACTCTTAAATGAACGCAACTCTAATGAAAAACTTGTAGTTCTAAAGACATCCAAAATAACATGTAATTTTTGTATAATTTCTACCGCAATTAATTTTTAACATATTGTGCAAATTATGTATCAAAATAGAGAATACATTGGTATTTTTTCATATTTTTTAACCTTATGATAATATTCACTTCAGAACTTCATCAACGTTCTAAGTTCTTCCCGTCATCCTGAATGGTATCAAACGTGGTTAATTCCGAAATTGTCTTTTGATATAGTATTGTACTGTAAAATTAAAATTTGTTATTTATTAAATATATAAAAAATTAAAGGTAATAAAAATGTCTGAATTTTATTTTGATCTTTTGCATATTTTTTTTATTAGTTCCTAAGACATTTAATCTTCATTTTTATTGTTTTATTAAATAGTGTAAAAGTTGCATTGTAGTTTCCAAAGTTGACGTGTAAATGTAGTCTATATATATGATTATTTTAGAATATTTAATCATATGATTTTATTTGCATAATTTATTTTATCATTTACATTAATGACGTCTACTTATTTTTTCTATATATCATTCCTACAATTTATGTGTAGTATTATTATTATAGGTATTGCAATGATTATTTTGAACTATTTTGGTCATGTATCGTACCATTAGTTGGATTTTTTTTACCTCATCAATAGTTACTTTAAACCAATAATGTTTTATCAAATACTATAACAAACTGTCATTGTAGTTTAGAAAGTTGATATTTAGACTCAGTATACTACCAACCATTTAGAGTATTTAATAGTATGATTTGTTTGCATAATCTGTGTTGTTTCTATACTAATTATTTACCTAAGTATTTTTTCTATATTAGCATCAGAAATTATGTGTTGAATTTTTGTATGTGTTATAATGAGCATTGCATCGAATAATGGGTTAAATTTTTTTCTACCTCATCAATAGTTACAGTAGACCAATATTTTACAAAATGATGTTATTAAAAATAAGGATTTTGTAATCCAATATTATTATTATAGAGATATAAAATTAACAAATAATTTTATTTCAATTATTAAAATTGTGAGTTTTCGATTTCGCTCCGAGCTATACTTTTATTCCTTGGTTAATTGTTTTTTCTTCATGTAGGGAAGTAAAAAACAAATCTAAATTAATCATAATAAAATTTAAATGAGAAAAGAAAATAGTGTTATGATCCATTATTTTTTTCACGTTATATAAATATTAAAATTTTTATTTGTATGGTTATTAATTTTGTTATTTTTAAGTTGGAGGAAAACTTTGATATTAATGAGATATGATATTGAATTCAAAATCAATCAAGTCAAACACATAAAATTTGTTAGAGGCATTCAAAATTCAATAACAACTTAAGGAAGAAACAATTTGAACATACATAATAGATATAAAAACTAATTTTATTTTATTTTAGCTCAAATATAAATTATTTTACACATATAAAAGTTTACCATCTTATTATGCATTTATACCCAAATTTTCATATTAACCTAAATAATTATATTATAGTTGTTTGAATATATATATATATATAATTATTAAATACTACTAGTATTACAAAAGATAGATAAACTTTATATTAAATATAGAGTATTTTAAATAGGTCAATTATACTTCATAAAAGGCATGTTAGACAAAACTATTAAATTTAATTAAAGGTATATTAGGCATGAAAACAAGTAGAAAAAAATAATAGATTATCTCGAGTAAGATTGTATGACAAAAAATACGTGGTGGTGTTCTAAAAACTAGATGGTTAGATTAGATGAGGAGTAATTTAATTATATTTTCCTAATAATTATATTTTATTAAGGATGAGTACTTTAGGTATTATAAAAAAATGGAGAAATACTTAAAAGAGGATAAACGTTAAAAATAGGAGAAATAACTCAAATTTATATATAGGTTAGATCACGACATACTCAAAAATTACAAACAAGAAAAAACATAAATTTTTGGACAGATTCTTAGTCAATTATCCATCCTTTCCAAATCCCATGATTAATCTACAAATTCTCATAATGTGATTTTTATATGTTAAAATAAAATCCTAGAAGTCTAGTTTCATTTAGAACAAGTGGTGCCTTAATCTGAGTTTTCTACGTTAATCTAAACCTGCTTTACTAAAGCCGCATTGTGCTGTCTGCTATCATCTTAGTTAGAGGTTTACATTGTTTTAATCATTCAATTATTATAAATGATGAAATAAACAACACGTAAATCATACAAAATAATTCATACATCATAAAATTTCTCAATACATGAATAACTCTAATTTTGTAGATTTATTTGTGAGAAAATAATATAAGAACATACATCAATAAAAAAATTAGTTTGAAGAATCGATAGATTTAATATAAGAACATGTTTGCCAATGATTGACAGTACTAAGCATGCATGATTCTACCCAAGAACCCAACTAAATTGAAGTACAATACTTACACTTTGTGAAGAATCCATGAGACAATTTATATTTTCTCTTTTTCTTCTTCTTCTTACTCTGTCGTTCTCTTCTCCATTCTTCTGGCTTCTTCTTTTTCTAGTTTCTCTCTCTCTCTCTCTCTCTCATGTTTCTGTCGTTGCTCTCTCTCTCTTCTCACTGTAAGTTACGTTCTTTTTGCCACTCTCCCTCTTATGTTTTTTTTAATTAAACCACCGATAAAGGTGTGGGGTCGACACCCATTTATTGATTGAAAATTCTTGGATACCCTTATTTGCCATGAAATCCGTAACTTGGTTCCAAACTAGCACACAATGCATTGTTAAGACTTGAATAATTGTTGCAATTTGTTATATAATTGCATAGAAAATGTCAGTTTTTTTGTTGACAAAACTTAGTTTCTAGTACCCGAGGTAACTTCTTTAGAGACGTCCCCTTCATTGGCAGTATGAGTTCCCAATCTAGTTTGCATGGAGTGTATTCTTGCTGCATAAATCTTCCTTCATCTTGGCTTTTTGATTAGTGAGAACTTTTGAAGAGAGAAGTTGTCCACATTTTGTAGTTCCTTTGTAATCACTTGACTAACTTTCCCCCCCCCCCCTTTTTCCATTGAAAGAAGATCACTACTTTTATTAGGACAATCCAACTCCAAGAAATATAGTACCAATTATTTCATTGATTTCTCCTGTCTCAAATCCAAATCATCCCTTGCATTTGAAACAGTCGAACGTTCAAAAATAGTTAGACGTCCATTCGCATTTGCCTCTACATTAATTTGAACCACATTATTCAAATTTGCAATTTGAAGTTCCTAATTGAGTGCTGGATTTTGAGTTTGAACTTCATTTATCTGAACTATTTGGTCTTCATTTATTTGAACGATTTTTTGGATTGATGGTGATAGACTCCTACCTCTCGAAGGAGTCTCAATTGATGGAGCTACTTCGGCTTGAACGGGATTCTCCTCTAAATCCCTAACATCCTTCTCTACTTGAATTGGATTCATTTGCAAATTTTTTTCAACAATCCGAGCAGTCCTCAATTCCACGGCCTTTGAGGACTTTGAGATATCCTCCACCATTTGAACGACTTGATTCTCCTAACTTGTCTATTGCTGATTTTTTGTAACCACCTAATAAGATTTTTGAACTGGCTGCCATTACAAATTTTGATTTCCATCTTTCTCTCTAACCACTTTGTGCTTCGTGTACGGGGTCTTCTGCAGCTGGCCATTCTATACTTGAGCTTTCTACTTATCATCTTGCTTTGGATTCTCCGTTGGACAATTTTGTATAGCATGCCCTTGCTTACAACACTTAGTGCAATAAGAAGGGATATTGGTCACCTTTTGCCATCTACCTTGTTCCTCCATGCCAAGGTAGACTCATTGTGGTAACTCTCTAAAAAGGTCAGTCTCTACGCATAACTTTGCTACACTTGGACGATTTCTAGTTGCAGTAGCCATATAAATTTTTAGAGGCTTACCAACAGCCTGAATCAAAGAGAACAATGAGACTTTATTAAAGAAGCATTGTGGGAGATTCTCAAATGAAATCCACGACGGAACCACAGATGATTCTGTAGCTGAACTAAAAAATAAGCTCCATTTGAAAACATTCGTGAAAAAACTTATAACATTAATAAACCAAGCACTTTTAATCCAACATCTCAAGTAATCTTCTTCTCATTTGAACTTGATTAAGATATGCTTGTAATCCAGCAAACCTAAGGTGAAATCTCCAATGAAGCCGATAGTCTGAAAACTTTTTCGCAAGACCTCCATAGACGGTCTTACTCTCATGAACTTCCCCACCGATGCATACTGCAATGGTTTGGATAAACTTCAATTTCCTGCTTGGTGAAAAACACTGTTGGTTCTTCCTTGTAGGATTTTAACTTCTTGATTTTAACAGGTTGATCCTCTGCTGATTGAAGAACATCGGCAAAGGATCTAGTAATAGCCATTGAAAGATTGATCAAAACAATGAAAGAGATGAAAAGAAAGAAAAGAAGGAAGAAAGAGAAGAGAGCACTTAGGTTTTTATGTATATAAGTCTCCATGAAAGCATTTATTTCCTTTCTATCTTTTATCTGATAACACGATTAGGGTTTTGAATAGGTTAGGAATGGTTATAGAAATTAATCAAGGTTAAGCTAATTCCAATTTAGTTAAGAGTTTTCAAATAATTATCTCCTTTCCTATTTCGATTGGGAAATTTACTTCTTTATTTTTATAAGATTTCAAATTTAACTATTATTCTAGTTAAGGATAATTATAAATTCATTTAACAAAACAAAAACTAATAATCAATTATTAACAAATAGATAAAAATAATATGGTTTCACAAAAATTCTATAATAATATTTTTCTAAAAATTCTTTCAAAAGTCTAATCTGTGCCTTTTCAAATTATATAAAAGTTAGCTTAAGAACCTGTGCTATGAAGGAGAAAAGAAAGATTATGAAATTTAAATGTCAAATATGTAAATTTAAGGTATAAATTTTTTAATGATTAAATCAAAATTTGCCTCTATTTGAATACCTATTTTTCGTAATATTATTTAAAATAATCACTATAGTTTACCTTTGAATTTGATATATGTTAGATTAAGAAATAGTTAGAAAATGTGTCATAAATAACCTTGTAAAATATTATTTGAAAAATAATGAATAATTTACACTATTTCAACAGAACCTTAATGCTATTAGGTTTTATAACACTATAAACAAAAAGAATAAATAAAAGCAACACGATTCTCGAATGCACTCATTAAAATTATCAAATTTCAGTCCAACAAAAATAATTGAAAGTTAATTATAAGAAATAAGCATTAACTATATGAGACTTATGTATGATAGTAACTTATATATTTAATTTTAATGCTTGTATGTTTTCTTGAACGTACATGCATTCTCATTGTCAATCAACTTTAAAAACAAAAACACTACATATGGATATTTAACAATTTTTATTTTGCTTCCCATTTCAATTTTAGACATTTTACACCCCAATTTTCATCTTCACCATTTCAATATAATTCTTAATATCATCATCAAAATTAACAGAATCTTTTTGTGTGTACAACAAATTTAATAAGATATACTATAATGTAGCCATAATATTTTTGGGTGCACAAACAAATTGATTCCATTAAATTTAGTGACGATGTTAAATAGATTGTGGTATGATGGATTTCAAAATTGAGGGTACAAAGTATAAAAACTAAAATTGGTGATATAAAATGAAAAGTGAGAATATGTCGAAGGGTACAAATGAAATTAGTCATTATTTTTATCATATATTTGTTACAGACTAAAATTACTTATATAAAAAAAATAATTTGTAGACAAAAATTGAAAAAAATATTTTTGTTTTTCATGTTTAGATAAGCAAAGTTGTTTTCAAAAGTAACTTTGCACCTACTTTTTAAAAATTATTTAATTTTTCAATTTAAAAAAAAAAAAAAAACAACTTATAACTTTTCATAATCGCTTGAGAACAAGTCCTAAATATTCTAGACTTCAAACTTAACCAAATATGTTACAAGTAGTGGCATTGGCACTTTATTTTTGTTATAGGCTTTCTCCTAATATTTTAATTTGCAATTGGACAACATTAACATTTTTTATTTTTTTCACCTTCTAATAATAGCTGAACATAAATAATTCGATACAAAAAAAAATCTAAAATTTGGCTTATTTATTTTTCCTAAATATCTTTATATTTTTTTTCGCCTTCTAATAATATAAATAATTCAATACAAAAAAAAAAAATCTAAAAATTGGCTTATTTATTTTTCCTAAATATCTTTATGTAGCTTCTTTTCTCAACTACTATGAATTTTCCAACTATTCATTTTTATTTAATAAATTAAATTTAAAAATCCTTAAGTAACTTCCTTTCTCAATTACCCAACTAATTTATTTTTATTGTAATAAATTAAATGTAAAAAATACTACTTTATTATTAGATAGTGCAAAATTATTTTGTAACAGTATTTTATTGAGATGCACATACATTAGATGTGCCAATATTACTAGTAATAATAATCAGATAACCCAGACCGTTCATCTATTAAACTGTGAATACATTACTTGACTGTTCGCCTTCCTATCCGATTTTAAAAACATTCCTTAAACCTAGCTCAAATTAGATTATAGCATTTAATAACACATTTCTCTTTTGTTCATATGTCGCATCCCCATCGGTTCAACAAACTTAAGAGGTGTTTCATTTTTGAGTATGAGAAAAATGAATAAAAATCAAAGTTAATGATATGCATAGTTATTGTTTTGTTGAACACAATGGGAATTATTCTATAAGAACGATGTGTTAGAAAATTCTTCCTTTGGTTCTTGACTTATGACATGACTTTAAGTTGATTAATTTATAAATATAATGAACCCATTCCGGTTCGAACTAACCAAGTAAGGAGAAAATGATACGAATCCACATTTAAAGTGGAGTTTATAATTCTCATTCTGATTCTTATTCCCAATTGCGAAACCAAACATCTCCTTATATTCTTTTAGGAAATACAAAGCATTGGATATGTTCCTATTTTTGGGATGTTTAAAAAATCGAACCGGACCGGCCAGTTAGATCGGATAAATCGCAAACTAGACAAGGTACCGGTCCGATTGACTATTAAAGTCGAAAAAGGGTAAAACTCGCATCAAAACCCAGAACTGGTAAAAACCCGGATCAAAACCCACTTCGACAATGGAATTTCCCAAAATCATATGCAAAATACCTTTGATCCACCAAAATCGTCCATCAAACACCCAAGCATAGCGACCAATTTCACCAAAATCAGTTAAAATCCTAGTCAAATCGAAAAAAAAAATTAGATTGAGTCCCAGTGGAAAAAATATTTAGATCCATACAATCGAAAAAAAAGTTTCAGATCTATTCCAATGGAAAACAATTTTTCAAGTGATCCCTAACGAAAAATCGCACATTCTAATGATAAGAGATTGGAGAAGAGAACAGTTGGGAGGATAGAGATAGACACTGGAAGGAGTTGAAAAAGATTGTAGGACAGGAACGCGTGGGGACGAAGAGATATGGGCGAGAAGAAACAGGGATGCGGAAAGGAGAATGGTAGCAGGGAAAAGGGAAACAAAGGAGGTGGGAAGAGGTTAGAAAAAAAAAAATAAAGATACTTGAATGTTCTTCTTCTGTCTAAATTGCGAAGAAGGAGGTAAAAAGGAAGAGGAAGGAAAAAATAGCCAAAAGCCTCTAGGCTGGGTTTGGGAGTTTTAGAGAGAAGAGAAAAAGAAGAGAAAAGTTAATTTATTAGAGAAAAGAAGAGAAGAGAATAGGTATGTATTTCTTCCTCTTTTGTTTGGAAGTTTTGAAAAGAAATGGGATGATTTTAGACTTATATGTAGGGGTGTCAATGGGTCGTATCGTGTCATTATCATGTCGTGTTAGGTGAGACGCATTTCTTATTGTGTCGTGTTTGGGTTGTGTCATGCAGGGTTTGCTTATTATTGTGTCTTGTTTGTATTTGACCCACTTATTTTCATGTTGTATTCTCGTATCACCCATTTATTTCTACATAAATTTACCAGTCTATCTGATGTGTTAAATAACATGTGATCTATTTGAGTTAAAATCTCAAATTTTAATTGTTTAATAATTTTAAACAATTTTTAATACTAACCTTATTTTTATACCAACTTAAAACACATATCTTTTAAATTTTTGAAAATTTTAATAGTATTTAAAATTATTATTATGTTTGATTTAATAGTATTACATCAAAATGTTATATTAAATTATAATCGAAGTAATATTTCAATAAAATCTGTTCATTCAACAACTTAATAGGTTATATCGTGTCAACCAACGGGTTAACCTAACCCAACCCGTTTACTTTCGTGCCATAAACAGGTTGACCCTTTAATGGCTTGATAGTTTTCGGTCAGAAATTGCCAACCCTAGTTATGTAGTATTATTATTTTGTTGTTTAACATTTTGAGAGTAAAAGTGGTATTTTAAAAGCTTTATAGCCTTTAATAAACTTTTCTCTCCATTTCTTTTTATTTTTGGTGAGAAAACTTCTTAATCAATTTATCTCTCATTTTCTCACCATTTCTCTTCTTTTCTTCCCACTTAAAACTCCCATACGAATGTAGGGATTTGCTTTTTTCTTCTCTTCTCTCCAAATTTCAACTCCCAAACTAGGGTCCCGTTTGGGGTTGCGGTACTTTTAGACTGTAAAAGTACTTTTTTGAGTGTGTGATAAATATTGTCCCTAATTTTAAGGCAGAACTTTTGGTGTCAAAAGCACTTTTAGCACAAGTTAAAAATTGGTGCTTTTTGATTAGTTTTTTAAAAAAAAAAAATCATTAAAGATAAATTTTAGCCATTTTATCAAAAATTTATAATTGAATAAAGATAGAATATTTTTAAATTCAAAATCATACATTACCAAATATAAAAAAAGTACTTTTTCAAGTTTACATCCAAACTACAAAAGTTAAGCACTTATTAAGAATTTTTTAAAAATTTTACCAAGTAAAGTATTTTGTGATAAGCCACCATAATTCCAAACGAGGCCTAAATCCTAAAGTAGGGATTTGAACCCACCTTCTCCCAAAAAAAAAAAAAAAAAAATGGATCTTAACTTAAAAATCTAACTACCAGACCATCTGCATTCTCATTAATTATTCCTAACAATAATAATAAATACAAGTGATCAATGCACATCTAATATACTCAATATGTGTATCAAAAAAATTAGTTTATTTAAAAATTATTTCATATATACAAAATTTGACACTGTTTGGACAATAATAAATAAATTTAGATTATTTCGAAATCAAATTGTTAGTAGATGGGTAGTTATTAATAATAGTTAAAAACAATACTATTTTTTAAAGATTTTTAAACCAATAAATTAAAAAACAAGGGTAGTTATAAAAAAAATTAAAATTCAAATAAATAAATTTAAAGAGAATCTAAAAAAAACCACCATACCAAGGCTCTCCCTCAAACCCATTCACCTGGGAATAGGTCACCAGACCGACCTCTCCCCGGTCCAAGTTTAAAAGCATTGGGCCTGTTTGGACAGGAAATAGTAAGTACTATTTGCCAAATAATATTTGGTCAACAATAATTATTGTTTGGTCAGCAAAGTATTTTTTTCAAATAATATTTCACGCTATTTATGTTTTATCTTATTCATTATTCACATAATCTATTATTTGCACTATTCATATCAAGATCTATTCATTATTTATATTTTAAAAAAAATATTCAATTAATAATTACGTAAATGATTTTAAACAACGTATCTTCGTCAAATGCGGTGTGGTGAGGTTAAGTGAAGAATATTCACAATTGTCACTTTCTATTTGCATTGTAGGCCTGTAAATGATTTTACAATGTGTCTTCGTCAAATGCAATGTGGTGAGGTTAAGTGAAGAATATTCACAATTGTCACTTTCTATTTACATTATAGCCTGTAAACGAGTCGGATCTGGCATATCCAGACTCGGATCCGGATATCTAGATACGGATCTGATTAATATAATCGGATTTGGATTTGGATCCGGATCCGGATCTATGACGGGTCTACAAAAGTAGATCCATACCCTGATATGTCGGTCTTGTCGGATTTGGATCCGGATTCGCATCTTAATATTCTTTTTATAACTTTCAAAATTATATATAGAACTATTACAATTTATCAAATGTTCTCTTTTTCTTTAATTATAAAAAAGTATTTAGTTCTAATTGATAATTCATATTTATGCATATACTTTACATTAAATACAAATTATATGGGCAATTTACACAATATATATGTATATATACATAAAAAATGATATTAATATACAACAATTTTATTATATATTAAATATTTTAATCAGAACCGGATCTTAATAGGGTAGTAACACTAAGACCCATCTCCAACCTATTTATTATAATAGTTAAACGGGTCCGGATCAGTCGGGTCCGGGTCTAGACCCGACACATTGACAGGCCTATTGCATTATTGTTTTTAAACTTTTTGGTAATAACTAAAGTGGAGCTCCAATCATACATGTAAACGGTCGGAGACAGGGAACCAAATCTTATACATATCCGTATCTAAATCCCTTTAATATTATCAGATTCAAATCCGAATTTAGATTTTTTCTAGTTCTATAAAAGGAGATCCATATCCGAATTCGTTGGATTTTGTCGAATCCAAGTTTTGATATTATTTTATAAATATGAAAATTTATATATAAAAATTTCAAATTTTTATAGAACTTTTTTAATTGTAAAAAAAGAAGATTTAATTCATATTCATACATGTATTTTATATTAGAGAAAAAATTATATTGAAAATAAATAAATAAATAAATAAATAAACAAATAAATAAATAAATATATAATCGGATCAAAATAACCAGATTCATATCCAATTGGTTTATTATACAATAACAAAACGAATTCAAATAGAATCCGCATAATTGGATTTGCACATTGATCTAAACCCAAATAAATGATTTATGAAACGGGTCTATATGCAATTTATTACACAGCTTATTTCTAATAAATAAATTATAATGTCATATTTTGTAGGCATAAATTTAATTTAGAATGTCAAACAATGTCATTTTTCTGGAATATGTTCTAAAGATTGACACTCCGTTATCATGTACATTATAATATTAAAATAACAGACAAATTGAATAGATGAGTGGAAGCGTTTGACAATCATAATTCGAAATATGTAATTTCTTTGACAAGCACAATTATTCAAAATCTAACTAAAAAAAAATAATAATTCAACCATAATATATAGGAAAATCAATAAAGGAATTAAACAAAAAACCATCGATAGTTATTTAATTAGTTATGTAATTATTTTATTTTTAAATGGATCCAGTAAATAATAAATATTCTTTATTTTCAATTCAAATAATTATTTTAAAATATTATTTTATATCCAAATAACTATTCTATTTTATAAAAATCAACATTATTTTAAAAATTACTAAAGATAAAACACAAATATTATTCACTGAATAATATTCCATTATTGAGTCTCCAAACAACGTTATTGGTTTTGGTTTTCTGTCTTGTGCGTGATTCCACTGGTTCGAATCCGAACCTTTTTTGGCCACATTTCCTCCCCTCATCTCCCCTCCCTCCTCTTCCCTTTTTGCAGCAGAGGAAGGCCTGCTCTGCTCTGCTGCAGAAGGTTTGAGAATATAAGATATGGCGATGTGGGTTTTTGGCTATGGTTCTTTAATTTGGAAAACAGGCTTCCATTTCGCCAGTATGATCGCCTTGTGGGCTTCATTAAAAACTATCGCAGAGTCTTCTACCAAGGTCACCATCCTACTTACCCCCGCCACCCTTTTCTCTGTTCCATTTTTCTCACTTTTTTGTATGAATTTTTTCTGGGTTTTTGATTGCAGGGAGCACTGATCACAGGGGGACTCCAGAGTACCCTGGTAGAACTGTCACATTGGAGCCTGCTGAAGGGGAGATCTGTGTGAGTTTTTCCTTACAAGTTCTCCTTTTTTAAGAATTTCGAATTCCTAATTAAAGTATTAATGGACAAATTACTGTACTCTGTAAATTAGCTTTAATTTCAAGTTGCAATCTTTTACTATAAGCAAAAAATTAAATTCTGATTTCATTGTTGATGTTACATAAAGATTGGAAAGTGATTGTTTTTCTGATAGAAAAGTGCTCGCGGTAGGAGAGGTGAATGTAATTTGGAATAGGAGAGTGGATTTAATTTATCCTATTTATAAGTTTTAATGTTGCAAGGTTAGTGGGGGGTTGCATACAAGATAATCCGGAAGGAAGATCAAGAAGAGGCACTGACGGTAAATATTGTTCCACTTTTGTAATTTGTTTGTTTGTTTGTCCAGTAATTTGTATGTTCTGGCTCTGACTTATTAGTTTAACAGCTTTTTCGAAGAAAAGGGGTCCATGTTGCATTGATTTTTTTTTGTTTTTAATCAGCATTTGATCTTAGTCCTACTTTTGACTTTGGTGTTGTCAGCTCGATTGGTTGGCCTTTCAGTAAAATTGCACAGAAAAGCTATGTCACATTTGCTTTCATTTCTAAGATTGCTTGTTAATCCTTCTATTTGTCTTTCTAAGGCGAAGTTTTGTAGCCTGCAAGTGTATTTTACTGTTGTTAGCGGTCAAACTTAAGCCTTGACTCACTAAAAGGCAGGGGAATCAAGTATTTAACATGGGTTTCAGAACTAAGAAGCATTGTTTGGCAACTTGAACTCTTCTAACAATTCTATAATAAATAGATTAATCAGCTGGTGTAGGTCTACTAGTTGAAATGAATTTCTCGTGTTCAAATAAGGAAAGCCTTTTTGTTTCATGTCATTTTATACTATCAGTTTGTGTAGTCTTATTATTGTTATTTTAACTAAATTTGTTCGTATGAGCTTCTTATCTACTCCAAGAGTATTTTCCTGCTTTTATTTACTCTGCGCATATCCCTTTGGGAGTTCTAGATGCCAAGGGTAATTTTGTATGGAGTGCATCAGTTACAATGTTGGTGGTTCATAGATTATTTTCTTCTTATCCAAATCTGTTGAATGTAGTTTTGGCACTAATTGATCAAGCATTTACTTAATACAAAATATTACTCCTTCAGGATACAGCTGGAAGTTCTTCTTTGTATAACTGAGTCAGTCACTTTAGGCATTCGCATCATGCTTAACTGTATTTCAACCTGGAAACTTGCTCCATACTCTCGGAAGATCTCTTTTCAGGATGTAATTTCTATTTTTCAATCTCCAATTTTTCCCTAGTTATTTTCCTGAAGTAGCTTGATCTCCAAAGTTCAACGTTAGTTTTTTCCTGTCATGTAATGGTTACTTAGACACATACACATAATTCGGCATTTCAATTCAAGTCTGTTTTTTTTTCTTCTTTTCTTTATTATTTCTTGATTTGTGGCACTTAAGACATTTTTTGTTTCAGCCTCAACCAAATATAGTTGAGATCTGAGATTATGCTAATTTTTCATCCTTTCTCTCCAGTATCAATATGCTACATTTATATTAATGCACTTTTTCTTGCAAATTTAGTCTCCATCCCTTCTGCTAATTCTCTTAGGTTCTCCAATCATATTCAATCTCCTCCAATTTTTCCCTAGTTATTAACCTGTAATAGCTTGATCTCCAAAGTCTAAAAAGAGTTTTTTCCTGTCATGTAATGGTTACTTAGACACGTACACAAAATTCTGCATTTCAATTCAAGTCAGTTCTTTTTTCTTCTTTTCTTTATTATTTCTTGATTTGTGGCACTTAAGACTGTAAACATCTTTTGTTTCAACCTCAACCAAATAAAGTTGAGATTTATATGCTAATTTTTCATCCTTGCCAGTATCAAATATGTTAAATTTATATTAGTGCACTTTTTCCTGCAAATTTAGTCTCCATCCCTTCTGCTAATTCTCTTAGGTTCTCCAATCATGTTCATGTGTGTGTTATACTAACAACATTGTCAGTTAAATTACCATGAAGTTTTGAACTAGATTGAAGATCATAAGGTGATAAAAAATAAAACCGATGCAGTTGATTGAACCTTCAAATATGTGCAAACCTCCATCGAGATCATGAAGGCATCAATTGGTGATTAAAAGCTGAACTAGGGAAGAAACCTGTTAAACCACACTTACTCATAGTTTGGATAAATAAAGCACCTAATTCCCCCATTTTGTCTCATCCTTTTTCCCAAATAATAATTAGCTATTGCTGCAGATATCTAATCAACCATGGTTACCAAGAACCAAAATTTGATCTTTGGCTCCGAATTTTTCAACACTTTCTTCTATCCTCATAAATCAATATTACTATTGCTAAACCTAATCCTCTGATCATGGCATCCAAACATTGAATATTCACATCAATGATATATATCAATTGAATATTAGGTTTGTTTTCTAATCCTAAAGCAAATTAGTAGTGGGATGGGAGTCTAGTTGTATACTCTAAATACAACTGGGCCAAGTTCTTGTGAGCTGGAAGAAATTATACTTTACTAATATAACGATTTTAAGAAAGATTGTTGGTCTTGCTCGAAGTCTTTTTCTGTTGGAATAGACGCGATCGTGGTGATTAATAATCTATTAATTTATATTCATGTTAGTGAGTCTAGTCAAAGTCTAATAAAGGGCTCAATTATGTGTTATTTATTCTTATGTCTAATTTACAGTACTTTTTGTTAGCTTAAGCTGATCTTTCTTGGAGCAATTTTTATTCTCCTCTCACTTGGCTAGATATTTATTAATGGTTTCTGCTTCCCACAACCTTTATTTCTGAAGGAACTACATGTGTTTGATTAACTGGTTTTCAGTATCTTGAAGTGAGGGAAAAGCAATATGACAAGAAGGCATATCTTGATTTTTTCACTGTAAGTACAGTTTCTTAATGATGGTAACACTGAGTTTTCAATATGTTTCTTTGAACTTTGAGTTTTGATTAAACTATTACCTCTCTTATTAAGTTCTTTGGTTTTTTATTTTTCTTTTTTGGTTTTCGAACTGTTGTAGGATCCTGCTTCCGCTATCCCAGCATTATCTGGTGTAATGGTGTAAGTTGCAGAAACCTTCACAACATTCATGATTTCTACATGTTACCTTGCTGAAGATGATCAGGTCTCACAGCTGACAGTTCCCATTTATAGATATATTGCATCAGCAGACAAGAAGGTCAACAAGAACTACCTGGGGCCTGCATCCCTTCAGGAAATTGCGATGTATGTAAAGTTCTGTTTCTTATATTTGAAAGTTTTGATTTTTAATTTGAATGCTTATGGTTATGGATATGAAGGAAGCTCCATATCTCAAGGGATCTAAGGCACATTTCAAATCAGTGGGTTATCTCTTCTAAAATTGAGCCTCTATTTGGGACCTAGGAGCTTATGATTGTCATTGCCAGATTACGAGCCCTATTATTACAAACATGATATGCTATCAAACTAAATACTCAAATCTATCCATTTTGTAAATGTGAAGGGAGGAGGATCTTACATTTCTGTTATAATAAATTATATTCTTCATGGAGGGTCAAAACAAGTTGTTCTAGCCGTAAAAATGATCTTTAGGTAGGACCTTTATGATGAGAGAATGAATAACATGTAATTGTGAAATCTGATGACTAGTTTATTACAAGGTCAAGTATGTTATGAGGCATTGGGCAAATTCCTTATTCCCTCTTCAAGTGTTCATTTTTTATGCTTCTAAACTGCCCTTCATAGTAGGTTATGTGCTCTGGTAATGCAAAAAAAGTGGCCCCTTGGGGTCTTGAATTCAAAATAAGGTCATCTTGATATTTTTCTTCATTTACAGTGAAATTGTTCGTGCAGAAGGCCCCTCTGGACCAAACAGAGACTACCTTTTCCAGCTTGAAAAGGCACTTATTCTGTTAGGTAAAGTGCTTTTACTTCAACCCACCACATACGGTATTCTCCTTTGGCAAATATTTAGGTAGATCCGATTTTTGGCTTCACTTGTAGATCCTATGGTGTGGATTAAATTTTAGAGAATCTATGACATTAACTGATGTAAGCAAGATTCTTTAAGGTTTAATCTTGACCACAGGGTTGACAGGTGGGGCTAAAGACCGGGTCTACCTAAATATTTTCCTTCTCCTTTTACAGTCTTCATCTTTACTGATCTTAAGACATGCATACAGTCTCTCTCCTTCCTCCTCCGGTCCTCTTTCTCAGCAATGCTATTGTTGTTTACTCGTTTGTTTTTCCACTTTTGAGTTGCATGTGAAAATAGACATTTGATATTTGAAACTATGTTTTTTTTTGCTCATTCTCATCATTTTCCTGTGAATAGGATGGTCATCTGAAGATAGACATGTCCTTGATCTGGCGAATGAAGTGAGAACCATTCTTTCAGGGGATAAATTGACTACTTCATGACAATTGGTTACTGGAGCATTAAACTTCACTCTGAACTAATGATTTATGAAATGAAGTGTTGGAAATTATTCTTTCATCTGACATTAGAGAAGCATGTTGCAAACTTATGAAGATACAAATTATTTTGTGTATATTCATACAAACATTTCATTGTCATCATAATATGTTATTCTCAATATTCTCCATGTTAGTTCAGAAAACTCCCTGCAATGCTTATAGCAAATTGTAGGGGAAAGTCACACCAAAGTTTTTTTGAATTTTTTTGTAAGCATGTTTAGGCACTCTATGACTGATAAGCCGCCTATTTGAAATCTTAAGCTAGTGAATTTTTTTAACCCCTTCCCCTAGTGATCAATAAATCATAGGAAAAATACTTTATCACCTAAGCAGCAATTCATTGAGAACTAGCCATTATTAGAGTCACTACTTGATAATAAATTGTTTTAATAGAAACTTAGTTTTGGTGTTTTGATCTTTCACAATATTTTATTATGAAGGGACTTCAGGTAATTTTACACTTCTGTTTGAACTTTTATTCAGTTTGAATTCAAATATTGTTGTGTCTTGCCTTACATTATTTTTATGATTTTGATTTTAGTAAGATAATGTTAACATTTGTATCCTAGTCAAGCTAGAAAATAGAAATTGTTTTCAATCTCTTCTTAGGAATGATTTCATCTGATAAAAAAGTTTGTGTAGAACTTAGGAAGAGTGTCTTTGTGAGATTGTGCGATATAACATAAGACTTAACTGTCATCTAGGTAGTTTCTAACTTTCTCTGAGTTATTCATCAATTATATATAATTGAACCCTTTTCTCCCATTGAATCTCTTGGGTAAAGAAATAGCAAATCAGTAAAATGGTAAATTAGAAAACATGTAGTTTGATGGGAGTTGCGTAATGGTGTAAGAGTGGGGTGATAAACATGAAGGGAAGTAAGGCCTGTATAAATTGGCTTTGCATTGTATTATTTCTTGACTCCTCTTGTTTTGTATGTCAGCATCTGGTATTTATATGCAGAGTTTTCCACCCTTTTGGTTGGAACTTATGAATTATAAGAGATCGGGTCTACATGGTCTGCTAATCGACCGTTCCCGAGCACTTGTTTAAATAAATGTACATCAGCATTATTACTATATTACAAAATTATCCCTACAAAGATCACAAGATATGTGTCGCTATTCTGTAGGATAAACACTTCTTGTTTCATTGAGAGTTCATTTCGTCATATTTGTACTTTAGTCAAGTTTGGCCGAAATTTGCACTGTGTCCTGCTTTTCGTAACGAATAGCTTGGTCGCCGAGAAATCCTTTGTAGATATAGCGGGCTATCTGTCTGAGCACTTATCCTCCACTGTCCCCAGTTTTAGGAGTTGTATTTAATTTGCACGAGTCCCTAGGAGAAAACTAGCTTCTTTCTCTTCTATGCCCTCTTTTGCTTCAGCTTTCGTGTTTTTGCCAAAAGCAACAAAATGTTTTAAGAACCTTGCCTTTAATATTTTGACCCCAAATCCGTGGGCCTAATTTAAGAGTTCCTGCAACTTGCATGGGCTACTTTTCTTCTGGAGAAAAGAGAATATTTACTTAAAGAAATCCTTCTTTATTACTGATGGCTTCTCATTAAGGAGACGACTCTGGCAAGGCTCGCCTTTCAAATACTATTCCTTTCAAGTTTTCTCTCGGGAAGAATAACTATGGATCCCAAAGGAAGGTGAGCGTGCTCGTAATTACAGTTTCCTTTTCGCCTATTGCATCTTTGATTTTACTAGCTATGAACCAAGCCTTCGCAATTGTTTGCGAACAGTCTTCTCCTGTAGTGTTTGACTCCTCCTCACCCACTGTAATAGTGATTGCCTCTCAATCTACGTTGTTGCAGATTGCTGTGATTCTTCCTCAGAAAAGGAAAGCCATCTTCAAGTGTACGTGCTGGTCAAAGGAGATGAGTCCATACAGCCAGGCCAATCAAGTTGAAGGTTTATTAAATTAGCACATCCCGACAAGTTCTGTGGTCCGTCGGTTAATGATTCAACTCCTAAGAAATATGTTCCCAATTGGGAGATAACTAGATAACACTATAGATACCGTCCACAATTTTCTCTACTACACCTTTCCTGCAAAGGAGGAGTATTGGAAAAATTATTCTAACGATGAACTGTGTGCCCATGCAGCCATGAGCAGTGCCTCTTCTGCTTAAGCCACTCATTTCTTGATCCATTGTTTAGCCGATGCTTGCATGGTCGCTACTTTAGTAGTGGCTAATGTGGGTGAAATGAAGATAAAGTAGGTTGCAACATCTAAGAGACTTCAAGAACGAAGTGCTAAATCTTTGTCCTTGTTTGAGGAGAAGATAAAACGGTAGCACAAGTCTTCTTTTTATGCTCTAAGGGAAGAGCTAAATAGGCAGCATCAATCTGAGAAGAAGAGCTGAAAAAGATCTCGGATCAAGCTTCCAAGGACTGGCAAGTTGCTCGTGCGGAGGTCGAAGCTTTAGTCTTATAAGGCAGAAGTTAAGAAGCTAAGGTTTGAGTTGAGTTCACTAAAAGGGCAAACTGACTTGGAGGCCACATTGCCTTCACGAAGTGTGAACAACTTTCTCTCATCTAATGTCTTTACGACAACCTGATGATCCTTTGCCAAGAGGTACATAGGCTTTGATTCAAGGATGTGACTGACTTGGCCAGAAAAGAATTTCCAAATTCCCCTTACAGTGGGAGAAAAGCAAATTGGTCGATGCTTCTACTTGTAAAGAATCTATAGATACCTTGGGAGATATGTTTAGGGTTGCTTAGACAGAACAGAACATAACTCAGAGCGTTCTGCCTTGTCGATCAGCTGAAACTACTGACAAGTGCAATTTTCTGAGGTCGTTTATATTTTTGATCTCCTCGCCACAGACTCTTTTGATATTGAGTATTTGACGAATTGTAATTTTGATTTTCTTGATCAGGCTTTGGCTGGTACATCTTTTATTTAGGCATTCCTTTTCCTGATGTTTGTCAACCTCCTACTAATCAGAATCAAGACCAAAATAGGGACGATCAGCATCAAGCACTTGTGTAGCTTTAGAAATATTTTGTATTCCCTTCTCAATAAAATATTGTTTCATTCTATTAGTGTATTTGTATTTCAAATAGTGTAAGGATTGTATCACATCCCTTTTTCTTAATAGTTGTATTCATGCCTTTTTCCAAAAGAATTGAATTTGTTGTATGAGCAGGAATAAACATTTACTGTACAAAGGTTCATTCTTGTGAAATTGATATAGCTTTGGCTTTTGCCTCCGTACTTTGGGTATCCATTCAACGCGGTACGTTTACCCTTTAATTGCCCATTCTTCGTGGACATTTGGATTTGGACTTTCTTACGCATCTAACCTCTGAACGTCCATCGTTTTTTAACTCTTGGGTCTTGGTTTTCTGATTTATCTAACCTCTGAACGTCTATCCTCCGTAGACCCTTGGGTCTTAATTTTCTGATTTATCTTGCCTCTAAACGCAAATGCATCTTTCATGGATACTTGGGTCTTAATTTTCTGATTTATCTGATCTCTGAACGCTCATCTTCCGTGGACACTTGGATCTTAATTTTCTAATTTGCATGACTGTCATTCTGACCTCTAAACGCCCATCTTTCGTGGATATTTGGGTCTTGCTTTTCTAATTTGTTTGACCTCTGATCATCTATCTTCTTTGGACTCTTGGGTCTGGATTTGCTAATTTATATGATCTATGATCGTCCATCTTTCGTGGCTTTTGGTCTAGATTTTTATATTATTCTGACCTCTGTCCATTCTCCGTGGACTCTTTGGTCTGGATTTTTATATTAGTCTAACATGTATTCATTTTCTATAAACTCTTGGGTCGTATTTTATCTGACCTTCAGACTGTCCTCTTTCGCGGAGTGTTGGGTCTTGATTTGTCTATTCAATTTCTTTGTTGAAACTTTGAATTCTCGAATACGTATTGGATAGGCTGTTAGTGAAGCATCTTTTCTCATTCTCGATGAATGAATTTTTCGGACTATACGTCCCTATTTATTATCCTTCTTTGAATTTGTATACTGTTTTTAATGCGAATAATCAAAATTTCTGGGTAGTGTCATTTCACGTCCCATCATTTTAGCTTTCTTTTGGGCTTTAAGTAGGCTTGAATTACGCTTTTCAAATCCACCAAATCTTTCTGATTTACTTCAATTTCTTTCCATGACTTCTCTTAGTCATTTCTTTGATTTTCTTAGAACGAGAATGCTTTCTTAGACGGAATCAAGCATCCAATATCATTTCTGAGTACATGGGTTTTGGGATCGAATATTTGCTTCTAGCTAAGATGGTCTCCTTGGAAGCTCGAGTTCGGCTGATATATCTCAGGGGAAGAGATTAGAATCTGAAGCTTGCCCTTTAGTTCTCATGCATGCTAGTGTTTTTCTTAGCCTAAGAGCTCCAAGATGATGTGGTAGGAGGAATTGTCTGCTACTTTCTTGTCAAGCTTGGTCCTCCACTCCCACGGTAAGGGGCAGGTCTTCCTCTGTTCCGAATATTGGGATAGAGATGACATGGCAAGGGGCAGGTTTCCTCCCTTAGTTTCTTTTTTTTTTTTCAAATATTTTTTTTTTCTTTTCTTTTTTTCTACCATGGTACTGTTGATGACTCCTTTAGTCTTTAACATGTAGGTAGGTAGTTTTTTTTTTCCTTTTCCTTTTTCGAGCTCCGATTGAGAAATATCTTCTCAAAAGACCCTTAACTTTGCGAGAAACATTCTTTGACTTCTAGTTCCAGTATCAGAAGATCTAGAATAGGACCAAATGCTTTTTTGATACAATTCTAGCGATTCTACCATCTTTCAATGATGAGCTTCATAGAAGATCAAGCCTTGACTTTCCTGGAATAAATCTAAAGATCTCTATAGCATTGTAGCAATTATGCTATCTTCATCTTGTAATTCAGTCATTTGTGAAATAAAATATGTACGGTTTTTTACTTTTGTCATTTACTTCGACTCTTATTTGTTTGTCTTGGTCGTCCAATGTGGTCTTGAAAATTCATTTGAGCATCAATGCTTTAGAGAGAATATTTATACCGACTTTTCTACGATAGCGACCCTATTTTAGGCCGATCATTATCGATATATTCTATGGAATTGCTGACCCGAACTTAGGCCAACTTTTTGAGATTAATCGTGTTGACTAGGGCTTTGACCTACTTTTGTTGAATTCTCCAACTTGGACTTAGGCCGATCTTTATTGTTGTATTTTGATGCAGCATTAACCAGAGTTTAGGTCAACTTTTGTTGAATTCTCTAACTTGGACTTAGGCTGATCTTTGTTGATATATTTGAAAGAAGTGTTATCTAGAGCTTAGGTCAACTCTGTTGAATTCTCTAACTTAGATTTAGGTGGATCTTTGTTGATTCCTATAAGAACTCTTTTGGGATGATAATTTAATCTTGATTTACTTCAATAATTTTATCAAGCTTGGTTTTTAGAACATCTTAATGCACTCTAGCTAGTTCTAACCAAATAATTATTTCTTTTTTATGTTTGGTCTTTTCAGAACCTCTTACGATACTTCAGTGAGTTTTGATCAAATATATCTTTATTTGTTGTTTGATCTTTCAAAAGTTTTTATGACACTTCGGTGAGTTCCGACCAAATATATCTTTCTTTATTGTTTGGTCTTTCAGAATCTCTTGTGGTACTTCAGCAAATTCTAACCAAATCGATGTAAAATTATAAAGTGTCATTCCTAAACTGGAGCTATGTTATAGAAACTTGCCTCAACTTTAGTTAATAACTCTTGAGCATTTTCTGCTAGCTTAGACACTCTTGCAAATTATTGCCACAATTGGACTTCGAACAGTCGTGTCTTTAATAATCGTGCATATTTAAAGCCACGTCTTTTCATCTATTTTTATTGGTGGTTACTTTTTCGATCTTTGCATTTTCTCACCATTTTGAGGAGCAAGTCTAAAAGACTTGAATTGTACCCTACATTAAGGTTTAGTTATTTTCCTTTCTGTTTTGCCTTTACTTTCTATTTTCTGGTTATGAGCAGTCTTAGTACCCACTCATTATTTCTTTTTTATTCTAATTGATCTTTTCTATCTTTTCATTAGCGGCTTCGGCATCTGATGCCCAGTTCCTTATTGTGGGCTCCGAGCACATTCTAGATGCTACAGATCCTGAATTGCTTGAGAACTGATACCCCAACGAACGCATTCAAATGCTTAGAGACAGTTGTTGCATTTCTTCGAAGATTGCCTTCCAATTTCCCAATGAGGATGCTATTGTAGAAACTTTACTAGAGGAATTCGTGACCATATTTAAGGATCAATTATGGTCTGGTCTCTATCTCCATCTCCTCTTCCCTCTTTCTTTATTTTGCTTTGTTGCCATTTTGGGATTAGTATATCCCAATTAGCTTCGAACGCCATTAGATTTGTGGTCTGCTTTTACATTTTGTGCCAGTACTTGGACAAGAGTCCCACAATTGATTATTTTAGAGCTTTTGATATACTAACCATTAGAGGTAGGGGCTCTTGGACCTTCTATTTTCAGTCTCGTCAAAAGATAATATCTCTGATGCTTTTATTTGCCAATCTTCTTCCTCTATCAATGAATGGGAGACACGCTTCTTTTTGCCAGATGGATGAATATGAGATTCAGACTCGGTGGAGGAATCAAATAGTCCCGGAGAATCTTAATACAGCTCCTATAGGCATGAAAAATTTCATTTATGTAGTTAAGAATGTTCGAGCATAATTCAATTTTCAAGATAGCCATACTAAGATGGAACAATGGGCTCTATTAATTTGGCCAACCTTGGCATCAAGTTTCAGCCCTAGTTTTCTTCCTCACTACTATAATCCCTCTATTGATTTCAGAGCCCTTACTGATCCTGAGCAAGTTTCTATACCTCAAAAGATAATGGATTTATTGAGAGCAAGAACCCCCGAAGTTGTTAAAGCCAACATACCTGGGTCAATCAAGGCAGTTCCCCTTCAAGTTGTTCTTACAGGAGAAGGGGTCACACATTCAAAGAGGACATCTTCAAAACTCTTGGCCCTTTTGGATATGTAAAGAACAATCAAGTTGTGGAGGTTTGCGAATTGCCCCCTTCTGCTCGGAAACTCAAGGTCCAAATGATAGTCAATCCAACTTCTCATCCACTTTTCTCAAAGAAGAAAGTAATTGAAAGAGTGGGAAGTAATTCCTTGAGGTTGATGACGTGGGTGATAGCTTGAAATCTCTAGGGAAGTCCTCTAAATGGCTGCTTGCCAATGTGCCTACTAATGTCCATGCGACTTCTCAGAGGTATCCCATGAACTAATGATCAAACAATTTAATGACAAACTTGTATCTGTAAGTAAGGACATGATGTTAATTTCTCTTGTATTCTTGTTTTTGTAATATTCACATGATTTTCTTTGTTTCGAACAACTGAACAAGGCATTCATTGTTCTTTAATATCATCTCTTGAAAGAAAGCCTCCAGATTTCCACCTGTATGGACAATCTAATTAGGCAAACTTCTACTATGAAGACTATTTCGAAAACTTTGGTTCAAAAAAAGATGGCTCTGACCAAGCTTCAAGAACAACATACATATGATACTGAAGTAGGTCGGTTGATCGGGCTGGTGAGCGTTCAAACTGTTGAGGCTGAAGAAGCCAAGAGAGAGTTCGAAGAACTGAAGAAGACTTTTCAGGAAATGCAACAAGCCGCCAGCGAGTCTAGCTCCAAATAAACTGAAATTAAACTTGCTGAACCAGAAGATCTTCTAGAAAGGGTCAATCAATTCCTTCATTTTGAGGCATTTCAAAGGGATCTACAATTTTTTTGCTAGCATGCTAGCAGGTTGATGTTCAATAAAGCTTTGGAAGAGGTCTAAGATAAGTTCTCTGACCTTCCTTTGAACTTCAACACCTTTGTAGATTACCAATCTCACGTGACAGCTACTCTTTTGGATAAGCTTAGGGATCTCTTTATTAGACCAATCTTGACCCCATTGTTGCCACCTACTCCTAAAGCTTCCCCTAGCGAGGAGGAAGATGAGTAATTTGTAATAGATTACGCTTTTGGTAAGCTTTTGTAAAGAACACTTGTTATTAATACTTTCAATTATTTATATTTTTGAATGTACAAGGATTATTGGTTGGCTTTGACATCTATCTTCTATCCTTGGCTTAGTTCCCTAAGTAATACTTTCCAAGTTCTAGGGAGAAGTTTTCCTTGATGATCAACCGATTTATAGAATCCTGAGGGGTAGGCTTCTACGATCTGATAAGGATCTTCCCAATTTGCATGCAACTTTTTGGTACCATTAGCTCGACTGACCTCATTCTTTCGAAGAACTAGGTCACCTGGTCGAAAGTATCTCTACTGGATGTTCATATTATAGTAATTTGTCATCTTTGGTTTATAATTTACTTTTCGGATGGTAACTACGAGTCTTCTTTCTTCTAAGAGATCGAGATCGAGATCTACCATTCAGTCTTGGTCAGTTTAAGTTGCTTTGTGATGGATGATTCGGGATGTGGGCATTCCAATTTTAGCTAGAATCACAGCTTCCACATCATAGACGAGGCTAAAGATGGTCATGCCATTTGTTGTTCGTAGAGTTGTTCTATAAGACCTTTTAAAGCACACTTAGTAATTCCTCGATCCATCTTCTCTTCGCTTTATCGAGTCTTGTTTTAATTCACATTAGAAAAGCCCTATTGGAGACTTTAGTCTGATTATTTGTTTGTGGATGTCCCATAGAAATGGTACGTAACTCAACCTCTAAGTCCTTGTAGAAATACCTGAATGGTTCTCCCATACATTGCATTTCATTGCTGAGATAAGCTCATGAGATATGTTTTATCGACAGATTATGTTTTTCTAGAAGAAAGTTTTGATGTTTTTCGCGAAAATTGATTTGAGTAGCTCGGCCTTAATCCATTTGGAGAAATAATCAATGGTGACTACCAAAAATTTGTATCCTCCAATTCCTTTCGGGAGTGGGCCTGATATGTCAATTCCCCATTATTGAAAAGGCCAAGAGCTTGTAATCGGAATAAGATCCATTGCATGGTAGCTTGAAACAAGCCAATAAATATCGTTATGCATGATCGGTCAATAGTATCCTATTAGAATAGCTTAACTAATGTGCCATTACTTGTTCATCCTAGTTAGGCTTCTTGCTTTTATATGGTTCTCACAGATGCCCTCATGTATTTCTTAAAGTACATATTACGCTTCTTCGAGGGCTAGACATCAAAGTAAGGGAGATAGGCATGATTTCCTATATAAGATACTTTCAATGACTTCATATTTCATGGCTCGGATAATAAGCCTTCAAGCCTTTACCTTTTTTTTAGGGATAGCTTCCCGAAGTAGGTAACCATGTATTGGCATTATCCATCCCTGGTCTTTCTCGACACTTAGAATTTCTTCTTCATTGTTTGACTTGTGAGTGTGTACTTCTTTCGTTAAGTGAGAATATATGGCATATGCTAACTTCGCCAATGCATCTGCATTGATATTCTTTGCTCTAGAAATTTTGACAAATTTTACCTTCTTGAAGGATTTCTTAAGCTGTGAACCCTATGGAGATATTTCTATAGGATTATCCCTCAAGTCTTGAAGTTACTAAGGATTTGGTTAATAATTAATGAGGAATGGCTGTTTATTTTAACTCCTTAGATATCCATCCTCTTAGCTAGTTTCAGACCAGATAAGATGGTTTCGTATTCGACTTTATTATTGGCAGCATAAAAGTTAAATCTGAGAGCATACGTGTAACATTGTCCTTCCAGAGATCGGATAATTATTCTATATCCTGATCCAGATTCACGAGGTTTCGTCGACATGCAACTCCTAGACGGAACATTTCTGGTCAGCTTCTGTCAAGGCTGGATCTTGGGAGATCGAGATGACTTGTTGTGATGGAGTTATGTTCTCCACATCGAAATCTACCAACACCTAAACTTTTATGGTCGATCTCAGTTTAAACGTTCTGTCATGTTCAAGAATCTCTATCGACCATTTAAGCATTTTTCTACAGATGTCAGGTTTATCCAGGATAGTTTTCAAAAGAAAATTGGTATAGACGATGATTTTTATGTCCTTAGAAGTAGGGTCTTAACTTCCGAGAAGCAACGACAAGAGAAAATGCCATTTTTTTCAATTGATGAGAAAAGTTTATCTTTGGTCCTTGAAGGACTTTACTGACAAAGTAGATTGGCTTTTGCACTTGGTTTCTTTCAGAGATCAAAGTTGCACTGATTCCCTCTTCAGAGGCTGAAAGATAAATATACAAGGTTTTTCCCGGCTGCAAGATCGGCATATTGGATAAATATTCCTTTAACTTATCGAATGCATGCTGGTATTGTTTTGTCCATTCAAAATTTTTGACTTTTCAAAATATTTGGAAATACAACAAGCCTTTCTCAGATGACTTAGACAAGAACCTGTTCAATGTTGCCATATTTCCAATGAGACGTTGCACTTCCTTGACTGACTGGGAAGGCTTCATATCTAATACTACTTGTATCTTCTTCGGATTAGTTTCAATACCTTCTTTTGAGATAATGATGCCCAAGAAATTTTCAGAGAGAACACCAATGGTACACTTGTGGGGTTCTGTTGGGCCAAATCGGCAGCCAATAGCTGATATTAATGATTAATTGAGGCACCAAGACTAAAATAATTGTTTGGGCCGATACCAAAAGGTCTGGTCCAATCTACATGTGCAGACCCATGAGTTACATGTTTGCAATTAAAAGTTGTAAAAAGGGATATGGAGTAATATGGGTGAGACAACTACAAGGAGAGAATCAATTGGAGGGGCAGGTGAAAATTCAAAATAATAACTCCTATGAGGCGGTTGTAGTGCAGGGATAAAAGAAGAAGTAAAAATAAATAGGAGGACGCCGAAAAACTTAGACAAAAAATCAGGAAAAAAACCTCAGTCAAGTGCTCTCTAGTATAGGTCTTATCTTTTAGGAATATTAGTTTAAAATAAATAGGAGGACGCCGAAAAACTTAGACAAAAAATCAGGAAAAAAACCTCAGTCAAGTGCTCTCTAGTATAGGTCTTATCTTTTAGGAATATTAGTTTAAAATTAGCCAGTCATTCGTCATAAATCTTTGTCAATTATTGCCATAACCAAGTTAGGAATTGTTGTTTTGTTCTTCTTAAAATCCATCAGTTGTTTTAGTCATCTAAGTGTGTTGTGATGTACCAACTTATGTTAGTGCTGTAAATACATGTTAGTGAAATCCTTTCCTTTGATTCCAGTGGTATACCTTTTCAATCATCTTCTAATTTGATGTATTAAATTTAAGTCTTTGAGTTCAATCAAGGCGGACAAACAATAATCGATGAGAAGTCAGAGTTTGACATTGCATTCAAAATTTGATTCACAAAGAGAACGACACGCTCTTGAAAGTTAAGAGTAAAAAGTTTGTTTGTTCGTCGTTATCAATATAAGTGGCCGAAATTTGTACGAACAAAGTTTTGGTACACCAAGGGGGACAATGTTAAAATTGATAAGATGGTGAAGGATAAAGATTCAGTCAAGGGAAGGATTCTAAGTTTTGATTGTCCATCTTGAAGAAGAGTAAGACAAAAAATCATGCACGAAATCTTTAAGCTAATATCGATTGCATTCAAAACAGCATGGCCGTAGTAAGAGAGGAGATGGCTAGAGAGGTCGTGAGACAAGATAATGGGTTCCGAGTTCAAATTGATGATCGAACAAGTGAGGCAACAAAGTTTGATGAACAAAGGGCTAAGAGAGAAAGAGTTAACCATGGTAAGCATAAAGCTGAATGAGAATACCAAAGCTGTTCATAACCTTGGCCAAGCGGTTGATGAGATAGGCTGAAGATGTGACAGTCATGTAGATCATCTTGATAACGGCATGAAGATGTTAAACGCGGCCATAATTTGGTGACCAAGGTAGTGTCAACTCTGGTCACGACCACAATGGTGGAAAGAGGGAAAATTCCTAAAACGATAGTTCAAGGGACACCGTTAGGAGTACAACCATGCTACATCGTAGGGCACTCGTCTAACAGCAAGTCCAGTACTCAGAGATTAGACAACATGAATAAATGTAAGGCGATAATGATAGGGAATAGATTGCCAAAGCCAACATTGTAAACTGGTGGATATCGGCTTAGATAATCGACCTTTTACAGCCATCGGCTATCAAGTTTAGGCTGAATCGATGGCATTGAAGACATTTAGACTCTCATGGGCTGCTAGGGACCGTTATTCAGGATTTGTAACTTTTCCACCTATGAGGGATTAACAACGAATGAGGTATGCTGATACATTCAGGTTGCACAATTTATAGAATATCCCAAATCGAGAGCGGCCGACATAACTATTGTACGTTCCTCTTCCAATGAGAAATAGAGAGAATTCGTGTTATGGGCAAAGGAATGAAACGTCAAAAAGACAGGTGGGACAGATTCCCAAGACATCGAAGAAATGACTGGGATGACTGAAGGATGGAAGGGAATTGCGAAAAACAAATAAGAGAGCCATGGGTTCTGATGATGGTAATCTCAACTAAAGGGTCAAGTATAAAATGTAGAGTTGTTCTCTTATTCTTTAACTGGGATAGCATTTTGATGGTACACTAGATTAGCACCAAACTCTATCGAAGAGTGGGATAGAATGGAAGGTGCTTTTCATCAACAATTTTACCATTATTAGCCAGAGGTAACGTTCACTGATCTGTCTCAAATTGTAAACGCAAAGGGCCAGAAAAATGACCGGTCAATATGTGGAAAGGTTCAAGACTACCAGAATAAAGTGTAATGCAAGGATATCGGAAGATGAATTTGTTGCCACTTCTTTAGTAAGCATAAGGAATTTTGAGTTAGTGAAACACTTTGAAGGTAGGACATTCAGGGATTTGTTTGAGTTGGCTAACAGGGTTAGCAACTTTTAAAAGATTCAAGAATCAGAAGTTGAAATAAAAGCTACTCAGATGAACAACTTGTTGTACAAGGAAATAGATCATGAAATCTTCTTTGTACAAGGGGAATAGAGTGAGCTAATTCGATTCAATGAAGTTGACGTAGTATAAATTATGAGGATCCTTTCACTTGTAAGCATTGATACCTTTGAAGTCTTAGCAATTGGTGATACAGTCAACGATAGGAACTATGAAGAAACGACTAATTGAAGGAGATCAAAGGTACAGTTTCGATATTACCCAATTGGATGCTATACTTCAGTATATGAGGGCCGATCAGATAGGAACATGATTCTTAAAAACTACAAACATCTATCGGCGTAAGAACTGAAGGAAAGGGAATTTTACAAATACCACGGTAGTTGGTCACACTTGACCAATAATTGTTTGGTATTCACAAACTTTGTGTAAAGTGCAATTGAGAAGGGTTTATTCCAATTCGAGAAAGAAAAGAAAATGCTATCAAAGTGGAGAAAAATCTTTTCCAATGTGCAATAGGTGTTAACATGGTGCCCATCGAAGTTTCCTCCAATAGCAAATTTGGGAGCACATAAGA